>OW679200.1:76372315-76654944 GCA_940337035.1 Agriotes lineatus | reverse complement strand
ATGAATGACATAATGACATTTGCCTACTAAAATATTTTTGAAAATGACATCTCACATTTCTCTTAATGCACTTTTTTCAATTATAGGCAGTCGTAGATAAAATTTTATACAATACATGTGTGATAATGCAGCATTAATATACTTGTGTGCTTACATAACTCGTGCCACGCACTCGTTTGTAACTTACACACACGTATATTAATGATGCTGTTATCCCACTTGCATAGTAAATAACTATTATTAAACCCGCGCCAATCGGTTGTTCAAAAAGGCGGTTAAAATCTTAATAGTAGGCATCTTTTGAAAACCTTGCAGTTGCACGGCAAATACCCGATAAGAAAAGTGTTGTTATAGTAGTCTCATTTCAATTATATCCAACCACACCGATTACTTTCTGGAATAGTGAAATTTAATATCGTTCACTCGGCGGCAATAAAAAATAAGGTGATTTACAGACGCGGGTTTTAATTACAATTCAAGTTCATATATGTTCATGTTAGTGGTTGCAAGAAATACATAAAATTATAAATCATGATGAAACTAGAAACAGATATTTTTGAGGGGGCCAGGCCCCTCTGAAAATTATTTGAGGGGGCCATTGGTCCCCGTGGCCCCCGCGGCTCCTACGCGCCTGCCCCCTCCCCACTAGTTACGCCTATGAGTTAAACCAGATTTACTCGCTTGGTGTATGACATCAATTGGACACGATCACACGATTGTGTGAGAACGAATTTCCAAGATCATACCCAATTATTTGTACAAGAAAGCAATATAAGATTGAAAATGGAAAGCACGAAACCCGTCAGCGTTCAATGTTGGAGCGTTTCTAAAAATAGGAGTTTGATCCTTTCATCTCATTTTAGCCTTTCGGTCGAATTAATTAATGTTTATTTATTTTGCATTAATTAGTTTTCATATCAAGCTTTAGCATTTGCGATTTTGCTGATTTCTTTAATCTAACCGGATTTATTAACGTATATTGGTGGTGATAACACGAAGCTAAAGTCTTTATATGTACAAACAAGTCACTATTTTTCCAGATAAGTGGTGAGCATGTTTACACCGGGATTGCTCACGCCGCAACGACCATTTTCAAGGAGGAAGGTGGCGCCAGGGCTTTATATAGAGGCTTCGTACCAACTCTTATGGGTATGGTACCTTACGCCGGGCTGTCTTTCTACGTCTTTGAGTACCTGAAGTATGGTTGCATGAAGTTTCTCCCTGCGCTTACGTCCAAGCCATGCAAGAAAAATACGGGAGGGTTAGTTCTCACAGTCCCTGCAAAGCTCATCTGCGGAGGATTCGCCGGCGCCATTGCTCAAAGTGTGAGTTACCCTATGGACGTAACGAGACGGCGTATGCAGTTGGCGCTGATGAATCCCGAAACTCAACACTACGCCAAAGGGATGCTCTCTACATTAGTACATATTTATAGGGATCATGGAATCACCAAAGGGCTTTATAGGGGCATGTCGATCAATTATATGCGCGCTATTCCCATGGTAGCGGTTTCGTTTTCGATGTACGAATTGTGCAAGCAGATGCTGAACTTAGATACAGGGCTGCAAATAAAAACTGGTAGCTAATTACGACCTTTAACGATTTGGATGACTAGACGACAGACGAAGTGTTGGTCTGGTTAGCAGTTCAGTTCTTAGGCTGAGTATTAGCATTCAATCATTCAAGAAGCGAAACGTAGGTGGCTGTGACTAAAAGGGTAGCTTTAAAATAGTAAAATTTAAGAGATATAGTTTTTAAAATTCGAAAATTATAGCAGGTCATATCCAGTTTATTAAACTACGTAACTACGGCAAATAATTCATTAATGAAATTTAGCTTATTGTCATGGCGTGGAATTGAACGTTTATTGCAACCCACTTTCTCTCATTTAAGCGTTATGGCCTGTTATTAACATAAATACTACAAGATGAGCTCTCTACTGAAGAAAGTATGTAGGGTGCACGCGCGCACGCCTTTGATATTACTTAAGTTCCGCTTGTCTCGTCATCCAGTCTAATTTTTCAAATACGGTATAATTTAATTTCAGCATTACGCTTGCGTCGCGGTTTAAATTAATTCTTCCTAGGTCCAGTTGTACGTAGATGAAATCTTCTTGAGGCCAGAAAAATTACTGCATTAATTATAGACAAATTTTAAAACTAGTTTCTGATGAAATATGATATTGAGGCAGGAGTTTTATAGTCATTACGAATCTGTTGAAATACGGAGATTTAGAAATCGTCCTCGTAGAAAAGACGTTAGAGGCAATGTACTCTGATGTCCTTCAACATGTAGGCGCTCATATCAGGTAGTTTTTAAGGAAAACTGGTTATTATCGTAACATTCCAGATTGAGATTTTGAGGATTTTAATACAAGATCCATGTTTTGTAGTTTTTAATAGAACAATTTGTTCAATTGTTGATATATCCACCATTTTCAGATTAATTGTTTGTATTCTGTATTTAATGGTTTGTTACAGATTTTATTTATTATTTGTATGGTATGTTTAATAAAATCTATTTGGTTATTTATTGTTCTAGTGATTTTTCTGAAATCGTTTCATATAAAATCTATCCCTATCTAGACAAATTGTAAAGTACAGAGCATTTGTAAACGCAGGCAACTTTTTAAACTACTTTTGCCAAAAGCAACCAGCCTGAGGAAACTTTTGGATAAGGTAAGTGTAAATTACATTTTTAATATGTACTTCCATCCTCATGGTAAATTTGAATCATGAACCTATAATGTTTCAAATTAATATTAGCAAAGCTATTTGAACTGTTAATTTTTTTTAAAGTAAACGGTGTGATGAACATTTCTACATTTGGATATTGAACAGTAAGGCTAAACTAATAGTTTAGGTAGGTAGTGCCTACTATGGGATGGTACTAGGAAGATATTTAGAATAAAAGAGGTAAAAACTAAAAATAGATTTTTCATATTTGAATTTTTTTCGATTTCAACAAATAAAAAACATAAGTTAAATTAACACTACACTTAAAAAAGGGAATGTTGAACCGCTATTTCATCTATATAAGTTATACAAAAATAACAAAAAACTTTACACTATTTAAAAGAAGAAACAATAAACCGTTCTAGTTTGCTAAAATAAAGGTAAACTATCTACAGGGCATGGCAACGATTGGGGGGCAGAGGGGTTGAAGATATTTCTAAATCTATGAGAGTTACATAAATATTGTGTATAAAACATTGCATACATAAAAGTTGTAAGTACGAAGGTGGTGCACGTTTTACAGGGTGTCTAAAAAAAGTGTAGCGAATCAAACTTATTTTTTTAAATGGATTGTTCTATATTTAGATAACTTGAAAGTTTTGCATTGAAATACTAATAATTTTATATCAAGTTGTATGGGTCTAATGTCAGTTGTTTTGAAGATACATATCAACGATTTTATGTATTTCAGGCAGCTGTTGTAAGAGAAAAAAATTGAATCAAGAAAAACGTTACCAAAAAAAAGTATACTTTTCGTGAACTACCTTTCCAGTGGAAAATGGTGTTTCTGGGTATTACTGATATACATGGTGCTGAACATTAGCAAATTTAATAATTTCGGATTTTTTTCAAATGGAAGGTTTTGTATTAATTTGTGAAAAGCGCTTTTAATGATCTTTTTTATATGTTACGTCATACCGCTAAATTCAACTGTTTTCCATTTAAAAAACGATTTGAGCCACTTAATATGCTTCATTTCAAGAAAAACCGACAAAAAACTCCTTGTTTTATATACAAATAGACAAGCCAAGTATATTTATCAAACTAATTTTAAAACGTATTTTAATTACTTGCACATGTAATTTTTTCCGAGAAACGAAATACGAACGTTTTTCCGGGAACGTAAGGGTTCTCCAATAATTCTTCTTTCTTTAAATTAGAAAGATTCCCAAGAAGTCTATATGTGCTATCAAAATAAGCTCTCCATTATTAGCGGGAATAGAAGTGGATGCTTTTCAGTTTCTGTGGAATTTGTTGACAAATCATGTGCTTTCTCTGGGTTTTGAATTTCTACCGTCTTATCCTGATTGACATGAAGGTCAGTGGTTTTTGGTTTTTGTATAAAGGCGTCTATTGTTTTTTTTTGTTTTTTAGAAGAAGGCGCCATCCTAAAAAAAATAAGTAAAAGAATGAGAATAAATCTGAAACAACAATTTATAAGACCACTGAGGAAATGCTTTATTTTGTGTAACGTTTGGGATCTCTGTATAAATGAATGTCAAGTAATTGACATTTATACAGTCAAATCAAGCATGTACATTTTCGATATTACGCGAAATGTTATAAAATAAGCATTGTTTTACATACGAGTGCTTTACTCTAAAATGGAAATTTTGCAGGCTTTAGATATTTTAAACTTTGACTATCTAGTCGTACAATTTCAAACAAATAATGAAAACATATTAGCAAAAATTAAAAATAGGCCGATAACTATGCACTAGGTGCAGTTCATTTTTTTGTCTAGTGGAGACTGATATACACTAGACAGGTTACAAAATCGACCAGCGACGAAAACCCCACCAACGCTGTGGGTGGAGGGCAAATTTGCGTCTATTGGAATTAAAAAGAAATGAATGTTGACAAAGCATTCGCCAAACTCAAATTTAAATTAGGAGTGTGTGCCCCTTTTTTACAACTTACCTTGGATGGCTCACACGTCTCCGACTAGCTCAATGTACGGTTTTTATTAGGGTTTAACCAATGTGGGCTTTTTAGTTCGCTTCACTTTCACATAAAGATAATAGTTCATTAATCAACAGAAATGGGCGCCATAACTTTATTATAAAGTGTTAATTTTAAGATGTTTACAATAATTGGGTATTCTTTCTTACAATTCACTGATTATATGTTATTTGTTAAGGTTTATGCCTTTTTAATTTTGACAAATGTTATGCAATTCCTTACTAATCCTAATTTACCCTGACAAGTTAGAATTTGTTCTAATTAAACGTCTGCATTAATTAATCTAAAAGTATCCAGGGGATTTCTTATACATATTTAACTAATAACCTCTGAGTAGTAAGATGAAAATATAAAGAGCTCTCTATACCCTCGTATTTCTCATTCGAATTCCTTAATCACAATTAATGATCGGTGTTTAGTTTAGCTGATATCATTCCAGGGAGTATAAGAAAAATCCCGTATGATCAAAAGCTTGTTATTTGACAAGTGATTGAAATACTAACTTGACAGCTGCAAACCAATTCAAGTCCCATTCAGGATCAACACTAGGTAAGTAACAATTCTTTTACTTTGAAACTAATCTGTTATCGATTATCATTAAGGCTTATGTCCTTATTTAACTATATTCAAGCTATGACGTTGGTCTAATTCTAATTAACAATATCTATTTCTTTCAGGATTAACATACGGTTAATGCAGAGAACCATTGAATTCGGACCTCTTCATCTTCCAATATCAACAGAGAAGAACCGCTCATCTAACCAAAGAAATGGTCTTTGACTGGTGAGTGATTTCCTAACTTGTTAGCAGTTTCTAACTAAGTTCTCCTTTCTCTCCTTATCAACTTGGAGCACATCAATACGGTCTTCCATGGTGAAGATATAATCAACCAGGAGATGCGAACTAGTGAAAAAGCCTAAGAGCTGGTAGCTATCGAGGAGTCTCTAAGAGCTGAATAAAGGAAAACCCTCTATTATGATTTGTATGTATTAGCTTGTTAGTAACCTACCAGTTAAGTAATAACTGCCCTTTTCAGAAAGAAAATGTTTGTGTGATTTATCCTATCTGCCTGAAAAATTATTATGTTTTAATAATATGCTGGATTGAGTAAATAAAGTCTTACTATTGTCTGCGTGTATCCTTTTTAAGCTAGGACTTTTAATTTGCTTCGCTTCTACACAGAGAAGCGTCCTTTTGCTTTTTCAACCAAAAAGGAAGTAGCAAATTTTGTTATTTATTGTTTTTAATAATTTAACCATGAGCCTTCTATTACGTCTGATTTAGATTTATAAAAAGGGTAGGCAACCCCTTATACTGTTAATGCACTTTAAGTTGCCTATCTATTAAGTTTAACTAATACCGAACGGTATCATTGTAGAAGCTAAGATATGTACTGTACAAGTGGATGCTACAAGGGTGCGTTTTCTTTATAATTTAAACAAACATAAAACTCTGAATTAGTTACTAGACGTCATCGCATAGTCGGTGTTAATATAAAAATAACACTTATAAATTTGTCGATTAGATGTGGCGTGCTTCCTGGTAATAAATGTCACTTTTCCTCTAATCCACAAAATGGTCGCCATTTCCAAAATCTCTTTAGTCGCTCTTAATTTAATCGCCAAAAATGACGATATCAAAAACTCCATTAAATATTTCACTTTCAGAAACTTTATCAAAAATGTTGCTCAGAAAAAATCTAAGTAGGACTTTGACCGTATGACCATAGTAGTTGGTGTCTAAGGTACCTGGTACTTCGCATGCCTAGACTTCGTCAATAATAAACAAAAGACCACGCATAAGCAGCCAGTAATTTGTGTACAGTGGGAATTACGAGATTACAACATTCATTGTCGAACCAATTCTACGGTTCAGCTAAACAATCATTAATCCACAAAATCAAGCATCCTCGCAATAATAATTTGCTCCAGCTAGTTGCAATCGGGACGCGTATTTCACATATGTAATGCATATTCGCAACTACAGGTGAAGCCAAAGCACAACGTCCATTAGGAGTTGTGCTGATAGAAATTGTGTATTTGTCAGCTGTTTGAATTTAATTGATTTGAATAAAAAAAATATGTTCTAATTGACTCTAGCAACTAATAATAATAGCTATCAGTAAAGTCAATAACAAACTCTTAATAAAAGAACAAAATTTGGTAAACACGTTTTTTAAGATTAAGTCACTTTTTTTAAATATCACCTACCAAGGGACATCTTGCCATTAAACAGCAAATTTAATTACCAATCTAACGATATGCATTATGCACTACTTTAGCTTTATTTAAAATTGAAGAATAATTAATTAATTTTTTTAATTATTCTGTGTAATACCTAAGTAAATTCGGCAACATAGTTGTATGAAATTGAGCCGTAGATTGCGAAAAACATAAAATACATAAGGTGATCCATTTAAAAAATCAATGTTAGTGTTATTTCCGGTAAAACCGGAAGTCGGCCATTTTGATTATACTTGTACGTCAATCCGAAATTATGTCTAGTGCCTTTGTATCAAATTTCATCCAAATGCATTCATAAGTAACGAAGATAGAGGCATGGCTCTGGTCTCGTGGTCACCCGGTATAGTATTTAATATTTTTAAAATTTAATAGCTTATATACAGGCTGTCTTAAAAATATAGTGCCAAACTTTAGCCAAACTTTAAGAACGTTGAAACATAAAAATTTTGCACATAAACTTTTTCTTTGAAACATTCCCCGCCGAGTTACCAACCTCCTAAACCGCATGGTTATATTCTCATACAAAGAATCTTTATGACGAAAAAACGTTGATGAAGTTTTTAAACGAATGAGTTCTAGTATATATTTTTGTATAATCAATTTCGGGCTCATTAAAAAGTATTAATATAAACACCTTCTATTGGAGTTTGTAATCATTGTTTTCAACACCCCGTAGTTAAATTTTAGATCAATTGCGTCAAATCGCTCTGGAGCCGAAACGGTAGATAAACTAGAGCTTGATTTTTATTTTTACTTCTATTTTTATTAATAATGTTATTGCAAGATTTAAAAATCAAAGGATTTCAATCCTTCAACGTCAAGTCTACGACTATAAAGCGCTCTTGAGTCAAGACGGCGCATACGTATGAAAATGTATATTTATGTATACTTAATATTAATAATTACGCATTTATTATTTATAAATAAAAATGTATATTTGATGGAAGTCATTGAAGTCACATTTTTCGATAAATTTTCAGATAGTTTTTAATACAACCTTGCAATGCCAATTTATATGAACCACAAGTTTAAATAAAAATGTATGTAACATGCATATTATGTAACATGTGAGCAAATGAAAAAGATATCAAGCATGGCTTTGAAAAAATTAAGTCGTACTCTATTACTTCTGATGTTTCTAATTTAAATGTGACAGTTATTATAATAGTAGAAGCGTCAACTTGTTTAAATTATCAAATTTTAAATTACACATAAAATTAAAAACAAAAAGTATTTATAATCGAAATGGTTGATGTAGCAGATGTAACATTGTTTTAAGTGTTGGTTTTTATGTTAATTTTCAAATAAAATTTTGACATGATAGTCGGTGACTGTTACGCAATGGTTTAGGTTATGTATGTGAGTAGAATAGGGACAGCTCCCCCCTCCACTTTTTATTGATAAAACCTTGAGGGCATAATTAAAACCGGTTTAATTTAATTGGGTCGCGGATTAAATTGATAATTGAACTTGTTTTTAAGTGGCATAATTAAATTGATCCGCGCTGGGTGCAAAGGGTCACTTCGGACGCCATTTTGTTTTTAATTTACCTAATAAAATTGATAAACCCTGCGGACCTCAATTTTTTGTCCTTTGCCATCTCACTCCTATCATCGCCTCTCTCGCACCGTGGCGAAATTTATTTAATTTAAAAAAGCAATTGTACCTGACCCGGTTCGAACCGGATGCCTACGTGTCGATAGTCCGCACGCTATGCCACTGAGCTACGGAGACTTGTTGATTTCAAGAGTTGTTTTGAAAGTTCGTTTCATGCAATTGGCTGATAAAAGTGAAATTGTAGCCCCGCTGCTTAATTGTTTGCTGATTACGTTAAAGAGAGAGGCTCGCTTGTTCAATAGTAAGTTACAATTCTGGCTTTCATAATTATTCCCCGGAAACATAATGTTTTTTAAGTAAGGCACCTAGAGTAATTAATTTATTTTTAATAAAAATCTCGATATAATTGCACTTCACAATCATTTTCTACAGATATTGACTTCGTTTTACCTCGTTTTTAAGAAGTTATGAATTTATTTCCAGCAAATTTTTATTAATGTAAGTTGAAGCGAATAATGTTTCAAACGAGTGTATACCGGCAAAATTTGAAGACATTTATGTAAAAAACTTATTGAAAAAGAGTAAGTGGTAGTTTGTAGGTAAAGTTTGTTATAGATTTTATTCGAGGAAAAAGAGATTTTGTTGCATTTTTCTGATCTTGTATGTATTTTTTACAACATTCGTTTCTAATTTTTTCGTATTTTGATCGAAAAATACTTATTAATATTTATATTTTTAATTTCAAAATAACCAACACCAAAAACTCTTTCAGTTTCAAACGGTTATACATTCCGAAACTTTATGTTTACATGATTCAATGCTTCTGAATACATTAAGATGAAATTATGAGAATGACTTGATATTACAGGAGCTTGTGTTCAAATTAAAAATTTATGCACTGCAGAGTTACAAAATTTGCTCGACACCGATGAAAGGTTAAAATCATATCTTAAATCTTGTATTTGTGCACACTTTGAAAAAAAATATTTCAAACTGTTTTTCGGTGGTTTTTCATGGTTAGATGTAGTATATATGTTACAGGAAATGTATGAAACCTAGGAATTGTATACAATTCCTAGGAAATGTATATAATGCCGAGCCAATTTAGGAAATGTGTAAAATAATTAGTCAAAGGTTTTTTAATACATACATTTCCTAGGAAATGTATGTATTTCCTAGGCATTGTACGGAATTCCTAAATGGTACTAGGAAATGTATGAAAATCAACATTATACTGTAGAATTTGTGAATGAATAAAAAATAAAATACAGATGAACTGAAGTTTTCCTTAGCAGTGAGACGATTTTTCAGTGCTACTAACCTAACCTAACCTAACTTAACCTAACCTACTGACATAACATCCCGAATTTAACACATTTCCGATTCTAGTTTAGGAAATGTACACAATTCCTAGGAAATGTGTATAATAAAATTTATTTCACACATTTCCTGACGATTTTAGGCATTATATACATTTCCTAGGAATTCTACATAATGACGGATTACATACATTTCCGGTAACATATATATATTTAAAAAATTCATATTTAAAAGGTTAATACATTGATAGTAGTATGTGATAAAATCACAATTTGTTTACAAAACAGTTTATAATAACGAAAATTATGTAAAAAACGGTTTTAGAATTATTTCTAAAAATGATTTACACAGCACTTTACAATAATGTTTTACATTTTCTATAAATGTACCAACGGTTATTGCATAAAAAGATGAACACTTTTGATGAAAAACAGTTTTACAATTAATTTTATTAAAAAAAAGAAATTACAACCGGCGACTGTTTACTACTGAGAATTACTCAACGAAATGTTATCAAAAGGTGTAGCTACTGTATAATTTATTGCAATTTTAGTTGGAAATCTGAAAAACGTCACATTTGTAATTCTTTTTTCATTTGTAAAATGTAGAGTTCAACTCAAGAATTGAATGTTTATATGTCATATAGGTAAGAAAGACGGGTTGTATTGTTTTAAGATATTATATTTTCATCTTACTGTATGTACTTACCCAGAGCCGGATTAAGGGGGGGGGGCTAAGGGGGCTGCAGCCCCGGGCCACCGAATTTTGGGGGCCTCGAAAAGATTCGAAGGTTATAATCTAGTGCGGTTTCTAATCATTTAGATCCCTTTGTACCCGTTACATAAATGGAAATGGGGCCTCTAAAAAATTTAGCCCTGGGCCTCACATATCTTTAATCCGGCTCTGTACTTACCAAATGTAAAAAACAAATTTTATATTGAGGACATATATTGTTATTAACATTTAAGCATATAAAATTGTATACAAGTACAATATTTTAATAAACTAAAAACTATTTTGCAACAGTCGACTGCTTTATTTCAAAGAATGATTCAAGGTTAATCAATAAATGTAAGTGAAGTGAATAATTTTCAAATTATAAAAGGTTAATACATCGATAGTAGTATGTGAGCAAATCACACTTCTTTTCAAAACAGTTTATAATAACGAAAATTATGTAAGGAATTATTTCTAAAAATGACTTAAATATAACTTTACAATAATGTTTCACACTTTTTATAAATGCACCAACGGTTACTACATAAAAAGATGAACACTTGATGAAAAACAGTTTTAGAATTAATTTTAATAAAATAGAAAATTATTTTTACAACAGTCAACTGTTTATTACTGAGAATTACTTAACGAAGTGTTATCAAAAGGTATATTTACTGTATAATTTATTGAAATTTTAGTTGGAAATCTGAAAACTGTCACATTTGTAAACATTTTTTCCATTTGTGCAGTGTAGAGTTTAACTGAAGAATTGAATGTATGTTTGTATGTCGTATAGGCAAGAAAGACGGGTTGCGTTGCTTCAGCAGAATTGATAACCGCCAGGAAGCAGCTGCTCCTTACAGCAGGACATCAATTGCAGAATCAAGTACGAAAAAGACTAAACCAAGTAAGAAAATGCAGTTTTCAAATAAAACTCAGCAACGGTCAGCACTAACACCGCAGCTAGCAGATGTTGACGAAGAGACCCGGAGCTAATCGTGACTGACTAGGACCTGAGGGTGTTCGTGCAGGAGACCATGCCCTCATATGGTGTAACAATGGATATACCAACCGAAGACAAACAAATTCCTCGTGAAAAGAAGCGGCTGTTGTGTGATTTTTATGTGTCTAATCAACCGCTCCAGGATAGTTGTACAATGTACATCTTGGGCTGGGCCCCTATAAAAAATGTGCACCTATAGCAAGAATCCTAAAGGCCGACATCGGAGCTGTTGTTTCATTCAGTGTGGATGCTTTCATAGCTTTTATGGACGCTCTACCGGATATATTTGTGATGGCGAAACAAGGAAGTTTCAATTGTGAGCTAAAAGAACATAAAGTGGAACATGTGACCAATGACACTTGCAGGATTATTCCAAAGGACCCTGTAGACAAATTCATTCTTTACGTAATATATAAGACACTAGCAAATTTACTACAAATGTATAACTTAATAGTAATGAAAATCGACGATTTAAAGCGTATAAAGTGTAATTTCAAAAATTTTGTTAAAGTTCAACAGTTAGAAAATGTTTGTCTTGCCTATTCAATAATTTTTAATACGCTACGATGGGAGTACGCTAACGATGCATTATTGTCTGAACTCGTATTCAAATTTAAAATGTATGTTATCGAATTGCAAAAGTGTGATTGACGCAGACGAGCGGGTGAAATTGTACATGATCTAATTTATACCCTATTGTATACATGTTATGTAATAAATTGTAAATAAAATATGTTTAACCAATATGCTTTTCAATTATGCAAAGAAAATATCGTAAACTTAGTGCATGAAATACGCATATCTGCTATAACCAGACTACCGTTTAAGAAGAGTTTCAAATTGAATTATAGTGGATACTGGTAAAATTCGAAGACATTTATGTAAAACGTATTGAAAAAACGCAAGTGTAAGTTTGTAGATATTTTAGTAGGCATTCCAAATACCCAAAACCAAATGTCATAAAGAAGTTTCAGTGAATATGTAGTTTGTCGGAGCAAAGAAGTTTTCAATTTCTGAAAAGTGCAACAAAACATTATGTAAAACAGAAATAATAATTGTATCTAGTTTTAAAAATCTCGGTGTAATTGCACTTCACAATCATTTTCTACAGATATTTACTGTTTTTAAAAAGTTGTGAATTTATTTCAAATTTTTGACTAATGTAAGTTGAAGAGAATAATGTTTTAAACTTTTTAAGAATTTTACAGCATGTGAACAATCATTGCGTAAAATATCATTGCAAGTTAACTAAAATGTTGTTAAAAGGGCGTTTCCTGTAACAAGTTCAGAGTTGTTATGCTAAAATTCATAACATTTTAGAACAATTTAACGAAATGTATTAAAAATGTTTGACCATCACACAAATTTTTTGTTGGTATAACGTTTTTCTTGGCGCGCGCTTCAAGAAACTCGATACTTGATGTAGAAAAATGCAAAATAATATACGTTACCAAAATGGATAAGAAAAAGTATAAGATGGAGAAGGATTCAGAATACTATCTTTATATATTTCTAGTTCCAGTGTTTTCTTGACACCAGCTCAATTTTTAATTTATAATTTCTTGTTGCGTTTCTTACTTGCTTACTGGCTCTTTTTTTAGTACTTTTCTTCATTATTTTTATAGTTAGCAGATAGTGATCCCTTGAAATATCTGGTTCTTTTTTCCCTGGGGCGTCTTTCAATTTCACGAAGTTGGCTTGTTCTACCAACACACAGTGAATCAGGAATTTTACTCTTGGATGTTTATGCTCATCTTTATTCGCAAAAATGGTATTTACTATCTTTAGATCGTTACCTCTGCAGGAATCAAGCAGCCTCCTCCCATTGTCGTTTACTGCTTCTTTCCATTGCTATCTTCAATTCCATCTATCTTGTTACCAACCCTTCCTTTAAAATCGTCGAACACAGTTTGGCCTCTGTCGGTTGCCTGCAAATCTTCCCAGAATATTTTTGTTGCTTTCTACGGGCGCCAGTGGCGGCTCGTGATAATTGTATTTGGGAGGCTCTTAATTTTTAACAATTAGTAAGCAAAAAATAATAATGACTTACCTACATTCCGCCGCCAGAACAAAAACTATTCAAACGCAACACAACATGTACATACATGTTAAAAACAGACCATGCATCACATTCACAAATCAAAATGTCCACAGAAAATGTCTTGTAAAATTGCGAGTACCAACTTTATTTTCCACGTTGACATTTAAGTTTTTTTTAATTTAATCTTTTCATCTAACGGTAGGCTTTTAAAACTAATGTTGAGAATACTTATATGAGTTATACGAGCACCTAACCCGTGGAAAGTGTGTATACGCGACTTCACCTCTCAAGAGCCGGCCATATACAGGCTGATTTTTTTATCATGTAACAACTTATAGGCAACCCATTATGCAGAAGCATGCATAATGCATAATGCATGCTTCTGCATAATGGGTTGCCTACAAGTTGTTACATGATAAAAAATCAGCCTGTATGTAGCGATTTACCATAAGGGTTGAAATCTTAAGACTTATTTGGAATGGGCACTCCAATAAGTCTGTCACAAAAATATCTGGCGCTGGCTGATTTTTCCTCGCACAGTTTTAAATGCATGGGTAAATCTCGACGTATGTGCTGCAACACGGCACATTTAACAGAGTTTTATCCAGTACGAAGCAAAATTCTATTTGGCATCAGTTTAGAAGTCCTAGCTAGGCTTCCTTGACCATCCTAAGGTAGTTAAACCGATCACCAGGTTCTAACTTTAATTCTATACGCAAATTTACATGTGCACCCCTAAGGAGCAGCCGCCACTGCTTGGCCCTCACATTATTACGTACCACTATTATAATTTTGTCTTCCGCGTTAACTCGATGGCCAAGGTTCTTCATTGACATATTCCCAGTTTCTAACTTCGCTTGATCCTTATTTTTTGTAGCCTATTGCTATTTTGTGAAAAAGTCATAATAAGTATCATGTCAAAATTTAAGAAGTCAGCGTTTTATAAAAAAAATTTACGTTTATGCTCATATTTAACAAGCTAAAAAACATGACTAATGTGTAGCGAATTAAAAAAAAAAGTTATCGAAAAATTTAATTTGATTGTAATCCCAAATAAGATATCTAACTACGAGTATAGCACCCATAATTTCTGCAAATTAATCGATCAAGTGCACCATGGAAATCAAACTTGCCATGAAACAAATGTTTGTTGTTTTCTAGTTTGGCAGTTCGCATTTAGTTTTGATAATTGCAACAGTTATTATACAAGTTAATTTGCAGCGAAAATGAATTTAACGAGAGCAATGCTTTACTATGACTTAAGCTTCCTATCTCCAAAAGAAAGCTTTGGACGACCTCGTGCTGCATTTAGTCACCAAGCGCCTTTGCAGAAGACTGTGTATAGCTGGTTTAATACATTTTTAATTAGAACGAGGTTTACTCAGTAACGATTTGCGGGAATGAAGACCAATTTCAGCAGTTACCGAAACAAAGATAGACGCGATATGAAGAATGATTCGGGAGCACAATCGAGCTGCATATAGAATTATTAGGAGCACCTTGGACATTGGCATGTCTGCAATAAACAAGATTTTACATAATCATTTCGGTGTAAGAAAAGTTTGTTGTCTGTGGATACCACACAGTTTAACAGAAGCACAAAACCAACAGCGTGTGGAGTGGAGTCAGAAAACTCTTAAGAAATATGATAGAGGTATGTCTAAAGCAGTTTCTTGTTCTTCTTTGTTAGCCGTTTTCTATGAGATTAATATAGGCCTCTCTCATATTATTCCAAGTGTCTCTATTCTGCGCCACTTGGTACCAGTTTAGACCAGCTGTCCTTTTTAGATCCTCATACCAACGTTGTTGTGGTCTTCCAACGCTTCGTCTTTCACCCCACGGTCTCCATCTAGTACAAGTGCCGCTCCAGTTTTCAGGGTGTCTAGCTACGTGGCCTGACCAATTCCATTTGATGATAGCTATTCTTCTCGTTATGTCGATAACCGGCGTTCGTTTACGTATCCATTCGTTGGTTTTACGGTCTGCAAGGGCAATTCCTAGTAATTTTCTTTCGATGGATCTCTGGTGTACTTGTAGCCTGTTTATGGTTTTTCTGTTCAATACCCAAGTCTCTGCACCGTATGTGGTGATTGGAAGTAAGCATTCATTATATATTTTTGATTTAAATTTCAAGGACATCTTCATATTTAAGACGTCCTTTAATTTCCCAAATGCAGCCCAGCTAAGTTTGATTCTGCGTTTTATTTCGTTCTCTTGATTTACTTTACCCATTGTCACTGCCTGTCCCAGAAATATATATATGTTTTTACTTTTTCGATTTCTTGTCCGTTGACAGTTATTGTATCTTGGGTGTTCTCTTGGTTTGACATTAATTTAGTTTTCGACATATTCATTCCTAGGCCCACCTTTTCAGCTTCTTGCTGTAGCTCTTCTAGCATTTCTTTTAGTTCAGTGACATAATTTGCGAATAGAACGATATCATCTGCAAATCTCAAGTTATTAAGCCTTTGTCCTTGAATGTTAAGTCCCTTGTTCTCCCATTTCAGTTCTTTGAATACATCTTCAAGAACCAGCGTGAACAACTTAGGAGATATTATGTCCCCTTGTCGCACTCCTTTTCTTATGTTGACCCTATCGGTTGTTTCGTGGATTCTGACTCTTAGGGTTGCCTTTTCGCTGATTCTATTTATTAGGTTGATGTATCGCTGGTCTATTCTTGTATTTCTCAGTGCCTTTATAATCGCATATGTTTCCACTGTATCAAATGCCTTCCTGAAGTCTATGAAGGCCATCCACAGAGGGATATTATATTCCGTTGACTTTTCCATGGTTTGCCTCACTGTTTGTAGATGTTCTGCTGTGCCGTAGTTCTTTCTAAATCCTGCCTGCTCCTTCGACTGATATAATTCCAACTTTCTTTCTAGTCGGTTGGTGATTATTCGCATGAAAAGCTTATGCAGTTGGGAGAGGAGGCTTATCGGTCGGTAATTTTCCAAATTTTCGGGATCTCCTTTCTTATAGATTAGAATAACTAACGCATTTTGCCAGTCACTCGGAATGTCACTGTCTATTAGGCATTTGTTAAAAAGTTTTCTTATGGTCTCTTTCCCATCCTCAGAGCATTCTTTTAACATCTCTGGTAAGATGGCGTCTTCACCAGTTGCCTTTTTGTTCTTTAGTTGTTTTAGGGCTAGGTTTATTTCATCTATTTCGATATCCAGGAGCTCTTCTGAATTTACATTAAGGATTTTATTTTTAATTTCCTTGGAATCCTTGGTAGTAACTAATGGCTCTTTTCCCGATTTGTATAATTCTTCATAGAAGGATTCGGTAACTTTCAATATTTCTGATCTACTTTCTATTATGTTTCCTTGTTGATCTTTGAGTTTGTTAATGTTTCTTTTGAGTGTAGTTTGTTTCCTGAAAATTCTGAGGCCTTTGTTGTTCTCGATTATATTATTTACTAAATTTGTTTTATATTCATGTATGTCTTGTTTCGCCATTTTTCTTATGGTTTTGTTTAGTTCTGTATATTCTATTGTATTTCGCAGTCCTTTGTTGATGAGTTCCCTTCTTTTTCCAGCAGTATTTTAGTGTCTTTTGAAAGTTTGTCTGATTTTTTCTTTGTTTTGGGTGGCTGTTATGGTTTCCGATTATTCTTTCAACATTTTTGTGATCCTCTTGTTCTCTTCGTTAATATTAAGTGATTTTTGTCCTTTTTGTTCTGTTAATCTTTCTCTTAATTCATCAGAGTATTCCTGCTTCTTGGTTCTTAGTAAGGATGGATCTTTTGCAGCTTGTTTTTTATTGTTTACTTTTCTACATCGTTCTGCATTTTCGTTCAAAAATATCCTTCCTCGTCGATGATCGCTTCCCGTGGAGAAGGGGTTTACCACGTCCACATCTTGAAATATATCTTTTCTTGTTGATAGCAGATAATCGATCTCGTTTTTTGTTGTACCATTAGGGCTGATCCAAGTCCATTTCCTCTTTGGATTTTTTTTTGAAAAACGTATTAGTACCTAATAAAAAGTTGTTCTTTTTCTGCAAAATTTGATAGCATGTTTTCCCTTTCGTTTCTATTTCCTAATCCGTAGTTTCTTATGTACGTCTCATTTTCATTTTGTAGTTGAGCGACTTTTGCGTTAAAATCTCCTCCTATAATTGTAATAGTTGATTTCTTTTCATAAATACATCTTGACAGTTCTTCATATACTAACTCTACCTCTTCGTCTTCGTGGCTTGTAGTTGGTGCGTACACTTGGATAAATTTAAGTGATAGAGTATTATTAAATTTCAAGGTTACATATGCAACACGGTCTAAGATTCCTTTAGTAGACTGTATATAGGGGGTTAGCTTCTTATGTATGAGTATTCCTACTCCTCCTGTGTTGTCATTTTCTTTACCTTTCCAGTAGAGTGAGTGTCCAGATGTAAGAGTCACATATTCTTCGCCTTTTCTCTTTATTTCTGATATTCCTAGTATGTCCCACTTTATCTTGTTTAGTTCGTACTCAAGTTCAATTAATCTGTCTTCACTTCCTAAACTCCTTGCATTGTATGTCGCTATATGAAGTTGGCAGCCTGATCCTACCCAGGGTTTCTTAGCACCCCTTGCTCGAGAGCTAATCCAACCGCTGCCTTGGCTGGGGCCATTCAAGCCGCTGGGCACTAGAGGCCGGGTGTATGTTTTCTTGTCATATGAGAGGTGATTGGCATTAAAACACCACGCCAGCCACGGCGGATTGGTGAGTGGGAAAGGATGGGAGGGGTAAGTTAAGAAGTTGATAGGATTCGGGTTTGGACATGGTTTCCCTCAGTAACAGGATGGAAGAGAAACCAAGAGCTCGCGTGGGAAGAGTCGCTGGCCCTATAGTAGATCTGTCTTCCACCAGGGTCGTGAAAGAAACCTGTTGGTACGATTGCGTGCGTACCAATTTTTGCCTCTATTACTTCACTAGGGGCCGGTTGCAGAAAGCAATGTTAAGTCTGGTGTTAGCTAACATCGCGTCAAAGTGAACAAAAACGAATCAAATCTCAAATGCTTATGGTAACTAATACATTAGTAAACAAAATTTGATGCGATTTTGTTCACTTTAACGCGATGTTAGCTAACACCAGACTTAACATTGCTTTCTGCAACCGGCCTTAGGTGTCACACAGTCCGATATTGCAGGGGAAACCTGTTAGTACGATTGTGTGCACACCAACTCTTTGCCTCCATCTTACTTCACTTTACACTGCCCGACACCGCAGTAACCAGCCCCAGACTGGCAGCCAGCCTTTCTTGCCGCTAGACGAGCTACCGACAACCTTCTGACATCATTTTAGTTTTCGGAACACCGCAGTAATTGTAAAAGTATGTAATACATTTGCACTTCATCCTAATAAAGAATAGTAGATCGCCGTGACGTTGTTTTTTTTTCGGTGTGAGAACCGAAGGTTTCCAGCCCCTATGCGATCTAAGTAAGGTTAGCCTAAGTACCACCATTTAGGTTAATCATCTGTAACTCCGTCGAAGCATGCAGTCACAACCAGGAAACATACACAACGTAGGTACGTACGTTAGGGTATGCACCGTTACAAGTTGAAGCGTGATTGTTTACTTATGTATAATAATTTCAGTTGTTTCGTAAAGGTTTTATTAGAGAATGGCAGAGAACAGCGTAAATAGTATATTCAACATTCATTCATTTTTAAAACCTGCCGTTAGCTGAAAAGGTTAAAATAAAAAACTTGAACGACCTACACCGATTTTAAATATCAACGAACAAGGTAAAGCTGGGACTTGTAATTATACTAGACATTTTTCTGTGAACATTTACAAGAAAAACAAATGGATTTGTGGATGTGATACAGTACATGCCCTATTTTGTTTTCCATGTGTTCTGCTTTATTGTGAAGGAATAGACAAAACCTGGTCAAGATAAGGATTCAAAGATTTCAAACATTTCAGTTCAGGTAAATTCAGTTAATAGACAAAATATAATCATACATAATGAACAGGTGACTAAAAACAGGTACATATTAAAGAAAAGGGATAGAAAAATCGACGGAATGTAGGTGAGTCATTAATTGTAACTGTTAGTTTAGTTATTGTTAAAAATTCGGAGCTTCCAAATACAATTATCACGAGCCGCTACTGCCGAAAGAACATTACAAAGGTAGGGAACACATACTAACTAGATGTAGTAAAGTTGGTAGTCACTAAATTATGTTAAACATTGAACGGACAAGAAAGTCGATTCACTTGTTATTTATGTACTCTTAACTAGTTAATCAAACACTAGAAAGAAAAATGTCATTATATACATCCACATTATTGTGCTAAACACCAATTGGATGAAATTCAGAGTATTAAAAAGCACTGCAAATAACTTCTATAACATCATCCTCATGAAACATTTATATTTGACTCCTTTACCTGGAACTCAAAGAATTAAAAATAAAAAGCAGATTTTATATCATTGTATAATATCTACCTTCTCTTTGTGTATTATTTTTATGGATCCAGGTAAATAGATAACAACATTTAAAAAAATGTTTTTCTTAAATTGCAGCTGCTCGCATAAATTAAATCTGTGTAATTGAGAAAATAGTTTAAAATAAAGTTAATTAAATATTTTATTGGTTATTTTTCAATTATATATACCTACAACACGTATATTATATACACAGTCCGGTCCTCTTGTACCCTTGGGTGTCGAGGGTTTGTACTCTTGCTTGTTACTTATTACTGATCCATTTTCTCCAGGTCTTCGTATCTATTGCCATCAGCGTTGCCTCTTCCCAAGTTAGTCATCTTTCTTGCAGTATTTCTAGGATGCTACTGTTCCAAGTTCGGCTGGGTCTTCCTCTTCTGTTTTTACTTTCCCATACCCATAGGTATAGGGAAGTCTTGGAATCATGAAAATTTTGGAAATCGAGATTTTCACAGAAATATCCGTTTTGGGCCTCTAGGGACCCAAAAAAGTGGTTTTTAAAAAATGTCTGTCTGTGTGTTGGTGTGTGGGTGGGTGACGCTCCTACAGCCGAAAGTATTGCTCCGATTTTGATGCGCTTTGGAATGCGGGGGTGTATCGAAAATTCATCAACAAAATAAGCTTTTCAAAAAAATCCGAAACCGGAAGCGGAAGTTACGCATGTTTTTTTGGTATCACTGTTTTCGTGATTAAAATTTTGAAAATTTTATCGCGGATAACGATAGAGGGTCATAAGAAAAATCTGTTAGTTTTTTGCCGAACTCGCTAGGTTTAAAATGAAGGGCGCTATGTTTTTTGAAAATTTTGAGTTTAACGCCCTATTACTCAAAAACGGATAAATCGATTCAATTGATTTTTTTTTCTGAATAGTATATGAAGGCTAACATGAGGTGATATAAAAAGTGTTTTGAAAAATATTAAGGGGCCTAAATTACAAATTTTCAAAATTTTGGAAATTTTCTAAAAATTATTTCTCAAAAACTGCCACAGGAATTTGTTTAAACTTCATACACTGATAGACCCCGAAAAGGTCTATCGATCTGTTTTTTAAAGAATCTCATGAATTATCTTCGGCGCCCTCTACGAAGCTTTGAAGTGTGAAAATTTAAACCCCTTTAATTAATAAACAAAACAAGATAGGTAGGTGGGGTTTTCACTGAATTGCTCAGTGCATAATGGAGCATATGAATATGCAAACAAATATTACACTCGTGGATATATGTAAGCGCACCGGCCCCCTCCCCCCTCTATTTTTGAAAAATATTTTTTTTATTCTAACGGTTGTTATATTTTTGCGTCAAAGAATATTTTTCCGCGAAAATAAAAAAATCGATTTTGTATGCCCTAGCTAGAAAATATAATTTCCAGGTACTTAGAAAATTTCACATCGGTGCTACAGCCGTTTTGAGGAAAATAATACATAAATAAACTAGCACAGTGGCGGCTTGTCCACTTGGCGCCATCTACAGAAGCTCGGTGGTCACGTTTTGAACTACACATTCTTTTATATTTACCCGCAATTTACGTGAAAGCAAAGAGCATATAATGAATATTATTGGAAAAACTTCACCATTACAAACTTCATAAATCGTCAATGACTCTTATTGAGACCTGTCTATCAAACCGTTCTTTAGTAGATAAGATCAAGATAATGTAATTTCTACTCAATAAAAAGTAACATCTGGAATTCCTCAAGGGTCCATTCTGGGTCCACTTCTTTTCATTCTCTATGTCAATGACATATTTGATTATATCCATTTGAATTGCCTTATATTATTAATTTGCAAATTATACTATCTATATTTAAATGTAGATAGTCCAATTAATGAAACAAATTAAATTGCAGAGAAATCAAAAGCTTTAGCTGAGACGTGGTTTACATCAAATTGTCTTGTAGTCAATCAGGAAAAAATTCAAACCATGTGGCATGGTATGCGAATCCTAGCTGATATAGACAATAATACACCAGTCACATTATTGGGAACTTCATTAGATCCAAAATTATCTTGCCATTCTTATGCCGACGAACTAGCTAAAAAATTGTCAAAAACCACCTAACTAGAAAATTAAAACGAATTGGCCACGCTCATGACAACATATTAAGGGATATTGCTAGCCATTTAAATTAAAGCGTAACCTTGTGGGGTCATTCGGCAGCCATGCATAGAATTTTTTCTTTATAAAGGAGAGCTGTTAGAATTACAGATAACAATCCTTAATGGGAAGCCTCAAACACTCTTTTAACAAATTAAAAATACGAACATTACAATGTATTTATATTTTAAATCGTGTAACGTACATTTATAAGAAACAAGGGGTGTTGCTGCACAGTGATAATCATAATTACAATACACGAAAGAAAGATAATTTATATTTACCCTTTCAAAGATTAAATAAAGCTCGACAGTCTGCTGGCTACGTTGGTAGGAACCTTTACAACAAGCTGCCCTAAATTTACAAAATCAGTTAAAGAATACTTCTTGCAAAACAGTTTTATTCAATAGATGATTTGTTACATTGTTGAACTATTCGTTCATCAACATACAGGGCCCGGCAGAATGACCGACCCTATGTAAATTGCTAATAACTGTTTCAAATTTTACAATATTTTTTCAAAAGTGTAAAGTAAAAACTTGCCAATTGTAGTTACAATATAATTTATTTATTAAAAATGCTCCAAATTAATTTGGTTATTGGTTATACCCGAACTTGTAAATCTCGTGGTAGTAATTGGTGCACGACTTGAACTTTGTAAGGATAAAATTTTAAATCCTTTAAAATACGGCGAAGAGTTCTGTTTGATGAATTTAATCAATATGCCCAATTTGATGAATTTAATCAAATTAAGGATTAGGTTAATCTGTATTAGTGTGAAAATGAAGTTTGAGTTTGAGTGATGTTATTTTCAAACCTAATATTTTTAATAAATAAATTATATTGTAACTAAAATTGGCAAGGTTTTACTTTACATTTTTGAAAAAAAATAAAAATATTTTAAAATTTGAAACAGTTATTAACAATTTAAATACGGTCGGTCATTATGTCGGACCCTGTACTATCTTACAGACGGAATTTTTTATTATGTTGGCAAGAACGTTTATGTCAAATTTACTGCTCAACACATGAACTGGACCACCTATAAATATTGTATTTGTTACATTATGTCACAAAAAAGTATATAAAAGTTTTTGTTTTATAGTATACTCATATTAAGCATATTTAATTTCACTATTTTCAAATATTAACTGACGCATTAACAAAATCATTTAATAAAATTAAAAAATTCAGAAATTATAAAAAAAAACTATATTTAACAAAAATAAGAGGGAGAACAAACGAAAGGAAGTTAATAGTTTTTTGAGTCTTCTAGAAACGTTTAAAAATTTTTGGCAACGATTTGGCATACTTTGTATGCAATGTGCTATCAACATTTACGGAAAATTTTAAATTTTCATATGATAATATTTTATTAATAGATTGAGTTTTATTTAAAGCAAATTATAAAAAGAAATGCTTTTTATAGTGACACAATCCTGAAAAGTTACCAAGACGGCCATAAATGTCTTTTTGGAAAATATTTTTGAAAAATTGCACCAATATATGCAAATGGTCCTGTTCATTTGTGGAGCAGTATATATGTATATTATTTTATACACTTTATATATTTTGTAATTATGTATTACTGTATTATGTGGTATTGACAAATGTAAACATTTATAATATATTAACAGGATTAATAAATGTCAAATGTACAAATTAAAAATTACCACGAATGTAATGCGGCGTGATTATTTTTTAAACAGTCCAAGTTGTAGATAGGGTTGTCATTATATGCTCTTTGGTGAAAGCAAAGAGCATTATGCTCTTTGGTGAAAGTGTAAACGCTTATCACGGTGAAGACGTGAATCATCGAGTTGAAATTTTGATATGTTGTAAAGAGTGTTGAATAAAGACGATATGAACAGTTTCCAGTATGGGAAAGTCCAGGGAGGTAGTCGCGTCCACTTTTTGCCAGTTGGTTTGACTTGCCATACTTCTTAACTTGTCTTTCACTGTCCATCCGAATTAAGTGTCCGAGCCATCGCAACTTGTGTTTTTCAACTTCGTCATTTAGCGGTTTCACGTTTAACTCTTGCCGGATTACTTCATTTCTTATTCTGTCTGTTCTTTTGATCCCTCCAATTTTCCTTAGAAATTTCATTTCTGCTGCTTGTAATCCTAATTTTTCTGATTTTGTCAATACCCAGCTTTCAGCGCCGTACAGTAAGATTGGTTGGTAGATGGTTTTGAATACGGTTAACCTAGTGTGGGTGGATATCGCCCTTTGGTTTAGGAAACTTTTTGATATGGCTTGGAAAACTCTATTTGCTGTACTTAATCTATTGTTTAGTTCCTCTTCTAATGTACCTCGTGTGTGTATGGCACTGCCTAAATATTTGAACTGTTGTACTTGCTCAATAATCTTGTTGTTTATCTTTATGCTGATTTTGGTGTTTTCGTTTGATATTACTGCGACTTTGGTTTTGTCCGTGTTGAGTTCCAGGCTATACCTCTCTAACACTTCATTCCACACATCCAGGTTTTCTTGCAGTCTCTTCTCCGTGTCCGCACATAAGACTACGTCATCAGCAAACGCACACACTTCTGGGTTGACAGGCTGTAGATTTTTGTAACCTACATTAAAGGTTTTCATTTTTTTGTTTACATTCTTTTATTATATCGTCCATGACGCATATAAACAAAAGCGGGCTCAACACTCACCCCTGCCTTACCCCTTGTGTTGTTATGAACGAGTCTGATAGCATGTTACCAGTTCTCATCCTGTTTATCGTTAGATCGTAAGTGCTTTTTACGGTGTCCACTAAGTCCGGTTCAACGTGTTTCTTTGTTAGGCTGTTCCATATGGTGTTTCTTTTAATACTGTCAAATGCTTGTTTCAAGTCTATGAAACAGAGGTATGCTTTTCTGTTCTTACTCAGCAACTTTTCTGCCAACTGTTGTAGGGTGAATATATGGTCTTGTACACTATGTTCCGCACGAAATCCACTTTGAGCGTCCTGTATTTGTTTTTCTATGTCTGATCTAAGTTTCTTTTCTAGGATGCCTTCTTACACTTTAGCTGCCACGCACAGTAAGGAAATTCCTCGGTAATTTACGCACTCCTTTGTGTCTCCTTTTTTATGTATTGGAACTATGATTGCCGTGCTCCGATCGTTTGGAATCTTCTTTAGTTGCCATGCTAAGTTGCATATCTTATGTAACTTTTTTATTCCACTGTTTCCCATAAATTTGACCATTTCCGGTGTCAGTTCGTCACATCCTGCTGCCTTTCCAAGTTTGATTTTAACCACCATTTCCGTTATTTCCTCTAATTTTATTTTATTTTCGGCGGCAGTGACTATTCTAGTGTTTATTTGTTCCATACTTCGGCTATTAGTCTGTCTGGTGCTTTGCTGTGTGTTACCTTGTGTAAATAATTCCTGGAAATATTGTTGCCACCTGTTTAGAACTTCTTTTTCTTCGTGTATTATGTTTCCTTCCTTGGTTTTAACTTGTAGTCTTACTTCTTTTTTACTTCTAAAAGATTTCAGTACCTTATAAAACAGTTTCTGATTGTTCCTACTGTTCTCCTCTAGCTGTTTTCCAAGTTCCTCCCATGATTCCTTCTTTGCTTCGATAACCAGGTTTTTGGTTTTTATTCTTTGTATTTTATATTCTTCATAGGTCTCTAGACTTCTTTTACTTAAATATGTTTTCCATAAGTTTTTCTTTTCCTTGATTTCTTTCTTGATGTGTTCATTCCACCATGCTGTATGTTTTTTTATTTTTCCTCGTTCTATTTGTACCACAGACCTCTGCTGTCGTGCTCCTCAGTACGTCTTTGAACCTCTTCCATTTTTCTTCAATGTCGCTGCACTCCGCTTTATACTTTGGGTTCATAAATTTTCTTTCTAGTATTTCTGTATACATATTCTGCTCTGATCTGTTCATTTCGCAGTTTGTAAGCTCTTATTGTTACTTTGTCAGTGCTTTCTTTTTGCGCTTCCGTATTAGTTGTTTTTGTGGGGAAACCAAGTGTAGATTCAACGGGAAAGTGGTCACTTCCAATGTTATGTCTCCGTTTTGTTCTTACATCCTGGACAATTTTCTTGTCTCTGTTCTCCACTAGGATATAGTCTACTATTGACTTTTCCTCTCTGCTTATTACCTCTCTGATTATCTTGTGTATTTCCTTGTGTTGGCAAAACTATTAGTAATTATAATAAGGCTATTATCTGTACGAAATTCCAGTAATCGCTTACCATTGTTGTTTACTGTTTTTTCTCCATACGGCCTCAGCACATCTTTCCACTTGCTGCTTTCATTCACAACCCTTGAGTTGAAGTCTCCCACCAACACTAGGTATCATTTGCACGTATCTATTACACATTGTAATTCGTTCCAGAATTTGTGCTTTTCAGCTGTCAAATCGTTTTCACTTGGTCCGTAAGCTGTTATTACTGTAATTATTGTGCTTTGGTGTAGCTGTAATGTAATTTTTAAAAGCCTCTCGTTAATGAGTTCCCAGTCTCTTACTTTTTCTACAGTGTTTTTTCTAATCACACACGCGACTGCTGCTTGTGCTCTTGTCGACTCTTTAACTCCTCCATATATTAGAAGTGTGCCTTTTCCTATTATTTGACTTCCAGTTCCTTTTCTTTTTGTTTCTGTGAGCCCTATTAGTTTTAAGTTTGATTTTTCTAGTTTTTCGGCTATCTCTTTCTCTTTACCGTGTAATCCTCGAACATTCCACGTCCCGATCCTCCATGTTTTGCAGTTAGCCATCCTATTCGTATTTCCAGGATTTTTATGTTGTTATCTACTTTATATAAAAGTGAGTCACCATTTTCATTGCTTTTTCCTGCTTCTTGCTTTCGTATCTTAAGACCTTTATATTTTACCTTGTCATTTGTAGTTGTCGTCTTCAGGTTGACCCATCCCCCCGGTGTTGTTAGTTTTTTTATTTTTCAACTACTCCTTTTCTTCGTCGTCCCATACGTACTCCACTCCCTCAATGGTGATCTTTCTATATCCGATTCTTACTTTCCGCCCTTTGCTTATTTGTTCTTTAGCGATTTTTCTGATTTCAGCTTGCACACCTCTTTCTTTAATCGTCATGTCGTTATCTATGTAGGTTTGAGTTCCTTTTAGCTTGTATTTATTTTTCATTACCACCTGTTTGCTGTCCCAATCTTTCATCTCTACGATGTTAGTGTTCTAGCCATTTTTGTTCCGCAATATAGTCACCGACTTTACTTCCACTTCCACCCCCAGCTTGTCGCTTAGAAGTTGTTTTGTTGCTTGTTCTTTTAGTTCATTCTCAAATTTCACTCCTTTGATTACTAGGCTGTATTTATGTTTCTCTTTTTCCATCGCTTCGTATTTGTTTTCTAGTAGGTGGTCTATTCTTCTATACAGTTGTTTTTTCTCACACTCCCATTTCTTTTCTCTCTTTTCTATTTCTTCACTTTTCTTCGTGAATATCGATGAGATAAGGCCCACTCACGGGTGATTTATCGTCACCGGTCAAATTTCACGTCCACAAGCGCTCGCGTTCTACCGAACTCCAAATTCAGTTTATAGACAAAATATAATCATACATAATGAACAGGTGACTAAAAACAGGTACATATTAAAGAGAATGGATTAAAACATCGACGGAATGTAGGTGAGTCATTAATTGTAACTTTTAGTTTAGTTATTGTTAAAAATTAAGCCCAAATACAATTATCACGAGCCGCTACTGCCGAAAGATCATTGAAAAGATTCAACAAAGTGGCACAATTTGTTGTATTTTAGCGTGCAATAAACTTTCAACATTACAAAGGTAGGCAACACATACTAACTAGATGTAGTAAAGTTGGTAGTCACTAAATTATGTTAAACATTGAACGGACAATAAAGTCGATTCACTTGTTATTTATGTACTCTTAACTAGTTAATCGAACACTAGAAAGAAAAATGTCATTATATACATCCACATTATTGTGCTAAACACCAAATCGATGAAATGCAGGTATTAAAAAGTGCTGCAAATAACAACTTCTATAACACCATCCTCCTGAAAAATTTATATTTGACTCCTTTACCTGGAACACAAAGAATGAAACATAAAAAGCAGATTTTATATCATTGTATAATACCTACCTTCTCTCTGTGTATTATTTTTATGATACCAGGTAAACAGATACCAACGACATGTTTATAAGATGTTTTCCTTAAATTGCAGCTGCTCGCATAAATTAAATCTGTATAATTGAGAAAATAGTTTAAAATAAGTTAATTAAATATTTTATTGGTTATTTTTCAATTATATATAGGTACAACACAATATACGAAACAAATGCACAAATAGTGTTAAACATACTTTTATGCAATTTCTAAATGAATCCCTACTTCTTATAAATCTTTTTACTTTCATTTATTTATGCTTTAATTGTATACTGACTTCCTCATTCAATAAATATTGATATCTGAGCATTGTATCGCCAGACGCAAGCGTATAAAGCAGCAGCCTCTACACCGCAAGGTAAAAAGAGGTTATCGATAATACATACAATACATACATACATCTTCAAGATAATCTCTGTAACCTTTTTGTGGCGCTTGCTGTTTGTTTCTTTGGGTATTTCGTCACACTACAAAATGAAAAATCGGGAGTGTGCTCCCCTAGACTTTCTCGCATTCGCCTTGTTTTCTAGCAAATTTGAAAAGTTTATTGCAATGTATATACATACAGCGATAAAATTACATTTTCAGGTAACCACTATCTGTTTAGGTAAAGTGCCGCTTTAGGTTAACCTATCATACTGAAATTTTATATCTGGGAGTTTTTCTCAATAATAAATGTATGTGCAAAATTTCGTGCAAATACCTTGAAGCAAACTGGTACCTTACTTGAATGGATACCGCTACCTGTTTAGGTAAAATGCCACTTCCGGTTACCCGATCATGCTGAAATGTAACATCTGGTAGTTTTTCTACATAAGAAATGTATGTACAAAATTTTGTTCAAATATCTCGAAGCAAACTGGTACTTTACTTGAAAAGGTACCGCTACCTGTTTAGGTAAAGTGCCACTTCCGGTTAACCGATTTCACTCAAAATTGGTCTGGAATCTACAAATTTTGAATAATGACTATGTACATAATTTCAAGGGTCTAGCTTATTTCGTTTTTAAGTTATCGTGTTCACACACACACACACACACACACACGCACATACACACACACAGACATAATTCGAAAAATGGATTTTTCGGACTCTAGGAGGTCTAAAACGTCAAGATTCGTCAAAATCTCGAAGTCGATTTTTTTGACGATTACAATACTTTCTCTATGCGAGAAAGTAAAAAATAGAACACGAACGTTTCGGAAGACAAATATGCTTCCATTTTCAACAATTGCCTAATTAAATTTCAATTAACTAAAAGAACTTAGCTTACTGAAGCAACCCCACCAAACGGGCTGACCGAACAGATATGGACCCAATTTCAACGCAATTTAAATTATACTAAAATTCAGAATGAACATAATTCATTCGTTTACTACCTTCTATCTATATATCCGAAGTATCGTAAGAAGTTTGAACCAAGAAAAATAACATGTAGGTATGAAAAGTTGTGGGATGAAGTACAGATAGAGGATAAATTTAAAGCTCTTGAAAGGTAGTGGAGGAAAAATCTGAAAATATGTAACAATAAAACGAGAAGGGCAATGGTTATTTGTTCTTTTGAACCGCAATAGCCGGACGCAAGCTCGTTTGAAAAAGCAGAAGAGTGAAATGGGTGGCTTAAGAATCTAGGGTAGGCACTCATTCATACCGATAGGAGAGCATCGTAAATACACTAAGAAAGATCCCATATCAACATAACAGAAAGAGAAGGACGAGAGCAAGTCTCTGGCGCTCAAAAACTGGTGTCCCTCGACTGGTAACCTTAACAGAAGAATCCATGGTCCTCCAGGTTCGGGCTAAACGTGAGGTTAATAACTTCGTCCTATAAAAGATCTGTCAAAAGCTTTTCACGGAAATTCCCTCGCAAGTGGAAGATTTTAAATTAAAAAAATTTAAAATATCGAAGGAAAGAAAAGAATTTAATATTTTAAGATGTTCACCCTGTGTATGTTAGGTCTAAAATATGTCCTTTTTCGTATAGGGTATAAACCTGACTTATTTGCAAACGATTACTTTTTTTAACTATTAGTTCTTAAGTTAAAGCAAAAATAAACAAAATTTTATTTTTTAAGGTGTTCACCCTTTATATATTTCACAGAAAGTATGTTGGGTTTCGTGCCAGGTAGACATATAATCGGCATGCAAAATATCGCCTTCCTCCAAAAAATAGTTTTTAAGCTATACCGCTAACAGACGAACAAACAGAAGGTCAGACAGACAGATTACCATACCTCCTTATGAAGAACGTAAAATAGTAATTTGTACGACTAGTTTTGAAAGTCATACTTTTTTTCATGAATTTTGCAGTTTGATAACGAGGGCGAAGCCCGAGTTAATCAAGCAAATGAATGAAAAAAAGGACTTTCAAAACGTGTTGTACACGTAGTTTTTTTGCATAGTGATCTCTTATAACTCGAAATTTAGTCGAAAAAGACTTCAGAATTGACAACTGTCAAATTGACATTTCAATAAAATAGTTAAAAAGAGTGTACTTTTTTCACGATTTTTGCGTTAAAAAAAGTTAAACTTTCAATACGATCTTTCGTTAAAAAAAGACAATTTGGCACCGACGCCCTTGTACCAAGCAGAATCAAACATGAAGTTATTAGATTTAGACCAATTTATAATCGCAGGCTGCACGTACTAAGAGTGATATAGTATATTACGCAACATGTTTAGAAAAGTGATGTTTTACTGAACAAGTATGGCTGGAGTATAAGCATTAGCGAGTACTTAAACGGCCATACGAGTTAAGTAAAACCTCTTTTCTAATGCCATAGTTATACTATTTTATCTCATTTCGTAAGAATTGTGAAATATGAAATTTTTGTATAAAGGTGACGCTAATTGTTAAAACATAACCAAGCTGAGCAGAACTCGTTTCTATGTACTAAAGCACAATAAGCAGCTCCAGTTGATATGCGTTTGGCAGTAGTGAAGTTTATTGTTGGTAGCACTGTAAGTGTATGTTTACTTTAATTTGTTGCTTGTTTAAGATAGAAATAGCTTAAAAACTGTAATAAGTATTTTGAATTTTATTCACAAAAAACTGACCAACCATTATCAAATTTGTTTATGCCAAAATAAATGTTATTTTCTGTCAGCTATCAATTCACGTATTTAACTAAATACTGTGAATAATAATAATCCCATCAATCAATTTTCAAAATTTGAACCAATCAGAGTCGAATATAGCGAATATTTTGCACTAGTGCAATACCCGGGTATTTGCACAAGTGCAATATCGTGTATTTGCGGGAAGAAGAGCAAACCAGCTAGGTTCACAAGAAATTTCAGAAGGAAAACTGAAAACTCTTTAAAAATGAATAGTGTGGTATACAAAGGATGACATTTCTTCGAGGAATAGTCTTGCAATATTCCCCGCGTGTATTCTGTATAATTTGAATATTTCTCTCGAACGCTTCGCGTTCGCGAGAAATATTCGAATATACAGAATGCACTAGGGATATAACTACTGAATATTCTAATGAAGAGAGGGTATTTATTATCACAACATTTTACAGTTTACGCACAGTTCGTGATTTATTCTCGGTTAAATTTAATAATTGTCCTATTCCATCTGTATCAACAATTCATAAGTTTGTGAAAACATTTGAAACTACAAGCAAATTTATAGCAAGTACACAAAGAGTTCCCCATTCTGCTGTAAACAATAACCCAATCTGTTATAAAATGCCTGCCAACTGTCTATCTGTAATTGGGCTACACTCCGCAACGATTGCTCGGGAAGCAAATAGTCAATATTTGGGTGGCGTTTTCTGTAAATTTTGTTTTTCAGAGTGACCCCACAAAAAGAAGTCGCATGGTGCCAAATTGGGAGATCTTGGGGGCCAGTTGATAGTTCCACCGCGACCAATTCAGCAATAGATATTCCCTCAGATTCAAGCCATAATGCGCTGGACAGCCATCATGCTGAAACCAAATCTCCTGATTTTCACGTGCAACTTCTTCTAATGCAGGGTCAATCTGATTGATTAAAAGTTCTAAATAAGAATCTGAATTTAAATTTCCAACTATTTCAAACGGTCCAATAATGTTATTGTTGAAAATACCAGCCCAAATATTCATTTTCTGAGGGAACTGCGTTCTTGTTTCAAGCGCTATCCGATAATTTTCTTGGGCCTAGTATCGAGTGATCTGCGTTCATTATTAAATGTGAACGTACATTCATCTGTAAAACAGATTGACCGCAAAACGTTCCTTCGTTTGAGCGTACCTGCATGACTTCACAGAATACGCGCCTGCTTTCTTCATCGACTAAGAATATCTTTTGATGGCACTGAGGTTTGTAGGGATGACAACCATGCTTCTTCAGAACCTTATGCATTGACCGTGTCGATACGTTGCACTCTCGAGCAATACATCTTATGCAGCATTTATTCACCCCAAAACACTTTCTTCTATCTCATTGTTAGTTCTTCTATTCCGTTTGCATGTAATGTTAATGTCTCGTTTGAATATTTGTTTAAACTGCAATATTAAAACTACCTTTTGAATCGTCTGCTGCTACACTTGCTGTAGTTTCATTTTGTTTCACAAACTTGTGAATTTTTGATACAGATGGAATAGGTCGATAATTAAATTTAATCGAGAATAAATCACGAACTGTGCTTAACTGACGCCACTGTAAAATACTTTGATAATAAATAAATACTCTGTCTTCATTAGAATATTCAATATTATTATTCATAGTAATTAGTTAAATACGTGAATTGATAACTGACAGAAAATAACATTTATTTTGGCATAAACAAATTTGATCATGGCTGGTCTGTTTTTTGTGAATAAAATGCAAAATATTTATTACAGTTTTTAAGCTATTTCTATCTTAAACAATCAAGAAATTCAAGTAAAGTAGTATCAAATTAATAACATTTTTTTCCCTTTCGATTGATACCACTATCAATCCTATCAATTCAAGCGGCAAGCAGGAATCTGCATATATGTATACGATTTCCCATGCTATTTCCCTACGTTCGCATAAGTGAAACAATCGGTATATACGAGTTTTTTTACAGCTTGTATGCCGTATCTCGCAGCCTATTACGCCATAGATCTTGTTCCAAAATCTAATGTCTATTTTTGTTGCTTCTGTCGTCTTCTGTTATGATCGTTCCGGAGGCAAGGCCTTGTACTAAAGTTTGATCCTAACCCAATACTCAATAGCAAATTAAAATAAACTAAAACAGTCCTATGGCATTTCAGTATACATCAAATAGCGAGTTGAGAATACCCTTTTGCGTTCAACGGGGCTCACTAGCTAATCCGCAGAGGCAGGGATGGGTTCCCAATAATCTATATTTTAATTTCAAAAGGTGCCACAAATTTATTTACTACATCAACTCGCAAACCCAAATTGGAAGGATCGTTTATGATCTTGTGACTTACAATGAAAGTTCAAAATTACCCTTAGCAGTCGAATACTCTCAGATAAACTATAGTTAATTATAATAATAACAAAACGTGAGTGCGACGATACAAGTGGGTAAATAATTAAATAATCCATAATGGTGTATTTACACTGGCAGCTTTTAGCAATATTTTTGATTAAAGTAAAGGTTTAATTCAGTTATAAAATGTAAAGGTAAATGAGTGGAGGTAAGTCTAATATTCTATGCATGACGTGATTATCCTATGTTTAAAGATAACATTTTAGGTTTTGATTAATTAACAGATCACTACACATTAAAAATACTCATAAATGTGTGTTGTATCAATGCTCATTATGAATCAAGATTATCGGAGTATTGTACTTTTTCGAGATTAGCTTATGCACTTTCAAGTACAATCAAGAATAAATATATCCACATTGAAAAAGCTTCATTCGCTTTTCTGATGACTCCAGTATTGATCCAGGTCATTAACGAAGTCTCAAGTTTGGTCTGGTTCTGTAGCGACACGATTAAATCGATCCATTTGCAGCAACGGAAGACGATAAAGACTAGGAAATGCAGAAGGTAGAATCGAGAGTCCAAAGACATCACAGCAACGAGTAGCAGTAGTAAATGAAAGAAATACAGAAAATAAAAGGGAAGTAGCAAAGACCCTGTAATAATGTTGTGGATTAATAAACAACCTTGGAATGCAGTTATGTACCTACTTTAGTTAATTATTGGCTCATTGTTCTGTAGTCCCCAAATATGACCAGCCCCACTACACAAGCTCAACACAAACGCTAATCTCCCGAACAGTTGTATCTAAAATATGACCACAATGGTAAGTAGATTCACCAACTTGAGTGAGCATCTTACCCTAAAAAGAACGCTGGTCTCATATCAAATCCATCTTACTATAGACGTTTTTCCAAATCCAGACTATCCAACTATACGAATCTGGAAATAATTATGAGAGCCTATCAATCAACGCATTATAAATCCCACAGCCAAAGCGATAGAGGACGAACCTCGACAAATCTCAGTGAAGATGTTTTTCTTTTTGTGTTAATTATGCCGGATGTGTAGTCATGATGAATAAACAAAACTAAATCATTATAAAAGTGCCGAAATGGTACTAATATTCTCGAGATTACCTGGAAGTTAATACACAATCGGGTCGAATCCAACGGTCATATTACACCTGACTATGTTAAGTAGGGCAGACCATTCTAGAAGTCTAAGAGAAGCCAAGGTAATACGAGAAATCACGCATTCATTCTAGTGATAAATTCTTAAGAGTGTTAACTGTCAATTCAGGACACTGACGGGTCCACAGCCACTACTAGTGCAGGTATTCAGCCTTACAAATTAATCCCAAAAGTCCCTAGTCATAGTAACCGCTCAGTTAGTAGTTACCATATAAACCAAACTGCATTTCAGTAGCCGTTTGTTCGTAACAGTTAAACTTGCTTAATCGTTTCATCAATTTTGATTTTGGTCTACCTGTATCTAACTTGGGCACATACGTAGTCATATCGTCAATCCACCTAGTAGGCGGACAACCTCTGCTTCTATAGGCTTTATCTCTAGGTCTTCACTCTAGCAATCGTTTGGCCCACTTTCCGTCTGTTCTCCTTGTCCCACTTTCCGTCTGATCTTCTTGGCCCTCCCAGTTCTACTTCAAAATGACGACTCTTTCTACGGCATTCTAGAATTCCTGGACTTTCGTTTTCTGTCGTATGATATAATAATAAGGATTATTAAACAACTAAATACCAATACAAAAACACACATCCTGGTGAACAATAGGTTGACGCCCGAAATAAATATACAAACTGGCATAAGACAGGGAGACTCATTAAGTCCCCTCCTATTTAATTTAATAATGAATAAAATAATTGAAGAAACCGGTAAAGCGGGTCAAGGATACAGAACGGACAAAGGGGAACTGAAAATAATATGTTATGCTGACGACGCCGTCATAATGGCGGAAGACGAAGACAACCTACAAAGACTTCTCCACTCGTTCTACGTGACAGGACTGAGATACAACATGGATATTTCCGTGGAAAAAACAAAAGCGCTAGTCGTCGCAAAGCAGCCAATCCGATGTAAATTAGCGATCAATGACAATATAGTAGAACAAGTGATGTCATTCAGATACCTGGGAACAGAAATAACATCTAACCAAATAGAATCGAAGAAGTTAGACGTCAAATCAATAAAGCCGTAAGAATAGCAGAATGATTGAAAGACGTTATATGGGTTAATAAATATCTAAAACAAGAAGCAAAAACTAAAATATACAAAACATGCATTCGACCGGTAATGACATATGCCGTTGAAACAAGGGCCGAAACCACTTAGACAAAATCCATGCTGCGCACAACAGAAATGAAAATTCTCAGAAATATAACAGGACACCGACTAAGCGACAGAATAAGAAGTGAAGAAATAAGAACCGAATGTGACATTTCAGACATCGTCATATACTCAAGGTACAGGAGAAGTGAATGGAACCAGCACGTAACCAGAATGCCTCCAGAGCGAATAGTGAAAATTGCAAGTGACGGAAAACCAGGAACACGGCGACCACAGGGAAGACCGCCTAAACGATGGAAGGAGTGCTGGACATCGACCTCACAAGACAATTAAAGCTGGAAGAAACAGGCCGAAGGCCTATATCAAGAAAGAAGAAGAAGAAGACGATATAATTTGGAATTTTGTCGTATAGTGAAATGACTAGCATGGACCGTTCCATCTTACGCTGTGCTACAATAATTTTATGTATTTAGCTCCGAGTCAAAGTGAGGATTTCCGCACCATACGATACGTCACTACCGGCAGCACACATTGATCGTCTACTGTGCACTTGGCGCATATTGGTATGTCTGTTTTAAATATATCTTCCAATTTTTCCAAATTCAGCCTATGCCAGTCTCATCCGTCTCTCGATCGCGCTTGTGTGGTTTTCTCTGGTGGTGCGTATCTTCCTTAACACAGATATCCTCAATAGACATTTGATTACTTGGAATTAGGTTCGTCATCATGAGTTTTGGACAGTGACTTTTAGACTGATTTTGTGTGACTCGGTTACTAGATCTAGAAATTTCTTCTTGACATCATTAATACAATCTGCGGTGATCACCATATCATCGGCAAAGCGCAGATTAGTTATTTTTTTCCCGTCTATGTTAATACGCAGTTGGTCCCAATTTAATTGTTTGAACATGTATTTAAGAAAAGTGGTAAAGAACTTGGGGGAAATAGTATTTCTATGTCTTACTCCAAGTTCAAGTTTAAATCGACTGGTATTATCGTGCAGTTAAAAAACAGTAGTAGAGATGAAGAATAACACAAGCATCTGGAGAAGACGACATTGTTATTCAGGCCATAAAATTAGGTGGTGAAAAGTAACGAAACTTTAAAACAAGTGCCTGACAGAAGCTGAAATACCATCCATCTGGAATAACGACATAATAACTATACGCACAAAAAATGCTATATAACAAATCTATCGAATTATATGCCAATATGTTTGCTTTCTCATCTGTGTAAGTTATTTACACCGAGAACAGGCATATTTTCGCACTAAATTTGGAACAAAGTGTCATCTACAGGTAATAAAGTCCTTGATCGAAAAGATCATCAAATACAATAACCCTTTGGTCCTAATTTTCGTAGATTATAAAGAAGCTTTCTATCATATAGAATAAATAGAAATGCTTAATTAAGTCTCTGGTTGACTGTAGAATAGACTACAGATATTCAAATGTCATAAATTATATTTATAGGCACCCTACAGCGAATATAGATATATTGATCTTTAAAACACAAACATAAAACAATAAAAAAATAGTATGAAACCTTAGAATAAATGGCCAGTGTTAAATTACGAATAAATCATCAACGTGCAATAGCTCGTGGCTACATGTATTTTGCAACTCAAGTAGTAGTAGAATAACTATGCCTAAAATACATTTACATTTAAACAAAATTAAAAACGCCAATATAACTGTCCTCAATCTGAAAACATTAAACTGCATCGAAATCCGCCGTCGCGATTTGTTGCATAGAAACCCGGTTTTGTAATTCACATATGTATTTACTTATCTATTAATCACATTATTTTACTGTCCCAAAATCTTTACAATACAGCTTGGAGTGAACGCTATCAGGTTAGTTTAAGCTCATGGCTGAGAACTACTGCGTAATCCTCGGAGTGGATCGCATTATCAACCGTGAGCAGCGCTATAACTAATTATTGTACGAGTACTGTATAAGCGATAAGCTCTGTCATTCATTCACCATTCCATACTTTTCCGTTTACTGGTATGTTTTCTAAATTACACTATTTTAGTCTTTTTTCTTTCTTGTGGGACAATTTCTGTTTGATTGTCGAAGGAAAATCCAAACGGGTAGACTAAAATTGCCTAGTTGAAAGATATATGCCACTGATAAGACTGCTTGTACATATTCGACTTATTCGGTACAGTTTCTGTAACTTAGTTAACCATCTGGATCTTCAATATTTAAAGAAGACGGTGAAAATTGTAGACCGAGAAGAAAAAGTGACGATCTGCCTATATTAATCCACTGCTGGTTGTAGGCTTTTCCCGTTCCATGCCATTGCCACCTGTTGTTTGCCTTTTGCATCCATTGGATTATTGCCTTCTCCTTTATATTGTCTCTCCATCTTATTACTGGTTTTCCTACGTTTCTGCGACCGAGTCTTGGACTCCATTCTAAGATCAGTTTTGTCCACCTCCGTCCGTTCTGCGGGCCACATGTCCCACCCATCTCCATTTTAATTCGGCTACACTTTCCATTGCTTCGGTAATTTTCGTTTGTTCTCGAATCCATTCGTTGTTTTTTCTGTCGCTCAGTGGAATCCCTAACATTGTCCGTTCCTGGTGAGTACTGGGAGAATGCACTGGTCATACAGTTATCTTTTTAGCGTGTTGGGCAATTCTGATGTTAAACTGTTGCTTATTTTGCCGAATGCTATCCAAGACAGTTTTATTCGTCGTGATATTTTTTCCTTCATACTATTCTAAGTGGTGGTGATCTTTTGTCCCAAGTATATGTAGTGTGCGACTTTTTTCAGAGGTTGGTGGTCGAGTGTTATGTTCATTTGTTCGTTTGTATTTGTAATGATCTTTGTTTTATTAATATTGATTGTGAATCCTACTAGTTTAGAATGGTTATCTAATTTCGTAACCATTTCTTGTAGTTCTGCCGCATTATTGCTTATTATGAGGATATCATCGGCGAATCTTAGATAATTGAGATATTCGCTATTGATTTTGATCCATTATTTGACGAGTTCAATTCCTTGAAGACGTTTTCAAGAGTCGCTATAAACAATTAGGAGATATCGTGTCTCCTTGGCGTACTCCTCTTTTTGGATTAGAGATGTTCGTTCTTGAAGGAGTACGTACGTTGACGCCTGCAAGTAGATGTTTTCTATTAATTTGGTGTATCTGCTGTCTATTCTGCATTTTGTCATAGAGTTTAGCACCGCCCATATTTCGATTGTGTCAAAAGCTTTTTCGTAATCGACGAAAGCCATGTAAAGTTTTGAAGTTGTATTCGAGACACCTATTAGGTTGTTGACTCTGTGTAAGTGATCCATCGTACTGAAGCCAGAGCGGAAGCCAGTCTGTTCACGGGTTTGCTTTTATTTAATGTCGATCTATTAGTGAGCACTCTTGTGAATAATTTATATATTTGGGACAGCAGACTTATTAGCCTATAGTTGTTGAGTTATGTTATGTCCCCTTTTTTGTGAATGAGGATAATCTCAGCCTCTATCCAGGGTTCTGGGATTTGTCCCGTTTCTAAGCAGCTGTTGAAAGTCTCTTTGAGTTCTTCGACTAGTTCCGGCTCTGCATGTTTTAATATTTCAGGTATTATGTCGTTCGGTCCGGCAGCTTTATTGTTCTTGATCTTTTTGAGGGCCTTATAGATTTCGTCAGTGGTGATTTCTGGAATTTCTTCAGAGCCCACGTTCTGTATTTTTTTTAAATTATTTTATTTGATTTTCATTTGGACGGACTTTAGTTGAGTGTAAATCTGTGTAATACGTTTCAACTTCTCTAAGTATGCCTGTTCTGTCTGTTAGTATTTTGTTGTTTCCATCTTTAAGTGAAATCATTTCTTTCTTTCCCAAGCTGAGATGTTTCTTAAATATTTGTGGACCTCTGTTATTCTCAATTGTTTCCTTTATTATTTTAGTATTGTATTCTCTGATGTCTTTACGTAGTTCTTTCCTTATTAGTTTGTTAAGTTCTGACCATTCTATCAGATTTTTATCTTTGTCTACTCTTAGTTTTCGTCTTTTCTCGAACGGTGATTTTGTGTTATCGCTTATTTTCTTCTTTGTTGCTTTCTTTTGTTCTGGTAATTCATCCGTAGTTTCCTTGGTGATTTTCGTAAGCTCATTCATTCTTCCAGTGATGTTGTTTGTCGTTGTATCTAACATTTGTTAGTTTTCCGCTTATTTTTCTTTCATATACTTCTTTATACTGAATTATCTAACCACCGTCGGATTTCTTGTAGGATTATTCCATAGTATTTCGTTGCTTGTATTTACAAATATTTTACGTCTCACTAGTCGGTGGTCACTGCCGATGTTAATTCTGTTGATTACTGATACATCTTGGATTATTAAAGGGTGGTCTGAAAGGATATAGCCCATTTCATTTTTTTAATTTAAAATCTGGGTTTCTCCATGTTCATTTATGGCCTGGTCGTTTTTTAAAGAAAGTAGTCATAGCTCACAGTTTATTTGCTGGAAATAGCGAACTTGATAATCAACTTTTCCGAGATTGCAAAGTCACTGCTTTCAGTACAGACTGTAGGATTACCTATTAAGTATTAATTTGGATTTAACAAAGAGAAGGCGAAGGTATTTGGTTTCAAAACGCTCTCACACACAGAAGAACCCTTATAAAGGCTTCTGCTGTTACATCATAAATTAATTGGGCCTAATATTCAGGACATGGAGAATTGCATATGTTATCGTAAAACATGTAAAATATATTCGATACTTGGCAAGAAATCCATATTTATGTAAAGAGACCCTTACCTATATAATATCAAAGAATATAGATATTCTTTGATAATATTAAAAGCACAATTTGATACAGGTTAACATATAGGCAACACATCTTACAATTCACAGCTGAACTAGATGCTACAGCAAGCTTTTGCAGAAAATCGCATTGTGTTGAATCCAGGGGGGTGACCGGGAGGGCAATCCTCCCCGGGCCTTACAGAATTCCCTCCCGGAAACATTACCATATTCATGTCTTTTTAATGCATAAAAAATGGGTGAATTGCGCGGAAATAGGTAAAAATGCCCCCCAGAAATTCAATTCCCCCCAGGGTAAACAGTCTGAATTCCACATTTTTAATGTGTATTGATGTGAGATAGGTGATTTTCTAGTAGAATACCTCTAAAATGGTTTTTTTGTTTTTTATATTATGTAGTAGATAAGTTAAAAACGAATTTTTGATTAATTATAAGATCACTGTAAAAGGAAGTTGTATGCGTGTACCATACCCGATTTTGTTCATAGTTATCAAAAGTTATATCAAAGAGCATTATATGCTCTTTGGTTATATTGAAAGTTAACTAGGAAAATTATTAAAAAAAACACAGAGTAAGAATTTAAAAAGTAACAAAATATGCAATTACTTATGTGTCGCAGATGTTCAAACTGTCTTCTATTGCTTTGCTCACATTATTTTAAAAAGTTTTCTAATCACCACATAAAATCTGCGATAGAAAGATATTGTTGTGGTTTCATTCATTTCTTAAAAAAGCAGTTTGAACCGTATGCAAAATTCCATAGGTTGTAATCGTTTCCGTTTTTCGTTTTTACATAGCCTTTGCTAAAACGAACATTTCTTGACAGTTGTCTCTGGCTTCTTCTTTTAAACGTTTTACTAAATTTGTAATTTTTTTTTGAGCTGGAATATGTCAATCTGGATAGCGTTTAGCACAAAGTATAACAGCGGAATTGTCATATCAGTTAAGTGTAGAATGCAAACTGTTATACTAATGCAAACTTGACTCTATCTTACACCGTAAACTTAGCGCATAGTCACAAGATCCCAACTGACACAAAATGACAACCGTCCACTTAATGTCAGTTTTTAAATTCACAGTACACCGTACCTCAATGCTTCAACTATAAAATAGGCTGTAGATTGTAGAGTGTGTTGCCTATACGCTAACATTCATGAATCATGAGAAAAAGGATAAAATGGGCGCCCGTATGTTTCAAATCTCTTTATAATTTTAAATAAATTTCATTGCGTTGCAAGATATATTTAAAAAGCAACAACTGTTTTTTTCGAAACTTCCAAACTGATATTAGTTATATTCTTTAACTACTCACGATAGACAGAGGTTTTGGTTTGTTTTTAATGTATGCATATCAAGTTTTACAAATAAAAATTATTGATTTCATTTCATTTAATATTTTCGCTAATAGAATTGCGGAAAACACTTGCAATCGCTACCTTGATCTTTATCCTGAATATTGACAACCAGACAGACGCTGTTTTACCGGTTTGTAATGAATATAAAGTTTTCACATTGTTTACCTTAGGTAAATTACAAACCAAAAACGATTTCCGTCAAATTGAATCTATAACTGCTGTAGTAAAAATATAATTTTAAAAACACGTAAAACTATCTTTGTTCAAGAGTTATATCCAGTAAATGGCTACAAGCGCATGGCTTTCAGTGAGCGGGTTGATAATAGAATTTGATTTTATTTTGTTAGTCTATTAGAGTAAAATGTCACCAGTCGAAGATGTTTGCTGTAACTATTTTTATTGACAAGGTCGCTAGCCATCGCAAGAGCGATTTAATAATGTTTGTAGTTGCAATTTTATGGACCGCTGAAGCTCAGTTTACAAATTATGGTCTCTTAAATTTAAATAATATACAATTATTAGTAATTACAAATCCTCACCAGGAACATAAATAAAGCCATCAAAAACAACATTATGATCATCCTGGACTATCAAAAAAAGTTTTCTTCCTCCTCATATAGGTTTTTGGCCTGTTCTTGCTGCCGCTTCTATGGACCAACTACCATCTGTAAGCAGTTGGCTAGTTTAATACAATGGTTAATTGTTTAAAACAAAAGTAACTCTTTATTGTTATTATTATTATTAACTATGGGGTGTAGTCTTACAGCCTTTACCGTGACTTATTTAAACCTTGCGCCATTATATTTCATTTTATCAATGTTCATATTAATTAGTGTTTTAATGTATCTCTTTACGCTTGCGACCCACTCCGGCATATGCACGAGCTATTATAATTTATCGCAACAACTTTGTTGCAAGGTTATTCACAGGCATCCTTTTGTTACACTTCCTTCTTACTTTTAACACACAAAAAGGCTATTTGTGTCGCTTTCCTCAACTATTAGTGTAACAGCATTGCACATGGCATATCTGCCGAAGAGTCGATTCTGACTGCATCTGAAAATGTCATTTATTAAAAATAAACAAAAGACAAACTCAGTCACTGATTATATGCATGTTAATGGTACCTACATACTTTGATAACTATGCAGAGACAACTGATGCATTTGCAGATAACTTTCACTCTGTCTACACCTAAGAAGATATAAAAATGGACTCGAAGAAAATGTACATTGGGGGTAACTTTGGCATTAACCATAACTATTGAAGAAACGATACAACTTTGCGTTCTCTCAAACCCAAAACAGCTATTGGTTTTGATAGAATTCCTATTTATATATATTGTGATGAAACATGGTCTATTAGCTCCACGTTGCAAGCCAGTAAATGCAATAAAATGGGTCTATAAGCTCCACGTTGCGGATTAATAAATGTTATGATTGCTCGTTTGTGAATTTTCAATAAAATTCAATAAGTGAAATTGTGGCTGGTGAAAAGCGAAATGTAATAAATGATCACAGAAATAAATGGTTGTATGCCCCTTTTATATTTTATCTAATCTGCAAAACTGATTTGGCTAACTACAAGGCAAGCATGAAACTCAAATCTCATTGGGTTGGGATCATAAACGGACTTTATTTTATTCGTGAACTCAGTAGTTCGAATGCGCGGTTCTTGGTAGATAAAAAAATCCTTGATTTGACAAATGACACAAAATGTCGCTAGTGGTGACTACGTATTTGAATGTTTTAAAAGTGAAATTGTTGTGAGAAACGCGTCAGGTAATTATTAAAATTTTTGCGATTGCAACAATTAGCACTGTTTTGTTTCAGTGATGACTTAGGAACATCTCGCCTTGCTTGTCCTCACAATCCACCTACGCCGACACCGACGTTTGGCCTCGGATTTTAATGCGTTTCCGACACTCCACACTTAAATTTTCAGGCTTTATCGTACCTCGTTTTGCAGACTTCTATGCTGCCCGTTGTGAATGTTGCCCGCTTCTTCTGCTGGATACGGTCCTCTCGCTGTAGATGCTGTCCGTGACGTTCTTGCAGTCATCCCCGACCGACATAGTAATGCAGTGCAGGCCTTTGGCTCAGGATTCCTACTTTTGTAGGGAACGATTATCAAAAACCACAGCTGAACGGCAGCCGATGTCCTCGGAGAAGCGATTGGAGAATTTTATATTCTACTGTCACATGTACTCTAAGATAGGCACAATAAAAGACAATTGTTTTTCTTGGTAATATGCTCGTTTAATAGTATAAAATGTGTTTAAAAATGGAGCACACACCTAACAAACTTCACTTAAAAATTAATTCAATTGTTCTCCACGTTTTTTCAACAAAACAGCATCAGGTTGCTAGGTTACTATGATTCTATGATTTTGGTAAAGAAAGGTTACAAATGGAAGTAAATTTGAGTACTTAAATTATATTTACAATTTTCTTAAAAGTAAATTATTGTCTTTAATCGTATACCTAAATCTTTCGGTAGCGCTACGCTCACAAACGTTTTTATTTTTATTTTGTCATTGTTATGCTTTGCACTTTACACTTTATTTTTAAATTCACTGATTTTTGAGTTCACCATGTTCGCATCATTATCTTTTCTCTTCTGTTACCTTTTAGAATTGCTCTTTTGCAATATTTCTATTATATTATCCTGCTTAATTTACCTTTCTGCTTTGCTTACTAATTTCACTATCTTTTGCTTTTGACTTAACAAACTACGCTATTTTTATAATGCAGCCAACAACCTTTTGTGTCAAATACATTTTATAAATTTGTTTGGCTTTACATGTGCACAAACCTTATTCGAATTATATTAATTTAGTCACAAGCCAATCTAAACCCTTTGAAATTTTCTTTGCCTTTGCATACCTTTCTCCAACTAATTTAATCTTTCTCGCATCTCATCAATGCATTTACTGTTTTACTTTAGTTTTAAAATTTGCAATTAGGTAAAACATCCCAACTCTGTGCTTATTGAATCGGTCAATTATCTTGCACTGCAAACAAAGCCAAGTCGTGGGCCTCATACCATCTCAATATGCAGTGATCGCCAAAAAGTTAGTATCAAATGGGAGAAAATATTTTTACAGTTTTTTCTAAATCAATACCCCGGCGATCGGAGGTGGTTGAAAACATTACAATTGGCCCAAATAAAAGTTGTCAAGTGATATTCGTTATCTGTGAAATTTAAAATTTTTTAATAATAATTACGAAAAATGCATTTACTAGCCAAGATAGAAAAAAATAACAACAAAAAAGTTTAAAATGTGATTTATATATAAATACAAAGTTTTGGCTCAAAATTTTTAGAACATGTAAACTGTAAAGAAAACTCTAGTCATTTAGACAACTGTAAAAGAACATTTATAGTTTTTTTGTGAAAGTAATTCATTAACAGGGTTATTAGATTATAGCTTTTAGAAGTCATTTAAATATATATTAATGATCCTAGCAAACAGTGGCGTAACTTCAAATTTTGGGCCCGGGGGCCGTGATCTTTACCGGGCCTCTTAATTGCCAAGTGTAAGGCCTATTCTTGCCAAAGCATTTTTAGTTATCATTTTTCAATTATTTTTTTTTAAATCATAAACAGAAACATTAAAGTAAAATAAACAATAGCGAGTGTTTTTCTCGAACTCATTAAAATATTATACGGGACCGAGTTTGGACCTGCCGGGCTTTAAACTTCAGGAGGCCCGTTGGTACCTATGTGAATATTTAAAAAATTGAAAAATTTGATGTTTGCGAGTTAAAGAAAAAAAGTTGTTTTCTGGCCTTGAGATTGTTCAGTTAGTTAAAATTAACACACACTGAAACAATTTCATTCAAATGTTATTTAATTTACGAAAATTGGCACTTTTTAATAATTTCAAAAAACGCCAAGTAAAGCTCACTCGGTATATCTGATAGGGGCTAAATAGGTTTTCAGACAAGCACAAATTATTACAGTAAAAAAATTTTTGAAAAATCTAAAATTAAAACTTTTTCCATTTGACACCGACGTTTTGGCGGTCACTGTACAATGTTTCTAGCTTCTCCTATGGCAACATGATTTAATTTTTTTCTGCGAACTCACACTTATCCGTCCGCTTTATAAGAGTGGTGATAAAGCCAATCTACTTAATTATAGACCCATATATTGCAATGGTCTTAGGCCCTACGGCTCTGCTCTGCTTACAGTACAGTTTGAAAATTAAGTCACTAAGCACAGAGTTGGGGTGTTTTATCTAACTGCAATGCTAAGTTTAAATGTCAATCAGTAAATGCATTGAAAAAGAGATGCTTGTATTAAAATAAATGAATTGATTAAGGAACGCAAAGGGGCAAACATTGTGTTTTTCACAGGGTTGAAGTCAAAGTTCAAATTAATTAATTATTAGGTTTGGGCAAAATGAATAGCCAAACCAAATGAAATAAATAATCACAAAAAGGTTTGCTATGGGCAGGACATTGAAGCGTAGATTTCAATATAGATAATTAGGTACCTACAATTTGTGAGCAATCTTAAAAGGTATAAGCCAGAAAAATAATAATGTTGCAACGAGCAATTAAGAAGGAGACATAAAGGCATAAAATAGCAACTGTGAGAAGCGGACACGACATGATAAAACAAGGGGAAAAGCAAACAGCAACACAGGAGAAAAAACGAGGGAAAAGAAAACAGTTGGACATCGAAAAACATGTATGCAGGAAGTGAACTCGTAAAACTAATCGGTGCCATTACGCGAGTGAATAAAGCAACGCAACTAATAAAACGTGTAGTGGCGCAAAGAGACATTTTGACTATTAAAAAGGTAGACAATATTTTAGATATAAGAAATGTTTAAACTTAATAATTTGTAAGAAAATTTAATTTAAAAAGTAACTGATTTGAACTTGGTTAATTTCCGTTTTTATAGTTATTAGATTAGCATTTGTTTATAACGGACATGAGCAGATAACAATTGAATAAATTATAAAATTGACATGCAGTTTTGTACTCCCTTGTAATTAAAGTTTTTACATAATACAATACCATTCTACCCAAAAAAAATTATACCATTGTGTTGAGCATGTGTCAGAGCTTCTGTAAGAGTGTGGGTAGCTATTTCCCGAACAAAAAAAATTCAAAGAAACACTTCCGAGGCCGTTCGCCAGCGATCCAGCTCGAGATTTCGACTTTCGATTCGGGGCAAAATAAGGTTCCTGAGCCCGTTATTTCGACTGCAGCCCACCAGGGAGGACTGTACGAGACCGTATAGCAGCAACAGCACCGGAGAAGACTATCGCAGTGGCAGATTCCAGTTGGAGCACCTTTCCGAGGGTTGTAGCGCACCATCTCAAATCTCAAAGTACAGTTTTTAACTAAAGTAACGGCGTTAGCTTCTGGAAAGTTGTACGACTACGAGAACAAACCTTACTGAACAAGATCCAAGTGTATTAAAGTAGCCAGCGAAAGCGCATTTCAAATATTAACCACAGTCCAGTTGTGAGGTTAGGTGAAGATTAACTATAATGTTTTTAGGTGGCTGAGTGGTAAGAAATAAATAACGTACAACTTTGTATTTTTATTTATTCTACCGAACGTTACAAGACTCCAACTATGAATGAATTCAGAGGTTTTGGACACCCTGCATTTGCTTCGACCCCCTGTTGGTGCAGGTAGCGGCTGGGCCTCCCAGGCCAAAACTGTTCTTCCGAGAATTGTCGGCACAAACACCACAATACCTTCCCTTTAAGATTAAAACCTTATCTTTAATACAGTGGCAACTTAAACATACCGTTACCAAATCTTAGATATAATATATACAAACTTAATTCTAACAATAGGTACTATTTATTTGGTACATACAAAACTGCTGCCAAATCGATCGGAAACTTTTTTGTTCCGTTCGCTCCTACGAACTTGTGGAGTTGCGTCAGTAGAAGCTAATCCTATTGTGTCTACACCTGTTGTGATAGGTACCGAATTTCCTACAACTAAGACTAACTCTTTATTTGGTTCAACTACTTTATCAGTTCTATTATTATTTACATGGATACCTTCGCAACGCCGAACATATTTGGATTTAGAGCGTGGTTTCTGGCGTGCTGCTTGGAAAATGCTATTTTTAGGCTCGTATCGAATAATCTGGTTTATGTGTCTTTTCCATACTTTATTTATTTCTTCAATTTGACACATATACGCAACGTTTCCAATACGTCGCTTAATTGTCGCTGAAGTCCAAAGCTTTTTATTAAGCGTGCGATAATCCCGTACCATAACACGATCTCCCACCCGAAATTCTTTCTTCCGCTTTCCCTTATTACAAGCTGTGATTTCCGGTATTATGCGATTATCGTCTTCGGTTGGTCTAATTAAGCCCAATCGCGTTCTTAATTCCTGTCCTTGATACAATTTTGAAGGAGTCTCCCCCGTTATACAGTGAGGAGTGCTACGATAGGTAATTAAAAATCTACATATCAAGGTATCGATCTCTACGTTTTTATTCCTATCCTCGTACATGGCTGCCTTTAATGCATTTTTAAAAGTTTTTACAGCATTTTCTACTGCGCCGTTTGAGGCTGGATAAAAGGTAGGCGTAGTGATATGCCGAATACCATTTTGCTCTAAAAAGTTGTTGAATTTTCTACTCGTAAACTGAGTTCCGTTATCAGAAACAACTAACTCCGGAATACCTAAACTTGTAAAAGTAAGCCTGAGTTTATTAATGATACTGCTATGATTGGCATTGTTTTTCATATCATGCACCTCAACCCATTTACTGTAGCTATCCAAAATAATTAAATAAATTCTATTTTTTAACTCGAGGAAATCAAGGTGAATGCGCTCGCCTACCCTTGAAGGTTTTGGCCAAGGTGTAAGAGCAACTCTAGGTTGATCTGCCCTAGTTTTTAAACACCCTACACACGCTTTCATGATTTTCTCGATATCCTTGTTCATTTGCGGCCACCACATATATGAACGCGCCACCGCTTTCATACGCACGATGCCCTGATGACTTTGATGCAGCTCTTTATGCTTTCGGAATTATTACCCTGTAACCCCACATTAAACAACCGCGAGTTACCGTTAACTCGTTTCTGCGATTAAAATAAGGTCCTACTTCCTCGTCTGGATCATTTGGCCACCCGTTTAAAACAAAGTCTATCATTCTACTTATTATCGGGTCTGGTTTGGATTGCTCCCTAATTTGCTCACTATCGATTGGAGTATTTTGCAGCTCTATAAAATTTAGATAACTGACTTCCGCGTCCTCGTTTACTTCTTCGTTTTGCAACGGTAACCGCGATAGACTATCTGCTATTGCGTTATCAATGCCCTTAATATATTCTATGGTATAAGTGAAACCCGCTAAAAATACTGCCCATCCCTGTAATCTATTAGCAGCCATCTTCGCCCAAAATTGCCAACAAAGGTCGATGATCTGTCCCCAAAACAAATTTCTGTCCTAGCAAGTAAGTTTGAAATTTCTTTACTCCAAAATATATGGCTAACGCTTCTTTATCTATTACAGAATAGTTTTTCTCCGCTGTTGAATATGTTCGTGAAACAAAACCTATTGGTCTTTCTGTTTCATCAGGAAACCGATGACATAAAGCGGAACCGATGCCGTTTTGGGAAGCTTCGTTATATAAAATAATGGGAACTGACGGATTATAATGCACTAGTATTTTATCCGATGCGATTTCCTTTTTGATAAATTCAAACTATTTCCGGCAGTTTGAATTCCACCGAAAATGTGCGTCTTTTTTCAGAAAATCATAAACCGGTCTCATTGCTTGGGCCAAACCAGGTAAAAATTTGGAATAATAGTTGACCATACCGCTAAAAGCTTTGACCTGAGTCACGTTTTTCGGCTCGGGTGCAATCAAAATAGCTTTCACTTTATCTTGGGATTTACGAATCCCTAGTTTATTTATGACGTGCCCTAAGTATACAATTTCCGGCTTGAAAAATTCGCTTTTTTCTAACTGTACTTTTAAACCGGCGTCCGAGTGCCTTTTAAAAACTGCCGCCAAGTTATTCAAATGCGCTTCTGAATTTTTCCCCGTGACAATGATGTCGTCCAAAAAATTAGATACCCCTGAAATACCCTGCAAAAGTTGCTCCAACCGTTTTTGGAAAATAGCGCTTGCTGCAGATATCCCAAATGGTAATCTGTTTACTTTGAAAATCTCCTTGTGCGAATTTTTGCCGAATCCTCATCCAATTTAAACTGGGCGTATGCCATACTTAAGTCGATTTTACTGAACTTTTCTCCACCCTCTAAAGCGGCAAAAATATCCTCCACCCTCGGTAACGGATACTTAACCTCAACTAAAAATCTATTTACCGTGGTTTTATATTCCGCGCACAACCGAATTGAAGATCCGTCTGATTTCAGAACCGCAACCAGTGGCGTGCTCCACAGGTTGCTTTCGACCTGTGTAATAGCATTCTCCCGTATTAGTCGCTCTAATTCAAGTTCCACTTTTTCAAAGGCTTTCAACCAGTCTCTACCTAATAATGGCGGACCCCCACCATTTACAACATATAAATTAATACTACGCTTTTCCCTATTGTATTCTACTTCTGTTGTAAAATAACCCAATGGTTCGCTCGTCTTGCCAGTGTATTCCTTCAAATAAATTTTGCTAGATTTCAACCTATAATTACTAAATTTTGTTAAATAAAGCTCCTCTGAAATCACTCTAACTCCTGCGCCACTGTCTATTTCCATGGTTAAACGTATATTTCCTATTTTTACATCTGCTGTAAACGGACTGCTTTTATGGGCCCTAATGTTATAAAGCGGCAAACTTTCACTATCTACAGACTTAATACTAAGGTTATTAACTGGTCTCTTACAATTACTGGATTGCTTACAGTTATTCGCAAAATGTCCCACCGCTTGAATCTTGAAACACTTCACGTTTTTAAACTTACACACTTGACCGGGCTTGGTTCCGACGCTGCATTTTTCTTTTCCCGCCGAATTGGTTGCTTCTTTTCCCTCCGAAATTTGTTTGCGTTTGTAGTCCCGTTTCTCTGTGTCCAGTTAACCCCGATGGTTTGTGTGGCTGCTTGCAAACTGGCTTCCTTCTTTAACGCAGTTTCCACCACATCCTTCATAGTTAGTTCTTTCTTGTAATCTTCCTCACATAATAATTAGGCCCGTGACAAATTTATCGCGCAGAATTGTGGCCAAACTGACGAAACTAGAGTTGACCGCGAGATTTTTCAGTCTGGCGTGTCACTCGGTTATTGTTTCATCGCGTTTTTGCATTGTTCCGTAAAATTCCACCCTTTCACGAAAAGTAAAAATTTTCGGACTGAAATATTTGGACATACGATCACATAACTGTTCGTAAGTTTTTTCACTAGGTTTCACCGCATAACACAAGTCCCTTAATAAGCTGTATGTTTCCGCTGACAACTGGCTAATTAACACCGCGCTTTTTTGTTTTCATGCATACGTGTCTGTGATTCCGTTGGCCTGGTAAAATTGCTCCAGCCTTTCTTGGTACAGCACCCAGTCTTGACCCACGTGGTCAAAACGCTCAACTTGTCCAATTACAGCTGACATTTTCCCGGTTTCTTACAATATCCACGTACACTTGCATAAAAGTCCACAATCACGATTGTTACTGCCGCACTAGCTCTTGATTACTACTTTTTTCCTCGTCGCCAATGTAATGTTTTTAGGTGGCTGAGTGGTAAGAAATAAATAACGCACAACTTTGTATTTTCATTTATTCTACCGAACGTTACAAGACTCCAACTATGAATGAATTCAGAGGTTTTAGCCACCCTGCATTTGCTTCGACCCCTGTTGGTGCAGGTAGCGGCTAGGCCTCCCAGGCCAAAACCGTTCTTCGAGAATTTTCGGCACAAACACCACATTAACAATTGCTAAAATGCGAACGGCCTTGCTTCTGACGTCATAAGACAAATTAATTCATAAAACAAATGAGATTTATAACCGTCAAAGCACTACAATTTAAATAAAATACCTGTTTGTATGTTCACAAATTTGAATTTTAAAGTCAACAAGGCTTACTGCCAGATTCAAACTACTTTTGTAATTTAACAGCAGCGTATACATTTGCGACTGCGTATTTGGAAATAATTTGGGCGCACAGTGGCGTACCACATTAAAGTAAAATTTTACAAATTATCAGGAACTCACCTCTTTTGAATTGAGTTGATTGTCTACCGAGCTAGCGTTATGAGAATAAAAATGCAGGTAAATAAAATACAAAAGAGGGCATAATACTTTTTATTTTGAGTAAATAAAATTAAAATTCCAATACCAAGTTAGATTATTTTAATCAGTTTAACCAAACATCAAATAGGCAGCATGGAACATGCCAAATCGCTCAACCGTTGCTAATTTTTATCTCTTTACACAAAGTATATCGAAGGCTTTAGACGGTAAATTACAAGTTGATGTTATATACACCGACTTCGCCAAATCCTTTGACAAAGCAAGTCACACTATTTTATTTAAAAAAATAACCATTTAGGATTTTCCAACAATTTAATTTAATTTTTCTGTTCCTATCTTAAAATCATCAGAAAATGTATGGTATATAAAAGTTATGTTTCTAAGGAATATGTCAGGACATTTTTAAATTATACGAATGTACTACTTTTAGAGTATTTTGCTAAGATTGCGACCCCGTTTGTATATAGTTTTTTTCTCATATTTTCCCGCTTGAATTTATATCAAGTTTTGTGCAGGCTCAATGGTTCATAGCAGTACGCAGCTGTGTCCGCCGCCATAAAATCTGAAAGGCGCTTATTTTGTAGCTTTGTTTATATTCGTTGGCACGTTAGGTTTCAATATCGATTTAGTAGGCAGACGCTTTTTCTAGAATATTCTGCGGTCTAAATCGCCTGTAGGTGCGAGCCAGAAGGCATGCTGTTGTCGCCTTGTGGTTGTTTGCAGGTGTTCGTGCGAGGTTCAGACACGCCCCCCCCTCCCCGCGTCCGTCATAGCAGCCTTTGGGGCTGCCGGGCGTGGTTTCGAGGCGCTCGGCGGCTAGCGTCGTCCCCTTCGAGATTGTTTGTTTTCTGTTGTTGAAAAGTGTGTTGCGAGACTCGGAGTAAGCCGCAGAGCGTTGTTGCCCCCCCCCCCAGTCGTCTTGGCCAAACGCTTCTCCGCTTATCGTAAACCGTTGGCCAATATAGCACTACTGTGGAATCCAAAAATCGAGAGCGTGCCCCTAGTCAACTTTCACATGCGGGCCTTGTCATTTGTGGTGGCATCGTAGATTCTGTGTAGGAAACTGTGGGACCTCATCATCAACGCCTAAGCAATCATATTTTGTGTACTAATTACTGTCCATAACCATATTTGTATGTAAGAACAATAGACATATTTGTTAAATGCTACCGCTCTATTTTCTTTGGGTTACATGCCGATCAGGTTAAGCAGTCTGTAGTGTAGGATTGATGTGAAGCGGGTCCTGGACGAATTTGTGAGCGTGAAGGTAGGTTCGAGCGCTCCAGTTGCCGGTTGCGAGGAGTCACACGGTTGCACGCATACCCTACCCCGTTTAGCTTTTGAGTTTCTGCCAAGTAAAAAGTTGAAAAGTAGGTACATCGGCTTCCCGGTTCCTCAGTGGGTTTACCTTTGCTTTCTCGTTTATCGTGATGGAAATGGGTGACGCTCAATCTATTTAGATCTGTTTATCGTTCATTAGGCCATTGCCCTTGTGTTATCTCGTGTTGGACCACCCCTCGCTTCACTAAGTCTAGTCGGCACTTCTTGTTACGGGATGGGCAGCGGTCCTATGTGAGTTAATTTCCCGATTTTGAGAGATATTATACGTACCAGTCGTCTAGATTTTTCGTGGCTTTTCGTATGAGCTGGCGCGTTGTCGTAAATGTCGTTTTAGACTGTAAAATACAATGCATCATCCGCTGTACCTCAAGGTGCCAATTTTTCATTTGTTATTTCTTTTATTCTTTAACGACTTGCCCATTGTCATTAGAAACTTGCAAGCACGCATAGTTCGCGGATGATCTTCAACTATGGAAAGTGGTTGAATCTATCAATCATTGTCGGTGGCGTTAGAAAATGATCGATAATATTTATAAACGGAGTCACGAAAATAAATTCGACTTTAATATCAATAAATGCTCTGCATTGACATACACTAGAAAGAAAAACAGATTTCCATGTTACATAAATTCTACTGCAGTTTCAGTTAAAAATGAAGTAGTGGATTTAGGCGTTACGTTTGATAGTTTACTCAAATTTTCCAGTCATATAAATAATTGACGCAGTAAATACATATTTTTAAATGTTGGGATTTCTGATACGCAACAGCTTTAACTTTAAATATAATTCAATCTTAGTAAAACTTTATAACTCATATGTTCGCTCGGGATTAACTCTGCAGTTATATTGTCAAGGGTAATACATCAAGTAGTGGATATATTTTTAACAAATATTTTGACGTTTCCATGTAAATTATTGCGTTTAAATTTCATCAAACAAAATCATATAAAATATGTCAGGAGCCGAAGACAATAATTTGCAATAATTTCTATGGAAATGGCAAAATATTTTTAAAAATATATTCATTTCTAGTGGTATTTGGGACGACTATTTAATAATATTAATACATAACGATTTACTTTAATGAAAAATAATCCAACAATTCAGATAATTATTCATTCTCAATTAAATTCAGCAGAATGAATACTTCCAAAACTGAACATTTTACATTTTTTAACGCAAGCCAAACGTTACACAGTTTGTTAATGTTTATCGTACGTAACCTAGCAATATCAGTAAGAACAGAACATCGTTGCTAAGCGATATTTCGCAACAAGGCTACTTAGTTTTTGAGTAGGTAGTACATGGTTTTTTTTAATATTTTGCATAGTGCCCAATATTCAGTGATACACTGTTCCTATCGGTTGAAAAAAGCAAATATCTGCAATATTATTGACTTATATATTATAGCGTTGAATAGCCGCCGATATTTTTTTGATTGGCCAAGAAACGTCAAATTCTGGATTTTCATTGGTCAATTTTTGACAGATGACAGGTGAATTGACTAGTAGTGAACATTATTTTAAAATAATTCTTTTTGGATGAAAAATACTGATACCATTATTTTTCCTACTTTGGTACACTTTACGCACGCATTTGGGTGCCGAAGATGACCACTTTCTGCACTCTTATGTCAACACTTTCTGCACTTTAATGTCAACACTTTCTGTTCTCTAATGCCAAGTAGATTGGCTAAAACTGGAAGAGACATTATGCACATGTACGAAAAAAACTGTAAATTAGGTCGCAGAAGAAGTCAACCACGAATCGGACAGATTTTATATAAGAAACAGAAACCGTGAGTAATGCCAGAGCATAGATAAAAACACTAAAGGTTAAGAATGATAATTCTGTAGACTTTAAGATCGATATGGGTGCTGATGTATCGGTAGTCCCGCGTTCAGTTGCAAATGCAAATGAACTGAAAAAAATCTGGTGTGATACACGCACACAACTTCCTTTTACATCGATCTTATAATTAGCCAAAAAAAATTCATTTTTAAGCATTTATATACTATTTGAGGCTTTCGCGGTTACTCGAATTATTTTTCTTAACATACAATTTCGGCTTAGACCGCGTAGTATGTATTTGTAGATGAACACCCAGCATTCCTGGCTTAATGTGCCTTGCACCATGTGAACTCGGGCAAAAACCCGTGCGATGGCCATGCTCTTTTGTAGCTCGTGTTGTTTGAGTATCTTGAGGACGAAGCTACTTAGGCAGATTTGGCCTTTTTGCTGTTTGTGCATCCATATTCACTAACGTTTCGCAAGGCTTTGCAGCTTGAGTCATCAGAGTGAACGTCGCACTTAATTGGAACAAGGAATAATATCAGAATGAACTAAAAAGAAACTGAAATCAGTCACCGCTTTAGATAAAATGAAGATCAATGACCTCAATGAAAAAATTACTGCTGATATACGTATTGATACAAAGAAAATCTATAGCAAAGTCGGAAACAAAAAATATCACAAACTGCAACCAAACACACTAAAATTTATAGACCAAAGAAGAAAAACTTCCAGAGATGCAGCAGATAGGCCAGTTGCTGAGAAATCAAATTCGGAAATAATTCATGGTAAAGGTTTTATCGTTTTAATCTTTTAAGTTATGGCCCAGTATTATTATCCTAGGTTTTCCCCCTCCGCGGAGGCAAGCGTCGGCTCCTAGGAGCGAAAACGTGACCTAAAATTTGGCGATTTGCGGTTTTTCGAAGATAATCTGAGAAAACTCAATAAATCAAAAAAGTGTTTCATATAAAAGTTGTAGAGCCTAAAATTCTGCGTGTAATGAGTACCAACTATACCTATACGGCGTTTTGTCAAAGTTGCACCATTTTGTCAACTTACAAAAATTGTTTTTTTGAGTAACAATGGATTCGTTTATTGATTCCATAGTTAAAAATTATGCCTGCAAAAGATATCTTTGTTGATTAATGTTATGGTTTTTCAGGTAAAAACTAGTTTTTTTTACTGAAAAACCATAACATTAATCAACAAAAAAGTTCTTTATTCTTTTCAAAAAATAATGCGGAAGTGGAGTAAGAATGAGTTCCGACACAAGAAACGTTGCTACAATAAAATAATAAGAAAAAAACTAAACCTTGTAATACTTATCGTGTTACACCCTGTATGATTCATTGGATCAAACATGCACGTTTTGAAGGAAACGTCGGTTCGCTTCTTTGTTTACCACCCTCGATTGGGTAGTCGCCTTCTACCTCGCGCAACAGGAGCATCTACCCATTGAGCTCATCATCGTCTCCAACAGTGTCGTCCACATATACTTCGGTAGTAGTAGCCAACCCCAGTTCATGGCGTTACCTAACCACATCTGTATCTGCAGGTACACCCTGAAACAGTCTTGGCGGGCTGCTTCCAGCGTTGGAGGTAGGGAATTCAAGGTATCACCTGTCTTACCTCCATAGAGTGCTACTAAGAACTTTTACTCGGCATCAACAATAATTTTTAGGTTGGCGTCTTTGTTCATAAAGACATCACTCACTTTCAAGATATGTTAATTTTGCACAGCCAGTTTGCCAAACTTTTTCTTTCCTTGCCTGTAAAGTGATGAAGTCGTATCACAACCACTAAAGGCGTGAAAGAATAGCAGGGCGTTTTTCACTTTTTCAGAACGTCGGAAACTGTTAACTGAAAATATTCTCATTGGTACCTTCACCCTTCACTTAGTATTCAACTAACAGCAGAAGGGCGGACGAGGATGTCCATCCCAACGGCCGAGAAAGCTGATGAGTTATTTTTACCCTCTACCAGGGTTATGATAGATGATATAGGGGAGCAGCTATGTTATTAGTGGGCATCGGCGGAGGTCATGTAAGCTAGTACGGTTATGCTTCACATGCTTATGGGCACGGTTGTAGCAACTTCACTGGCCATAATACTGCAGTGTAGAAAGTAACGGGAACCTACTACACGATTCTGATTCCGCGAGAATTCAGCATGATGGTTATTCGTTGTAGAAATAATATGCCGTTATGCAACCCGGCTGACACCCGGCGCTGTCCTGCGTCCAGGGCGGACAGTGCGAAATGTGAGACGGGCTACTTAGGGGTGGATCACTGGGGCCCTAGTGGAAAATATGCAACCAGTGACAATATATGTAAATTATAACTTAGAAACAATCTTAAGATATGTACATGGAATGTTCGAGGGTTGCTACAAACTGGTAAAGCGTCTATTGTTGAAAATGAACTTCGTCGGTATAATATATCAATTGCTGGTATATCCGAGACTCATTGGAGAAGCAAGGGCCACTTTCAAACACGAGAAGGAAATACCATATACTTCTCAAGAAGCGAAAATCGCAGTCGCAATGGTGTGGCAGTGTGGCTATCCAAGATTTGCAATAACTCTGTATTAGGATATCAAGCAATCAACGATCGCATCATCTGGATAAAGATAAATGCTTCTCCAACATGCCTCCATATCCTACAAATATATGCTCCAACCCCCCACGCAGAAGATGCAGACATTGATGATTATTACGCGGAATTGCAAGACACTCTGTCTAAAATCCCTAAGCGCGAACTAACTATAATACTTGGTGACTGGAACGCAAAGGTGGGTGATACATCAGCGGATCATCACCTGAGACATGTAGTTGGCAAATATGGTCTAGGTGTAGGCAATGAGAGAGGTGACCGCCTTATCCAATTTTGTTTGGAAAATGATTTCATAATCACCAACACCATTTTTACTCTACCAAAACGGCGTTTTTATATTTGGGCGTCACCTGAAAATCAATACAGAAACCAGATAGGCTACATCTATATTAGACGTCGCTGGAGCACTTCAATTAAGAATACGCGAACTAGACCAGGCACTGACTGTGGCTCTGATCATCAGCTGTTAGAAGCCACGATAAAAATAAAACTCAAAGTTTGCTGCAGAAAAAGTATCAAGGCAATGAGACAAATATCCAATCCAGCAACCTTTCAAAAAGAACTCATTTCATATTCATCCGCACATCACAAATCTATGCATATACCTGATAACGCAACTACGAATGAACTATGGAATAACCTCAAAGATCGTATCTATGCTGTTATCAAAAAATCTCAGCCTGCACAAGTAGACCAACCAAATCAGAAATGGATGTCACATGAAACTCTTACCATCATACAACAAAGAAGGACACTAAAACAGACGGGCTTACAAGACAGCTATATTCAAAATCAGTATAGAGAGCTTAGCAGACTCATTCAGCATCGATGTCGAAATGAGTAAAATGCATACTACTCCAATCTATGTAAGGATGTTGAAGGATATGCCCAAAGAGGTAATTGCCGCGAATTTTTCAAAACCATCAAAAAGATTACTCGAAAATTTAAACCTTCAACATGGTCGATTCAAGATGAATATGGCAACTTGACATGCGACTTTAACGATACCGAACCAACAATCCTACCTGAAGAGGTAGATTCTGCCATAAATCGTATGGCTCAAAATAGAGCGCCTGGTATTGACACGATACCAGCGGAGACCATCAAGCTTCTTGATGAGCAAGGAAAGCGACCGATACTTGTTATATGCCAGAAAATATGGGAAACGTGCATTTGGCCAGATGACTGACTGACCTCTGTTATTATTCCCTTACATAAGAAAGGTTCTACTAGCGTCTGTGACAACTATCGCTTAATAGCTTTGCTTTCACATGCCAGCAAAATAATGCTGTATATTCTGCAAGCACGTCTCGATTCCTTTCTATCCTGGCAGATACCTCAGGAGCAGGCAGGTTTTGTGAAGGGGCGGGGTACTCGCGAACAGATTTTGAACATCAGACAGCTTATCGAGAAAGCAAACGAGTACTATACCCCTTTATATATCTGCTTTGTAGGTTACTCCAAGCCATGCTATAATGTAAACTGGAACAGATTATGGTCAATTTTAAGAGAAATGGGCACCCCACTGCACTTGGTAGAAATTCTCCTCCGACTATATCCAGAAAGCCAAGCAGTGGTAAAGATAAATGGTGTATTGTCCAACAATTGTCCAATTAAAAAAGGCGTTCGGCAGGGCTGTGTGCTTTCGCCCCTTTTATTTAATATATACACCGAATACATTATGAGTATAATCTTGGAAAACTGGGATGGTGGAGCTTTAATCGGTGGACGACGAATTTCCAACTTGCGGTTCGCCGATGATACAACACAGCTTGGTGAAACTGCAGAAGAAATACAAAGTCTTTTACAGAGATTAGAAGATGTGAGTAGTGAATATGGATTGAGCATCAACTATAATAAAACAAAAATATTAATAGTGGAACGGGAACATAACCACCACCCAGAAATTCGCAGAATTTGCAAGTGCGAAGTAGCCTCGCATATGATCTACTTGCCCTCTTATATTAACAACTCCGGTGACTGTGGAACAGAAATTAAACGCAGAATCAAGTTGGGCAGAACAGCTATGACCCAACTATCCCGACTTTTGGCCGACAGAAACATCAGCCGCAGTGTTAAAATAAAACTCGTACAAACCATGGTGTTTCCAGTTTTCCTATACGCAGCGGAAACATGGACCGTGCGCGAGGCTGACAGACGAATGGATTGATGCCTTCAAAATGTATTGTTGGCGCAGAATGCTCCATATTCCCTGGACAGCGAGAATAACAAACGCACCAGTGCTAGATGGAATAAAACCACCTCAAAGACTCTCCGGTATCGTCTATGCGAGAATACTTCAATTCGTGGGCCATATTGCTCGCAGTCAAGATAATATGGAAAAAATCGTCGTCCAGGGAAAACCATGAGGTAAATGGCGAAGAGGAAGATCTCCTCTGAGGTGGTCAGACATAACAAAAAGAGTGGCAGCGGTATGGAAATTGCCCAGTACAGGGAAACCTGGAAAGCACTAGTAAAGGGTAGTGATCATACATTGAATGTATAAATGGTGCTGAATCACAACGCATCACTAATGATGTCATGATTAATGATGATGATGATGTCAAATTCCTGATGTCAATTATTATTAATTATTCATGATTTTTGTTTGAATAATGAAAATCATATCGCAAAATATTCTTTAATAATTAAAAATTTGGTTAAATGTTTCGCTAATTTTGTTACTTTCATCAGTAAAAAGATTGTTAAACATAGTTAAAAATTGCTAAATTACATAGTTTAGGATAGGTTGCATTTAAAGTTGCATATTCATTTGTCCTAACTTTGTTTACATCGACAGGTAGAACATTTTAGGAATTTAAAATTTTCATAAAAATTTAATTCTTTACTAATGTTAACTTCCTCCCTCTGTATCTCTGCAAGAGAGCGCTTTGGGGCTATAAGACCATCACCACTGGACTCCCTTGAGGACTCAATTTCTCCTAGTGTAACACGTGCTGCTTTAGGGGGCAGGACCATACTTTCAATGTATATTTCGGCATTACACCTGCTATGGCGCTACATTTCTGGCTCGAATTTACATATTTGTTATGTTAATCCTAACGTATTAATCTAAACTAAACTTAAACTAAGCTAAGAGCTATTTAACGTACTTAAACTACACTTAAATTGAAATAGCCCTACACTAATAGTCTCTGTCCGCGACTGTGTCACTCTGCTCCTGTACTTCGCACGCATCGGACCTGTTGCCGAAGGCGTAGCACTGGAAACATTGCACGAGGCTAATGTGGTCCTCCGCCCATAGGCAGGACCATACTGTAGATTTTCCGAATAATTAAGAAACAATGTTTATACTGATGTAGCGCAGCTGTGATAAAAGACCTGAAAACGTCTTTCGTGCAAAGGAAGCCATAAACTAAGGAATGTAAAATGTAATTATATAGTGCGTTACTAAATGAGCTAATAAAAGTGAAGTTCGCGATGTGACAGTTCTAGAGAAAGGGTCAATTGTACGCTTGCAGTAAGAAAGATCTATAATGTTAAGTTTGATTTGTGTCGTCGAGTAAAGAATGCAAACTAACTTTTCTAAACGTCACAATGCAATTTCTAACACAGCAGGCGCTATGTCGCCAACGCAGAGATATCGGCCAACAATAATAGGATTGCGCAAATACTCTTTTGCCCCGACTAACAATAGACCAAACGAAAGGAAAAGTCAACCCTGTTGGACAATACAGTCGTAAACGACTTGACTAATAAATGAAGTAGGCAAACGGGAAAGTTCTTTTTTTGGCGGAAGTTATTTCAACCACTTGTGCTACATTAGAGAGAGAGAGCCTAGCTGGACAATCCTATTGTGTTTAAAAGAATAGGGAATATCCCTCCCATGCACAGGCAACTTATACAGGGTGTCTCAAAATTGACGCCCGTGCTTCTGGGATCTGATTCAGAGGGCTAAAAGAAATAAAATATGAAGAGTAGAAAATTTTCCGATTGTCATTTGTTATCGAGTTATTGATGACAATGTAAATAATAACTATTATCGCCGGGTCGTTCCAATTGGTTGTGTAACATAATTCAATAATGTGGCTATGGTGATGTTAAAAATTTATTAATTGTTCTGTCATATTGAAAAGTACTTATTATTTTTTTCGGTTTTGTGTTTTTAAATTGGAACGATACTATTGCTGATATTGCTATGCTGATGTTCTTTTCTACTCCCTTAACAAGCATCTTGAAGACTTTCCCTATTTTGATCAGCACACGGAAGGGTCCTTCGAATGAGGGTGGTAGTGGAGGTTTTACAGCAACTGAGCGAATGAAAACATAAGTACATGAAGCAAGGTTCTTGTGCACAAAAGTGTTCATTACCCTGTGATCGGCTGCAGTAGGCTTAGGCGTAGATTGCCCACATATTTATTACCATAGCCATGAAATACTCTTGGATGTTCGAATAAGTCCCCAGGGAGCCGCATCGTTGTACCATGGATGAGCCCAGCTGGCAAGCATCCAAAATCCTCTTTCACGGGGGTACGTAATCCAAGGAGTGCCGTTGGCAAAACCTGAGTCCACGGACGTGGAGAATGACACACGAGAACTGCTTTTAGTGAGTATTGCCAGGGCTCAATCATTCCATTGCTAGCTGAATGATAAGATGTAGCATGAAACGTAGCGTCCCTAACAGGTTGGCCAGAGACCGAAACAACAGATTCAAATTGCTTGCCTTGATCTGCAGTCAACCGGGAAGGAACGCCATAGCGTGATATCCAGTTGCCGAATAAAGTCTTCGCTACGGTATCCTCCGACATATCAGTCATTGAAATAGCTTCAAGGCAATCTACTGAACCGGTTGATGCATGTTAAAATGTAGCGAAAGCCTTCTGATGGTGGAAGGGGACTAAATCGATGTTGACGTGGTCGAAGCGATCCTACCCTAGTGGAAACTTGTCCAAAGGTGCTTGTGTATGACGACCAACCTTACTGCGTTAACACAGGATGCAGTTGCGGGCCCAGGTGCGGCAGTCAGAGTTCATCGATCGCCAAATGTATCGGCGCCGTACCAAACGTACCGAGCTACGAATTTCAGGATGAGACAGGTTATGTAAGCTGTTGAAAAACGATCGTCGTAGTGTAAGAGGTACATAAGGGACGATCGCAATCCGTGGTTGTATCACAATATTCACAATACACCTCACAGTCATTGCACAGGACGACTTCAAGCTTGAGGCAGGTCTTATTCGATTGTAACAGGTGAGATAACTCTTCATCTTGCTCTGGAGACATAGCCAAAGTTTCTGGGTCGATATCGGATGGTATCTCGATGGTGCAAAGCCTCGATAACGTGTCGGCCACGATATTATCACGACCTGAAACATTTGAATATCAGTGAAAAAATGCCCGATATAATCCAGATGGCTTAGTTGACAAGGGGAGCATTTGTCAGCTTTTTGCGAGAATGAATAGACAAGGGGTTTGTGGTCGGTAAACAGCATAAGCTCTCGGCCCTCAAGCATATGCCGAAAGTGCTTTATAGCCCAGTAAGCAGCTAGAAGCTGTACCGCTGCTCCGCAGGCTTGAGTTTCCTCGAAAAGAATCCGAGCGGCTGCCAACTCCCGTTGTGAAGCTGATGTAGCGCAGCTCTTACTGCCAAATCGGATGCACCGCCGGACAAGCCAAGACGGAAACTGGTCAACGGGTGTGCTAGAGTGGCGTCAAAGCAAGAAGTACATATGCATGACTACAGTTACGCGCCAATAGCCGGTATCAGTGGCGTAGGAATGGGTTTAGTCGAAGCGTGTACGGTTATCGTAACCTCAAATTCATACTGTAAACGAAAATTTTTACTTACATGAAAATAATCCCAATCCTAGCTGTTTAGTTCTGTTTTAAAAAGCGAAAAGAAGTAAAAAGTAGAGTTAGGCTTTGATAAACACACGAGAAAACAAAATGACACTACGAACGGCAATGAACTGAATACAACAGCGGAAATCACCTTGTTGAACGTAGTGGACTCGTCCGGGCGTTTCTAGCGTTCTGCGCATCTATGACGCGGTGTACTTTACAAACTGAAAGACTTCTAGGAGTGTTGCAGAAGCGAAGTCATCCTTGATTTTTGTAAACGCAGCAAAAGTAGCATCCGTCTAAACAATCTGCCTGTTGTATTTCCTCTGTGATAACTTTAAATATTCGGCTAAACTTCAATATAGCGTCCCCAGTCCGCACACATATACTTGAATCGTTTGGTCTCGGAGCTAGAATTTTAGGTTAGCTGCAGTTTAAGATTTGTGTGTACGTAGTACACAATGTTCTACCATTTGTGTGGAAACCACTACTTTTCGGGGGTTAAACTCATTGGGGACGCTATACTGAAGTTTTCCCAAATATTCATTCAAAACAGCTTGATGATGAGCTGCCTGGAGAAGGAAGCGGCTAAAAAAGGTATTATGCTCAGGAACTGACGAAGTTCATGTGCCGTAGAAGGTTGGTTGTACTCTAAGATGGTTTCTACGAGTTTGGGTAACCGCCGTGACCCAGTGACCGAGAAAGGGCACTTCCTGTCCGAAGTGGCATTTGGCCATGTTAATTGTCATGCCAAAGTGATTCAAGAGTTCGAGAACTTATATCAAGTGCTTTCGATGTTTGTTTTCATCCCGGGAGGCTATGAGCACGTTGTCTATGTACACGAAGGCGAAAGATAAATGTCTAAGAACTTCATGCATAAAGCGTTGCATTGTCTGAGCAACATTTCTGAGCCCGAACGCCATTTTTACAAACTCAAATAATCCAAATGGTGTAATTAATTATTGCTGTTTGTTAAGTCATTTTGCTGTTTCAGATGCTTAATTGCATTTCACGCCGTTAGTTAGGTCATTTTGGTATTTTAAATAGCCACCTAGGCTTTAGAGCAGCGTGCCCGTATGCTAAGCCCTTTTAGTTCTTTATTTGGCTCCATCGCCTAATTCCAGAATCACGATTTCGCACATATTTAGCCCCAAAAGCAGTAGTTTTCGTCGGTTGGAGCTCTCCTCTGATGGCGTTTTTCCGAATTCCGAATAGCACGCTGTTGTTGCGTGATACCATCGTGGCCCGCATTGGCTTGTTTCATTTTATCGCCTTGCGATTGGCTGCCAAGGTTTAGTCACGTGGGGGACGCGGCCAAGGTGACCTTTGCCTACGCTTCCCTTTGGGGGCATTCAGCCGAGAGCCGTCGAACGAACAAGAGGTCGCAGAGTGTGTGCTTTCGTGCGGCGCTTCCGCCCTTGGCGGGGGCGTCAGCCCTTTTTCCCGTCAAGTGCTGCTTCAGCAATCATGTGATATACTGTTTCGCCTTAAGTGGGAGTTGTCCGCAGCCCGTTGCAGAGAGCGCTTGTGTGGTGGTTGTGAGTCGGAGTTTGTCGAGTGGTCTTCGGCGTAACGTGGGTGTTTTTGGAGCCCAGTTCCTGCTACTGTAAGTGAGGGGTCGTGCCCCCTTCATCTCGACCTACGAGGATTTGGTTCAGCAGAACGAAAGTGGCCCCTTTCTTTTCGTCGTCCCGTTGTACGCGTCCTGACGCGTCTCCCGTCGCCATTGAGGCGGTTGTGCATTCACCCCCTTTCGCCGTTGTAACACCGAAGGTACCTGCCACCTACGATTGCAGCTCGTCGCAACTCAACTGTACCAGGCTCCCTCGCCGCCTACGCATTAAGGTATGTGCCTTTAACCTGATTACCGCTGTGAACGCGGTTGTTAATGTAAATCTTCGCTGCCCTCCGCATAAGGCAACGTGTATATTTGTACTCATTACTACTCATTACTGCGCTAGTGTATTCATTCAGACTTGCAGACTGTTCATGCCGCGAGTGTTAATGTAAATCTTCGCTGCCCTCCGCATAAGGCAACGTGCATATTTGTACTCATTACTACCTATTACTGCTCATTGCTGTTCACTAATGTGCAACATCTGTCGTTAAGTTTAGAGCGCGCGTGCCAGCTGGTGCCCTTAATTATAGGTTAAGTTTAGATACAGGGCGACGCACTCTGCTGCCCATTGTAACCCGAAGTTCAATATATGATTGGTTAGTTAAGGGAACTATTGTTTGTTTCGGCTTGTGCATGTTCTGTTACAGATAAACGCCCCTTTATTGTACGGATTATTGTACGACGGAACGAGGAAGCTGTGAGCGTGCAGGTGAGTGAGACAGCTGCGCAGTCGTGGTCGGATTGACACCTAATTATAATCCTTGCTTAAGGCAATCCCGAAATTGTTATTTGACCTTGCAACTCTTGAGTAATCCTATCGGCGGAGTATTTGTGCATGCTTCGCTCCCGTCTAACCGTCCAGGCCCGGTTAGCCGGGTTAAGACAGGCTTGGTGGCGCCCTCATAATTTCGACATACCCTGTATATACTATGCCACCGCACGCTTGCCCAGAACGTATCGTGTGACTCACGCCCGACTCCCTGAGCGTTCCAGCCGTGGCCTATTAGCCTATTTCGAACCGATTTCAGGGCAAGTGTGCCAGTTTTCCAGGACTGATTCAGTGGTGCGATGCTCACCTTGGGTGGGTGTCGTAAAGTTCTTTTAATACCGTAACATGTTTTAGGAATGTCTTCGCCTTGAATTGGCATCTGATGATATGCTCTATTTAAATTCAGCGTGGTAAAGACAGTTTTGCCTTGAAGCGAGGACGAAAATCTCCGCAAGACCTCCAGGTATCAACTTTCTTGCGAACCATGTGCAATGGACTTGCCCATGTACTTTTGGAAGGGCGGCAGATCCCTACATTCATCATGAACTGAAACTCTTTTTTAGTATCCTCAAGTTTATCTGGACCAAGTGGACGAGCCTTGTCGAACACCGGTGGCCCTTAGTGATGATGTGATGCGTTGTTGTGTGTTTGCTATTTTAGGGACGATTTCTGGTGGCCGTGTTATAGCCGGGAATTGACAGAGAATATCGTGGTACGTTATACGCTGGTCGAAAGTCTTGATGCTGGGAATTGGGCTGCCGACGACAGAACATAGTGAGCGGTCAGAAGTTAGTCGGTCAATAAGACCGCGGTTCTTGAGGTCGACTAACAAACCAACATTTTCTAAAAAATTGGCCCCGATGATAGGCTTAGTCACATCGTCCATAATGAAGGTCCACTTGAATAGTCTACGAAGGACTGGTCCGGATTTTAGGTCTTGATCACCGAGCCGTTGGTGGCATAAAGGTGATACGAGTCTACCGACAAATTACGTTTCGTCGGAGAAATTACTGATATTTACATCTACTCCAGTGTCAATGAGAAATGACAACTGGATGGTCGGGTCGTGTAGGTACAATGAAGCGACTAGGGTGCGTGGCAGCATTTGCCTTTAATTGCGGCCACGTATGTCGTTTCGCCGGATAGGAAATTCACAAGGTGGTTTGCAGGGGCGGGCCCGGTTGCCAAACTTCAGATGGTATCAGCAGTACCGTGTGCTTCGACCTGTCAATGATGGTTGAGGAGTAGGGGAGAGAGGTTGAGACAAACGTACTTCCAGTCGGGTAATTGTCTGGGTGAGGTCGTAGAACAAGAACTGTGACTGCAAGACTGAGGTACTTGGCTCCTGTATAGTAAGCACGTCGTGGTTTGATACGTCGTGTACCTTATCAGCAATGAGGGCGATATCATCAAGATTGCCCTTAGATACGGCTATAATGTACTGCATCTGGGAGGGTAAACTTCTGATAAAAAAAATCTGGTGTGATACACTCACACAACTTCCTTTTACAGTGATCTTATAATTAGTCAAAAATATCATTTTTAATTTTTAACCATTAGTCAAAAATTTTCAAAAATTACAAATTCTACAAAAACGGTACAAAATAGAGCGTTAGTTGAAGAGACAAATTTGCTCTAGAATTTTAAGGTGAATTCAAAAATGTAATAATATACCGGGTGTTTTATTTAAAATAGGAGTTAATAAAAAAAAATAGAAAAAAAACAAAAGAAACCCACTTTAGAAGTTATCAACTGGAAAATCACCTATCTCACATCAATACACATTAAAAATGTAATAAAAATGTAAAGTTTAAAAAAAATCGTTAGAGCCGTTTTTGAAAAAATCGAAAAAAACTGAAAAATCACAAGAGTAAACACCTACTTCCGGTTATGCGATTTTCTTCAAAAGCTTGCTGTCTCATCTACATAGTACACAAAACTTATATATGAAGTTTCAACGCCATACCTCTTTTCGTTTTTGAGATATTCTGTTCACAGACAGACAGACACACACACAGACACACAGACAGACAGACAGACCAATGAAAAAAAAATATGTTTTTTGGGATCAGGGGCCTCTAAAACGTGAAGATCTGTTGAAAACTCAATTTCGAATTTTTGGGGTGAATCCAATACTTCCTTTATTGTAAAATGAAGTAATAGATTGGCGGATTTCGTCGTTGACTTTTCCTGCAGCTGTTTCTCAGTTCTCGTAGCAATTGAGTGGGACGCTTGTCACCCAGAGGCGTACCTTTTAGAAGACGTGCAAGTCGTTTCTCTTGCGATTCCGCAAAGCAAGAAGTAAGGCGTTTTTTAAGGGTGTTGTAAGGGTCTGTCGCAGGTGCATTACGAATGATGTCGGCTACCTGAGCGAGGACATAGGTGTCGATGGAACCTACAACGTAATGGAATTTTGTCAGTTCAGTTGTGATGCCAGCCGTAGCAAATTGTGCTTCTATACTTGGCGCAGCGAACAAATAGAGTGACTTATGCAACCCAAATAACATATTTCAAAGCTGACTGGATCAGCATTTGAATAATAATTACTAAAGAATCAGAGATAGCGGTTCTCATGATTAGACTTAATTTCATCTGACATTAAATAATTGTGTGAGGTTATGATGCAAATAGAAACTTCGACCAATTTAAAAAGCATACCATTTGTGCACGTGTAATATGAAGACATGTGGCCTGGAGCTTGTTAAATCTCATTATTGTCTACATATTACAAGTGTACAAATGTCATGCTTTTTAAGTTTCTATTTGTATCATAACTTCAAAAACTTATTTAATGTCAGAAGAAATGAAGTCTAATTATGAGAACCGCCATCTCTGATTCTTTAGTAATTATTATTCAAATACTGATCCAGTCAGCTTTGAAATATGTTATTTGGGTTGCATAAGCCACTCTATTTGTTCGCTGCGCCAAGTATAGCTGTGCAAACCAAAGAGCTGGATCTTCTAAAAAATGAGGCGGCTTGACCGCGACACGTGCGACAGCAGTATCACCTGCTGTCTTGGAAAGTGCGGTGGCATTTTCCTCATCTTCAAGCAATTGTTTTGTTTCTGACATCTGACTCAGTTATTTCTACTCGAAATATTTGTTCAGTAACAAATACAACGCGTTATGTGAGAATGACAATATCAACTAAAAATAATAATTTTGGTCTTCATGACGCCAAGGCTCTTACAGTATTAGCATTATAATAAGCGGGTTTGGCGGAATTTCTGAGTCTGACATGTCGAAAAACTAATAAATATCCCCCATTAGTTATAAAAAACTTAAATAGCAGAAAAATACTTACAAATATCGTAAGCGTTCCCAATGCCAAAATTATTTTCATTAAATTTTGTTTTTGTTTACATAGGATCCACACCTGTGCTCTCTAGAGCACTCCATATAACTCCAAATTAATTGCAAATAATTTTGTGAGAATACCATTCATTAATCACGTGACCCTTTTTAAATCAATTGGAAGCATAAAAACCCTTGGATACATGTGTATCACAGCGGTGATACAAAACAAAAATTCGTATCACCTTATTGTGGTCTGTTGCTACGCAAAAGTGTGAAAATGTTGGTTACCCTGCTGTCAATTTTAAGTATATGGAAGGTTAGGTTTTGTGTCAGTTTGTGTCAAAACTGACGCAAAACTTAACCTGCTAACCTCGAGTTTGACAAAGACTTAAAATTGACAGCAGGGTAACCAACATTAACAGTTTTTCAATTCATGGTGTTTTCTCACTAAATACAACTCGCTGTATGATTAGTAATCCGTGATATTTCTCATTGAAACAGAAGGAGCAAATTCAACTCGTACTTTGGGCTCGTTGAATTCGCACCTCGGTCTCAATTCGAAAATATCACCGATGATAATCATTTCACTTGTGGTATGGCTGACTATTCAAATCACCTGTCATCTGTCAAAAAGTGACCAATGAAAACCAGAATTTGACATTTCTTGATCAATCAAAAAAATATCTGCGAATCAATCTCCTAGAAGGTATTCAAGTGACTATTTTAAACAAATATAGTTTTTATTTAAAAAGTTTTTTGTTACCATGGAAATGGTGTGGTTTTTTGCTAGAATTACTGAAAAATAATTTGAAAAAATAGTTTGGTTCATTGAAGAGTCCCTCGAATACCATTCTTAGTCAAAGTTAAGTCAATTATTTTTGCGGTCGTATCAGTACTCATGTCTATTGCGCCTGGGATTAGGACTCTTGCCAACGAGCTCGTCCTAACCGTACCGACGCGCAATGGGACATTCGTGATACCACCGTAAAAATTATCGACATAACTTTGACTATTCATGGTATTATAAGTGACTATTCAAAATTATAATGTATAAGCCAATTATATTGCAGAGATTTCTTTATTTTCAACCAATAGGAAAGGTATATCACTGCACATTGAGTACCTTAGAAAATATTCAAAAAACAATGTAGGTACTCAAAAATCAAGGAGCCTTGTTGCAAAATATCGCTTAGCAACGATATTCATCTTAGTGATGTTACTAGGTTACGTGAAAGTACTGGCAGATTGGAAAGGGTAGTGTTGTATGTGAAAAGCACTTTAAAAGAGCAGATATAAAAGGTAATAAGAGACTTGTTCTGACTGTAATATCACTTTCGATGCACACTTTTAATTTGAAGAAATTACTGTTTTAGAAAATTACAAAATTACTAACGATTTACTTGCATTGGAGAATTAGGTACCTACCCATTAGGAATTGTTTTTAAATCGAATATTACGGTGAAGTGACGCACTGCGATGTAAATAGTAGTGATTTTATAGATTTTTTTTTCAACTGGAATGCATTACAATGACAGAGATAGTGCACTGAGAAATTGTTTATTTAGTGACCAAAACTAGTAATTTTTTGTTAAAGGTTGGTAAAGTCATGTTGCCAGATTGTGGTAGGCCATTCCAAAGGTTACTTTATAGGCCCAGTGCCATGGCCTGGAACAATATAGACCGCCTTGGTCAAAGTCATCGCCATCATGTTGCCATGTTATGGGGTTGCTATGTACAAATAACTGTTACGATTTGACAAGCACTGTCACTTATATTGTGGGTTGTCAAATGTCAATAAAATAAAACTTTTAGTGTCAATCTGGGAAAAAGATAACATGACAAAAAGTAAGTGTTAAAAATCTGGTGTGATACACGCACACAACTTCATTTTACACTGATCTTATAATTAGCCAAAAATTTGATTTTTAATTTTTAAGCATTTGTCAAAAATTTCAAATGCTATAGAAACCATATAAAATGGAGCGTTAGTTATAGAGACAAATTTTCTCTAAAATTTTAAGCTGAATTCAAAAATGTAATAATATACCGGGTGTTCTATTTAAAATAGGAGTTAATAGAAAAATAGGAAAAAAAAACAAAAGAAACCCATTTTAGAAGTATTCAACTGGAAAATCACCTATCTCACATCAATACACATTAAAAATGTAATAAAAATGTAAATTTTGAAATAAATAGTTAGAGCCGTTTTTGAAAAAATCGAAAAAAAAAACTGAAAAATCGCAAGAGTAAACACCATACTTCCGGTTATGCGATTTCTTTCAAAAGCTTGCTGTCGCATCTAAATAGTACACCAAACTTATACCGGGTGACTATTCCAAAACCGAACATAGGCAATTAACAAGGGAAAAAGGTTTTTCGCAGATTGCTGCTCCCTATTTTAACTTAGAGGGTTTATAATGACACCAATCGAGAGAAGATTTTTTTTTCTCATCTAATGATATGCGAATTAGTTAATTTTCAGTTGTATTTCTTTATTATTTTATCGAAATTTCGGGATAAATCTGATTTTAAAAAATCATATCTTGCCATGACTCTATGTTATTAAAGAAAATTGGAAATATTAAAATTATAGTCTCCAACGGCATAATGAATCTGTCACTTGAATGACGTTTGAATCTGTTTATTGTCTTGCGAGTCATGGCTCAACATGATTTTCCGAATTGAATGTATTGCGAATTTTTGATAAAATAATGAGAAATACAACTGAAAATTAACTAAGTCGCATATCACTAGACGAGAAAAAAAATCTTCTTTCGATTGGTGTCATTATAAACCCTCTAAATTAAAATAGGGAGCAGTAATCTGTGAAAAACCTTTTTCCCATGTTAATTGCCTATGTTCGGTTTCGGAATATTCACCCGGTATATGAAGTTTTAACGTCATACCTTTTTTCGTTTTTGAGATATTCTGTTCACAGACAGACATACAGACAAGACAGACAGACAGACCAATGAACAAAAACTTTTTTTTTGGGTTCAGGAGACTCTAAAACGTGAACATCTGTTGAAAACTCAATTTCGAATTTTAGGGGTGAATCCAATACTTCCTTTATTGTAAAAGGAAGTAAAAAATCAATTTTAGTTTTCTGTTACCATAGAAATAGCGTGGTTTCTTGCTAGATTAACTGAAAAATAATTTGAAACACTAGTTTGGTTCATTGCATAGTCCGTCGAATACCATTCTTAGTCAAAGTTAAGTCAATTATTTTTGCGGTCTTATCAGTACTCATGTCTATTGCTCCTGGGATTAGGACTCTTGCCAACGAACTCGTCCTAACCGTACCGACGCACAATGGGGCATTCGTGATACCACCGTAAAAATTGTCGACATAACTTTAACTACGCAATCACGCTCGTCCTTCGGACTCGCGTAATTGCCAAACAATATATCTCGTGTAAACAGAAATGATTATTTGATAATTAAGAATCCACTAGCTGCATTATATATGACAGCGCTGTCCAACATGTGGCCCGTGGGCCCCAAACGGCCCTCCAGGACATTTTTGCGGCGCGCGGATCGATGGATACTATACTTCCAGGAAACATGAATCTAGAATATACATTATAAATAATTGAAAACAATTTAAAATAGGTACATAGGACAAAGGTACAAAAATATATCATTAATAAAAAAAAATCACTTTATCTTTCAACATTGTGTTAGGAAACAGTCCGGCCCACTTTCTATGTAAGGCTCGTCTTGTCCGTTGTCTCAGTCTGGTAGTTTCCACCAACTCGAATGGTGCTGTAGCGATCAGACACCTGTTTTTGATTGTTATTTAGTAGTGTTTAGTTTTTCTAGTTGTTAATTGTTGTTAACTAATTATTACTTTGACAGTTTTTACTTATCAACGAATGTCATTTTATCTAGCTTACCTATCTCTGTAACGCTTGCTCCTGTATTAAATTTTTAATATACATAAAATGTATATTTCGATGCGTGAACTGGCGATAAGAAATCCTAGCCGCGATGCGCGTGGCCGCGAAGTATGAACGACCGCGTCGTTCTCTGTCCTAGGAAGCTAGGGCAAGTACCCTGATAACGGGACAAAAAAGGTATAAAAGAATATTGCACTGCCAGTTCCAGTAACTTAAGAAAATTTCCTCTTGAGTCCACCAGTCCTGATCGTGTCCTCTCCTTTTCTATCTGTGCCCTCCGGTCTGACACCCTGAACTGTCTAACGGAGTAGGCTTCCAACCCTTACTAGACCATGCTTCAAGGGAGATGACGTGTTGTACTGTCAGCCCGAGAAGTTTAAATTTCCCGCAAGAGCAAGACCGTTAGAATTCGACTTTACCTTGATTGTTAAACTTTCTTGGGAAATCGAATCCCTAAGGCTTTAACCCTGTCTTAATATGCTGTACTGTCTTGCAGGGCTAACTGCTTAAAAGACATTTCCGACCGCCTAATTCTTAAACGCAAATCCCGGGGCACCGAGAGGTGAAATATTCCTCATAACCTCATTTTACTAATAATTAAACCTGTAACTGTATGAATCGCAGCCTCTACCCCGCTTGTGAGCGGCTACAGTCCTGTAGGCGCCCTTCATAAACTCACCTGCAGGGTCCCTTTTTGGTCATTAAAAAGAGAATTACTGGACTTCGACGTTCGATTTCGCAGCCCGCAAATTCCCTACCGGGGGAATGTTAACATCATTTTCCGGCTCAAGACGAATAAATTCTATCTGCAGGATTTGACACCCCATTAGCTTCAAAAACGACGCCTAGCCGTCGTAAGGTATCAGCAACCTCTGCCCATTTCTCGAAGAATCGACTTGCGTACCGGCGGACTACCAATAGGGACCCGCAACACTCGCCGGTGCATTGGGTTGCAGCTCGACCCACGAAACCAGACACAGTTCCAGAAGAACATGTTAATCCTTTATCTAATAGACTTGTCTGTCCGGGACGCTGGTCCGTCCGGGACGCTGTTTCAGCAGCCAAACCGTAAGAGATAGAGAAAAAAGTTATTCAAGTTATATGTTTGGAATGGTCATGTCAGGTCAGGAAACGAATTTCAGTCACGTGACACTTCCGGTTTTCGAGAAATCACGGTCTTTTTTGTTTTATTAAATGAGACATTTGTCTCACTGGTTTCTAGTTTTAAATAATGTACAACTCAGGGTTATTTTCAATTAATCATTGTAACTAGCTAAAAACATTATATTTTTGTTTTGGTAATTATCTGGTGTTTTACCTAATCGAATATATATTTGAGTGAACGTATTTCTCCGATTTGAGCTTAAGCCAAGGGGTAAATGTTTGACACCCTTAGTAAGGGGGTGAAACGTCACATCTTTATACGTAAGTTTACATTACTTGATGTATTTTTTTTTCTTTTGTCGGTATCTCAAGAACGGAAAGGAATTAACCTAAAGTGAATATATTTTTTTTTGTTTGGAATCACTTCTAGAACTTATGGTGTAAGTTTGTCGGTTAACTCAGGAAAGACCCTGTATATCTCTTTTATGTTTCAATGCTTTTTGTAATGTAACCTAAGCTTCCTGAATAAATAAATTAGTACTGAAATATACACGTTTTATATTTATTACAACTCACTCACGAAGTTGCATACGACACATTTTATGATGCGGCCCTTATAACCTTAAATTTTTTTACAGTGGCCCTTGGGCCCCTTGAAGTTGGACAGCCCTGATATATGAGACGATGGGTGAATTCATCAAAAAATGTTGTTTGGATACTCCGGTTTCTCTTGGCAAACGTGTTATAATGTTGCATGCTGGAAGTAAAAATTGATGGAGCACTGCTACTCTCTGCTAAAAATATTAAAAATAGTTCTGCATATTACCACTGCGATATGAATGCAGAATTGTTTGAAAGCTGGTTTAAAAATACATTCAGTAATAGTTATAAATAATGCTTCGTACCACAACCGTCAAGAAGAGAAGATTCCAAATTCAAATAGTAAAAAATGTGAAATTATAGAATTTATACAACGACATCGTTTAGAAGTACCAGCAAAATCTTCAAAATTATTGTGTTTAAAAACAATTTCTGAAAAACGGTATTCGAAATCTAATGTTACAGAAAATTTTGCTCAAAAACATGGACATACAGTATTAAGATTACCACCGTATTACTGTATACCAACTCCCATTGAACTTGTCTGTAGCCAATTAAAACACAAAGTTTCAGCTTTAAATATTGTAATATCTGCCCCTCTTTGTAGGGGTTGTACTATTTATCTACCACGGGTTAGCTCATATTTCGGAGATAGGGTTCGATCGCTAGCTCAGATATACCATAAATAAGCAAAACACACTAACGGAGTATCCTGTATAACATTTATTATGTTTATCTATGATACACTAGTAAATTGTTGTGTAATTAATTAAACGAGACGTAAATTGCTCAAATTGAAACGATAGTATATAAACGCGGCTTTCTGGTTGTCGCGGGCGGATTCTACGGACGGAAGCAGCTTCCTGGTTGTAGCGGGCGTGACCTCCGGGACGCAATTCGCTTGAAGACGTCGTGATCGGCCGGACTGCAACTTCGTAGCTCTTCGGGACGAGCTGCGCGCTGAATGCAATACCGGGCAGCCTGTCAAATTTCGCCGAACTGCAGATTCGGGTTTCTGTAAACAAATAACAATTAAAACTGCTAATGCGGGTTTTCACCCTATACGTGTAACTATAGTTCGGTGGTGAAATACTCCGCGGAATTCGCCGCACGACGGGACTTCGTTTGAGGAACGAAGCTCCGGCTCGGCGTGACTTTTGAGGTTATCAATCCTCGACACCTGCAGGAGAGCTCTTTGGCGACGCTATCAGTGCGGTCCGCAGAGTTCCCAAGCAAGTCGGCCGCTACAATTCTCAGGGGTTAATTCAGGTAAATTCTAATTAGGTAGCTTGAAGCTTTTAATTCTGCTTGAATAGCACGGCGGTGAATTTAAAATACAAGGGAGCTGGGATTTTGACATTACGTTAATTGCTATTTGACCAGCGGGTTTCGGCGTAGGAGATTTTCTGGATTAATTAGCGGGCGTTCCAGGGTTAATTAGCTGGCGTTCCAGGCGTTCACAAAGAACCACTGAATTAAACTCAGCTGTCAGGGATTTTCAGGATTAATTAGCTGGCGTTCCAGGCGTTCGCAAAGAACCACTGAATTAAACTCAGCTGTCGGGGATTTTCAGGATTAATTAGCTGGCGTTCCAGGCGTTCGCAAAGAACCACTGAATTAAACTCAGTCTCAGGACGGCTTGGTGGAGGGACTCTCTGGACAGGGCAGGATGAAGGACCGGGGACTAGGTGTTTGCTGGAGGAGTATTAGGTATCTCTCGGAAATCTCTGGGGAATCTCTGTTTAAATGCGTTCTGCAAGCAGTTTTATATGCCTTGAAATGCTGTTAGGTGGGGAGAAACGGCGCGCGTCATCACTTTGTTTGCGCTGTTTTCACGGGCGGAACTTCGGTCTGGCTATCTTATCTCGCTGGAACACACCGGGTTCTTGATAACGCTAAAGGTCGGCGACGTTTAAATCAGCAAATATTATTTAATATTGAATTAATCGGATTCAAACGGGAGCTAGCGTTACAATATTATGCTAGCAGTAAATTAAATTGATACTTTCTTTTGGAATAAAAGTGTACAACACGTTATTGATATCGAAAATGTTTATTCGAGCAACGTAGAAGTCTCCCCATTAATAATAAATGTTAATGACGAAAGTGATACTTCAGACTTTGCCGAATACAGTGACAACTAACCTATTTTTAATATAATTTCGTTTTTCGTAATTGTTTGTTACTGTTTTACTATGCATTCATTTTATTCAGTTATATGTTACATAAATATTATATACTGCAAAGTGTCATTGTAGTATTTTCTGGTGTGTTTTGTATTTATTCATTTTTAATAATAAAAAATGTTTATAATTACAAACGGAAAATTACAGACCAAATATTTAAGGTTAGGTTCTATTTGTTATTAGTGTCTTGTCAGGTTATAATATTTTGGGTTTCTGATTTAATAATACACATGCCTCCTAAAGTTTCAGAGCTAACTATCAAAATATTTATTTCACTATTTTCATAGGAGAACTATTCTAATATTGTTAAATAGTGGTCCCAAATACCACTCGAAGTGGATATATTTTTAAAGTATTTTGCCATTTCCATAGAAATTATTGCAAATTTCACTCAACAAATTTCGCGAAATTTGAACGTAATAATTTACATGGAAACGGCAAAATATTTGTCAAAAATACAGGGTGTTTAAAAAATACGTTCGGACAATTTACCCACTTATAGATCTCATCAATACAAACAAAAATGTTCTAATAAACATGGGTCCAGATACGCTTCGTTTCCGAGATACAGTATGTTAAAGTTTTTTTTAAATCTTGATTTTTATGTTATCTAAAAACGCTTTAAGCGATTTTAATGAAATTGTTACAGTTTGTTTATAACTTTATGAGGTATCTTTTGGACCTATTACATTTGATGTAGTAATTCCAGGGGCGTGCCTACGGGGTCATATCGATTAGGTTTTTGCACAAAAAATAACTCCCACGAGATATTTTCCAATTTTTATATATTTTTTAATAAAGCAACAAAAACACAACTTTTTTGTCTCCTGAGATTTTTTCAGATCTCGCTTCGTTCTCAAGAAAAAAAATAAAGCCTATATTTTTGCACGTCACTGAACCTGTTAAGACAAAAACTAAAATGCTTCAATATATCAAAATCCCTTAGCCGATTTTAGTGAAACTATGAAGGTTTACTGGTTGTATTAATGATCATGTTTTGGCACACTTAGATTTAAATTATTTATTCCAGGGGCAACCGGGATTTTTTTTTAACTTTTACACTCTGTATCTCAGAAACGAAGCATTTCCGGACCCATGTTTATTAGGACTTTTTTGTTAGTATTGATGGGATCTATAAGTGGGTAAAATATCCGAACGTATTTTTTTAACACCCTGTATTGCGATGGTATTTAGCCCTCAAATCGGCTCTGATTGCAGTACAAGCAAATAGCAAATTAAATCATTAAAGCACAGAGTTGTAATAATGCAAGCATCTGAGAAAATTCACATGAATTGCCAAATCATAATAACACTGGTATAATTCGCCAATGACATTGATTATATTTGAATAGGCACAGAAATATGGAAGCTCAAATTCCGTGTATTGGGTTTAGCAATATAATTTTAATCGTAATATAATAGATTTGCACAAACTAAAAGCCGAATCTAAATTAATTAAGAACTGGCACAAAAAGTTCAAGTTAGACACAGCTTAAAAATGGAAGCGTAGAAAGTAAAGTCATTAGAGAATGGGTAGCAAATAAACATTTTTAATAAAGGTGAGAACAAGAATGACTAGAAGAATAAGGCAAAGAACATAGAAAAGCCAGGCAAGTCATTTATTGCATGAAAATACAAGACTTGGGGATTTGAAGAGATTGAAATAGCAAGAAATTAGATGGAATTCAAATAAGCAAGAAATTAGGCAATGTTGGTGGATTAAAAAACTAGTCAGTGTAGTGATAAACAATGGGCATTTAAGTGTGGTAAAAAAATCAAGTGAGTGGCACATAAAAAAACGTTGAGAAATAAACAATTCCAAAAGACAATAATTCTAGTACATAAGAGATTGTAATTAACTGATAAAATTTTGTTAAATTAGATTATAAGTTATGTTTTTGTACCTGGTTGATTTCCTACAATTCAAATCTGTAGACAGTGTTTTGTCAATTACGACAGGAGATAGCTTTTGTTCTGAATAAATTGGTGAAAGTGCTTGGTTTTTACTCTATCTTAATTTCAAGATTTTTCATAGAAAGCATAAATTTACATAAAAATAAATAGCACCATCGTAATCAGCGAATTCGAGTGTATCAGCACGAATAAAGGCAGGTTTTTCTACGACCAAAAGTGAAATTTCCTCCGACTGCCTTCGACGATCCCAACGGTGGCTGTTCCGAACATCACGACAACCATCATATGAGGGGTTCAAGGCATGCCAGCAGTTCAACGGGGTTAGCAGAGGGAAGCACGAGCCGTCAGCCAGCGTTGCAGCATCCAGAGGGCCTTGCAGCAAGCTAGGAACGCCGAGGGGCCCCAACGAAGCCCAGCTACGACAACCAAAGTGAGGTTAGTAGTGTAAAATTTTGATCTCCGCGAACGGCGTGAAAATTTGAGCATACCTTATTTACGACCTGGAGAACACGAAAATCGTAACAGTTTCCGTGGATGGCGAGGTGTTTTCCCAGGATTTGCAATTAAAATCGTCAAGTGGAACCCCAAGAAACAAAATGCAAATACGGCGTCCTTTTTAAGAATGCACCAATAGCACACGATCTGGAAAACAAAGGAATACATAGACGCCACTTGAAGGCAATTATTAAAAATCTTACCGTAAAATTTGTTCATTTAATTTGCTTGATAAATCAATTTCAAACGCGAGCTGAGAAAACTTGAACTTGGTTTGTTAGAATTGACATTTCAGTTTAACAACGGCACATTACGCCTACATTTTAGACATTCTGCCTACAGTTCAGAGGCGTACCGTAAAAATTTTAACTAGGAAAGTTTAGGAACCCAAGACCTGAGATTTTGAGTTTTATTTTCATGTCTCTGTTAAAAATTGAGCTAGCAAAATTAGTAAATCAGATGAATGGAATAGAAAAAGGGCAAACTACCATAAGAGTAATTCTCAATTTTGGCGTACCCAACGAAATAAATTAATCAGTTAGTTTGATTTTAGCAAGTGGTAGAACTAATTTAAATATTGTGTGGTGACTCTTTTTATTTATTACAATAATTATAAACCTACAAATATTACACGTACAGGGTCATTGCAGTATATCCACTACTTGTGGTATTAACTGATTATTTTAAATGTTATCGCCATCATCGCCATAATGTTGCCATGTTATAGTGTTGCTGTGTACAAATAACTGTTACGATCTGACAAGCAGTTACTTTTAATGTCAATCTGGGAAAAAGGAACATGACAAATAGTAGTTTGTATACCAAGGCATTGAAGTTTAACTTTTTATCACGAATGTGGATTTAGTTGTCGAGGCCCGTAGGGTCAAGGCAAATAAACCACATGAGGGATAAAAAGGAACTTCAGTGCCGAGGAGTACATTTTGTTTTATTTGAAATCGAGAAATAGTGCAATTACAACATTTTAACCAACATTTGTGGGTTATGTTAACGTCGGTTGACGTTTATCTGTCGCCTCGTCACCTACAAAAAAATCGTAAAACAATGGATTACGTTAATGCCGATTTCTCGTATTTTAATGACGATTTCAAAGTACTTTAATGCCAATTTCAAATAAAATAAGTGTTAAAAGGCAGCCTGCTTCTCACTTTGATAATAATAAGAAAATATCAATATTTTGGACAATTATTCTAGAAAATCAATTGTATATCTCCGGAAATTTTTCAATACTTATAGCAGATGAGAAAGCAGAGCGCATAACATTTTGGCGCCGAACCCGATTTATAAAAGATGTAGCTAGTTTTTCAGTGGGTATATATTTTTTCAGTAACGTTGTTAACTTAACTTTTGCTATACAAGCATGTGATCATAAGGTAAACAATTACCACAAATACATTTCACTACGAGCGGAGAAGAAGCGTCAGCAAGCGTGTAGCATTTCCAGCCTAGTCCATGTAATATTTTGTAATAATACTAGTTGTTTCGAGTGTTTTGTTATTAGCACCTTTGAACTGATTTTTAAATAATAATCCAGTCCTGGCAGATTTGCACTGCAATTTTCGAACGTGGGCCGATCTATTCCAGCGCAACCGTTTAGGGGGCCATGTGATAAACGAAGAGGGGTGCGGTCGATTAAAAGAGCGAGACGTCTTGATGGGGTCACCTTCGCCAGAAGCGTAGTGTTGTGCTGCGAATCAGCGGTGATATGTAAGTACCTCCAATTGTTTTCATTTTTTATGCTACCTAATGCGAGATACTCATTTTTTTGACTAAAACAATTGTTAATATTTACTTATGTTAATTGTTCGCGGTAAAACAACGAGTGGCAGCTTCGTTTTCCCTCAATTTCTTTTACCGGCATATGTTGTTGTGAGGGTGACTTTGTTATGATCTTCGCGGGGATACATACCTTGGCGGTTTTATAAATTTTAACGAGAATTTCTGCAATTAAGAATGCGCAAATTTCGGTTAGTTATTAATAGTATCCTATTTTCGCCGACCTGCCTCACTTATTACTCTTAATTGTTGCCATCGAGTAGTCCTGAATTATTATTGGTGTCTGGGGAACAATTTATTATTATTTAATCAATTTTTGCCGCCAAAGCATTTGAGACGTGATCAATACTAGTTCCAACTAGACATTTATTTTAATTGGGCATTTAACGTGAATTATAAACAAAAAAAAGCAAGAAAATTTCTCGAAATTTGAAATGTCAACATGATTTAACTGTCAAAAAGTAGTATAACATTCAGATTAAATTACTTACAAAATACAACATGCTTATGTTTTGTTTACACACAGCTACAGGTGTTGCCTAGCATTCAAATTCAAATTAAAATCGCTTCCTTTTCGAGATTGCCGGATATGTATTTCCAACGGTGACCCCCAAATTATGTACCGGAACAATAGGGCATTTTGATATCCGCATCACGGAATTTTAAAATGTGTCCGCTCCAAGCAACGAAAGTGCTACGGCAAGCTACTGTCACTGTATAAAACAAAAGACTGTATTTTTAGTAGGTAGACATTTGGAATCGTCCAATTGTTTCAATGTGCGTTTAAGATAAAAACAATTTCCCGTAGAAATGTCAACTTGTTTTCAAGCCCAAATAAATGTTGCGTGTTTGCAGAAATACAAGTATTGGCAGATAATTTTGTTTTTTATAAGATTAGTTAATGTGCCGTGGTGCTTTTGTTTATTTTTAAACATGTTTAATGTGGCACCAGCTGTCCTAAATGTAGGTAGGTATGTACTTTCTGATTGAAGCTAAATTCGTAACTCATAACTGAAGTTGCACAAGGTTGTATCATAGTACCAGCATGCGCATGGTTTTTAGCACGTAATGCAAAAATACAACTGCCGTGTTCACATCACCAATAATTGTGAAATATCGTGCAGGTTTGCAAATACTACTATAAACATTTCAAATGTTAATTTCCACTTTTAAAATTGTGTAGACTAATCGATATTCTGATTATAATTTTTAATTTGCGCATCAATACTCCTTGTTAATATTAGATTCAGTTGTCCGTGTGCTATGATGCAATAATCACAAATTTATTATTGACGATTATTAAGAAATACTTTTATATCGTGATAAATTTAAAAAATGCTCTACTTTTGCGATTTACTTACTACTCGAAGTCGATTAAAATCTAACGATAATTTGGCTAACTTTTTTGAAGAAAATAAAAAAGGTGTTTGAATTCTGACGTAAATGTATTTATATTTAATCAACATGCAAGCTTATTTCATTATTAAGTGATCAACAAAATTTCCTGTCTAGAGTGCTGTGGCTACATTTAAATTATATGGAACCACATCACTCTATAGACAGGAAATTTGGTTGATCGCCTTATACGGGGTGTTTGTAAATTGCTATACAGCCCGTAACTTTGTTAATAATAGAGATATAAAAAATACCTGTGTTCAACCTACAAATTGTCGTAAACAAATTTAAACCATGGCCTTATATTTTCGCATAGTGATACACGACCTTGATTTTTTTAAATGGAATGCCCCATATATGCATTTTTAAATATTAGGAATCAACACAAAAATGCTTTATGATAGTATATTTAAACCAAAGATTTGCAACTTATTATATGTTTAAATTAAAGAATTGTATTTATTTAAAGTAGACCATGGCTTATGCAAGGTCACTAACAATTGAACAATAAATGAAAAACAAATTCCACTTAGTTCTCAAAATTTCTCATGGCCGAATTATCGCACCAAACGTACTAAAACAATTGAAAACTGAAAACAGAGAACGTGAACATAACTTACGATTTCTTGATACAAAACATGAAAAAATTGTTTTATGTTGTTCATTTGTTTCGCTCCTACGATCTCCTGCAACTAAATCCACATGTGTGATAATAATTCAAACTTCAGTGCCTTGGTATACAAGTAACTAATTGCTCCATTTTAAAATCCATAGTTTTCAGTAAATTGTTTCAGTACATTTGATGCTATATTCGGTCATGAGGAACTTATTTTGCATCTTTTGGTCGACTGTATTAGTGATTATCTGTAAATCATGACTTGCTTGTAAATATTTTTTTAAGTTTAAAAATGTTCGTTTAAGCGTGCAAGCATCAAGCATTTTTAGCGCTGATTTGATATATTTAAAAATATATTGGGCGTTCCATTTAAAAAATCAAAGTCGTGTATCACTACGCAAAAATAGGAGGCCATGACTTAAACTGGTTTACGATAATTAGTAGGTTGAATACTGGCATTTAAAACAAAACCGTTTTTTTATATATCTCTATTATTAACAAAGTTACATGCTGTCTAGCGATTTACAAACACCCAAATTATTTCATAGAATCGCTATTTAGGCTTATTAAACTGTAATGGAACTAAATTAAAATATTTATCTATTATAAGTAAACTATGTAATTTTGTACCAGGTGTCTTAAAAAGAAGTACATCTAGTAGGTTTTGAATTTTATTTGCATGTACATTTTTGTGCCCTAGATTGTTATTGGTATTGCATTATGGGAAATTCAAAGCATACTAGATACATATATGTAAGTATTACATATATGACTAGATGTAATTCATTTTACGACACCCGGTATAAATCTAGGTATACCTTATACCGGTGAACCGGTTGACCAAAAACCTGATTTTCAAGTGGCTCACAAACCGACTTGTAAACCTGTTTAAGAACCGATTTGTAAACCGGTTGCACAGTCGGTTTCAGACCAGTTTATGAACTGGTTTAAAACGATTTATAAACCGGTTTAAAATCGATTTTTTAATTGATTGTTCCGTTGATCGTTTATTTATGGGTTTCGTTAATGCATACAAAATCGTTCATTAATACCCCTTATTAATGCATGATTTTTTTTATTTTCTAAAATCGTTTATTAGTGACTCTTATTAATGGACGAGTTTCTACCGGGTGGCCATAAATATCTGATATCACATTACCTTTGGAATCAACACCGCTTTATTAAAGTGATGAATCCAACTAAACTAAATGTCATTAATGTCATCACAACTAAAATTCCTATATGTCAAAAATTATTACAGATTGCAATAAGTAATGGAGTTAGAACAGATTTTTATAATCGAGTCGTATTTAAGAAATAGTGTCAATAACCTTGCATTTTATTACATTACATACCAATACTTATAATTGATATAATGCTAACCAACATTTATCAATTAATTATCAGTAGCTAATTTCATGGCTACCGGGATCTCAGATATTTATGGCCACCCGGTATTAATAAACGATTTTAGTATAGGAAATCGAAGCTACCATGAATGTCAAAACTTTTAAGTGTAAAATTTTGGTCATGCAATAAAATAAAATTTTATGCAATTTAATAAGATACGACCAATGAAAAATATATAACGAACTCTTGTGTTAATCGGCGGTTAATAATGTCAACAATTAACGTTAACATACCTCGATTAATAATCGCTCTCATTAACACACTTGTTTGTTAAACAACTATAAAAGTATGTTCTTAATAATAAAAATGCCGTTGTATAGTGTCCACATTTTATAAGTAAAACCAATTTCCGTTTGCTAAACCGGTTTACAAGTCGATTTTAAACCGGTTTATAAACAGGTTTTCAAATTGATTAGTAAAGTGGTCTACTAATCGGTTCTCAAACAAGTTTACAAGCCGGTTTGTACCAGCTTTATTATAAACCATGCCCCAAATAGTACACATTTATCGTGATTTTTTATTAAAAGCTTAATTTCCCAAACACTCTTTAGAATAAAGTATAACATGTTCAGCTCAAAATAAAGGTAATTTAAGACTATCTATTCTTGTAATAAAATATAGGGTGTTCAGTATAATAAAATTGAGAAAATAAAGATTGAAAATATTGAAGATTAAACCAGCATTTTGAACACCCTGTATTAAAATATCTCGTTTGTATGAAAGTTTATTATTTTTGTATCCTAGGTGACAACCCTTACATTTTTAGGGAAGAAATATTTAAAAGTGGGGGAAAGTGTGAGGTTTTAAGTGAAAGCTTGATATTGAAAAAAAAATAATAAAAACGTTCATAAGCTGGAAACGCTGCAAGCAGTTTAATAGAAAAATTACAGTTGAACGTAGAACCCATAGGGTCTTAAATAGCCATAAATAAATACAGGGCGTTCTATTTAAAAAATCAATACTTTTTTATCGGAAAACAGTAAAGGTGTAATCGGAGACCGTGCACTAAATGGACACACTGTATAATATTGTATAGTTATTGTCAGTTGTATTTTTTGCACGAATGGAATTTTGTTATAATATAATGTTGAATTTTCTAAATATACGTTTGCTCTTTGACAAGTCGTAAATACAAATAATGAATTTACAAGGTCTAAAATTTTTGCCATGGTTTTTTATAATTCGCTTATTAATGATTTTTTCACTTGGATTGCGGAAAAAGTTTCGCCTATTCAAGGATTCGAACCAACGACTTGCATATTGCAATCCTGGCACCCCGTACACTGCGCCACCGAGGTGGTTTAGTTTTTAGGTTAGTAGCGTAATCAATTGTAGGGCCATTTTTGCTGAGTAGATTTTTAATGAGTAAACTACGAATTCATGTACGTAGAACAGGTGTAGCATGTGTGCAGTGTACGAAGGTAAATTTCCCAAAACTGAAGTTTAGTGATGCGCTATCGAGATTTTTTTCATTCCTTCGCTTCTCGGATTATTACCATGACCATCAAATACTCGTATGAAAATAAGTTTATCGGATAAAAAATCGCGCTCTTGTTTATACATAAGAGAAGATTAACCGAGTTATCTTGACCTATTCCTTTATTTGTTGACATATTTGGAGAGAAATTCCATGTACTTTGATTTTTGATAGTTGTTATTGGTATTGTCAATATTATAATTAGTTTTATTGGACCATCTGGAATGTTGTTTTAGCAAAGGATGGTTAGCATGCTGCAGCTGTTATCAATTGCTTTCGTAATACCTACGACAAAATAATACTTGTTTATTATATTTCACGGATTTTTCAACTATTTATCTGGGTATACAGGGTTTTGAGAAATATGGGGCATTATTCGTGGGGCCAATAGTACTCATTTCAATGAGAGAAAACGTTCCTGTAAACATACGCCTAGAAACGCATCTTAAGGGTGCTACAACTCTGAAGAATAATAGAAAAATACGGATTTTATTTAATTAAAATAGCAAATATAAAGCAAATTTGATGTAATTTGGCATATCGACGCTATTTTTATACTTAATTAGATGACGTTGTAAAAAGTTGGTATAAGGTTCAGAAGGGGTAGACTATGAAAGGGTATCATAACTTTTTACAATTGAAATTTTAGTCAGTTCTGATTAGGTATTTGAAAAGTTTAGACTTTTTTATATAAAAAAGGTGCTCTTGTTCAGAGTCGCTGAGAGGCAATAATTGAGAAAAGCGAATCTTTTTACTTCCTTCGTCTGAAAGACGAAGGAAGTATTGTAATCACGAAAAAATCACCTTGCGAGATGTCTTCAGATCTTCACGTTTTAAGGTCCCTAGATAACGATAAAGAGGTTTTCTTAATTCCGTCTGTCTGTCTGTCTGTCTGTTGGCAGTATAGCTCAAAAACTACTTGTCGGAGGAAGACAATATTTTGCATACATATTATATATCTACCTCGCATGAAACCGGTACAATTACATACAAATATATACAGGGTGAGCACTTTAAAAAAATTAAATTTTGTTTATTTTTGGGTTAATTTTGAAATAGAAAGAAGTAATAACTTTCACATAGGTCAGGCTTTACATTTGCCGAAAATAAGACTCAACCGATACAGGATAATGTAACAAAAGAGTAAAAACGTTTCAACAATAACCCCGTTCTGTTCAAGAGAGGCGAGAGCCGCACTTATTTCTATAAGGTTTGATGGCGCAGTTGAAATTTCGCTGCAGTTACATCCGCTGCGGAGATGCGGTTACGATCGCTATACAGGTGCAGCGGGTTCAAACCCCAGCGGGATACATTTTTTAAAATTTGCAAATTGATCTAATTCTGGCGAGCGAAGTTCTGGGTAAAGCCTTTTACAGATTTTTTCCCTCTTATTGTATGCCAGTGCTGTTTAAATCCACAAAGTGAACCTAAATATTTGCTACTAAGACGCATATCTGGACCTATTTTTACATAGGAACTTTTCTTATCGTCGTATTGAGTACTACTACCCCAAATACCTATTGCCCGTTGTTTTTCGAACGCCCTAAATAAGTATCGCGTCTACCTACAATCTGCCTTGATGGAATTTTCGTTTTTCATCGGTTATTATTATTATATCTGTTAATTTTTGGATTATTAATTGGAATTACTGAAGAGGTATTTTTTAAATTAAATGTAACTTTACGGTTTCTTTTATGCTCAAATTTTCTTTAATATTCATATTCTACGACTTAAAAATGGGCAATTAATTACAATATGTTTTGAATAAAAATATTTTTATTCGTTCCAAATCTTAAAAGTATGGGGATTATTATTATTAAAATATAAAAAAGAATACTTCCAATTTTAGTAATCCGTCTGCAGCCTCGCGTTGTCACCAGGGTCTCTTAATCACTGAATTGTTAGTGCACTTAATACCGTTGTAAACATTTGCACTGGTGGCGCAGTGTCAATTAATAGTCTTACGTTACATAAAAGAAGATGTTTATTATACAAAGCATCATAACAAAAGCAAACACATAAATAAAGTTATAAGTGATGTACCAGTATGCGTACAGATGTAAAATGAGCTTACACGTGGATGCGTGTATTACAGGATCACATATGGCGACAACGCATATACACAGGCAGTGAAAGCGAAAGTGAATACGTACACAAAGATAATTACATGTGTGTGTGGGACACCGGTGATGTGATGCGTGAGCGGCAAGTTCACGGTCACAGTGCCACACACAAAATACGCACAGAGAAAAGATCGAATATATACAAGACTAAGGGCCGGTTGCAGAAAGCAATGTTAAGTCTGGTGTTAGCTAACATCGCGTCAAAGCGAACAAAATCGCATCAAATTTTGTTTACTAATGTATTAGTTACCATAAGCATTTGAGATTTGATTCGTTTTTGTTCACTTTGACGCGATGTTAGCTAACACCAGACTTAACATTGCTTTCTGCAACCGGCCCTAAGAATAACAAACTTAAGCTAACTTACTTGCTAAACTACACTGAAGGTCCTACACTAACTCCACACGCACTATCACGTGGCGATGTCGCGCTCCGGCGACAGGGACGACGCGCTCCGGCGTCGAGGAACGGCGCTGGCGCGGATCTCCAGGTACCCAGACGTTGGCGGCGGCACGGGACGGCAGCTGGCTAGCTCGGCGTCTCCCGTGGGGTAGAGAAGCCATTACGTATGGGCGATACGAACAACATCCGCTTCATATCTGAATTACAGATACTCCAGTTTACGATACAGTTACACTAAGCGTCGCATCAACTAATAAATTAAAATGTATGCTGGGCCAGCATATGCAAAATACAGCGACTATCACAAAAAATAATTGCACAAACAGCACAGGGGATTCTGTTAATAAACTTTTGATCTGGCTGAGCCTGTGCGTAATCGATCGAGCGAAAGTATTAATGATCCCAAATGAAAAATTGCAATTAAAGCTCAAAAAAATTTACAATCTTATCGGTCAAATTTCAGTGTTGACCTTCGCTGTGATCGCCGAATAAAAGGGGCAAAAGAAGGCTATCATGCCAGCTCATCGGCTATTCTATGCTACAAAATTGTTGATGTTACTTAAAATTAAAAGGTTTGCGCTATCTACAACAATGTAGTTACAAACAGTAAGCGACTAACAGTCGCCTGTCAACAATAAAATTTATTCTAACGGAAAATGAAATAATTTTCAAAGTCTGCGTCGAGCAGTTTTTACCGGCTGGCGCAAATCGGCGAACTTAGAAATTTCCCAGTCGGGATACGCGAGACCACTCATTACACGACCAAATACCAAAAAAACCTACGTCGACAATCGTGTACAAACTGGCAGTAAGTGCAGCTATCTCAATGATGAATCCCAACTCGTGCAGGAGAACCAAAATGCAGCTGGACATCGATGAACAGCCAGGACAGTTACGTAACAAACGAAGGAAAGTAAAATGAGTGAGAATGGAAAACGAAGAAAAAGGAAGAAAATTAAAACAGAGGAGGCTGGAACAATAACTGGTCATTAGTTAACGCGATGGTTCCGACGGATGAAATTCTCACACGCCGTGGGCACGTCGAGCAGCGAAAATCAGAAATCCCATTTCCATAAGAACAAAACGCGGCGGTCCAAGAAGATAACTGCCACCTGCAAACCACGTGCTTCGGGAATTTTTATGCTAAAATAACATCGAGTGCTACGTTAACGAACACTTCGAACAGCTTCAGATATAAAATTAATGGGAAGGCCTTGATTACGCAAAACCAGTTTTACATGCTACAAATTAAAGACTCGGAGGAATTTAAAAATTGTTCAATTTCAAATAAAATTGAGTTGTGTAGAACCGACTAACCAATATCAATAGCGTTCATTTGTGGGAGGGGCTGCTATTGAATCTGTTCGTTACACCATAGAGTAAATAATGACAAGAACCACAACCACAGCAATATTGGCCGTATGCACGATAAATGATCGTGTCCTAGAGTTCACTAGTTATGCCCGCGTGGCGCAGTGGTAAGGGCGTCAGGTTTGCAATAAGCGAGTTCTCGGTAAGAATCCATGGGCAGGTGGAATTTTTCCGCAGTCCATTGGATTGGTATCGGGCCCGGTCACCATTCGCCGTTGGGATAGCATTAACGGTGCTCTCCCGGAAGACTGGTCTATGGGAAAGAGTAACCTGACCACACACAACACATGCTGCATACAATATACACATGATATACAGGATTTTCATTAATTCCCATTTCCCACGTGATTACATTTAAATTTGCCGCTATAAATTTGTTTTCCGAAGGTTGGTGGTATTGGTAATATCCCTAAACAAATTGCCAATGCGACATAGACGTTCGTCACATCTAACCTCTAAACTGCATACGTTTCGTTTTGCTGTTTAGAAGCAATTTTCGGCAGTTTTCAACGGTTCCGACCGAGCGAGGTCAGCAGCTGACGAGCCTCCGCTCGGGGGCCGCTGCGCGAGAACCGTCTGCGGCGATCGCTAAAATTACATTCGCGTCGGCTTTAGCAAGTACGCCACTGATAATTTTGTGTTACTGTATTTAGGGAGTACTGCCAATCGTATAAGTTTGGTTGCCTAGCATTTAGGGTGAATACATGGTCACGTGGGAAATGACAATTAATGAAAACCCTGTATCATATCATAGAGTTAGCGGCCGAACAAGCCTTACGATAAGTAAACTAGTTGTGGCCACCTATCCAACGGCTTACAAATTACACCAGAACCAGAACCAAGAGCTCTAACTCTTATTGATTCAACAGTGTTGTCGGATCAGCAAATCAAAATGCTTTGCACAAGTTGTAAGAACTAATGTGCGAGTATAATCGTACTTGACATCCGCACTATCAAATCGGTGGTATGTTTCTACCTACCTCGCAGCAAATCTATACGTAGCACATTATATGACTTCATCATGGTGCACATTAACCTCAAATGAGATAAATTGATGCATCTACAGTAGCGCCCTCTATTCATGTTTAATTTATAATGGAATAATTTTGCAATATGTGAACATAAAAAGTCTCCATTGGTTAATCTCTCAAAACCAATACATAAAGTGACTACTTGGATACAATTGCCGGCCGACCAGCTAGTTTCGGAGACGGCGTGTTCAGTTCTTAAGATACTCAAAAAGAATTTTTTTATCAAATAACGGCAAGTGTATCCAGGCATTCAAACGAGAATACGTAAACTCAGTTAGCACAATAGATCTGAAAGAGAAGCTCAACTCCAGTATAGGTCGCAGTAACAAAGCCAGAATGCAAATATCACAGTATAATTTCCAAAAATTCAGGATTACAGTACATATAAATATCACAATATAGATCCACCATCAGAATCGTAGGTGGCCATAATATTACTTGCTACAACTAATTATATTTAGCAAATATTACAATTGATGCTCACAGTTTTTAGAGAGCGTGTGACCGCTTGGTAAAGTGCTTGCGCCAGCAGTCGGCAGGTTGTGGGTTCGAGCCCCACACCCGTACATTGGAAACATCGAACGCTCTCCGGCTATCATACGAACATTTTTGATTGTCGTGACCCTGTGAGGGCATTCTTCCCTAATTCAAGAGGTTAGGCTAGCCACCTACCCCGGCCGCGGCTTAAGATGGCTTATAAAACCGCACTCAATGTGTGGAAATAACAGGCTCTCAGCCTATATTAAGAGAAAGAAGTTTTTAATACACCAATAAAGCAATAGCCCTAATGCACACATTAAAATAGATTTATGGCCAGGCAAAGACTACAGCGGCAAATCCGGTGAGTGCTTGGTATCGGAGGAAACGCACAATGCGATTCCAGGTGCGAATTTACGGCCGAATGATGTCACAATTTTCGGGGAGCAAACTCAGGGGGGACTTCACCGTACGAGACTGGAACGAATCAATCCCAAAAGGTAATCCTCCTTGTCGAATCTTCTCCTGCGCTCAAACAGCATCCGCAGCAGGGGCCAAAGCGCGTCCTAAGATCCAGCAAAATACCAGCGCATGAAACGTCTGCTCGTGAAAGTGAAAACCAGCTGTAGCTAAAGCCTTCAATCGGCCCTCCAGCACGAGGTGCTATAAGGGAGGAAGAAATCCACGATAGCGTGCAGCATGAAAATTCCGCCAAAGGCGTGGGAGTCGAACTTCCCTCATATCAAAATGCGGGGACTAGAAAATCCACTTCAAGAGTGTAGGCTCACATAAACACCATCGAAACTAATGGTAGCCCAAAATTAATTTTCCGAAATTGTAACTGCTACCCCGGCATCTTGTCGTTTCGCCAGCGAGGTTGGAAAGAACGCGTCTCGAAACAAATGTCAGTTCTTAGAACTTATCTACGAGGCGAGGCCAAGAAATGAGGCGTGGCGTAGCGCGAGAAATACAAACGGCGTACTCACAGACATCCGCGCGAGGAGATGCGTAATAATGCGAAATGAATACTACAGAACGCGAAATTGGAAGGCGGCGCAAATGAATGGTAACAAATAATATATAATTATAGACAACCCAACAGTCGTTATGCGTTGCTCCATAAAGCTGAACATCTTTATCATTTTACTGTGTTGCAAGTATAATCAAATATTTGTGATAATGGAATTGGACATCTTCTTAAGAGCTCTTAAGTGTTCACTCCTGGACGTAGGCCTCTCCTTCATGTTTCCACTCTCTCTTATTTGCCGCTTATTGTTGCCAACTTTTGTCCAGCTGTTCTCTTACGTCGTCTATCCAACGTCTTTGAGGTCGTCCAATTCCTCTCGTAGGTGTTCTCGGTCCAATTTAGGATTCATTTGGTCCATCTATTTCCGTCCTGTTTTACAACATGGCCTACCCAACTCCACTTGGAGGTCGCTATTTGTTTTATTTGTTGTATGCCAATTTCGTAAGTGAAGCCGCTATATAGTTCTTTGAATTGTTTTTAGTTTGTTGACACATTTGATTGGCAACGACATTGTTTCCATGCCGTATGTCAGAACTGGGAGAACTGGTGAATTGGATTGGATTTTGAAAATTTAGCGAAACCAAACCAATACACGATGTACAAATGTCATGATTTCCAATCATAATTTGGCAGTTCTGTGTGCAGTTGCAGCAAGTTACAAAAATAACAAAGTTTTTTGTCGACACCTGCCATTGAAATGTCATCTTTCTACATGTTTTTAATGTTGAAAACACTTGTTTTGAGTTTGAATCACAATTTCAATAAAATAGTTGAAAAGGTATTACTTTCTTTAGGATTTTTCGTTAAAAAAGGACACATTTCAGCACAGCACAGCTTTTTTGACATTCCACAAAATATGAAAACTGATGTGAAACGTCAAATAGTTAACAAAAATTAAATAATTATTTTCGTATTTTAAGCTTGTTGTGTGACGACATCTGACAAATAGAAGGCTTCGTTTGTTTATTGGCTATTGATTCTTTCTGTAGGAATGCACTGCGACATTGTTACCATACAAGTTCATTTAACAGGTATAACACGAGAACAGCGCAGGTAATATTAGCCTATGTACTTATAGAAAAAAGTGGTCAATATATAATATTAATGAAACTTTGTAAGTAGAGTATAGAAATTTTGGTCAAGAAGGGTTATGTAATGAAGTAATTAATAGCGACGATATGCTCTTCACATCTAGATGCTCTTCACATCTAGCTGAATTTATACATTTATGCAACCGTCTATCAGGATTACAAATGGGAAACATATTCAGTTAAATAAGACCTTTTTATACCATCTCGTCTCTGTGAACATTTCTTTCACCGCGTAGCAAGGTTGAAAATTCCCTTCACCATTTGGATTTTTGTAAAAATTAAACTACAGCTCAAATTAATTCATCAGTTTTATGTCTTTTGAGATAAATAGCACAAATTTTACTGGAAAGTAGTCCATATAAACTGTAAAGAGAAATTTATCAATTATACGCTGCAACTGCTTACAGCTATTGCGTTAGATAAGATAAAATGCTGTACTTAATCGCAACTTAACAGGCTTTGTGTTTTTAAATACATTCAGCTTGAATCAGCAAAATTAAAACATTAAAGTCAAATGCAACCAGCTGACCTCAAGTAACATTTTAAAGATCAGTGATGTTGATCCTTAATCGTTAATCTCTCATTTATACACGAAAAGTTATGTAGAACAAGAAGGACAAGACAAAATGAACGTTGCCAAATCAACAGAACACAAAGTTTCCCTTTAAATATGTATTGTAATGGTCCTTTCGTCGCTTTAAAATTCATATCAACAACGCTATTAGTTGCCAAGGACGGCCAATCGCTTGATCACGTCTTGAATTGGTGGCCCATGCAAAATAATGATGTCGCGTTAAGATGTTGGTCATACAAACAACTTTAGACCCCATCATCTACTAAACTGAAGAAGAAAAGCTAACGGGAGAGGTACTAGTATGTTTTGTCTTTCTCTCTTCCTTTATCTGGAAACCAATGTGGGTTACATACGTTTTATAATAAATTTATAAATAATTTTGGGAAGATAGATAATAATGGTTTTAGGGTTTCTATTATTGATCATATCATTCATAACATTATAAAAACCAATAAGGATAAGCCATGTATTGCAACAGTTATTTCAGTATTTATGTCGATATCGATTATACAAACGATCAAGCTAAATTGCAGAATCCGGGGCAAATTCCCCTCCTTTTACTTGCTTCCCTTATAATTTTTGTTATGGTTACTAGTGAAACAATGGCTAATAATAATTAATAATAACAATAACAGGAAAATGTGCCCCGGATTCTGCAGTTTTCCCAACCTTTATACCGAGTGTTTCATTTAAGGTGCGAACATAGGGATATAGGATGGAAATCGTATTAAGTATGTATCAAAAGTTTTGGCACAAACTTCTTTAGAACATTTTAAAAAGTAAAAATGATTTTACGGCAATTTTACACAACAGATATAATTAATAGCTTTATAAACAACAAAATTTTTTTTAATTAAATGTAAAGGTCCATAGTCTTCAACAATACGCAGTCCGTTTCAACATCAATCTCTGGAATTTTTCTAAAAATCCGTCGTCTTAATTGTTGCTCGTTTTTGGCTTCCCAACCTCCACCATACACTTTTTGAGACAAAATGGCCCATAAATCTTCAATTGGCCGAGTATGCGGTAAATTTGGGGGGTTGTCTTTTTGGCACAAAAGGTATGTTGTGAGCATTCAGCCAATTTTGAGTTTCACGAGCATAAACGCAGGACGCCAAGTCCGGCCAAGACATAATATCATCTTGAGCATGATTCTGGTGGATAACATTAACTAATTTTGTTAAGCAATTGTTAATATAACTTTGACTGTCCACAGCTTCGCCGTGAAGATTTTCTCAATGACTGCCCAATTTTATTCTTGGCACTTCCGACTAACTGGTTTGCTCTACGTTCAGTTAGCAGTCTAGGTACTCTAGGTCTTCCACTTTTTGGAAGATTTAGGCATGGAAACCCTTGCTCACATTCTGATATCGTACGATATATGATTTTCAAATAGTCGGCTTATTTGAGCTTTAGGCATCTGCCCAACTAAATTACAAACGTTTTTTCTAAACTCTAATTTATAAGCCATTACAACGCAACCGATTTCGGTAACTGAACTGTCATTAAAATAACAAATCATTGAAAACCAACCCGATATTTTGTGCCAAAACTTTTGAGACATACTTTATATGCAGATTCCTGCTTGCCGCTTGAATTGATAGGATTGATAGTGATATCAATCGAAAGAAAAAAATGCGCATAATTTGATACTACTTTACTTAAATTTGTTACTTGTTTAAGATAGAAATAGCTTAAAAACTGTAATAAATATTAGGCATTTTATTCCCAAAAAGCAGACCAGCCATGATCAAATTTGTTTAACCACCAATACAGCGGCAAAAGCATGTGAACTATGAAGCAGCACTTCAGAAACAGAGATGCAAATAATGTCTTTGCAGTGCGAACCAAAAACTAAATAATAAACAACTATATACATTTATTTTTAAGACCTTCCATTGTGATACATTTTCAAGTGACATATAGAGATCTGAAAAATGTGTTTAAATGGACGACATAATCTCTTCACAGGATTATCGAAATAAAAACATCTATTGGAACTGCTATCCCTCCATCTTCACGTGGTGCGACGTTTCGTTGGGATGTTTTGTTAGCCCGTTTCTCTTTTTCGGGCAATATCAAATCGTCGAAAGTGAAGGAGCAGCCCGTTGGTGTTCACCATATGTTGTAAATCACATACTGGGAAAAACCAACCACCTGGTATCACGGGTCCGTTTTGGCCAACTCCCGTCTTTCAGTGTTTTGGCGGAAATAGTCATCAGTGTAAGTCAGGAGTATTTTCCCAACCTTTCGTGTCCCCCGTGTCGCAGTCATCTTCCTTGCAATTGTAACGCATAGCTTGGCGAATCACGTTCATTGCCTTACTTATTGTAAATTTTAAATTATTCTAACTTTCTAACTAATAAACAACCATAAGTTGCTTTGTGTATTTTCCCGATTTATGCTGGTTTTTTTATTTGTTAAGAATAGCAGACTTGGGGTTTTGGTGATCTATGATATCTCGCGATTTTGTGAAGAGCTTGCTTTTGAATGGGAGAAAGAGTATCTGTAACTGCGTATGTTTGGTGAAGCGTCGTCGTACGATGGAACCCGCAAATCATTTCACTCGATAGGTTTTTTGAATACTGGGAGATGTTTCTTTATTTTGGGATTTTTACTATTTTGCCGAATCGATTCTGGATGCTCCTATTTAATAAACTCCTCTTGTGATTGTCTAATCTCCGTATACTATTTTTTTAATTAAATCTTTCTTAAAAATGTATATAACAATAATTTGAATTTTGGGTTCGTCTTAAATTTAACAAATCCAACGTTGGTGTTGCCTCTGTACGGCAACTGAGTCTCATATGCAAGAACTTAAAATCGCCGAGACGATTCATTTAATGGAATATTATGCAGTAAATAACTACAGATATAAATTTGCGCTAAAAGTTTCGTTATAAATACAGGGTCCTGTAGTTTCGTTTCATAAACTAACCTACTTGACTTCTTAGTTCCTTAATTTGCCTTACGCCATCCGTATTCTAACAAAAAGTAATGTAATTTTAAAAGGTTCACGGCGTTGTCGGTTTTTCGAATATTTTCCAAAATAGGTTCTGTGTGATTTTCCAGTGAATATTATAGCTATTAACATATCTAGGAATGTTATGAGTATCATAACTGCCGCAGATGTTTTGAATTCCGAGCTCGTAGAGCGAGGATTTTAAAACTTCTAAGGCAGTTATGATTCATAACATCCGTGATTTGTTCAATAGTTTATCGGTTGCTATATGGTTATGGTTGCCATGTAGGGTAATATTCTTTAACCCTACAGATAAGTTATGATCTAGTTACCAGCCTACTTTTGTATATGTAAACAAAGGCTTAATATCCCGAAACCGATAAAATTCAATAATTGTACTACTGTGTCTTTTACTGCGAATTTCAATAAATACGTTATTGTGTGCTGTTGTAAAGTGTGTTTGTAAAAAATTATAATTTACCTGCTTTTATTAGACAAATGAACTGTAAAAATAATATAAACACTTATTCTTCTACTCTCTTAGTTTAGGCGTGTTTGCCTGTTCCGGCTTCTACCATTTGATTTTTCCAGTTGTTGTCTATGACTATGAGCACGGCTACACCACAAACAGCTCTCCGCTTCTGATTGACACCGCTATATAATAATATATAATCACTAATTTCTTTAGTGGTACCTTTTAGCTTTTTCTTTGTTTCAGATACAATTTTTATATTAATTTTCTTTTTTTACTTCTCTGGTCTGAAAGACGAAGGAAGTATTGTAATCACGAAAAACTCCCCTTCCGAGATTTCTTCAAATCTCCACGTTTCACCGTCCCTAGATGACGAAAAACAGGTTTTCTCAATTCCGTCTGTCTGTCTGTCTGTCTGTCTGTCTGCTGTCTGTCTGTCTGTCTGTCTGTTTGCGGTATAACTCAAAAACTATTTGTCGGAGGAAGATGATATTTTGCATACACATTATATATATACCTGGCATGAAACCATGAAAATTTCAGACAAATATATACAGGGTGAGCACCTTAAAAAAATAAAGTTTTGTTTATTTTTGCGTTAATTTTGAAATGGAATGAAGTAATAATTTTTTAATTTTCACATAGGCCAGGCTTTACACTTGCTGAAAATAGGACTCAACAGCTACAGGATAATGTCATAAAAGAGTCGAAACGTTTCAACAATAAGACCGTTCCGTTAAATAGAGGCGCGCCCCGCACTCTTTTCAATAGGGCTGGATGGCGCAGTTCAACGTATCGATGCGGTTACGATCGCTACGCAGATGCGGTTACGATCGCTATGCAGATGCGACGGGTTCAAACCCCAGCGGGATAAGTACATTTTTGTAAATTTGCAAATTGACTAATTTGCGCGAGGGAAGTTTTTATGTGTTGTATGAGCTCCGCTTCTTTGTTTGATAGGCTTCTCATGTTCCACGTTGCTATATTTAAGTCCTTTTTCTTTACCATTTTTACCATCATGACAATCCGGCATCCGAGGCTTTTTTAAAAGCTTACGAGTAATAGTTATTTCCCTAAGTAGTTTACCAGCCTAACGTTGGGGAGATTGTTTTTCGACCTTCTCTGGTCTAGATCCACCGTATTCTGCAAATAATAGCGCTACCTCGTGTAGGATGTGGTTCTTCACCACGTACGGCGGTCTTGGGTAGGCCGAAGCTCTGGACCATTTGGTTCTATAGTTGCGCTATACCTACCCCTGGGTTATACCCCTCGGCTCCTAATATAAACTCCATAGGAAATCTTTCGTGAATTGGATGGACATTGGAAGCGATAGATAAGCAAAGGCTTTATTTACTTGTACTTAAACATTTTTCCAACATTAAATTAAGGTGATGTGAAAAATCACTTGATTGAAATAGTTGGTGAGGCATTAATGTTCAGTATGTATTCCCTACGTTTATATCTTGTTTTTACCTTAGAAATATATAGCTTATCAGTTCGTTTGCATTTCATAGAAGCAACAACTGTTGAGAATTCATCTTCATTGCAGGTTAATGATGCTCATAGTATCAGAGAATTTTCCAATTTAGGTTTGCGAATTGTTGATTATTTAAATTGGTGGCGCCTGTTATATTCAGTTAAATGTTACCCAGCCGTACTGCCAGAGTTCAGTTAGCGGGTCCCATTGAACGCAATGGTCACGGGACCATTTGTGGGTATTTACAATTCGCTATCCTTGCTACTTTGAAGAGTGTTATGGTAGTCATTGGTTGAGATTGGTGCTATTAATTGTTGGAGCGTTCAACTGTGTAACAACCTCCTTTGGAATTTCACAAAACTGTAACGTGCTGCCACCCCTACTGATATAGGGGTTGTTTTAAACCCGTAGATCACTATTAGGCACGTAGGGTTTGTAAGGCTGAGTTTTTGGTTAAATAAAACACCCACTAAAGATAAATAGACCTATATTAAAAGAAACTAAAAATTCGGATCAATTATTGCTTTTCCCCTATCTGTTCAATGATTAATTAACTGTAAGCTTCGTAAAAGATTTGGTCAATTATGCTTAAATTTAAGACATAAATTTCACCCTGGAAGGAGCGAATAAACAGCGCAACCCTGCAGTTAGTTGGTTAATAAAATACCGTAAAAATTCTGACTTTTGTCCAGAGCCATCGTACTTCCCGGGGAATGGTTTATTACTTATTTTAGCGGAACGCCCGAATTTATTAATGATTCCGGAAAGTGTTAGGCTGTTACTTGAAGGCCCCCAGTGTTTTTGGAATTGGCTGGCACAGCACTGTTTCACTTATATTTTAAAATAGTAAATTTGGATTTTTGGACTTAGTTATTTTAGCACGGGAACGACGTGCGCGGCGGCTTAATTAAATTACGGCGGAACCTCCGCGGTGGTCGCTCTACCCCCCAGGAAACTTTTGAACGTTGTTTCGGTATGAGCCGAGTGTTTCTTGTACTTTCCCGTTTTGCCAAATTGCATTTTTCGATTCGCCTCTCGAGAAACCCTGAATACGCGTTTCTTACAGGTTGGTTCTTGATAGTGCAAACTGTGCTGTTCCCAGCTTTCTTCCTGGAACTAACTTGCTAGCTCGCGAGGATAGAATTCTTTATGCGCTGATTCTAGCAATGCGACTGGATGCAACCCAATACTAAAGATTGCAACATTGTATTGCTTTTGTAATAATGTCAATTATGCATGTTGGCTTCTAGCTTATTCTTTCCTTTCTGACAATTTAGGTAAATTAAAATCTATAGGAAAAATTATAAACGCAATTTATTGCGATTTGTTACAAAACAATCAAATAGAGCTATTCTGCTTCAAATTGAAAGCGCTCCGAAAGTAAGATCCAATAATGAATGCTCTTTGACATGTACTAAAAATCATTCCCCCATTTGCCCAATTTCTAAACAAAATATCTATTTATGTATCAAGTACGCAAAATATAGTTTTAGGGGACGAATCGTAATTAAAGACGAGGCGACGAAGCAGATTATCCTCAGGGATTAAAAATTGCACTTTGGTTCTTTAAAATGACGCCTAAAGTAGGTCGTTCAATCTCGGGAATGCAAAATAGTATATTATATACCAAGGGCCAAAAGTACATCATTTGATCCCGCGAGTGAAGTTTATTGCCCGAAACGAAGACGAGGATAATAATCACTCAAGGGATCAAAGGCACTTTCGTTCTCAGGTATATACGCAATTTTTTGTACTCCCAGATCACAACTCATGAAATAAATGTGATTATTCTGGTTTTAAAATTTATACGTTTGATTCTGAAAGATGGATGACTTTGGAAATGTAGATAAGTAACTAAGGTAATGTTGTAAATAATGTATTTTGAAGGACCAAAGTGCCACTTTTAATCCCTGAGGAATTAAATTTTTATTTAATCTCTCAGGGGATTTGCTTTGCTCTTTCAAAATGACGCCTAAAGTAGGTTGTTTAGTCCCGGGAGTGCAAAAAATTAATTATTACCCGAGATTTAAAATATTTTCTCGATCTAGTTATAATGCCACTTTTTATTCCTCTATATAGCTGCAAGATAAAAAATCAAATGATGAGATAAGGGACTAGACGCATTGTTATTGCAATTGACAAATCGTTTAATAAAAACACGACAACAGATTGCGCAAAAATGTAACCAAACATAGAAGCAAGAGATCTTAAAAGGTCATATTAACAAAATAGCAGAAACGCCTGAACCAAGTGGAACTACTAGTACTTGTTTGGAAACGCATACCTTCAACTAAGCATACCTAAACGCTGGGAAATGATAATAATAATAATAATAATGATTATTTAGAGTTGGTCTACCTCTACCCAAAATAGTGAAGAATAAAACTTCTTTTATAATTTAAATAAGTTTCAATTGATAAATGTGCTGACGCTTCCAATATACACAATAACATCATTTATTTTTCACAATATTAAATAATTGCGCTTCATAAAATGATGTTGTATTACTTATGTAGTCGAACTCACATGCTGGGCTTAGGTATCTAAAACATGTTCATTAAAAACGTCCATAAGGGGCGACTGTAGAAATTCAAACGTATGAATATGTTGGTAGCACTGATACAGACTGATGCAAAACCTAACCTGCTAACCTCAAATTTGACATTAAGGTCACTATATCAAAAGGTACCGCCATTAGTAATTTTTTTATATCTATCCTTGTCGCACAATTTTCTCCAACTGGGGATACAAACACATACTAACAATAATTTCACTTTACAGCAGAGCCACTACACCAAAAAGAAAATCCCCAAAAACTAGTGTCTTCCCTATTGCAATTGGGAAATTTGTATTTGTTATCTTTATCTCACAATTTTCTCACATTCTCACGCGAGGAATGGAATGGCGGTACCTTATTAATGTAGTGACCTTATTTGACATAGACTTACAGCGCCACCAACATATTATTCATATGTTTGAATTTCCACAGCCGCCCCTTATGGACTTTTTTAATGAAAATATTGTATACAGTATACAGTGCTTTTATAAAGTAGTGGATAAATTCGTTAAAAATTCAAGAAATAACTTTTGAAAAAAATGTTGAGACCCGTCGATTTTTATTTTTATTTGCGAATTTTTTCAAATAAAATTTATATATACAGGGTGACCCGTGTAGGAGGTATGACGTCATCAATGTTTTTTTTTAGTGACCACCCTCTTTTTTATTAGGGCATATGAAAGAACGCATTTTTTTACTTACGCTAAGTTGATTTTTGAGTATAGATTACATGACCAAAAATTAAGAAGAAAACTAAAAATTGCACAATATGTAGATTTTATTTAAAAAAATGCGCAAATAAAAATAAAATCGACGGGTCCCAGCGTTTTTTCCAAGAGTAATTCCCTGCATTTGTAACGAATTTATCCACTACTTTACGAAAGCACTGTATAAATCATCGTGCATTTGTTCAATCTTTTTTATGTATTCGAATATTCATTTGAATTTCTTTCTAGTATCATCGTTGTTTTTGTCGCTACAAAATCGGACAGCTCAAAACTCATTGGAGAGTATCGATAATAGTGAAAAACTTATTACTATAATAGATAAATTATGTGGGATAGTTCTCGATCGACACTTCGGTCTGTAGTGAAAGAACCATATGTAATTACAATAATTTCTAAATGTTGGTGAAAATAGAATTCTATAAAAATTCAAACGAACGGATCGAATTTCAGAACAATCTGCTACCTCTCCTCATTCTGGTCAATTACTAGATCTAATTTTGAATTTTCAGACAGTTTTGTTATTACGATAAACAATGATGATCAGATTTATGTAAAGAATATAAATTAAATTTGTTCTTAAACTATGCAAATTCACTAAATTACTAATACTTATTGTTTTTTTAATTTTTACTAACTTCGACTTGACTTTTCGACTAGGTACCAATGACTAACTCCAAAGCAGTGATCTGGTCTTTTTATCTTCTGTTGTTTATAGAAATTCTCTTTCTATGTGCATTCGTCACGTCATCTGCTATTTGTAGAATGTTTGATTACTCACCCTCAATATTCTAGATGGTCATTCGCCTGTATTACTTCGACACGAAGTGTACGAAGTATTGAAATTCCCTCATATCGATAACCACTCTGAGTCAAATATCTCTAAAATTTGTGCCAACCGACTAATGAACCCCCTATACCAAATTCTCGTCTCGGCTGTGCGGATCTTTTGGTGAAGACCCCAGCCCACTAGATCCCTCCCTCGTATTGGGGGGTGCCTAAACGTGCTGTACGGGGTATGTATGTTCGTATGTGTACACGATTTCGGTCGCCAGGAACCTTCTTGAAGTCTTGGATCGTTTTTATACGATAGGTTCTCCGAAAATGAAGGCAACATCAACTTTTGAGGTACGGTCGTCGGCAAAAAAATTTTTTTTTTGTTTTTTTTTATAAATAACTTGTTCATAATATTTCATTGTATTAGCGAAACGGAGTGATGCTGAGTGTCGAAGTATTCTTGGAAAGCACGAAAGGGGGACATGTCTTATTCGTTGAATTTGAAACTCCGCTCACAATGTCTTCATTCTATAGAACGTTTACCTTGGTATTCTTTACACCATGCTTACACCGTTGAAAAGAAAATATTTTTTCTTTAAAATACTTTATAATATTGATTATAAGGGAGTAAAATATGCGGAGAATATTTCTATCGCGCATTTCTATGTCAAAAACCAAGAAAGAAACTCTAGTTTGTTATTGAGTTATTAATGGTCTTATTTTCAGTTCTCCAATGCTTATGGTTGAGAATTACAGTTAAATAGTATCAGTAACTTACAGTTCAACAAGTAAAATAAATATGCAGCTATAAATTTCGCTTTTTCGGTAATTAGTTTACTTATAATTAAGAACATAAATTCTTTACTGCTTAACAGTTTACAAAATATTTCAACTCTGGATGGAATGGGTTATTGTTACATTGTAATAAAAATCTTAAAAGGAGAAGGTATAGTGAAGATCATATAAGTGCAGAGACTCCGCTGGTACGGCCACATAAGAAGAATGGGAAACAACAGGGAAGTAAAGAAGATCACACTGTGGAGACCGGACACGGACAGAGGAAGAGGAAGGCCGAAAAGCAGGTGGGAAGGTCAGTTACTGGAAGATATAAAGAAGTTGGAGATACGCGAATAGAGGGAAAAGATACATGACCGAGATGTGTGGAAGAAAATAACGGAAGCAGCAAGGGCAAAGAACAGGCTAGGTTAAGTCAAGGAGGGAAGAACGTGGACTAACTCACCACAAGAAATGAGTTACAAGAGCTCAAGAGAACGAGCGGCTACAATTTTTTAAGTTTTATGTTTTTGGTTTTGGATAAAAGTCATGGCATACAGTTTCCCAGAGTAGGCAGATATGTATCCGATACTAGGTGAATGTGGCGGTAACTGTTTCAAGCTGCAAATTTATATACTGACTGTTATCCAAACAGGAGGCATCCCAATGCTAACGCCATTCAAAGATTAGATCAGAGCTTAGGAGAAACAGGAAGATTTAAATCTTTGCAGGGAGTATGTGGAGACCGTCTACAACATGTACCTAAAATGAAAGAGAATATCTTAAATGTATTTGAAGACGAACCTCGCCAAAGTACCCGTTCTGTAGCTGGAAGACTTGATTAGCGATACTTCTGTACATCGAGTGTTAAGAAGAAATCTCTAACATCCTTTCCACTTTCGGCGAGTCCATGAGTTGCTTCCGCAAAATCATCCACGAGCGATAGTTTTGCAAGTCAGTCAATCCGGCTTTCACTGCAAACGGAATGTTCGATATGCACAATTCTTCCACCAAACTAATTACCAGTTTAGATTTAGTGTCAATGTATGGGCTATTCGAGCCCATCGGAGATGGACTAACAGGCCCATACATTTTGCCCCGTCGATTAAATGCCAACAATTATGGCAATTTCTTAAAAAACACTTTACCAGGATTATTGGAGGAAGTACCGTTAGGTGTCAAGAGAGGCATGTGGCTTCAGTTGGATGAAGCTCCAGTCCACCGGGGGGGGGGGGGGTGTCAAAAAGAGAATGGTTAAACAAAAACTCTTCTGAGAGGTGGAGCGGTCGTGTGGTCCAATATGATGAATGGGGCATTTTAAAAGCTCGTGTATACAACAGAAATTGAAACCAAAGAACAACGTGTAATAATGCAGTTCAAGAAATAAATAATCGTAACATGCTGCAAAATCTAATAGCAAACATTATTACTCAATGTACCAAATGTTTAGAAGTTGCAGGTGCTCACTTTGAGCAGGTTTTGGAAAAATATAATAAAAGAAATCGGTCTTGATTTGTAAAATTCCTTGAGCATTATTAGTGACATTAGGGCATATTGCGTAATTTATTGAGTTTCGGAATTAGAGAATACGACCAAGGGTAACCGGATTCATAATCCACTTGGGTTCCAACGTTGCCTAATTTAAAAGCTTTTTTGCACTACTAGTCTCAGAACGCATCGTTATTGGCCTATTTTTAGGTCGTGAAGTTGATTTTCTCCACCAAGAGAGAGAAAGTAAAATAATAGTATATTATACATCAAGGTAGCGAAGCGCAGTATTATAACCTGAGCCAGTGAAAATTGTTTATTTTACTTTCTCTCCCTTGGTGGAGAAAATCAACTTCACGACCTAAAGATGGACCAATAACGGTGCGTTCTGACACTAGTAGTGCAAAAACAATTTTCACCGTGGTAACTAATAAATTGCTAAGTTACCAAATATGACTATTTTAATTTTGACGTTTTAAAGAGCTGTATTGTCAGGTTGACAGTTAAAATATTTTCGAAATTTGTTGGGAATTTAGGCATTAAGCCGTTTGGTAGTGCAAAAAATAGTATATACACCACGGTAGCGAATCGTCTTATAACCTTCGCGCTTTAGATACTTCGCGCTGCGCGCTCTGTATCTAATATGCGCGCAGGTTATAATACTGCGCTTCGCTACCTTGATGTATAATATACTATTATCGCTAATATTTAAAAAAATCTATTAGTCTAAGACCAAATTAGAATTAGAACCTTTGGTTTAGTTTTTGACATAGAATTGTTTACTGTAAATATTCTCCACGCGTTTTAATACACTCTGTACTCATACCCACAAACATATTATTAGTAGCTCCAGGAGAACGCCATTCGTGCAAATACAGAGTATTGCAAAATAGGAGACAATTTTGTACACACATCGAGTTGTAACTACTGAAACTGTGAAAATAAAAGGTACACTTTAATTCAAGATTGCTGCTTTGGAGCCTTCAAAAGCTTGACCTTTTTGGAGTTATCAATATATTATATATTGGTGTTTCTGCGTAACCTTAGTAAAAAAATCTGTAAGCCATCTGTAATAACTTCAGTCTATTTATTAGTAGCGTCAGCGTACTTATGCGAACGTTTTGTCCGTCCGTCTGTCTGTCTGTCTGTCTGGATCGCCTGTAACTTTCGAACGGCTACAGATATCGAAATTTTGAAAGGGGGCAAAGTTGTTGCTAAGGTCCCGAGCACCTTCATGCGCTATTTGGTTTTGGCGAAAGGTCAACCTGTTTTCGCAGTGCTGAAGCTACTCTTTAGACCTGTACTTGAGCAGTTTATTTTCGAATAGTATCTTCAGGTAAGCCTAGCCGAGGCTATATTGAAAATTTTGAGTAAATGAACTCTTTTATTCGGTTAAATGCCTAGAATTTACGTAACTTATGGTACTTATGCATATCAAAACATCCATATTCATATGGACAAAACGTAAAATGTTGGTTGGCAAACTCGCAAAAAGGAGTTAGTAATAGTCTCCAATCTAAACCTTGAATATATTCAAGTGATTTTTATGAAAAGAATTCCACTATGTCGAACGGGAATTCACCCTTCCAGCGCCGGTTCATTACAACGCAGCTTAAGCCCGTCGAGATTGTTAGGTTACTTGTAGTCGTTGTTATTGTTGTAATACTCTGTACCGACAATAGATTAAAACACTATATGCGTTGATGTCAAATCAACGACGATCACGGTTTGGAGTGCACCCAATACTAAAAATTGCGTATACTCTGGAGTGCACCTAGACACAGCGAAAGAATTTTTTAACTTACTGGTACGAAATCGACCGGGCCGCTTGGGAAATTGAGTGGGTCAGCAGCTTGCTTAGCAACGAGATAACCAGGTGGACATGGGTTCAAATCGACAGCCGACAATTTTCGCAATTGATTTGAGTTAGATTTAGAGCTACTGAATGATATGTGTGTCTGGATGAGGGGGAGTGCAACGCATACAACCCATTGCCTCCGTTGCACTTCTCGCGTGGTATGAATAGTCTTCGGCAATACAATATAAAAGAGACTAAAAATTATGAATGAAAGAATGAACGATACGAAATCAGATTACCTAGTAAAAATAACGTTATAATATCCTCCTATGAAAATTAGCTGCAATTCTAACTAATATAAGCTGGCGTTCATATTCATCCATTAATTGTGAATGTGATTTATCAAGGCGGATTTTTAATTTCATTTTTTTATTAATTTACTACAAAAATAATGAAATATTTTTGTTCTTACAAATTCGCCAAAAAAACCTGTTATTCCCAAAGTCATTTTAAAAATAGTGTTCATAGAGCATTTAAATTATGATTCAGATTGTTTTTCATCTGTAATATTGGATGGGTATTTCTACTTAAAATGTAGCAATTAAAACATGTTCCCGACCTTTGATGTCGCCCGTGGAAACATCTAATGGATATTAATTTCTCAAATAATTTTTCATTACTGGATCTGTTGTTATGAAGAATGACGACATTATTGTTTACGTGTAACATTATTAACTCCAATTTCGGCTTGTATCGTCATCATGCTATTGGTCAATGACGTAATTAATTCCTTCTATGATTGTTCATGCATAAACATCAAATTATTATATTCAATAAATTTGGGGTTGCTATTTTTTGTTGCCAAATACGAAAAGTGTTAGAAATTATTGATATTGAATTATTATGGTAGACAGTTTTAAATATGCCACAATAATCTAAATATTCTGCAATTCTTGAAGGACTTGTATTAAAAATATGAATTTTCATTACAGATTTTGAACATATAAATTCTTACAAAGATGGCTGACAGAGGCCCTGGGAAATCCAATGCTTGTACAAGTAAGTATAACATTTCATACTCCATTTAAATACCTAATTTCATACTCCATTTAAATACCTAATTATAGACCAAGGGTATTCAATATGCGAACCCGAATATGTAAATATTATTGCAAATAATTGTATATTAACTAATACTGATTTATGACTAAATAACGTAGATGTAAGTTGTGACATCATTGTAAATTCTCGTTCCAGTATATATTTAATAAATTGCTTTTATTAAGTGATGATGTGACTGCACTCATTCTTTAATTGTAGGATTCACTAACGAATTAAAGTTTTGGTATAACTAAATTTATATATTTTTTTAATTCTGGAACAGAACATATTTATAGAAGCATATAAAGGAGAATAAATCGAAATCAGCGTTTGAAACACTGTTGTTGTTTAATTGTAATAACAGTCATGACGTAAATATTTACAAAATATTAATCGCAGTCAATGGACTAATAAAATCTGAAAGTTCTGTTTAAATTTGTCCAGTTAATAGGTCAGCGTCTATGAATGTTAATTTTTAACGAAGTCGCGAATCGAATAAAATCAAGGCGGTCTATATTTGATAAAATGTATGTGAATAGAGTGCTAACTATTTTATCATTATTAAGGAGACGTGTAAAGTTAATACTGTAGATTTTCACCCTAAAAAAGAAAGATGAAGCAAACATGGCATTCATTATTCAAATTCTTCTCCTCTTGACTCTATACGTTTGTAATACCAATGTTTCAAAATTCTTTGATGATAATTTTTGTTAATGGTTTCAAACACCATGACTGAATCATACTTATAATTCTTGGTTTAAAATAAAATAGATCTTTAAAACTTGTTTTAAATTTTGAAAGCAAATAGTAATGAAGAGTGCTAAATCATGGAATAAAATGAGGATAATTGATCACCCAATTGTTTTATATCAAAGTCGTTAGGCGTCTCCTGTTCTCGATACTGTTTAACATACATAGTGAATAGGTATGTAATGAGAATAGTTAAGGACGTAGATTTGGCGATTGGAGAGGCATAAAAGTTACTAATTTACAATATGCGGATGACACAATTCTTTTTGTAAACTGCAGAAAAAGTACGATAGGGATGATATTTATAAGAAAGTTTAAAAAGTAGAAAGAAAATGGAAAACAACAAGGAGCAATACTTAGATATGCTAACAATGAATTCGTATTGGCGACTGGAGATTCAATTAAAATATGGAAAGGGTACCTTGAAATGCGTTTTAATGATGACAACCAAACATGACACCAGCGTGCCATGAAATGAATGAAATAGGGTCTGAAATTACTTACATTGAAATAATATATGCCATGAAGGTACAAAAATATGGAAAGCAACTGGTTGCGATTAAATCTATGTTGAAATGCTTAAATTTATAACGGAACAAGAAGCCACAGGTCTCACCCTCTTAACAATCTACAGCTCAGTGAAACTACCCTCTGGTTAAAATCAATGTTCTTAACTCTAACCAGATAGCCTAACTCACGCACTATAAATAATGACTATCAAATGATCAGTCTAAGAATTATCTACATTAAAATATGTAAAAAATAGGAAAGCGATCCGTCATGCTTTTAGCGGAGATGCCTTGATATGAAGCAATAAAACTAACTAGTCTTCTCCACGAACATTTATTGTAAAATTAAGAGTGGTGACATGTTTCGAAACCAAAGCGAAACGAAAGCAGAAGTCAGGGTAAAACGAAAAACATCAGAAGCAATATCATTCAAACAATGGTGTGAGACATACTTCCATAGCTTGTTTTCATTTTCAAATAAGCATTATATGATCATGCTGTCAGCTTTTTAAGAAGTTTTCTAAAGACTGATGTTGTAATCTCATGCTTCTCGTTAATATAACGACAAATCTTGTGTGTTACTGGAGCTTTTCATTTTCAAATAAGCATTATATGATCATACTGACAGCTTTCTAAGCTTTTCTAAAGACTGATGTTGTAATTTCATGCTTCTCGTTATATAATGACGAGTCGTCATCCTCAAGCCATAATGATCATCACAGAAGAATATGGTTAACAATGATATACATAATAACGAAAACCATTTACTGTTGTTGGTAGTTGAAGCACATGTTAAAAGTGAGGTTAGAATTTTAAAAATTTAAAACGTGATACAAAAAGTTTTAAAACACACCACATGGAGAAGTAACTAATTAACCAGCAAACTCGTACTGGTTAATACATAAAAATTCAAAAATTGAAAAGTTAAGGAGTTATAGACATTGATGATGGTTGCTCTAAGTATGAAGTTAAATACAAAAATAACTAACCTAAAAATCGTAATATCCCTAGAATCATTGGCAATGAAATTATATACATATATTTATATATGTAAAAAAGTTAATATCAAGTAGCTCACAAGGCTTTTGGATTACGGAATGAAGTTGTGTTCGAATGTGTTAAGCGTCAAAAAAAATCCCGTCTATAAAGAGTATGTAGACCTTAATAATATACCACCTAACTATACTGGAATTGGATAGCAGAACTCAGGGTAAAACGAAAAACATCAGAAGCAATATCATTCAAACAATGGTGTGAGACATACTTCCATAGCTTGTTTTCATTTTCAAATAAGCATTATATGATGATGCTGTCAGCTTTTTAAGAAGTTTTCTAAAGACTGATGTTGTAATCTCATGCTTCTCGTTAATATAACGACAAATCGCTCTGGTTGGCTAGTCATCTAAATCTTGTGTGTTACTGGAGCTTTTCATTTTCAAATAAGCATTATATGATTATACTGACAGCTTTCTAAGCTTTTCTAAAGACTGATGTTGCAATCTCATGCTTCTCGTTCTATAATGACGAGTCGTTCGGGGTGGCTACTCATTCAAATCTTGTGTGTTACTGGAGCTTTTCATTTTCAAATAAGCATTATATGATTATACTGACAGCTTTCTAAGCTTTTCTAACGACTGATGTAATCTCATGCTTCTCGTTATATAATGACGAGTCGTGCCGGGTGGCTACTCACTCACATCTTGTGTGTTATTGGAGCTTTTCATTTTCAAATAAACATGATCATGCTGAAAGCTTTTTAAGAAGTTTTTTAAAGACTGATTGTGTAATCTCGTGCTTGTCGTTATATAACGACGAGTCGTTCCGGTTGGTTACTCATTCAAATCTTCTGTGTTGGTGGGTGTTACAAGCGAAAACGGAATTAACTACATAAAACAATTTGTCACAACGCAAATAGTCTTTAAAACAAACCTGTCCATTTGTTACCTCATAAAAACTACACAATCGGGAAACTCACGCAGAATCGCTGCCACAACTCCGTTCCGATGGGCTGTAACAAAAGGTTCCGGCTTAAAACGCTCAGCAAGAAGGGCGGGTCCTTTACGACCTTAGAAATAGGGCTACGATCCGGTAAACAAGATACAGATGTTAAATATTGAAGGGCCACCACTTTTGTTGGTAAACCCGTTCACTCCAAAAGTGGAAACAAATTAACGGAGCTTAAAAGGGGGTTGCAGTGCTTAACTTCAACCAGCGAGGCTGCCGGGGGCGCGGAATATACGACACTGTTTTCGACTCTCTTAAGACGGTAGCAGGGGCCAGAATGGATTGCTCCGGGAAGAAATTCTATAACCAAATGAAAAGGCGCACGTGCTACTTCTTACTTTGCTAGCTTATGGCCGCTCGGAAAAAATTCAGCATGATGAAATCTTGATTCAGCACCCGCGGGGAGAGAAGACTTGCTCTTTCTATCCTACAGGAGAACATACGCATGACGTCAAGTTGTTCAACAAGGTTTCACTTACACAGGGGAACCACATGCGAGCAATAGTCAGACTGGCTGGCGCCAAGAACTCCTTAAAAGAATATGAGGGCACATTGCGTCATATGGCCTGCGAGAATAAAGCTAACTTTGAAATTTAAAATATCAACAGACTCAAATGCGCTGCGAGGCGCTGCTATTCGAAACGAACGGAATAAAGTTTTGGCTACACCACTAAACTGTTAATGTAGGCTTAAATTATGCGAGAAAAATACTACAATCTGAGTTAAGAACGCGGGAAAATGCAGGAAAGTTCGAAATTCCGAAAATTGTCCTCACATGGGACTTGTCAATATTTTGTTTGATCGCTCACGTGAGACTTGTGTATGTTTTGATTTGTTTTGTAAGGCTACCTTCCATGTATTGCTAAGGCGATAACCGTCTTTTTGATTGGAGTTCTGCTTATTATTATTCATATGTTAGGTCAGAAGGCCTTTATTAGTTTGCGGCTTGGCATTCTTGTGACTTTGACTGCCAACTTTCTTTTCACCTTGTTGGCGGTCTTTCCTGTGGTTTGCTCTCTGCTAGTTTCCATCTCTTGCTATGCGTGGTAATCCGTTTCTTTCCATGCTGTCGACATGTTCATTCCATTGCTGCCTCTGTATTGACCACCTAACTACATCCTGTATTTTGCACACTGTGCCTTACACCGTTAATATAATCCACATGCTCAGAATAACAAATGGAGTGAACGGGGTATACATGTACTTGTGTTCACATATAGGCGATTCAGCAAACACAAAAACATTATAATTTTTACTTCCTTTTACAATAAAAGAAGTATTGGATTCACCCCTAAAATTCGAAATTGAGTTTTCAACAGATATTCACGTTGTAGAGTCCCCTGAACAAAAAAAAAACATTTTTGTTCATTGGTCTGTCTGTCTGTGAACAGAATATCCCAAAAACGAAAAGAGGTATGACGTTGCAACTTCATATATAAGTTTTGTGTGCTATTTAGATGCGACAGCAAGCTTTTAAAGAAAATCGCATATCCGAAAGTAAGGTGTTTACTCTTGCGACTTTTCAGTTTTTTTTTAATTAATAGTGGGAAGAACTGAAGATTTTATGAGAGAAGTGACTTCCGATTCGATTTTGGAAGTTGGGTCGCGATAAAGTGGGGCATAAGAAGGATCTTGGAGTAAAGACTTGACCTTAGTGGTGTACTCTGTTCGATCCATAACTACCGTAGTATTACCTTTATCAGCGGATAGAATTGAGATGTCGGAATTAGAACGCAAGGTTTTGAGAGCATTTCTTTGGTCTTTTGTATGTTACTTTTAGGAGGTTTAGATGATCGTAAACACCTGACAGTTTCGAAGCGGATAAGATCGGCAACGTCTTTAGGAAGCGTTCTTACAGAAGATTCTACCGAACTAATAATCTCTTCCATAGGAATGCTTTTGGGGGCTAGTGAAAAATTAAAACCTCTGGAAAGTATAGAATTTTCGCTAGGAGAGCGGGCATAAGAAGAAAGGTTTATGACCGTCTTAGAACCGCTTTGATCTGTAGAGACCTTGATCAATGACATCAAGGAATTAAACTTACGAAGATGAGTCGCAGTTGTCATTTCTAATGTTTTTTGGGTAGGTGATAGAATCGAAGAAAGACCAGTCAAGAAAGCTAAGAGTATTGGACAATTCTAAATGAAGATCTAAGAATTGTTTAGAAACGGTATTGAGATCGTGCCTTGTCTGATGAATGCGTTCACGAAGTAAAGCAAGGCTAGCGCTACGAATAATTTTTTGAGAAGAGTGAGTCGAAATGTGATGTTGGATTTTAAGAAGAGAGGGTATGATTTGGTTGTCACGACAACGGGAAAGAAATGCTAAAGTGCAAAGGAGTTTAGATGATTTATGTCGAAGTTTGGAAAAGGTAGAGGCTTTAAGAGAAATATCCTCCCCGTAGAGGTTATTGAGATGATTTCGGAGGCTTTCAAGACCATTGTCATTAAGTAATAAACGACTTCCGGGATTGGACCGTGTCATTACTGAGGTAGAAGAACTCAACGTTTCCCCCACTTTCGTAAGGGGCTTCATCAGGGGGAAAAGCAAAAGAGCACGGTAACTCAACGTATAAACCACGCCACAGGCGAAACTCTTGCAAGGAAGGGGGGATAGAAGAGCACGGTAACTCAACGTGTAAACCACGCCAGAGGCGAAATCTTCTAACTATCGGAATTAGAAAGGCGAGAATTTATACGCAAATACTGTCGCGGTTCAGCAAGTGCCGTCGTGGTTTAGTGGCGGTAGGCGGCGCTTAGAAATGAGCACTGTCCACATAGAATGAAGGGGAAAGCCTTCGTCCCGATTGAGATGTTTAGAACGTTTGTAAATCTCAATAGCTTCGCGAATATTTCTGCTAAAGAAGAATGGGGATTTGCAGATATTGGAAGTTTCATCGAAAATAATTTTATGGCCGGTATCGCGTTGGTGTTCGGCGATGGCTGATGATGAAACGAGACCCGACTTGAGACAGTGCTGATGCTCAGAGATGCGAGTTTTCACTGAACAACCTGTATCACCAATGCATACAGCATTACAAGAGCAAGGTACTCTATAAACACCTTTAGATAACATAGTATTTAATTTATCTTTACGTGAAGGAAGAACCTGTGAGATTTTGCTCGGGGTTTGAATACTGTTTTAATGTTTTGTTTTCGAAGAAACTTTCCAACGCACCGATCGCGTTGGAAAGTTTCTTGGTCGATATAGGGAAGAAAGACTATTGCTGCAGGAGGATCGGTTTTTGGAGGTTTGGGAGGCCGTGGATGAAGATTGCGATTGATGGCAGACTGTATATCCCTATATCCTAAGAGCTTTCCGAATGTGGTTTAATTCAGCGTGGAAACAGCCCGGTGTACAAGCGAATTGATGGCGAAAAGTTTTTGTGTAGGATGATGGTGGGAATCGGCATGCAGATAGCGATCAGTGTGAGTGGTTTGCGATATACAGAAAGACCAAGTTTGCCACTGGGTTTGCGAGAGACCTGTACATCTAAGAAAGGAAGGGAGCCGTTACTTTCTGTCTCCATGGTAAAGTTAATGTCTGGATGTTGACTATTGAGATGATTTAAGAAGACGACGACCTCAGTAATGGCACGGTCCAATCCCGGAAGTCGTTTGTTACTAATGACAATGGCCGTGTTGATAGAAAGTACAGAACGAACACTGAAAACTCTTTAAAAAGGTATATAAATGGTATACAAAGGATGAAATTTCTTCGGGAAATAATATTGAAATAATCCCCACGTGCATTCTGTATTATTCGAGTACTAGAACTCGTGGCCAGCCTACGTCTGGCCCGGCAAGCGTAAAGAAACGGTTAACAATAAAAATGCTTGCTCAAGGCGGCAGCCAGCCTACGTCCGGCCCTGCCAGCGTTAACAATACAAATGCGGTCTCGCCATTCGTGCACGCGCGCCACTTGCTAGCAGGCAGGCCGTTCATGCAGCGTGTGCGCGCGCCTGCTTACGGTCTGGACGGCGACCGGCGGCATCGGCTCTTATAATATAAGATTTCTCAAGAACGAGAACATAATGCACGTGGGATATAACTACAGAATATACCCTACACTACAGTATGCGAAACAATTTAGATATATCCCTATCACTATTTCCTGCGTCTCATATTATCCAATCAAATTGCCATGATTTTTCAAAATTCAACCAATCACGTATTTTTATATTGGTAAAAAATAAAAAATAAATCCTTGGGATTTAATCACTTTATTTTGCCACTTGCAACCATGGCAAACTGCCATTATGAGTCAGTATAAATGTCATATTCATTGTGTACAGATACAAAAGGAACCGATATTTAGGAAATCGTCCACAAAATGTATATCAGGGTCATAATTTTGCTCGGAAAATTGTTTACTCAAGATTTGTTGTTTTTTTTTTGGCAAAGCCCCTTGACAAACTCGTGACATTGCCAAAACAACAAACTTTCGTAAACAACATTACTGGCAAAATCCTTCGCCCTTAATACATGATTTCCGATAAATTAATAAGAATTTGCAGAAACGAGCAAAATTTTTATTAAAATCTAAAATAAACGTTTAAGCCTTATTTAACTGGTAAGATGATGTTTTATTGGGAGGCGTTATTAAGTACCTAGTACTTCGGTTAGCTCAGAGATCACGATCCAGCTGCAGCCTTAAGATGGGATAGTAAGGAAAAATAATTTCCAGACAGCAAGAACATACTAAAAAACAAGCACCTTTGAAGGTAAACACTATTGGTTCCAAGATAGCGACAAATTAACCAACAACAAACTTAATCTTAAGCACACAAAAATATATCTATAGGCAGAATAAATTTAGTATATTATTATATGAGCGATTATGACAGCCATTATTCACGAAGATGATATTTGCGCCACAAGCCGAAGGCGCGTGGCGCAAGTCATCTGAGTGAATAATGGCCATAATCGCGAATATAATACGATATTTTATCTACTCCTATGCAATAGGAGCCTTGTGTTCATATTTCAGAATTATGACATTTGTGACAGCTGTTAACTTCAAAAGTCATTTAATAATAGGAATGAATTTTGTGATTGGCTACAACCTATTGAATAATGAAAATAGAATTTTCTGATTGGTTGCAATTTGCAAACTATTGAATAATGAAAATAGAATTTTATGATTGGCTGCAAACCGTGAATTATGAATCATAATTCATGGCCATTGTGCAGTAGGAGTAGATAATAGTATATTATTATATGAGCGATTATGACAGCCATTATTCACGAAGATGACATTTGCGCCACAAGCCGAAGGCGCGTGGCGCAAGTCATCTGAGTGAATAATGGCCATAATCGCGAATATAATACGATATTTTATCTACTTCTATGCAATAGGAGTCTTGTGTTCATATTTCCCAATTATGACATTTGTGACAGATGTTAACTTCAAAAGTCATTTAATAATAAGAATGAATTTTGTGATTGGCTACAACCTATTGAGTAATGAAAATAGAATTTTCTGATTGGTTGCAACTTGCAAACTATTGAATAATGAAAATAGAATTTTATGATTGGCTGCAAACTGTGAATTATGAATCATAATTAATGGCCATTGTGCAGTAGGAGTAGATAAAGAATAATACATCAATGTAAGTACAAATACAAAAAATAATAAAACAATCGCAAATACAGGTTCGCGAAGATGTTATTATAAATTGTAAACAATCTAGCATTTAAACCCAACATAAATAAATTTATACTACTGTGAGTTTATTATAAAATAGCTTACGTTTCTACCGTGCCTTAGTGATAATAACAATAAATTACAATACATTGTTCATTCTGTCATTACTATAGCAGCATCTAAAACATTATTATTTTTTCCTAGGTTCTGTATTAAAATAAACTCATGGTATAATGCAATTTAACACAACCAGTATATGTAATAGTTATTTATGTATGAAGAGTATTATGAAGATGGTTATGCCCAAGTTATGGCCAAGGGCATAACTAGCATGAGATAAAAAAAATTATTCTGAGCAGTCCTTGATATGTATTATACGTTTGGCAGTATACTGAAGTGTATTGTCAGTCTATGTCAAATTCGAGATTTGCAGGTTAAGTTTTACGTCAGTCTGTGTCAAACAACAAACAAAGCATAACCTTTTAATATCGAATTTGACATAGACTGACAATACACTTCAGTACTGCCAAACGTAACTATAACATATCGAGGCCTGCCCAGAATCTTTCTTTTTATCTCATGGTATTAAATAATGCCTGTGGTGCATACAAATTGTTATTTCATTTTGAAACCATAATGTTATTTATTAGCCTTCGATAGCGGGCGTAATATGGCTTTTATGACCCGAGGGCCTATAAAGTTGCTAAGTAGTATAACAAACACCAACCACATAGTACACCAAAAATTCACAGCGTCAGCACAACGATGACGCAGTAGTCTGTAGGCAAAATACTGAATCCTGAATGTTGTTCATTGTGAGAACCAAAATAAAATAAAACGTATGTTCCATGAGAATAATCACGATTATGCTCTTAATACATAAATAACTAATATGTCTTGCTAGTGTTTTTTAATCACTTTAATAATGGATCAGAAAGCGGATGATCAACCCTTGCTGTGTATGCATTGACGCATCGAAGTACGTGATTGGTTGCTAAGTGGGCGTTATGAATTATAATATCCTGGTTGTTATGAACTTGTTTATATATTCCGTATCACAGGTATAAACAATAAATAATGTACGTACTACACCTTTTTCAATTGTAATTCAGAAAGTGTAACTTGTAATTCAGATTAATAAATTGTAATCCAGAGAGCGTAAATTCTAATTCAGATTGGTGAATTTTAATTCAGAAAGTGTACATTGTAATTGAAAAAGTGTTAATTGATATTCAGATAACACAATTTGTAATTCAGAAAGCATCAATTGTTATTCAAAAACTAAAGGACAATTTTTATGAAGAATTACCATGTAGCTACATAGGTACGTACAATAGTGTGTAAAGTTAATATTTATTGTTAACAAATCGTCGGATATAAAAGGATCTTAGTAACAGCATATAGTAATGACGTGAATTCTATGATGAATAATGTTAATGTTCATTTAGGTTCAACCGAAAGATGACAAACCAAAGTTAAGGTAGACCTGTCCGAAGATTTTTTACAAATAAATATTCAATTTCTTGGAAAATGTACACACATCCAGTATGTAGTTATGTATCTATACAGTAATTCTACAAAAAGGTCCTCTCTTCATTTCTGAATTACAATTGATGCTTTCTGAATATCAATTTACGTTTTCTGAATTACAATTTACTAATCTGAATTACATTTGACGCTTTCTGAATTACAATTTATTAATCTTAATTACATGTTACACTTTCTGAAATAATTCTTACACTTTCTGAATTACAATGAAAATGGTGTAGTAGGCCATCAACAATTACAGGGGGTTCAGCAAAATACATTCAAAATACGAACTATATACATGATCCGGCAAGGCGGCGGGGGTGGAAAATATTTCTAAAACTGAGAGTTATACAAAAACGACGTATATAAAAATTGTAGGTACGGTTTTAGTACACATTACTAAAATATTTTTGATTATATCAGAGGCGCATAAAAGAGTGACGAGTCAAACTTACTTTTTACTTTCCTCGTCTAAAACACGAAGAAATATTGGATTCGTAAAAAAGTCACCTTCTTAGATTACTTGTGATTCAGATTAATAAATGTAATTCAGAAAACGTAAATTGTAATTCAGATTAGTAAATTGTAATTTAGAAAGTGTAACTTAATAATTCAAATTAGCAACTTCAGAAAGTGTCACTTGTAATTCAGAAAGTGTAAATTGTAATTCAGCATGCGTTAATTTAATATTTATTGTTAAAAAATTATCGGAGATAAAAGGCTCTTAGTAACAGTATATAACCGTGACGTGAATTCTATGATGAACAATTTTAAAGTTAATTTATTTTCAACCAAAATATGATAAACAAAAATTAAACTAGACCTGTCCGAACATTTGTTTGCAAATGACAATACAATAAATAATATTAAAGGTGTTGCAAAATCTACACACGTATAGTGTGTATGTATCTACATCGTAATTCTACAGAAAGGTCGTCCCTTCGTTTCTGAATTACAATTTATGCTTTCTGAATGACAATTTACACATTCTGAATTACAATTTGCTAATCTGCATTACAAGTTACACTTTCTGAATTACAATTTACTAATCTATTACATTTGACAGTTTTTTAATTACATGTTACACTTTCAGAATTACAAATGAAAAAGGTGGATATGACGAAAATAATTATTTGTATAATGAGCATAGAAAGTAGAATTTACTGCACTGAGTGCATCATTTGCAACCCGACTGTAGGGCTGAATGCAAAAGCACGAGGTCAGCTAATAACATTCTATGCGCATTATAAACATGACTTTTTCTACAAGTTTAATTATAGTAATTTACGATACAAGTGCGTAAAGCTACTCTTTAGGCACGAATGGGGTAGAGTTAAAACCCGAGTGAGCAAGCGTTTTAAGCCCCGCGAGTGACTAAAGGTGCTTTACGCATGTGTATTGTGCAATATTTTATCTACGATAGAATCTAGAAAACACGGTTAATAAAAAAAAATTTAAATTAGGATTACCAGTAACCGGTCGTAATTTTGCGTGTTTTAAAAATTTTAAAGCACGTTGCTACTGACAACGTTCCTAATGAAATCTTTTAAACACGTTACTACTGACGACGTAAACTAATGAAAACATGTTATTAAACAGTCGATTTGCAAACCAAAAATTGCCGACTAAAAGGCAATTTTACACACTGTAGTAGATAAAATTATTTGTAAAAACTGTTTAATAGTACATATTTTGATACAGTATGGTCGAAAACTTTTATTTTCTAGGCTTTGGATTGTTTTTTAAATGTAATTTATGTTGGTAGTAATAAGTAAAGCTACTTAATAATATAACCTATATAATTCTGACAGAATCGCTTAACTTATACAGAATATTTGATGCTAAACACAAAGTAGTGCTGCGTATAGAAAATGGAGGAAATCACTTCGAACATCTGTTGTTTTTGCTATTAACATTGTCATGTATTTATCAGAAATGTGTGTATTTGTTAAAATGACATTACTATCGTCAACCTTCAACTGCCAGATATAAAATGCCGATGTTACTTTTACTACCAATGATTGCCGCCATAAATTAAAAAAAAACAACTCCAGAGGATAAAAGTTTTCGATCATATGGTATTTACTTCAAAAATAATCCAAAACAAGTAAGGCGAAATATAGTTGCAATGAAGAAGCTTGTTGAAAGTGTTTTACTTTCTGTGCGTCGAAGTAAATCGACGCACAGAGAGTAATTATTTCACTACCTACTAGAAAATTTGCAGTTTCTGGAGAATTTTTTGGCCAGAAAGTAACGTTTTGCCGGTCAAGATCGGAAAACGGGCATCAGGTAAAAGCTTTTATTCGCAACCTTATATGTAATGTTAACATTACTGACCTCATTTGAGTGTGGGAAGTCGTACACTTCCGCCCGCTACTTCCCGCACTTACTTCCCGCACTCGAGTGCGGGAAGTGACTGCGGGAAGTACATTCCCGACCGCTGTGTAGGTAGGGACACTGGGAATCTCGTTCATCCATTCACAACCTGTCGTATCATAATATAATAATTTTTCCAATTATTGTTTAGAATAAAGTGGTTGCGAATAAAATAGTATACATACCACGGTCAAAAGTTTCAGTCCTGTCTCGAGATAAAGTTGACCTCGACGCTACGCGTCTCGGTTAACTACTTAATCTCTCGACAGGAATGACTTTCCACCTCGGTATGTAATATACTATTGCCGCTCCCTGATGCCTTCGTTACTATGGAAACAAGTTGTTGTTATTGTTTGGATAAGTCAAATAATAGATACTAATGTCATAATTTTTTTGAGTTTTCGAAAGTGAATTGGCAAGTTTGAAAGTATGGACTTGGATGTCGTAAAAAAATATATTGTGTGATACATGATCGGAAAGTGTTTTGCAGGTTTCTCCAAGCTTGGTTTGACCTGCAAAACACTACTTTCCGGTCTTGTAACGTAAAAGTTTTACAAGCGCCCGGTATCGATTAGGGGAAGCTTCGAGTGCTAATTGAAATGTGAATATCTTCAAGTGCAAGGCTTTTATCTAGATCACAATGGACTGCGGGCTCCAGTTACACGACGAGACCCCATTGAATAATCACGGTCATAAAACGGTACAGCTTATCGCACAAATGTAATCATAGACCAGAACAAAACAAATAGTTTTGCTCCAACCGCCATATAATGTGCGTATCAATGAGATTGCCGTTTACTATTTTTGTCAGTGATCAAACATTTTTTGGTTTGCGATCGACATTCTTCTTTTTAGACATTTTCAAAATTATATAGGCAATCTAGATAGCCAATGATTTTCAAATATTGTAAAACTAAAGCAATTGACCCTCAAAATTTTCAAAATTGCTATGTGAACGAAAATTGCGAAAAATGTTATAGAACTGCTACAAGTTGCAGTTTTTTTAAGTTAATTTTGGCGCATTTAAAAGTTGCAGTAATTGAAGAAAATGTTTGGATTGGCGCATTATCTTAAGAAATAAAACGCCAGATATTTCTTGTCCCATAAAAATATATCCAAGTTAAATTCACAATCGCAGCTGCCAAAAGGATCTATCTCCTTCAAATTTAGTGACAGTCAAATTGGACATTAATCAGGATTATTTTTGATCAGCATTTTGAATTTTCAGAATGTCTTGCCGAATTTTGTATTGTGCTTACCCATATCATTATATGCACTGTTCATATAAAACAATTTGCTATGTGGATTTATCGAGATCATATTCTAAACATTAAGACATTCATATCAATACATAGGTTATGCTGATAACTTGATACAGATAGCAAGAACCCAAGAAGAATTTAAAGACCTTGTAAAAAGTTGAGAAGATAAAGCAAGAGTCGGATTAATCATGAATGGTTAAAGATCAAACTACATGATAGTATTCAAAAAATCATGATTAATCTTATTAGCTTTCATTCTGTGAAAAACAGGTAATAATCACTGCTTGATACTCAGTTTATCAAACATATAACTTTCTACTGGTGCAATTTCCTAAAAAAAAATCATAGCAATTACAACAATACCTATTTCTAAGCAGTTGAAAATTTGCACAAAATTTATAAAAAATCATCTGTTTCAAGTGATGTTACATATCTTTTTTATTATAATCAAGATCCCTGTTACCAATTGGTGTAGGGTGTTACAATATTATCTTAACTTAACTAGCTACTTTTTCAGCATAGTTACTATAATCTATAATCTAAATAAATTGAATTCTTATCTTACACTACTTTAGTTTTACTGTACACTATATACAAATTTTCGCCACTCTTTTCTCACTTGAGCTATCCCCTTTGCTTCCTGCCATGTTTTGCCCCTTGCCTCCAGTATCTTCTCTATCATCTGGTCCCACGTCTCCTGTGGCCTTCCTCTGCTTCGTCTCCCTGTGGTCTTAGCTTCCCATATTTGTTTTACCGTTCTGCTTTCTTCCATTCTTTGGATGTGTCCCCACCAGCTGAGTTGTCGGTTTTCTATGTATACTGTCACTGGGGTTATTTCGAGCTCGTCTCTGATTTGTGTACTTCTTATCCTATCTCTGAGTGTTACACCTTTGACTCTTCTCAAGAATTTCATTTCTACTGCTTCCACTTTTCTCTTCATCCTTTTTGACATTACCCAGGATTCGGATCCGTATGTCAATATTGGTCTGAATACTGTTTTAAATACACTCAATTTTGTTTCTTGTGACACTTCCCTCTTGCTTATAAAGGACTTGTTCATCGCTTGGAATAGTTTGTTTGTTTTCTCTATTCTTTCTGTTATGTCTACTTCTTGTTTGCCTTGTTCATCTATTGTCACTCCTAGATAGTTGTATTTTTGTGTTTGTTCTATGTGTCTGCCATTTATGTTTATTTCTGTGCTGTGTCCTTCTTTGTTTACCACCAGTATTTTTGTTTTCTCCGTGTTTAATTCCATCTTGTTTTCTAGCAGTATCTTATTCCATACGGTTAGGTTTCTCTGTAGGTTTTCTTCGCTTTCTGTTATAATTACCACGTCGTCTGCAAACGCGCACTCTGATATATATATTGGTTGTAAGTTTCGATATCCTATATGCATTCTCTTGGATTCTAGTTGGCATTTCCTTATTATTTCATCCATAAAAAGATTAAATAGAATTGGGCTCATCACCCCTCCCTGTCTCAGTCCTTTCCTCGTTATGAATTCCTTGGAGCTGTTGTTGTTGCTTATGACGTTATTTCTAGTGTTGTTATACAAGCTTTTAATCACTCTTCTCAGCTTTGGATTTACCCCCCTGTTCTTTAAGCTTTCCCATACTTTTCTTCTTGGAACTTTGTCGAAAGCCTTTTTTAGATCTAGGAACGCTAGGAATGTCTTCTTGTTGTATTGTAGTCTTTTGGCTATTATATCTTTGATGGTAAATATGTGGTCTTGAGTACCTCTTCCTGTGCGGAAACCACTCTGCGCCTCATCCAGTGTCTGTTCTGTTATGCTTCTCAATCTCGTTTCTATTATCCGCTCGTATACTTTGAGTGGGATACTTAATAGTGTTATGCCCCTGTAGTTATCACACTGTTTGTTGTCACCTTTTTTGTGTATGGGTACTATTTGTCCTATTTCCCAATCTTGCGGTATTTTTTCCTCATTCCATGCTTTGTTGTATATTTCCAATAGCCATTTCTTTCCTTCTTCACCCATTTCCTTGACCATTTCCGGTGTGACCTTGTCGCAGCCCGGGGCTTTCCCGTTCTTCATCTTTTTTTATGGCCTCTTCCATCTCTTCTCTAGTAATCTTCTTCTCGTCTTCTTGCTGCTCACCTCTGTTGTTTTGTTCTTCGTTTTCCGTATTTGTGCTGTCTTCTTCCAGACCTGCTTCCAGCAGTTCTTCAAAGTACTCCTTCCATCTGTCCATGGTTTCCGAATTGGTTTTTGTTATCTCTCCTTGTTTATTCTTTACTCTTATTACTCTTTTTGCTTTTCCTTTTCTTAGTGTTTTCAATACTTTGTAGAAAAGTTTTTGGTTTTGTCTGCTATCTTCCTCCATCTTCCTTCCGAATTCTTGCCATGCTTTCTCCTTTCCTTCCATTACCATATTCTTCACTTTTATTCTTTGTTCTTTGTATCTGTTATATTTGTTTTCTGTTCTGTTGGCCAAGTATTCTCTCCATGTTTTTTTCTTTAGTTGTATCTGTGTTTTTATTTCTTCGTTCCACCAGCTCGTTCTTTTGTGTTGTTCGTTTCTTTGTTTAGTAGCTCCACATGTTTTTCTCGCTGCCTGTATAATTATTCCTTTAAGCTTCTGCCATGTTTGTTCTGCTGTCATATGTTTTATGTTTGTCGTTTCCTCTAATATTAATCTATTCACCATTTGGGCGTACTGACTTGCCACTTCTTTTTCTCTCAGTTTATATGTTTTTAATGCTTCTTGGTTATCGTTTCGTTCTTCTTGATCTTCTATGTTATCAGTCCTCGGTCTTTTGACTTTTGCCTCTACTAAGAAATGGTCGCTGTATATTTCTGCCCCTCTTTTAACTCTCACATCTTTAATGAGTTTCATGTTTTGCTTCTCTACTAGCACGTAGTCTATTATAGAATTTTCCCCTGTCGTTGGCGTTTGTCTGGTGTATTTGTGGATATCTCTGTGTTCGTAGAAAGTATTTAACACTATAAGGTTGTATATTGTGCAGAAGTCTATTAGTCTTTCCCCGTTATTATTTCTTTTGTTTTCTCCGTGCTTGCCTATTACTTTCTCCGCCCCATTTTTCCTTTTCCCTACTCTTCCATTGAAATCTCCCGCTATATATAGTTCTCCTTTACTGCTGTCTGTTGCCCTTCCCAAATCTTCCCAGAATTTATCCTTTGCTGCTTTTGTGTCGTCCTCATTGGGTCCGTAGACCCCTATTATCGTTATTTTCTCTTCTTTGCCAAGCGTGATATCTATCGTTAATATTCTTTCCGACCAGCCCCTCCAGTTAGCGACTTTATTTACTAACTCTTTTTTGAGCATGCAACCTATTCCTGCTGCTGCCCTTTCGTTTTCTGGTACTCCGCTGTAGAATATCACATTCCCGTCCTGCAGGTCTATTTCTCCTTTCCCCTTTTTCTTGGTCTCTGGTAAGAGTAGTATGTCTAGTTTCGCCCGTTTGAATTCGAAGTTTATCTCTTGTTCCTTGCCTCTTAGACTTCTCGTATTCCATGTTCCTATTTTCCATATTTTGTTGTTCCGACATTTGTTTTTCTCTCTTTCCCCTTGCTTGTAATGTTTTAAATCCTGTCCATGTTCATTGCCAGTTCCGCCATCATCTTACCCCAACACATCTTTTCTTAGTAGTTTTTTCGCGTTGTACGTGTTATTTTTCTTATCTGTTCTTCAAAACTGTCGCTCTCCGGGGACCTGTCCGCTACTGTTCTTTTTTGTGCGTTGCTTCCACTGCTTGCTTCTTTTTCTGGTTCATCCTCTCTTTTTACATCACTTGTCTTGTATGCTACGCCATTGACTATCAGCGTGTTGTATTTTATGAAGGCCTTGTGTCCCTTGCTACGCGCTTCCTTCATGTATGGTATCAGTGTTTTCCTGTCCTCTTGTACTTCCTTGCTGAAATCTTCGTCTATCCATATGTCTGTTCCTTTGAGTTTCCTAGCGTTTTGTAGCATTGCATACTTTGTAGCCTCTTTATTTAGTTTCACAAATATGGGTCTTATCTTGCCGCTTTTATTCGCAACCTTATATGTAATGTTAACATTACTGACCTCATTTGAGTGTGGGAAGTCGTACACTTCCGCCCGCTACTTCCCGCACTTACTTCCCGCACTCGAGTGCGGGAAGTGACTGCGGGAAGTACATTCCCGACCGCTGTGTAGGTAGGGACACTGGGAATCTCGTTCATCCATTCACAACCTGTCGTATCATAATATAATAATTTTTCCAATTATTGTTTAGAATAAAGTGGTTGCGAATAAAATAGTATACATACCACGGTCAAAAGTTTCAGTCCTGTCTCGAGATAAAGTTGACCTCGACGCTACGCGTCTCGGTTAACTACTTAATCTCTCGACAGGAATGACTTTCCACCTCGGTATGTAATATACTATTGCCGCTCCCTGATGCCTTCGTTACTATGGAAACAAGTTTTTGTTATTGTTTGGATAAGTCAAATAATAGATACTAATGTCATAATTTTTTTGAGTTTTCGAAAGTGAATTGGCAAGTTTGAAAGTATGGACTTGGATGTCGTAAAAAAATATATTGTGTGATACATGATCGGAAAGTGTTTTGCAGGTTTCTCCAAGCTTGGTTTGACCTGCAAAACACTACTTTCCGGTCTTGTAACGTAAAAGTTTTACAAGCGCCCGGTATCGATTAGGGGAAGCTTCGAGTGCTAATTGAAATGTGAATATCTTCAAGTGCAAGGCTTTTATCTAGATCACAATGGACTGCGGGCTCCAGTTACACGACGAGACCCCATTGAATAATCACGGTCATAAAACGGTACAGCTTATCGCACAAATGTAATCATAGACCAGAACAAAACAAATAGTTTTGCTCCAACCGCCATATAATGTGCGTATCAATGAGATTGCCGTTTACTATTTTTGTCAGTGATCAAACATTTTTTGGTTTGCGATCGACATTCTTCTTTTTAGACATTTTCAAAATTATATAGGCAATCTAGATAGCCAATGATTTTCAAATATTGTAAAACTAAAGCAATTGACCCTCAAAATTTTCAAAATTGCTATGTGAACGAAAATTGCGAAAAATGTTATAGAACTGCTACAAGTTGCAGTTTTTTTAAGTTAATTTTGGCGCATTTAAAAGTTGCAGTAATTGAAGAAAATGTTTGGATTGGCGCATTATCTTAAGAAATAAAACGCCAGATATTTCTTGTCCCATAAAAATATATCCAAGTTAAATTCACAATCGCAGCTGCCAAAAGGATCTATCTCCTTCAAATTTAGTGACAGTCAAATTGGACATTAATCAGGATTATTTTTGATCAGCATTTTGAATTTTCAGAATGTCTTGCCGAATTTTGTATTGTGCTTACCCATATCATTATATGCACTGTTCATATAAAACAATTTGCTATGTGGATTTATCGAGATCATATTCTAAACATTAAGACATTCATATCAATACATAGGTTATGCTGATAACTTGATACAGATAGCAAGAACCCAAGAAGAATTTAAAGACCTTGTAAAAAGTTGAGAAGATAAAGCAAGAGTCGGATTAATCATGAATGGTTAAAGATCAAACTACATGATAGTATTCAAAAAATCATGATTAATCTTATTAGCTTTCATTCTGTGAAAAACAGGTAATAATCACTGCTTGATACTCAGTTTATCAAACATATAACTTTCTACTGGTGCAATTTCCTAAAAAAAAATCATAGCAATTACAACAATACCTATTTCTAAGCAGTTGAAAATTTGCACAAAATTTATAAAAAATCATCTGTTTCAAGTGATGTTACATATCTAACACTCGTAAATGTCAATATCCCCGTCTAGTTTTACTCATTTATGTACAGTCGTGTTCAAATAAATCTGGGACAGTGTTTTTTTGACATGCAGGTTGAGTTAAGAATTGAAGAATATATCCATGGATTTCTTCTTATCAGAAAGAGTTACAGATTTCATTACCTGTTAAAGTTTAATGTAACTCTTTGTGATAGCATGAAATCCATGGAGATATTCTTCAATCCTTAACTAAACCTACATATGAAAAAAACATTGTCCCAGATTTATTTGAACACGACTGTACTTAAAGTATTTTTTAAAGTAGTACCTAGTTACTCTCGTTAATAACAAAATCTTCATTTAATCTGATGATAGAAGTTTTATAGTTTCCAAAACTAAAATGGTATTTCGTTTATAGGAATTATAGCTGCACGCTATGTGCTTGCAGTGCTGGGATCAGTAGGAATGGCCATTATCTATGGCTTGAAAGTAAACTTAAGTGTGGCAATGGTGAGTATGGTCAACAGTTCTGCTTTGGGGGAGTCTGCTCACCACCATGTACTACCGGAAATTTCACTAAACCTGCCCTACAATGCTACTGTCGTTGCTTCGGATCATCCAGGCACAGCTGCTATAGCTACGCAAGACGATGATTGTGTAGAAGCAGCCAGTAATGGAAGCAGCACTGAGGTAATGTTATAAGAATATTTATCAAAAATATTTTTAGTGCAGCCCAAACGGTTCACCAATTTTGCTCAAAGTTTATATTTGGAGGTATGACAATTGCTCCACCTTGAAAGAGCTTTATTCTTGTTGCAGTTGTACCCGATTTTTTTGTAAAATTTCAATTACATCATTCTAAAGCATAGTATAGGTGCTATTAAGTAGTATTTCCCAAATACATTTTAAAGTAACTATTTTAATTTTCCAAGAAATCGAAGAGGATATTTTCAATTTGTTTTTCTATTCATGTGTCTATCAATAAGTTTATTCCATCGTACTACTCAACATAAAGTAATGTTATGATTGCGTCACCATGTTTTAGTTGTTAAGGTAATGGTCTAAGAGCTGGTGACATTTTTTAGTGATTATTTAGGTAAGGCCTATTTTTTGAGAGAATGTTGCGGGAGACATGTATAAGTGTCATCTGTAAAGATGGCCTTCTTATTTAGTACTTTAGAGTTTTATGTGCTTGAGCAGTGTTCCAAATTTCAAGTGTTTAAGTCGTTCTGCAAAGGGGTTAATACCAATATTTTGTTCTGTAAATAGAAATGTACACTTAAAATAGTTGCCATAATACCATAATATCCTTAATATTGGTGACCCTGACGTGATCATACCGACTGAGAATTTTGAAGACCAAACATTTGGAATATGTATGGGAAATCACGTTTGCGGTTATTATTGCTTATCATATAATCATACAGAAATAGTATTGATATCAATCAAGCACTAATAATAAAAATAAAAGAAGGAGATGGTGGAAGGAAGAACTAAAATCAAAAGCAAAACCAAAGAAAACGGTGTGGGTCACATTTGTAAATGCAAACACAGATGAATATTCAATGGAATATATCAGGAAGAAGGATGAAATAAAAAGAGAATGGAAAATGTGGTCAATCAAAGTATAATCACTAATATACATAGATGATATAGTACTAATGAGGGGTGAAAGAAGAAAGCTATAGAAAGCAGTAATGTATGTGATAATTTAGTCACATGAGTAATGAAAATTATTGAAAAGTAAGGTCATGAAAATCACAAAAGAAGACAAATACAAACAAAAAGAGAAGGTATGCTGTAGCAGAAGAGAATTAGAAAGCGTGGAAAGATATGTATACGTGAGCGCTATAATAAGTAAATATGGAAAATAGATAACGAAGAAGATAACAGAATTGCAAAGGCAAATAAATAACCTACTTCATCAGATAGAGGAAATATTAATCGAGAAGAGAGAAGTAGGAATAGAAACCAAAACCCAAATAATAAACTGATAAGAATAAAAACAGAATCCAAGCAACACAAATGAGATATCCCAGAAAAGTGGTTGGAAAAACTAGGCTGAGTAGAATAAGAAATAGCAGAATAAGAGAACAGAAAATGAATTATAAAGAAAATTAAAAACATATTTATGGAACATTAAAACAACTAAACGATAAGAAAGAATATAATATAGTATATATAAAAGGAAGAGGGAAAAGTAATCACAGATGAAGACAAAATAATGAAGAGATGGAGGCAACATTTTAAAGAATTGACAGAGGATAATGCAAGAATACCAGAAGAAACAGGGATTATAAGTAATAGTCAAGAGATAGAGGAAATCAAACAAGAAATATTAGAAGCCATAGGAAACCCCAAAACAGGTAAAGCCCCAGATAATATTAAGCCGGAAATGATTAAATGCTTAAGAGAAGAGAGAATAAAGAAACTAATGGTAATACTAAATGAAATAATTAAAAGTAAAAAGACGCCAAAGGATTGGAAGGATAACACGATCAAGTACCCCAGGAAAGATACTGGCAAGAATAATAAAGAAAAGAAGTAAGAACCAAGGTTGAAAATACAATAAAAGGCACTCCATGTGGTTTTAGAGGTAGAAGAAGCACACAGGATTTAATATTTGTGATACTTGAAGCTAGTGAGAAACTAATAAATAAAGACAAAGGAAATACATATCTTAGATCGATTTAGTGAAGGCAAAATCCGAAGAGAAGATATATGGAAAACGTTAGAAAAAAGATAAGTAGAAGACAAAACAATAGAGGTGTATATTAAGAATAATGTAAATATAGTCGGAATAAACAACAAAGAATTAAAAGAATTTAAAACAGAAAGAGAAGTCAAGCAAGGTTGCAGGCTCAGCTTACTACCATTTACAACAGTTACAGATGAAGCAATTAAAGAAGCAAAGTAAAAAATGGAAACATTAAAAATATGATATTGAAAGATCAATGATGACCTGATGGAATTAATGTTCGCAGATGATATCTCCATGTTTGCAGAATCAGAAACAAAACTACAGTCAGCTTAAACATTCTGAACCAAGAACTACAGAATATCAATACGTAAATTAACATACATAAAACAAAAGGTATGATAATATCAAACGGACAAAAAATTGAACAAATGGATAGTTGTGAGTACTTAGAATCAATAATTGAGAAAAATGGAAAGACAAAGAAATAAATGAAAGGATGGAAAAAGTAGGAAGAATATACAATTCAGTTAAATCAACATTCCTAGACAAAAGAGAAGAACCAAAACACATAAAAATTGAAGTAGTTAGAACAATACTATACTGAAGTGAATCATGGACGGTAACAGAAATCCAAAATAAATGCTATGGATGTTAGGTTTTTGAGAAAAATAGTAAATAAAACAAGAAGAGAAAATAAGAAATGAGACGCATAGACAACAACTCAATATTAACCCCATAAATGACAAATTGATAGAGCGACAGTTAAGATGGTTTGGACATGTTTGTCGTATGAAGGAGGAGAGACACGAAAAAATAAAAAGGGAAGACCGAGAAAAACATGGAATGAAATTATCAATAGAGAGACGGAGAAAAAGGCATAGTATGTAGGGAAAAATACAAAGCAGAAGACTAAACTTCACCCGCCTTACACCTAACGATAACAAGGCATAGGATTAAAAACACTAGGAGAAACTGCGGATGTAGTATCATTGGAACAAACATTTTGATGATTTTAAAATAATATGGCAGAGCTAGTTGGTAGCACTGTAAGTCTATGTCAAATTTGAGGTTAGCAGGTTAGGTTTTGCGTCAGTCTGTGTCAAAACTGACGGAAAACCTAACCTGATACCCTCGAATTTGACATAAACTTACAGTGTTACCAACTAACTCGAACATATTATTTTAAAATCATGACCACCCTTGACCAAAATAATTTTTGACATCCCGATAGAATCAGAGAAATAGCAAAATAGGTTATAAAAGCAAGGCCAAAGGGTAAATCAGGAACAGGACGACCACCGTTGCAATGGCAAGTACTGAAAAGGCTAGCGAACAACAGACAAGATTTTAAGAAATGGCACAGAAACCCAATGTTACAGGGCAGTAAAAAAATGAAGAAAAAATAAAAAATATTGAGATACAATATTTTTGACATATCTACTCTTATACACAATTTTTTTTTCGTATTACCATTCATGTATGATTTACTGATGAGCAGCAATGATGTAGATAACTGAGATTTCCTGTATAAATTTTGTATGTTCGATCGTGAAAGTCGCCACTAATCGGAAATCTATACAATTTCAACACAATATTTAGATATAAATTACTACTATAAAATATTTCAGTTATATGAGACAATAATGCTAGAATTCAATGCATCCTGAAACACTTAACCCATTCATTTGTTGGGTGATAAATTACAATTGCTCTCAGAATAGTCACATAACAAGGTGGACCAATTTAGATAATTAATGGCCTCGTAGAATACTGACCTCCAAATTATTAGCGCACCACCAATTGGTTCACATTCAAATATCAGCTTAATATAAATTAAGTTGAGTTAGATACACGAAACTATTGCCTGATCTCTATTTAGGATGGCCCATTTGCATGGTCAGGGACAGTGCAAGGTGCACTGAAGAGCTCCTACTTTTGGGGTTACATCGTTGCACAAATTCCTGGTGGACGCGTAGCCGAGCTATTCAGCGCAAAATGGGTTATGTTCTTTTCTGTCGCTATAAACGTTGTTTGTACCATCCTATCACCTGTGGCAGCCAAGTGCCATTATGGGGTGCTGCTACTTATGAGGATTTGCGAGGGTGTGGGAGGAGGAGTGACGTTCCCAGCTATGCATGTCATGTTGGCAAGCTGGGCACCTCCTACAGAAAGAAGTGTAATGAGCAGCATTGTCTATGCTGGAACTGCTCTTGGCACTGTCGTGAGTACCATGAAATGACTTTTTCTATTGGCAATATGGTACTGATTATTTTTCTAGATTTTCACTTTGGTAACGGGAGTAATTGCTTCTGGACTGGGATGGGAAGCAATTTTCTACATTGAAGGCGCCGCAGCTGGTATTTGGTTGCTTTTGTGGTTCTTCTTAGTTGCAGATACGCCCGAAAAACAGCAACTAATGAGTGATGAAGAACGCCAGATGATCATATCCTCCCTTAAAGAAGGTGGAGGTGGACATAGCTCTGAGGTAGGTACACATTTATTAATGTTTTACTGAAAAAATTGAATTTTTAAAAATCACCCATATGTTGCTTTATGACTTTTCGGTGGAGGGTGAACCAAGTTCACACGCACTTAGGCCTCGAGGTGGGCCCATTGTGCTATCTCCAAGTAACGTGTATGTATGTTTTATGTGTAGCTTTGTTACTCTACCTCATAAACCAATCTACAGAGAAGAGAGACATTGTACATCAGTAATGTACACACAGATCAATAAAAAAACCAATTAGGGCAGGCTGTGATATGTGTTATACGTTTGGCAGTACTGACGTAAAACTTAACCTGCAAATCTCGAATTTCACATAGACTAACAATACACTTCAGTACTGCCAAACATATAACACATATCACAGCCTGTCCTAATTGGTTTTTTTATTGATCTGTCGTTATTAGCTAATTAAACATCTATCGGGAAAGATATACACAGTAATTGTTATTTCTAGACTGCATTTTGTTTACATAATTATACTGTGATATTTTTTAATGGAAACTTATAGAGAATGGTTAAAATTGATTGTAGGTTCAAAGTAATTCTTTTTATTAAATTTTGAGTTTAAAATGACATTATTAACTCCATAACAACCTTCATAAGCACTCAATTATTCACAAGTAAAATTTTAGCGGTTTAATTCACTGGTGAATTTATAAATATTATACACCAAGTGAATTAAACACGAGCACGTATGCAAGTGAGATCATATCTTTTAGTAAATAACTGTTTAATTCATGTGGTGTATATATGTTTTTATTCAATTTTGAATAAAAATTATTCAAATCAAGATATAAATTTGACCATTCATCCTCGATTTGATCTAATTTTAGTAAATATATATTACGCACTATACTCCCGCACTCACTTCCCGCTCAAGTGCGGGAAGTGAGTGCGGAAAGTACATTCCCTACCGCTGAGTAGGTAGGGACACTGGGAATCTCGTTGATCCATTCATGCGCGTCATAACCTGCCGTATCATAATATAATAATTTTTCCAATTATTGTTTAGAATAAAGTGGTTGCGAATAAAATAGTATGCAAACCTCGACAGGAAGTTTCCTTAGTCTCGAGATAATAGCTGATTTCGACGCTTCTCGTCTCAATCAGCTAACTAATCTCTCGACAGTAATGAACCACTTCTCATCTCGGGCTGTAATATACTATTGCTGTGACTTTTTTGAGTACTTTTTTCTACTTTTGCCTGTTCTGCTTCTTTGAGTCGTTCCACAACTTCTTCAGTTGTTAAAACCTCTCCGTACTGTTTCAATCTTGGTGTAACTTTTATGGGCTCTACAGAATTTTTGTTCGAAGCTACGTGTATCACTTGAACAATTGCTGATGAGAAAACAGCAACAATATATGAGACAGGACTAATGCATTCTGTATTTACAGTGGCCAATGTAGGTGGACCTGGTCTTAATTGTACTTGCACTGGTTCTGATGCCTTGGGGTTTTCTAAAGTATTGTTTGTTTCTTGTTCCGTTTCATCATATTCTTCCTGCCGAATTTCAGCATTATGAACTGTTTTTCGTTGATTTTCATTGAATTTCTTCAAATCAATTGGATTAAATACGTCTTCTGGAAACTTATCGGAAATTACTGGAAAGATTCCTGTGGAGACAAATCCGCTTTTAATATTCTGTTCAGTAACAGTTTCTTTCCAGACCTCTCCTAAAAGTTCAGTAAATTTATTCTTCTTCAGTCGTCTTGCTCCGGGTCCCATGTTTCTTTCCATAGACAATAAACTTTCTCCCAAGCAGTTTTTACAGAGCCAAAAACACACTTATCTAGAGTTTGGAGTTTATCTGTTAAATGACTAATAAATTTGACTAGAACGATTTTATTTTCAAGTGCACAGTCGATGATTCTTAAACTTATGTGACTTTTGTGTCCATCGTACAACAGTAATGCTTTCTGGTCTAGTAGATTCTTTGTCATTCGTAAATGGTTTACCCACTTTAGGGATACAGAATGGAACCAGCTGAAAAACAGAATAAACTGTTCCTGGGTAAGCCTTTAGTGAGGTCCACCGAGCTTGCACTGCGGCTTCTTTGAAAACAATAACGGGTGGCAAAAATTAACCATCAGCCGCTATACAACCAAGACACGTGGATTCTCTTCCCGAGCCACATGATACGCTTGAGAGAGTCTTTCCCGTTCTCCAATAGCTTTTATTCTAGATGGATCATTTCCAAAACCACTTTCATCAATATTGAAAACAAACTCAGCATTATCAATTTTTTCGTCAATAATAATTTTTTCCAAATTTTTACAAGTCATATATGACCTCTGGTTTTCTCTGAACCATTCTTGTTTTCTGGAGATGCTCAGGCTCAGTCTAGAGTGCCTGGGACAGTAACTCGGGGGGTATTTCTAAACTTCACTATCAGATGGCAGCACAAAGTTCTACCAATCAGAGCCACTTACTGGCTGTGCTACCAAGCATATGTGATAAAGTAGTGGTGCCATATTTTAGTACTATCAAAAAGTACCCCCCAGGTGCCGTTCAAGGTCATCAAAATCGGTTTTTTTACATCAAAGGAACCGACAGTGAGTGTCTCTACTTGTTTGATATATGTATGCTGGTATTACATCGATTCATGAAGCTGTAATACCAATCTAAGCCAGGACGGCCATCCTTGAAAGGTGTAATATACTTCCTGGGCATCTTTTTTCTTCGCCACTGGAAAGAAACAAGTATAATGTTGTGGTGACAAGTCGATGTTTACACTTATACCAAATTAGCGTTTGAGGTTAAGACAATGAAATACGTTTCTTTACATCAAATAATTATCATCATACGCAATAAACAGTTTCAAACTTACCGTCCAGTGCCTTTAATATAAAATACGCATTGATGTTACTAGAACGAAGTGCAAAGTTAAGTACAACACTTAAACTTTTCGCCACTGCGTAGTTTGTAGTTTATGAAATTCCTCACAACTTTTCGAAATACCTTCTTCTCGTGCGTTCTAGGCTTCGAAAGTGTTACCTGAAAAGCCAAGAAATTAAGGGTTGAAATGGGTTTTACGTAAATATATAACTTTCGATTAATCCTACCATAAAAAATACTTTTATAGTTTTAGTAGAACAACTGATTTTCATAAAATTTTATATGAGTGTTTTTCCATTTGGACAATTATTTACGTTCTACAGCGTAGACTGTAAATTTAGTGTACACTTTCGACCGGCACTGTGCCTTCGAGAGTGTCGCACCAACTGTTTTCCACACCACCTTTGAGGTACAGTTTGTAGCGCGTTTTTTTACGTGATCTCCCCTATAGGCCTAATCCACGAAGTGTATTTCTAACATTCTCACACTTCTCTTGATCTTTTTGATGGACCGGATTCTGCATCGTCAATTCCAATCATTGCAGAATCGTCGATTTAGTACTCGTCATCATCTGTTGGGTTGCTTCTCACGAACCCTTCCTGGAGGGGACCGAATTAGTAGCCATCAGCAGATCAGCACTGGTCTTTTTGGAGATCCCCGTCTCATTAATTGTCGTCTCTCAGAGGAAACCGGTAAGGCAATGTTGAGCATATCTTGTTTTTGCATGCATTTTCTGGTTGTGACACAACATCTGCAGCTTACAGTGTGGGCAAAATTAAATTTCTTAAAACCCTGGAAAAGACACCTAACCTGGAATCTGCAGCGAATCACTTTGTGCAGAAAAATGTAAACGCGGAATTCATTGCATTAGCGGGAGAGCAATTTTTTATTGCGTTGTACAATGGAGACATCCGTAAAGACAAGTCAATCAACATGCTGCAATACAAACACTTCGCGAAATCCCTTGCGAAGTCAACGTTCAATCTGGCATCCCTGCCACCTACAAGACACGGCCATGATGCACGCATTCCAGACCATCAAATTCAAATCTGGCTTGGAAATGACACTCCACCCACGGAAAGATGATGCTAGAAGAAAGGTGGTGGTAGGGTAATACTGGTAGCACTGAGCCTCTCGCGCCTACTGCAATAACTAAATTAATTTCATTCGACTTTTGGTACCAAATGTGGAAAGGTTTATGGCTTTCGCAAAGTGGATTTAAAGTGCACCGCCATTTGCTCCATATGCTCTGGGGAATCCTGTGAGAACGTGCAAGAAATCTCCAGAATGCTTGCTACAGATGATTACGATTTCCATAACAACGATGACAAAATCGACGATTCTCCAATGATTGGAATTGACGCTGCAGAACCCGGTCCATCAAAAAGACCAAGAGAAGTGTGAGAATGTTAGAAATACACTTCGTGGATTAGGCCTATAGGGGAGACCACGTAAAAAACGCGCTACAAACTGTACCTTAAAGGTGATGTGGAGAATAGATGGTGCGACACTCTCGAAGGCACAGTGCCATTCGAAAGTGCACACTAAATGTACAGTCTACGTGACTTGCAATCTTTGCAGCGCTGTAGAACGGTAAATAATTGTCCAAATGGAAAAACACTTATATAAAATTTTATGAAAATTAGTTGTTCTACAAAAAATACCTATAAAAGTATTTTCTATCGTAGAATTAACCAAAAGCAATATATTTACGTAAAACCCATTTCAAACCTTAATTTTTTTTGGCTTTTTCGGGTAACAACTTTCGAATCGTTGAGCGCACGATGAAAAGGTATTTCGAAAAGTTGTGAGGAATTTCATAAACTACAAACTTGCATTGATGCAATTTCAGCGTCAGAGCAACATGAAACCAGAAATTGCTAAAAAACCGTTTTCATAACTTCTTCCGATATGGCGGAAAAACAATTTCTCCGATCCGAAAACTTAAAGTTAGATTCAGAGCACAGCCCCCTACCCAGCTATCAACTCAAAATGCTGCTATAAAGTTTTGCACGTAAAGCCCTATTACCCTGGCGCCTGTACTATACCTTTACCGTGATGTACCAAAGAAGATACGCCTATTTACGTATGTTTTATGTCACCAATTATGAAGTACTAACCACAGACAAGAAAGGAAATAGATACCTCATTCCCTTACTCAGAAGTAGGGCCAGGAACTTGCGCGACACCTGGCGTTACTGACAAGACTTATGACAAAACAAAATACCAAACTTTATAGATCACTGTAATTTTGTCGCTACACTACGCGGAAATTGGCGGGCAATTTAAATTCAAATTTGTGTGATACAGTGGCGGCCAAAGAAACCGGAACACTTTTTTTGACCCATTTTCAAAATGCGAAAACTGACAATTCTAAATAATAATTATCATCAGAAGTCATTGTTTAGATCCGAATAATGACTTTTGATGACATTTATTACTTAGAATAGTCTTGTGTCAGCCAGTTTTCGCATTTTGGGACTTAGGTCAAAAAAAGTGTCCAGTTTATCTTGGTCGCAACTGTATTTCCTTATAATAACTAGTGAAACTACTTATAGGAATATTTTCATTTGAATTTTGTATTTGCATTTTTATTGACAAAATTAAGCAACTGCAAGTATACTAAGCTGATTTGGCAGGACATGCAAACAAATTTAAATTCAAATTATAAGTGAAGTTTCATAGCAATTTCATCAGCATTTTATATTGAAAACGAACGTCTCTGGGAAACTGTAGGGCAAACATACTTACAATCCAGTTTTTTCAAGAATGGTTAGCGTTAACACCCTTGTTTACAACCTTGTTGATCTAATGTGGCTACTTATTTAATAAATAAAATTAACTGGCCCTGGTTAGTACTTTTATTAATATCTAGTCTACCTAAACATTTTAAAGTTGCAATTGGCATACACTTAATACTTAATGTCTAGACATTTGCATTGCATTTAAATAAAATGAAGTTAGTACTACAAGTAACTCATTTAAATCTTATACAAAGTTTTTTGATAGAATCACAATAAATATTTTAATGCAAGATTGTACAGTAAATGTTATAGCATTTTACTTTAATGTAGTAACTCACTGAATTTTTAATTGATCATTCGCTATCTACTAAAGCTCCAGTAAGTTACTTTTTCTCAATACCTAATACGTATGTGTCAGGATTTTTCATTCAATGATCAAATGTTATATATAATATTAATATGTATTTTTCAACCGTAGAATCCTGAGAGCTCAACTCTTGTTTTAAAGATTATAATTTTATAAACAATTTGTTACTTAAATTAAACAAGAAATTGACGAAAAGACAAGCGCTTAACGTGAGGGTTTTTTAAATAAAAAAAATTAAATCTGGCTAGACAAGAGTTTTGCACGCATGATCTTTGATTGAAGAATTAACTTAATTTTACATTTATTAAAATGCAAAAGTAACGTGGTTTTCTTTTCAGTGTACGAATTCTGTTATAACTTGTCTCCAATTTATAAGATTAATTAACTTTTCAATAAAAATTAATTTTTCAATTTTTTTTTACATCAGCATGAAGAAGAAAGCCATGCAATTATTTATTTTACCAAAACAGAACATGGTAAATCTGTTAACTAGTTTTGCTTAAAAGAATTATTGAAATCTATCTAAAATTATATACAAATACTAAATTAATCAAAAGTCTGCTCTCTACGTTTAAGCCGTTTAAAATATTTAACAATAACTAAACTTTAAGAGGATCTTGGTTTTTCTTTACTCCTTGCAAAACCTTTGCTATGTAATATGCTATTAATTCTATTTATATTATCTAAATAAAACTATATCTATACTTCTATGCTTCTGTGTACGTTGTTGCGACAAGAAAGGGTAGTTTTGCTCTTACGAAGTAACTGCATTTGCTTTGGCATTAATAATCTTGGACTTCATTTTAGCAGCTGCCTTTTTCAGCTTCAGCACTTTTTTGCGTAGCATACTCTCATTAGATGTTAATGAAGTCCGACTAGCTGGTAGTGTTTTGACAATTACTGGTAGTCTTCTCCTGGCTACTAGTGAACCTAAAACAATATTGACGACCATTAAAAACATAAAAACAACCTATAATTTTGTTGTAAGTGTAGCTATTCCAGCAAAATGCTACAAAGTTTGTAGAAATGTTCAAATATAATTTTTGAAAATTAAAACTGCTCCTTCATGGCACAAAATACAAATTTGAATATTTTCCCTGTTTACTATTGCCAAATATGTCTGTCTTGTTTTTCCTCGTAATCCGTAATGCTTCAAAGTGAGATAGATACAGTTACACTAAGAGTTATTTGGTAAAAATGGGAAAGAGAAAACACCACAAAAAAGTAAACTTGGAAATCTACCCTTTTTAAAGTGGATTTTAAGCTTTTTCTTAAAACAAAAAGTAGTAAATTCTAGAACTGTGCTTAAATCGGTCGTAATATGACCCTAGCAAAAAACTTTGACCTCAAATTCAACACTTGCTGGCAACAAGTATTCATATTCTATGCCAATTATTTCCTCTTGCCAAATTCAGGATTGAAATTTGAAAAATAGCCAAGTATAATTGTACCTGATCTTGGTTCTTCAGTGATCTCCAGAGGTGCACCAGGTAATGTCGACATTGTTCTCGTCAACTTTGCAGCACATCCCACCGATGTGACCTCACCTGCAACTAAATTTAAAAATTAGCAATATAGAGGTTATATATGTTTATCTAATATGTTCTCTTACAGTGTATGTCAACGTACGGCACTTTCTGCTTTGCTGTTGTCTTGTATCTCTTTGGCAAATCATGCCGCAATACACTCAACTCTTCACCGGTGGCGCTTGAAGTTGATCGCAAAGATGCATTAAACGTTGCTATTATTTCTGCAAATACCATTATATGTTAATTATTGCAGCAATTAACATGTATATTTTTAATAGCATACCTCTCACTTTTTCTGGAGTCCCAAGCTTTTCTTGAGTGGAGTAACAAAAACAATTTTCTGAAGTTGCATCTTCGTGAAATTCTGAAACATATGTTTGATTATCGGAATGAGAAAATCGCATTTACAATACACATAACGTTAATCATAAAACAACATCTATTGCAAATTCGAATATTTTAGATCGCCAGTTATGAAAATTATATTAAAAATGAATTACATACCTGCTAAATTTGCCCATTGTATCTTTGCAGAGCAAAGGAAAATGCGTCTCCACCAAATATTTCGAATATTTCATGCCGCGGAACTTCACCATTATCGCAGCCCGGCACACAACACGGTTTCTTTTTAGTTGCTGTTTTGTGGTTTCTTCTTTGAGCTACCTACGAATTTTGTCCAGGAACCAGTCAAACAAATAAATTCAAAGATGGAGCCGAACAAAGCCAAATATGTGCTGAATTTGCAGAATCGGGGAATTACCGCAGAATTACGCTTCGTGTGAGAAAGACCCATAAAACGAACATGCGCAATAGTTGAACTAATATCACGTGCGTAACAAAAGAATAGGCTGTCCTTTTTCCGCGCGCATACCTACTGCCACCTGTACTTACTGAAATATACTACTAGCAGGGGCCCACTCGGCGTATTTCAGTTACCACTGCCTGGTACTAACCTCACTTTTCTTTGCTTTAGGGTTGCCAACATTGTACCAATCCTTCCCCGAAGAAAAAAATTGAGAAGGGGGTGGGGTAATAAAATAACTGAAAAATATCAAGTTGAAAAATAGTTTTTTGTTATAAAGATATGATTCCAAAATAGCTATTTATGCAACAAGTGCTAAAAGTTAACGTTTCATAACATGTCTCATGCATAAACGACTTTTAGCACGCGTTGCATACAATATTTTATCTACGACCTTAATTTTACTGCTATTAATCCATAAATATTGATTTAACAAAGGTTTGCATCTACGACACTTCTAATTTATGTCATAATAAACAGTAGGCCATGCCGCGCGGGCGAATGTTTGCGAAGCCAGTACTGTCAAGGTCAGTTACGAAATGTAATTATTAATACTCCACATCTGACTGTATTCATTACATAACGCTTTAATTATTTCAAAAACACTTTACCTGCAAGAAGCAACTAGAATAACTTTACAACTTCACTTCCAGTTCAAAATTGTAGTTTTATAACCTCACTTCACTTTTAGCACATGGGCTAAAAGTAAACAGCTGATTTCTTTAACCACGGTAAACTATAAAACGTCACTTTTAGTGAAACAAGCTAGCGCTAAAAGGCCTACTTTTAGTAGTGGTCGTAGATAAAATATTTTATATTTTTTAAATAGTTGAAAATTACCAATTTTATAGAACAATTTAATATGTTTTTCACATTTCATAACACAAAATTTAAAAAAATCTGTTTCAGAAGTTAAGTGGACTAGTAAGAAACTAAATTTTTATGAAAATAAGTAAAAATATTTTCTAAAATTAATTATGTTTTTTTGCCACTTTAGGCACTTTCTACCAACGACTTTTGCTCTGGAGGTTTTAATTAGAAATACAATTTTTTGCAATCCAAGCAAGTATGAAGCTTTAGTTAACCCGATAAATTTTATTTCAAAGCCAAAGCCCGAAGAATGATCACCAAACCCGAATTCTTCTGGTCAAAATGACAGCGTTGGCAACCCTACTTTGCTTTGAGAAAAGAATAAAGCTTTCTGAAATAGCGGCTTGGATAAAACAGTTTTCTTTTGAATTGCTGCCCTAGAGAACGAATCCCAATTATTTATATTAATTTAATCATTTTAACCCTTTACCATACTTGAACTTTCATCGTTAACATAATAAATATTCAACATTGGGATACAATTAACTTGATGCTGCTCTGAAGACTGGTTTATGAGGTAACACATATACACATAAATGCGACTTCAAGATAGCACAATTGGCTCCTTGAGGACGAAGTGCTTGTGAACTTGGTTCATCATCCACATCAATTTTTATTTACCTATTACGAAAGTGTTTGTTAGCAGAGAATGTTTTAAAATTTTTCACATTACTAATAAGAAAATCGATATTGCCACTGTTAATCAAGCAAACTTATAAACTTCAATGTAAGCCACTAATAACATAATGAATATGAAATTGTAATTATCTGTGATTGTAACTACCGGGTGATTATAAATGCTTTTCCATCAAGTTCCCTTTGAAATATTTGTTGTATGAATAATATGTTGGTGACACTGTATGTCAAATTCGAGGTTAGCAGGTTAGGTTTTGCATCAGTCTGTGTCAAAACTGACGCAAAACTTAACCTGTTAACCTCGAATTTGACATAGACTTACAGTGCCACCAACATATTATTCATACAACAAAGATTTCCATGGGAACTTGATGGAAAAGCATTTATATTGTATATTTCTAAAATGTCTCCTGTAACTTTTCTTAAGGTTTTCTAAATAACTTTTGCTTGCAATTTGACCTAAGGTTTGTTTTATTTCTTAATAGTTTTTTCTTCTTCTTTTCTTATACCCTTTCAGGGTGTCGGATCTTACAGTTTCTAAGGTCCTAAATATAAAACAATTATTAATAATTATGTAACTCACATAAGCAAAGCAACTGACTAGCATACTGACATACATAAGATATGTAGATATTTCTATTATCACCGCAGAAACAAAATAAAATTAATTAGAAAAAAGCTATAGAATTCACTGTTGTGCATTTATGCCGAGAAGCCAAAAAAGAACAGTCCGATTACTAACAAAGAAAGTTCAGCTAGTTTCGAAGAATTACATCCCAATAGGTAACAGTTGAATGCTATTAGTTCAGCGTTAAACTTACCCTGCAAAATTTAAACCTTTGCATATGCACGCAGAGACGATGTTTTTATTCCTGTTGCCCGACCCTTTTTGATTGTACAGGGATGGAATCCAAAAGAGATTTTTGAATAGCGTGCTAAGAAATGGATGTGTGGCTACTTTTTGCTATTTGAATTACTTTTGTCTTACACGTAATGTTTTTACATATATGTTTAGGTACCTGTGTAATCGACTAAGACAATATGGGCCGGTTGCAGAAAGCAATGTTAAGTCTGGTGTTAGCTAACGTCACGTCAAAGTGAACAAAATCGCATCAAATTTTGTTTACTAATGTATTAGTTACCATAAGCATTTGAGATTTGATTCGTTTTTGTTCACTTTGACGTCGCGTTAGCTAACACCAGACTTAACATTGCTTTCTGCAACCGGCCCTATATCTATTGAACTCTTATACATTCGATTAGGTATCGAGTTTGATCATAATAAAAAAACATTTTGATTTTCGACGAGACTAACGTATGAAAAAATAGCAAATTAATTATTATTGTCGGTAAACTACATAACCTACAATTTTAATTTTGCACGTTTACAATGTGTAAATTTAGATGTTGGCAAGACTAAAATGGAAATATTTGTATTTATAGCGAAGTTTGATTATTATGGAAATCCAATCACTTTATACCGGGTGCTGACTTGCGCGACGCACCATAGGAATTTGCATAGTAAATTCTTTATGTTCAATTATTTGCTCCCCTAATTATTTTAGAGTTAAAGTGTACATAAATTTTTTGTAGAGAAAAAAATACTGCATCCATTCATACTGTTGCTAAGAATTTTTCATTTTCCGGAACCGTAGGAATGCAAAAAACGAACTAGCATTTTCACAAAAATCAGTGATGCCATGGAATTATTGAAACAAGCCAATGCCAACGCAAATGCGTGCGGCGCGACAGTATGTGCTGTTTGTTTGTTTGTCATTGATGTTTGACGTTTATAATAATTCATTATTATGTTCTGCTTAATGTCTCTAAGTTACATAGACCTCCATAACAAAAATGGTTTTACGAGTATGGTGGACGTTCGTTAAGTAAGCTCCTTGTTTATTGTAAAATATCCGTATCGGCAAATTCCAAACAGTACAACCATTAATAGACTAATTCATTTTAAGTTTAAGACTACAGGCAGGTTATTAAATAATTGTAGGTGCAATAATGTGGTTCAGAATTTACACCAAAACGAGAAACACGACAATACGTTCAATATTTTGACGGCAGTGACTGGATGATCGCCCCGCACGCACTTGTGTTGGAATTGGCTTGTTTCAATAATTCCATGGCATCACTGATTTTTGTAAAAATGCTAGTTTGATTTTTTGCATTTCTTCGGTTCTGGAAAATGAAAAATTGTTAGCAATAGTATGAATGGATGCAGTATTTTTTACTCTACAAAAAATGTATTTACACTTTAGCTCTAAAATGATTAGGGGAGCAAATAATTGAACATAAAGAATTTACTATGCAAATTCCTATGGTGCGTGGCGCAAGTCATCACCCGGTATATGAAAATAGCAGCATTAGACATGTCTGAGATAACAAAATGTCATAAAGTTCATGCAACCTCAACAACCAATAAGGGTATAAATAATACATTTAAATTAAGAGTTAAAGAAAGCTTAAGCAAAGTAACAAATATACTCAATGAGAAATATGCACCATGAAATTACATTTCTATTTATAATTACCAAAACTGCTCATTTAAAAATTTGATATTTTTTCAGTGTGAGTAGATTTATCAGTGTAACTACTACCAAAAGTGATATTTTCTCAACCGATTGCGAAAATAGCGCCAGACTTCAACTATTAGGTGTTTATTTAATTTTTATTTATTTCTTTATACTAAGGTTAAACGAACAGAAATTAATTCTACAACTTTTTCATGACTTTTGCTACCTATGCCTATGATATAGTTATTTTCTTAACAAGCGTCGAAAGTAGCAAATATCGTGCAAGTGTTGATTAGGCAAACGAGGGTGTAGAGCACAGATATTTGCACTTTTGAGCGAGTTATAAATACTATTTTTAGACTACCACATAAAGTAAATTCTATTTTTAAGAATTGTTTTTATTTCGTTTACAAAATTGATTGTTATATTATTATTGGTACAATTATAAAAAATGAGAGCTTGTTGGGAAGCATAGCAACTAATAAAGCAAAGGCGTCTGGATTATTTGACTAACTTTATGCCGTTACAATATGACTAGTACTACATAATATCGTGCTAGTGTATGAAATTGTCAACTTTCTGTAGTAGGCTGTTGTCGCGATAATGTTGCTTTTATACGTGGTTGTCTACAAAAAATATTTGCTGCACAGTGATTTTAGAAATACAGTGTAGGTGCTAATTTATTTTAATAATTATGTTACAGAATGAAAATTATTCCTTAATATATTATACATTTTAAATTACATTGTTTACAGGATTACCAATTAAAAAATAAAAATTAATTTTGATACTGAAAATATAATCCATTCACGATGTTTCCTCCTCCCAGTAGGCTGTATTTGTTGTATTGATAACTCTGATCGGTTATTAATACATGGCGCAGTCGGTAGGATTACATTAATTTGTGCACCCGTATCAATCTTAAACTTAATACATTGGAAAAAAAAAGAGGAGATGTTGTAGTGAGTAGACCTTTATAGGACAATAGGTGAACAGACCAAAATACCAGTGGGTACAAGCACACGTCTGTGACCGTAGCCCGTAATGTCAAGACGTATTATTAGTCACATCATGTAAGTTGAAACCAAATAAATTATTAATAACCAATCAGAGTTATCAATACAACAGTATTAAGGTGACATTTTTGTTGGTACGCATGCGAAATAACTAGACATGATAAAATTGGATTATGTTGTTTTCAATTTGTTGTTATGAGTTTTGAAGGCATCCAATGTTGCTAGATAACTTTTTGTCTCCTTTCGTAAAATTTTCGGAATTTTTACATTAAAATTGCAACAATGCCAATAACCTAGTTGGGTAATCTTGTAGTGTACGTCGCCCCCGATGAACTACCTACTGTTCCTAGAGTCAGTAATCAAGGAGAGAGGCGCGAACATCTGATCGCTTACATGTCAAATACCTTACACCGTTGCCCGACCTTTGTTTACTTCTGCAGCAGTTTGGGGCCTAATTATTTTTAGTTTGCATGTTTATCGTGGTCGTAAGAGCAATGTCGAGTAGAGGTGTTCTAGCTCCAACTGTTTTGTGAATGAAGTTAATATTTCGACACTAAACCATATTCGCGATTCTTGCAGGCATTGCGGTTAGGGTCAAACTAAAATGTATTGAATGGTTGGCGCTTGAACGGTGTGAAGGCTATCAGGTAGATATGTCGTTTGTTTCCCTCTCTCTCTAGTCGTTTTTCCTCGTTGTCGAGGAGTCGTGATTTATATATCATTTGCATAGCATATCACTTCCTAGTTTCCATATTAATTGGCCCTTTTGATTGTTTCTCGCCATCGTTCTCGGTTTTCGGCATTCCTTACGTTTTCTTCAAGCGGGGCACCTGTGGCTTCCTTAATCTGATCGATCCATCGTTTCGGTGATCTCCCACAACGTCGCTTTCCTTCTACTTTCCCTTGGATCATCAGCTTTTGCAGATTATTGTTGTCTCTGGTAACGTGACCGAAATATTGTAATATTCTTCTTTGGATGATAGTAGCCAGTCTCATTGGTATCTTTATTTCTACTATGATACTTTCATTGGTGCAATGGGCGGTCCATGGTATGCGCAGCGTTCTTCTCAAGCACCACATTTCGAAGGCATTGATTTTTTTTTTGTTTGGTTGTTTTAAGGTCCATGATTCTGAAGCATATAATACGATGGAAAAGACCAGCGTTTGCATTATTTTGATTTTAGTAGTGATAGTGATATCCCTGTCTTTCCATATCTTATTCAGCTTCGTTGTTGCCGATCTGCCTAAGTTCATTCGTCTATTGATCTCTTCGGTGCTGGTCCCTTTATTAGTGATAAGTGATCCCAAGTAGTTGAATTTTTCTACAAGTTCTATATCTTGAAACGGTTGTATATTGTGTGGATTGTCCGTACGTTGGATCACCATTATTTTTATTTTGGTTTCTGTTCTTTGCAAAAGTTCTAGTAGTTCTGCTCTGTCTTTTGTTATTAGGGTAGTATCGTCGGCATAGCGCAGATTCGATAGCCTTGTGCCTCCAATATTGACGCCCCTTTTCCAGTTATCGAATACTTTTCTCATTATCACTTCTCCATAAATATTGAAAAGTAGAGGAGATAGTATGCATCCTTGACGTATGCCTTTTTATAGTGAAAATTTATTCGTTGCTTTGTCGTTTATCTTTAGCTAGTTACCCATAGCTTGATTTAAAAGTACTGGGTGTCTTAAAATGAATTACATCTAGTATGCTTTGAATTTCCCATAATGCAATCCAAAACTTTACTTAAAATTGGCAAGACTGTAACGGCCGTATTCATAATCGTTCGCCAGCGGCTCGCCGGCGAGTCGCCGGAGTTTCGTTATGAATAGTATGTTGGCGGCACTGTACGTCTTTGTCAAATTCGAGGTTAGCAGGTTAGATTTTGTGTCAATTTCTGTCAAAACTGACGGGAAACCTAACCTGATAACCTCGAATTTGACATAGACGTACAGTGCCGCCAACATACTATTCTTAATTAAACTCCGGCGACTCGTCGGCGAGCCGCTGGCGAATGATTATGAATACGGCTGTAAGTCTATGTCAAATTCGAGGTTAGCAGGTTATGTTTTGCGTCAGTCTGTGTCAAAGCTGATGCAAAACCTAACCTAATAACCTCAAATTTGACACAGACTTACAGTCTCGCCAATTTTAAGTAAAGTTTTGGATTGCATTATGGGAAATTCAAAGCATACTTGATGTAATTTATTTTAAGACACCCGGTATTAACCATGATATAAAGGATTGTTTTTAATTGGATTTTGACATTGACAATCTGGGACTATAGTGAATAGAGTTTAAAGTACGTTTTTTTTCTATAATAACTGTCAAAGTGTTACAATGTTGGTAGATATGTGATTAAAACGCTAGGAAATTTTTATACCTCGTGTTGGTAAAACTTTTTCAAAATTATGGTTATGTGTCAATTTTGAATGTCAAAGTTTCTTAATTTGAACCCTTGACAAATTTCTTTTTTTTTAACATGGAATTATCATCATCAATAAAATCGGATAGAAAAAGAAAACAAAGAAATATTTTAAATGCAAAAATGAAGCAAGCGATATTAAATTATGACGTATCTGTCAAAATGACAAATCATTTTTTTAATGGAAGAAAAGAACTAAAAATCTATGTACCAACATTATTAAAACTAGGGACCCTGTAGGAATGCAACTTATCCCCTAGAAAGTTGACCTTGAAAATTATTATAGAAAAAAAATTTACTATCACAATTCATGCATGCAACCTAATAAAAACATGTAACAGCGTACTGGGAGGAGGAAACATTGTAAATGGATTATAGTATAGTCTGTTCAGTAAACATAAAAACATAAAGTGGCCTTTGATTTCCAAAATTTCATGAGTGTACTTCCAAAATTGATCTTTATCTAGGTATTTACTTACAAAAAGTTACTAAAACAAATAGGTTAAGGGTGTGACATCTGTCATAAATGTTTTAAGTAATTACTTTTAAGGATATTATTCAAATAGGTACCTACTGTGTTCGATACTATTGATGTAGAGTTAACTAGTGTACCTGTATAATACTTAAGTAAGAGTAGAGCAAACAGCGAAAAATTTTGGATCATTTTTTCATGGCTACCAAGATTTAATGATATATTGAAAAACAAGGTTGATAAAACTGACACACGAGTTGTCAGTTTCATTAAATTCTAGCAGGTTAGGTTTTGCGTCAGTTTTGACATAGATTCAGTGGGATAAGTAACGCATTACGTCACTCATTTGACACTATTTCAGTTAGGTAATGAAGCTCATTACACCACTCAGTTATGTAATGGTTTCATTACGCAACTGAGTTGTGTAATGATTTCATTACCTAACTGAAATAGTGTCAAATGAATGACATAATGACATTTGCCTACTAAAATATTTTTGACATTTCTCTTAATGCACTTTTCTCAATTTTAGGCAGTTGCAGATAAAATTTTGTACAATACATGTGTGATAATGCATCATTAATATACTTGTGTGTTTACATAACTCGTGCTACGCACTCGTTTGTAACTTACACACACGTATATTAATGATGCTGTTATCTCATTTGTATTACAGTGATTATTTTTTTCGTAGAGACTTCAACCAATCGGAAGGCTGGATTTAGTTAAGTTATCTTGTATAATTTCGATTATACAAAATCGATTATACTACAGTAACTTCACTAGGCAACGCAATACATAACTTTTGTCAACTTGGTGTTGTTTTCATGGAGATGACTTTCAGTTAGGTTAATACAAACAAATCGAACTGCAAATAAAATATTTATTTGTTCTTAATATTAAAATTTACTCATAAAATAATCAAATCGAATACAATGCGTACTTCGAACAGGTTATACGTCTCTAACTTCCTGCACAATAACAAATCGTGTCAGTTTGACAGAATAATCCTCCCGCTGACGCGGTCGGATTATTTAACCTGTCAAACTGACACTTTTATTATTGTGCAACAAGTTATCGACATTTAACCCGATAATATCGAAGTACTTATAGTATTACTTCTGACTATATAATCACAGTGTGGCCATACAATTGTTGGCTGGTACTTTTGAATCCAATGTCAAAATCAGATTTTGCGAAAAACCATGGTGATGTAATAAAAAAATAGAATTTTTTTAACGGTGTAAGCGACATTTGGTAACAAAAAATTACTAAAGTCAAAATAAAATTTGACAATTCATTTGCTGAAGTGAAAGATTGTTTATCAAAATGACTGATCTCTCAAATACAATAAAATACCACAAAGGCGTTTAAATGTTGAAGAAATATGAGTCATACGGTGTCTTCAATTTATTACAATTAATGGAAATTGGAAAGTTCAAATCCAAAACACAAATGATATAGCATCATTTGTAGAAATCTTGTCGGTAATTTAATATGCTCTATTAATTATTATTATATTAGATAGGTACATAGGTTAAACCCCAATATAGCCCACTGGTGCTTAGGCACATGCGCGTTATAATGTGATTCTCAGTTTGTCGGAGGTTCTACAAATGTTCAGACAATGGAGGCAAAACACGGGAGTCTCATGCCGGACCCAATCTTGACTACCGTCAAGGTGCGATATTAAGTTAGCTGCAGTTTAAGATTTGTGTGCAGTGTTTAATCCAGGGGGTGACCGAGAGGGAAATTGCCATCCGGACAGTACATAATTCCCTCCCGGAAACATTACCATATCATATTCATATTTTTTTAATCTATAAAAGAATGGGTGAATTGCGTAGAAATAGGTAAAAATACCCCCAAAGGTTTCATTTTCCCCCCCGGAGTAAATAGTCTGAATTCAACACTGTTTGTGTGTACTTAGTACAAAAATACCTGTGCATCACCGTAAAAAAAGCAGTTAGTCCAATCGTCGTATATAATTGTGAATTTGAACTTCCCAATGAGTATATCTCTTATTTATAGCTTAAAATCCAGTTTCACCACTGGCATAACAGTTCCTTTATGTTCTTATTCCGTAAATGTCAAAATGTACCAGTGGGCTATACTGGAGTTTTCTCGATACATGTTTTATAGGTGTAATTTGGCAAAGTACTGAATATTTTGAAGCACGATGAACAACAAAAAGAGATATAATTTAAAATAAGACAATTAGGATTCCTTGGAAATCTTTTCATCGTGTACCCTTGCTCTGAATGATTGGAGCAACCAAATGCGGAACAACATGCCATTTTACGTCTTTTTTTAGGTGGGTTTACACTAAAATGCTGTAAAGTGAAATTATGAACTACATAATTTATATATTATATCTGTCATTAAGTTTGGACTAACAAGATATAAGTAACTTATTTTTTCAATAATTTCATATTGATTTGTAGAATCATATGTTATTCAAGATAATATGCAATTGTACACCGCAATAATCTATTGAGCTGTGACTTACGAATATTTAAGCAATATAAAACTTACAGGAAAATATTTATTTCTCTGTTAAATGTTCTAGTTTGTTTGATGTTAATACTAAATATCGTAACTAACTAATTGGCAAACTATAGTTTGGAAAACTCACGGCCACGGGAAAACTAATGGCGGATTGCATCACGTGATGCGTCGACTCAAACTTTTGACAAGTTATAAAATGCCAATGTCTTATTTTGACATTAGTAACTTTTTGAAACTAAACATTTTATACACTGTTAAAAATGACAATAACTTGGAATCCTTTTGCCTTCAACCAATAGAAAACATGACCATCGTATGGCCACACTGTGATTATATAGTCACTGTAATTTGTATAGTAAATAACTATTATTAGGCAAATGTCATTCATTTGACACTATTGACTTATTACTACTTCATTACCTAACTGAAGTAGTAATAAGTCCTTATTCAAGCAGTTGTAGATAAAACATATAACAGCTTACTGGAAGGAGGAAACATTGTGAATGGATTATACAGGAGGTACATGCTAATCAGCAACCATCTTGTATATTAAATACTTGTGTAACAACTAATCTCAAACAAATACTTACAGGACAAAAAACCACCAGTACCATGGAAAGCTGTGTTTACTTCTCCACCATTCCTTGCCATTTTAGTAGCGCATACTTGCAACAACTGGGGCTGGTACATGGTCTTGATTGAACTGCCCAATTACATGAAGAGCGTCCTCAAATTCAAAATTGCTGAAAATGCCGTTTTGAGTGCTGTGCCATTTCTCACCATGTGGCTTTTCAGCATGATCTTGAGCAAAACCTTAGACACTCTAAGGGGCAAGAAAATGATTACCACCACTACGGCTAGAAAATCAGCAACACTGATTGCATCGATTGTTCCCTTAATTTGCTTTATTATCCTTTGCTATATTGGATGCATGAGAACGTTAGCAATTGTCATTATGACACTTGCTGTGACAGCTGTTGGAGGAATGTTCTGCGGATTTTTGTCCAACCACCTTGACATCGCCCCGAACTTTGCTGGAACCCTAATGGCAATAACAAATTCCTGTGCTACAATTCCTGGGATAATTGTGCCCATTTTTGTTGGAAAATTGACGGAAGCTGATGTATGCAAATATTTAGCCAATGTAAATGTCCCTATTAATTTTCTATTTTGCAGCCTTCAATAGGCTCCTGGAGGATCATATTTTGGGTTACAATCGTCCTGTATGTCATTGAAATAATCATTTATGGCATATTCGCCTCAGGCGAGGAGCAAAAGTGGAACAAATATGATAGCACTGCTGCTGGTGAATCTCAGCCTCTTAAAGCTACTAAATAAGCTTTAGAATTAGATCTCAAAAAGTAGGGTTTGCTGCCCGTTGTTTTTCGTTATTACTAAAATGGCGAAAATAAATGTTTTGATATGAATATTTTGCTGAAAAGCGGATGAAAAAGACTGGAACAAAACAAATGGCAGCAAATCACATAATTATTAGATTGGATGATATGTTGAAATTAGGACCTTCAACAACTTTATTTACTGTAAAAATACGACTCATCACTATTAATATTTGTGCAATACAGGGTCAGGCAACAAGGCGGGGGGAACATATTTCTAAAACTATGAGAGTTACATAAATGTTATTTTTGTATTTAGTGTGCGAAATTAATGATTTTATAGTGTGAGAGTCGAAAAAGTAATTCGAATGCTCTAAAACATTTCACGCTAGTAATACAAACAATATTTTTCCTACAACCGTTAAACAAGGATATCAATATTGTTTCGCACTGTAGTGCGTGAAAATTTTTGGCGCTCTGTGCGCATTAAAAAATGGCAAACTTTGTGCATTGACGGTTGTCGAAAAAATCATTTATATGTATAAGGGCCGGTTGCAGAAAGCAATGTTAAGTCTGGTGTTAGCTAACGCGACGTCAAAGTGAACAAAAACGAATCAAATCTCAAATGCTTATGGTAACTAATACATTAGTAAACAAAATTTGATTCGTTTTTTGTTCACTTTGACGCGACGTTAGCTAACACCAGACTTAACATTGCTTCTGCAACCGGCCCTAAGAGTTGTAGATATGAAGATGGTAAACACTCCTATAACAAGAGATCAATAAAAAAACCAATTAGGGTAAGCTGTGATATGTGTTATACGTTTGGAAGTACTGAAGTGTATTGTCAGTCTATGTCAAATTTGAGATTTGCAGGTTAAGTTTTACGTTAGTCTGTGTCAAATAACAAACAAAACCTAACCTACTAATATCGAATTTCACATGTACTGATAATACACTTCAGTACTGCCAAACGTATAACACATATCACAGCCTACCCTAATTGGTTTTTTTATTGATCTCTTGTTATTTTTCTATATTACAGGGTGGCTCAAGAAATGGTGAATCAAACTTGCTTTTTTTTAATGGAATAGCCTATATTTACGTCACTTAAAAGTTTTGTGTTGATACACTAATCATTTAATATTGAGTCTTATGGGCCTAACGTCAACTGTTTTGGAGATATTGGCGATTTTATGCAACAAAACGCTGAATTCAGCTGCTACTGTTCTTTGTGAATTACATTTTGCGTGTAAAATGGTGGCTTTGGGTATTAATACTATACATGTTGCTCAGCATTTGCTAATTTAATAATTTCAGATTTTTTTGTATTTCTGAAAATCTCTTTTAATTAGATTTTTTTAATCTCACTTTATACCCCCAAATTCAATGGTTTTTCAAATATGCGGGTCCGAACATAAAGACACTTTTTAGCCCTTAAGGGATAACAAACAAACACTGTGAAAATGTGAATTTAAACACTGAGAAATGTCCGAGCACAAGAAACTAGGTTTAGATTTCAAGAGAAATTTCATTAAAAGGACAAAAATACAGGGTGTTTGATTTTACAAAATCGAAATATTTAATTTGCAGGGGTTGAGCTCTCTGTATAGCTTTACTACCTACAGAATGGGAGAAAATATTTGAACATTTAAAGTAATTATGTACTATGTACAGGATTTTGGTTGTATTTTATGTATGTATGTATTATCGTTAACCTCTTGTTACCTTAGCGGTGTAGAGGCTGGTGCTTTGTAGGCCAGCATCTCGCGGTGTAGTGCTCAACTTGGCCCGAGTTGCGAGTTACAAAGTTGCGCGTCTGTGGTTCTAAGTAGAGCAGTTAATTTGGTGCCCAACTGTGAGTTGGGATTTGAAACCGAGGACTTGCTTAATGCAAGCCTATCGCTTTCCCAACTGCACTACCTGACTTTTTTTTAAATTCTGTATTTATTTGATACTGGAATTTTATTTACTCCTGTTTCTTGTTTTTCATGTTTATTATTTTTTGTGTCAACAATGACTGATTTGTTATTTTCTAAACCTGCTTTTAATTTTGTTTGGGGAGATATATAGTGTTTAAATTACTATTTTAACAGCATTTGTTTCTTATCCCTTGAAATTAAACATCTTAAGGGGCTTCAATTGTTTTTTATCTTCAAACTCGCATATCTGGAAAACCATTGAATTTGGGCTCATGAAGAAAAAGGAAAACTCTTTAATAGGGCTTTTCAAAATACAAAAAACCCGAATTATTAAATTAGCAAATGTTTAACACTCGGTGTAATATAATCAGAGCCACCATTTTGCACTCTAAAGGTAATTCATGGAAAACATAATTTGTTGGTAACATTTGCTTTCGTTCAATTGTTTTGTTCTTTACAGCACTGCCTGAAATTCAGCAATTGTTTGTATAAAATCGTTAATACTTCCAAAACAGTTGACGTCAGACCCATACTTTATACTAAAATGATTAGTGTTTCAACATAAAACTTTTACAGTCAGTCTTATAGAGACCACTAATCTGACGTTAACTTTAATTCGTTGTTAAAATAAACAAAAGCGCACCAAAATTGGTTTACTAATGAATAAAATGTCATAAGCAGTAATGTTTTGATGCGCTTTTGTTTATTTTAACAATGAATTAAAGTTAACCTCAAATTGCATTTAAAAAAATAATAAATTTGGTTTGTCACACTTTTTTGAGCTACCCTGTATAATCAAAAATATGTTAGTGATGTGCACCACCTTAGTACCTACAACTTTTACATAAGTGATTTTTATGTAACTCTCATAGTCTTAGAAACATCTTCCACCCCGCCTCGTTGCCCGATCCAGTATATGTTTTGATGTTAGTGCTATGTAAAACCGCCTAATTATATTTTTTGTTTGTTTCAAGCATTTAAGGTGAAATATACAGATACGTCTGTTGAACTCAACAAAATGTAACACTCGTACCTCATATTTCCAACCTCTGTACAACTGCCAATTGCACTTACAGTATTTTTACCAAAAAATATTCTTTGCAGCTTCAGTTCTATACTCGAAATAGTGCAGTAAGCAGTATATGTTAGTATAGTTTTTATATAAGTGTTTCTACATAGATGTAGGGGCAGTTGTTTGCCAAAGAGCTTGCTGAACGAATAGCAACAGCTATACTTTTCTAAGGCTGGTTAGTATAAATTCTGATAGTTTATAAAGATATATAATATATATTTAGATGGTGTTGACTACTTATAGCCTCTACATTTACAATAAAGAAAGAGGTAGCTATACTAATTCTTTTATTTTACATTTCTAGTGTTTTTATAAGCTATCATTTAAGTATCCAATTCAGACATCTCCTTGATGATTGTCATGGATAGAACCTTGATATCTGGCAGTGATTGGTAACAGTTTCAAGTTAACACAGTTCATGGGAAATAACCTCTCTTATTATTGAATTTTTCTGAATTTGGTTCATAGGTAATTCAATTTAACATATCACTGAACACTGCTGTCTGTAAAGTATTTGGAGAAGATAAGTATGAGCTATAAGGTAGTACATTTTTTATAGCTATTCGTAAATTAATATACAAGGTGTCCCATATCGTTACGTTCAAATTTAGAGAGCGTAAACTAGGTTCAATTCTGAGAGTAAAAAGCACATTAGTGGGTAGGTCGATTTCATTTGTTTCAGAGTAAAACATACACATTTTATTTATGGGTACTGTAAACTTGTAGTCAATGTCAATGTCCATATTTATTAGTGATGGGCTTATTCGAATGAACAATAACCGTTATCGGTTATTGAAATAACCTATGTAACTCGGTTTTCGTTCCAAGTATTCGAATGAAAAATAACCTCATCCTGATACGTACTACGTGCCATATCTCAGCGACCCGAGTGATCAAATTCTGTAAATAATACGCCATTCATAACTCATAAGCATAAGCAAGGCTGATTGTATTGCAAAACACCATTTGGGCATCTCGCTCTACAGTTTTCTCCCTTGCCAGCTGAGGCTCGCGGTCGATCCGTTGTCATATGATATGAACATAAATCAATTTTTGCCGCCTTTAGCCCGGCCAATCGATAAACATAAACGTTTTACCACTATTTTTTATTGCGATTAGCAAGCAGTCTCGCATATTTCTTTCTTTCTACACTTCTTAATAAATACCTCTTAAATCCAATACATAACACATAATGTACATATTATGGTTTTGGTTATACAGTGTGTTTCACTTTACATGGAAGCACCTCTGTATTTTATTCGTTTTTTGTATGAATCGATTTTAATTTTTTACCAGTTGTACAACTCACCAAGAGGCATCTATTCATGTCCTTGAGCGCAAATGATGTTATTAGTCTGGCCTACTACGATGAAGAACATGAGTCGTATTGTCAATATTTTTGCACCGCGTTAGAGTTACAGCAAAAAGTTATTAAGAAAAGTTGTTTAGAATCAAAAGGAATACCCCAGATACCGATTTTCGTTTACTAATTCGAATTGTTAATTTTTATCCATAAATTTGTCAGTCCCAAATTTCAACTTTTAATTTTGGTATCAAATGGTGCCATGGAGAAACAGCATTTTTATTATTGTTGCAAACGTCATTAGCTATTAATGGATGGCTGAATTACGTTTAACTATAGCTGAGAAAGTAGAAATAATTAGAATTACTAGTGAAAATGCTAGATCCAATAGAGAAGTAGCTAGAATATTTAATGGACGGCATCCAGGGCGTGCACCTATTTAATCTGGAACTGTTTAAAAAATTAATCAACTTTTTAATTTGTGTCAGGATAAATAGGTGCACGCCCTGGATGCCTTCATTAAATATTCTAGCTACTTCTCTATTGGATCTTGCATTTTCACTAGTAATTCTAATTATTTCTACTTTCTCAGCTACAGTTAAACGTAATTCAGCCATTATTAAAGCGAATGACGTTTGCAACAATAATAAAAATGTTGTTGTTCCATGGCACAATTTGATACCAAAATTAAAAGTTGAAATTTGGGACTTTGACAAATTTATGGATAAAAATTAACAATTCGAATTATTAAACGAAAATCGGTATCTGGGGTACTCTTTTGATTTTAAACAACTTTTCTTAATAACTTTTTGCTGTAACTTAACGCGATGCAAAATATTGACAATACGACCCATGTTCTTTATCGTAGTAGGCCAGGCCAGGCTAATAACGTAATTTGCGCTCAAGGACATGAATAGATGCCTCTTGGTGAGTTGTACAACTGGTAAAAAATTAAATCGATTCATACAAAACCAAAGAATATACAGGGGTGCTTCCATGTAAAGTGAAACACACTGTAGATCGGAAGAATGTAGGAGTAATCGAGCTAATGCAGAATAGCGAGTCGTAAAACTCATACAAATACAACAATATATTATTAATTATTATTATATTATTATAAATCGCCAGCAATCGAAACAATAAAGGTGTATCCAGATATATTTCATTCATATCCACAATTACTTATTGCACAAACTCCTTAGAAATCAAATAAAAAATCATTTATACAATTATTATAATTAACGATTAACTGAGTTCCTCTGCTATCTGCAAGTTACGATGCCGATGCAGATGAAGCTGAACCGGCAAAATCGAAACGACATCGAGAGCCAAAAATGTATTCGAATGATTATTCAAATAATCATTCGGTTATTAATATCATTAGAATGCAAATAATTCGGTTATGAAAATTGCCCGGTTATGCACATCACTAATATTTATTCATACTTTTACATTTACATACAAGTTTTAACCCTCCAGTTGACGGGCTGGGGTCTGTGAGGCCAGGCAAATATATTCTTTGTTGTATTTTTTAAATAATTTTCCTTAATTTGTCTTAATTTTATCATCTGTCATTTGGCAGCCAGAATGCTTTGGGCCTGTCAGACCCAACCCGTGCATTCGTGTAAGTTTTTTTCCTACAATTTATTTTTTCGTATTTCGTAAAGGGACTAATTTTATGCCGTTTTTAGGCATAAAACATTCTTAGGGCGTTCCCCTAGTTTCTAAGTATTCACGCAGAATCTTTTACATACGGGTAAGTTCCTAAATTTCAATTGTTTATCGTTTCTGTGTGTTTTGCATGTTAGCAAACTTTTATCTCGAGTTTAGGGGATTTACCTTTCTTACTCTAAGTAGTTTATTTCTGGAGGGGAATCCCCGTTCTTTATGAACTTGTTTTGTGGTTCCTGCATTTGTTTGGAAACACACAAAACCATGCTGCGCCGACTGTGCGGTTAAATTTGATTAACGAAATTTTCCATTCAATATTTTGTGAGGCAAATTTATATACACTCATTTATATTTTTTTTACACTTATTCAGCCATATACTTTACAAATAATTGTATGTTATTCTTATTGTCTTTTCCGTTTTTTTAATTTATAATTTCTTTTGAAAACTTGCATTACATGTAACTTTTTTTTACTTTCTCGCATAGAGAAAGTATTGTAATCGTCAAAAAAATCGACTTCGAGATTTTGACGAATCTTGACGTTTTAGACCTCCTAGAGTCCGAAAAATCCATTTTTCGAATTATGTTGTGTGTGTGTATGTGCGTGTGTGTGTGTGTGTGTGAACACGATAACTTAAAAACGAAATAAGCTAGACCCTTGAAATTATGTACATAGTCATTATTCAAAATTTGTAGATTGCAGGCCAATTTTGAGTGAAATCGGTTAACCGGAAGTGGCACTTTACCTAAACAGGTTCGCGGTACCTTTTCAAGTAAAGTACCAGTTTGCTTCCAGATATTTGAACAAAAATTTTGTACATACATTTCTTATGTAGAAAAACTACCAGATATTACATTTCAGCATGATCGGGTAACCGGAAGTGGCATTTTACCTAAACAGGTAGCGGTATCCATTCAAGTAAAGTACCAGTTTGCTTCAAGGTATTTGCACGAAATTTTGCACATTCATTTATTATTGAGAAAAGTTCCCAGATATAAAATTTCAGTATGATAGGTTAACCTAAAGCGGCACTTTACCTAAACAGGTAGTGGTTACCTGAAAATGTAATTTTATCGCTGTATGTATATACATTGCAATAAACTTCAAATTTGCTAGAAAACAAGGCGAATGCGAGAAAGTCTAGGGGAGCACACTCCCGATTTTTAATAAATGGGAACTCCCAAGTTAATGTTTTTTTTCAACAACTATTTTTACTCTTAGCAGTGCAAATAGACCAGGTTAACAAATGCATGCCAGAAACTGGGCATGTTAATGTGTTATTAGGGGAAAAAAATAAAACACAGTTTGGGTCTGAGAAACCCAACCCGTCGAATGGTGTGATTCTGAATCGACCCGTCAACCGGAGGGTTAAAGAGTTTCTGTTTATTGAGGACAAATTTGTTATTAAAAGGCCTCACCGTATTTCTTCTGAAGAGTATGCAGATATGCAGTGCACGTCGAGCAGGTAAATGAATATCAAAATCGGTTTCCAAATAGACGCACTCCACATTACAGAACATTTATGGAGGTACACAGGCAATACCGTGAATGCCGATTACATGATTATCTTTTCGACAGAGGATTGAATTTACCAGTGGACTTTGATGAGTAAGTGTTAGATGCTGTTACAAGGGATGTTACAATGCTCAACTTGCCCCAGATTCGGGATACAGAGTTGGAGCGCGCCTTTGGTGTTTGCGCAGCAACAATTGTGTGAGGTGTGTGCCTTGGCGATGTGTTGACCTTGTTACTCTATCTCTTAGGTCTGTGATTCTGAGTAGAGCACAGTTAATTTGGTGCCCAACTGTGAATGGTCTCACGAGCCCGATTCCAATCGCCAAGGCTAAAGAAAAATTTCCGACCCCTGCGGCATTCGAACCGAGGACTTGCTTAATGCAAGCCTGGCGATTACCCAACTGCGCCACGCGGCTTTTTATAATGGTTTTTAGGAAAACAAATTCAGCTATTGCCTTTTTTAAGAGAAAACTATTTTTTTTTTGTAAATATAGCCTTTGTCAAGAGCACAGTTTGAAATGTACCTAAAATAAAACACTAATATTTTGCTAAACATATTAGCTCCATCAGAACTTTTAAAAATTATTATGCAGGATATATTCATACATGATCATATCTGGTTTTATTTTGTGGATGTTCTTTAACAATGGGTCTTCATATCTGTCTTATTTGAGCAACTATTTAGTTTTTGAACAAGTAAAATTTAATAGTATCAATTTTTAAATTTATTTTGTGTTAACCATCCATCTTCTTTGTGTGCTTTTGTTAATCGTTATGACATCCAACACCTATTTGACCTTGAACTGCAGATGGACGTTTTTCCTTCTACTTTTAAATGTATTTTGGATGCTTCGTGGTTCTTGTTCGATTCCCTTTTAATTGTTTGATTTTGGATTTCCAACATAAAATTTTCCGTTGCCATGTGTTGTTTTGGAATGGTGCTATACTACTTGGTTCGATCATATGTGAAATTATATTATAATTATTCTTACTAAAGTTTGGTTCAAGAAGGTGTGGTTGCCCATTTCCTAGTTCATTTTAGTTTTGGTTTAATACTAGTTTTGAATATCATATAATCTAAAAACTTCGTATGAATATGGTGCTAATGCAATTTGCCAGATTTAAAAATAAAACTGTAGGTAGTGACCAAATCTAAATTCAATCAGCTTCACCATTGCATACAGAAAATACGTGTGCACCTGTTTAAAACCTCAAAATAAGTTAAAAATGTTAGGTATACATATGGTTGAAAACGCTTCCTTGAGGAGTACCTACTTCTTTATTGTTCTCAACTCCCAAACTACCTACTTCTGTATGCCCGTCTGTACATTAAATGCATATCTGCCAATTCCCGAAGCAAATACATCGAAAATGACAAAATCAAAATTATAGGCGGAAAAACAAAATTCCAGAAAATAAGAACGACAACGTACAGTACACAGTACACAAACTACTTCTATTTTTTGCTATTAAGCCGCATACTTAAACTTTAAATGATAACGCCTGAGGAAAGTGTGTTTGGCCATGTGTATAAGCATTTATTATTTATTTTGGGGATGAGAATACATCCACAAATGTTTATCCAACCATTTGGTACCACCCTGTATAAATCATAGAAATACAGTACAGATAAACTAAGTACAGTTTCGTGGGGTTACATTCCAAAGGAATGCCATGAAGCGCAAATCCGTGATGCGCAAGTAAACACATAAATGATAAAAACGGGTTAAGTTCCATAAACTAGATTTATTTATACTATGCAACCTCAAAAACCTCAAAATTTTAGGCAGAAACGCTCGAGAAGACAGTAAAGCTTGAACTACAATTCCATACGTAACATAAGTCTGCCACTTAAATCTAGAGCTCGAATGTCCATTTGTTTATTCAAGTTATAATTTTTACAATTTATTTAAGGTCCAATTTAGTAATAAGAGATTCAAAGGAATAGGCTCGATAAGTGTGTTTACAAGTTCGTGATAAATAATGTTATTAGGTGTTCATGGCATAAACCGCATACGTCTGCTGCACGGCCTCCTGGATTAGTACGTGACTGACGTCTCTACGCGGCCCGCCACATTTGCTTAATTTTTGTGATTCTGAGGCCAACGTACTTTGGCGCCATCTGTTGGGTTTTTGATAAATTATCTGTAACGTAGGCGGGACTTTCTAGATTAAAATTAATCCAGGAGGCCGTGGACGTATGCAACCAAAGGCACAAGCGCAACGTACTGTAGCGCCTCTACAAATCAGAAAAAACGCCTTGAACTAAAAATACGGCGGGCTGCGTAGAGACGTCAGTCACGTACTAATCCAGGAGGCCGTGGTCTGCTGTATTTTACTTAGTGTGTGGAAGTTGAAACGGTTAATGTTGGCAATTCCATCCCGCGAACGGCAAAGAAAAGGGAGCACATAACTGCCCCGCGTAAAATCAAATCAGTAAAACGCAAAACCCGTGACAGCAAGCTCTGCCTGTACTTATATTTATCACGGTGTATTTTTTTAATATTTGGCCAATAAGTGTCTCGTACTCGTTAGTCGACACAATTCCTAACGCCAGAGCTTTTTCATCGATGATCTTTCACTTTGTCCTCTTTCATGAACTTGTCTGAGAAAGCACCAAACAAGACTGCCTTTGCGTCCTGTACCACTTTAAAAATTGTAACTCCCTTCCTTCTTGAATGACATCATACACATGCAATTTTTAACTCAAAGATAAATTCATCTATTTGAGGTATAATTGACAAAATAAAACTTAACTCACCTGTAACTTATAACTTTTTTCAGAGGTGTAACTATTTCGACAATCGTTAAACTTTTTTGTGAAATACTTGTACTTGTAAACTTGTAGCTACAGGTACCTGTAATTGTGAAATTGTGGACTTATGTAACTTATAACTTTCGTGAAATGAGCCCCAGGTGGTTGTAATGATGGCTTTGTTTCTACCAATTACGGCTGTAGTTATAATTACTACTTAGTTCCAAGTACTTAAAGTATCACCATCAATAAGAAAGAAATAAGTAACAACACAAAATCAATAGTTTATAAAAGTATTTATGTCTACCCTAATATGCATCAGAAAGATGAGTCATGCAAGACAAGGTTAAGGGGAAAGTATAATGGGGTAAACAAAGTATTTGAGAAGAATCGCCGGAAAAACAAAACATGACAGAATCAGAAATTTAGTAATCAGAGAAAAACGACAAAAATAAAACCATTAGTAGAGGTAGTAGAGAAAACAGTTTATGTGGTTTGGACACGTTACGAGAATGGGAAATAGAAGAGACCCAAGAAGGATATTGGAACCAAGGCCAGATGAAAGAAGATATGTAGGAAGGCCTAAGAAAACGGGAGGAAAGAATGGAGCAAATGGCATTGGCAAAAGGGAAGAATTTAGCACAACTAAGAGAATAGCAGCTAATTGCAGGAAATACCAAAAATGGACCACCAGCCCCGACGTCATAGGCGTAAGGGATGGGAAAAAATAATTTTTATAACTGCGCAACAAGATAACCCTGCCCTATATAAATACATCGTCAGGAAAGGAGGCAGGGCTTCTTTATCTTTTTCACTTTTATTAAATTTCAAGCGGACCTCTCGTCACCCACCGAAAAACTCTTGTGACCCAAATTCGGATCGCATTGAAGTTAAGAACTGCTGACCTAACCCTTCATCAACGAGTCCAAATGCACACATTTGACAAAAATAATATGATTAAAAAAACTTGCAATGTTGCATGTATAGCTATCTGATATATTGAGCATTAGAACTTCTATTACTGAAATGTATGTAATTGTAATCACAGATTCATTGCATCATCGTTTGAGTTATGAAAAAAAACATTTTTGACCTCAATATTTGTTATTGCAAATTACTATTAATTTTGTGGGCTGGTACCGCCAGAAAGTAATATTTAATATAAGTACAATTCATAAAGTTGCTATAAAAACAATTATTTAGTTCTATTGTCACACGAAATTATCAACAAACTACCTAACACTAAAGTATACTTATGCTAAACTTTATTTCTCAGATTACCTAAATGTAAGCAATCAAGGGTGATCATGAATATGAAGAAAATGTAATTGCTAATATAACTCTTGTAGAAAGAATTAAGATAAAATAATGGATTAGATAGCACTTGAAATGCTAATTAAAGAGGTTTGCACACCATATCGTCGTTGAGCTACGAAAACCTCGTAAGCGACACGCATACCTAAATTGGATTTAGGTGTTAGTTGGATCAAAAATCTGTCCCGGCATTTACTGCGAAAAGCTCATAAGGCGCTAACTAAAGAATGCATGTATTTAGTCATGTGAGATAACCACGTAAGCGTCACTTGCGTTTTACTGGGCAATGCAAACGCGTAAGCGACATTAAATGCTATGTCAGCGATGTGTACCCATTGTGTTCATTTTGTGTATGGCATTGTGTTGTAATTATTACTTTATTTTTCGGTAAGTATTATTCATATTTTAATCTATCGTTGTCTAGTTTAAAGCATTTTCAATATCATTAAGTTTCGCTTTCGATGCGCTTTAATTATCAAAATAAAATAAGGCTGGCGTTTACGTGTTTTTTCGCGCGATGGAAAACAAGACCTCGTCTTGCGTTTACGTGCTTTTTTTGAGATGTGTTGGTAAAAAACTTTTTTATTTCTAAATAGCTTAGATTACATACGCAACTAATGGATCCAACGAGTAGAGGATGGAAATTGCTAAACTTAGCTACAGGGAATTCAGAAGGGAATATTAATCCTGTGAAGCTTGACGAGACCCCAAATATTGAGATTGTCCTAGAGCTTGGTGACGGAAAATCAGTGTAAGAGTTTATAATTTTTACTTTTGCAGCAACGGTAAAAGACTGCTTTTTTGGTAATGTTTTTTTTTGAATCGTTACTCTATTTTACAGTTTAATTAACGACGGTGTTCTTCCCCAATGGATATTTTTTTCTACTAGTACCAACGATCAAGGCGATGTTCAAGCAGCTTCTGAATATAAATCAGTGTAAGTTAAACACTTTATCCATGCACCATCTCTAACTTTTGTCATAAATACTAATTATTTTTTTCAGATTTCGATACCAATGATATTCATGATGATAATATACCAGCAGATCTACATGAGGAAGATCAATCTGTGTCTTCAACTCCAGCTAGGACAAGTGTGGAAAACGAAAATTGTGCAGAAGGTACTGACGATGTCGCTTCAGATTCAAGCTTCAGGCCTTCCGATGATGAGCTTGACAGTGACTCCGGCGTTGCTAACCAACTGAATCCCCCTGATACTGAAAACGGAGTAGAGGAACGCGAAGCAAACCAACACAGAAAAAAAAGAAATGCGAACGGCAAACCTGAGGAGTGGCACTGTTATAAAAATAAATTTAAACGTATGAAGGGCAAAGAGTATATTATGTTCAAAAGGACCCGGCTGGAAAGAAAAGCTACTGTGTGAAGAAAACAGCAAGGAAAATGGGTCGACCTTGTTCCCGCAATGAGTGCCGAAGGTAAAGACAAAAGTATGTTCCAGGCATCTTAGAAGCTGACAGGGAACGTCTTGTTTACAGGATTTTGGCAAAACATGGACTAGAACCATAGGAAAGTGTATATAAGCAGTCTGGTCCGTTTAAAGAAGGAATAGAGTCAGAAAAGGTCCTGACAGCCCATCGCGAAGGAAAGGTACATTGCACTATAGCCTAACCATCAATAATGAGCTGCACCCAGTCTGCAAAACTTTGTTTCTGTCAACATTTGGATTAAAAGAGTGGACAGTAAGAAATTGGGTCATGAAAAGCAAGGATGGTATGCACCAAGATACAATAATTAGGCATAATAGTCCCAGAACTGTGGAAAAAGACGCAAAAAAAGAGTTTGCTGCTACTTATTTAAATAGGCTGCCACAAATGCCATCCCACTACTGCCGAGCTTCCACATCTAAGAAATACTTAGAACCAATAATTGAATCAAAATCTGAGCTGCATCGGATTTATCTTCAAGCGTGTCAAAATGAGGGGAGAGAAGCATTGGCCAGAAAACAGTTTCTTGAGATATTTAAAAGGAAGAACCTGGGACTTTTTCAACCAAAAAAGGACCAGTGCGACACTTGTATTGGATATAAACACAAGCAGGTGTCTGAGGAACACTGTGCACAGCATGTGAAGCGTAAGGACGAAAAAAGGGAGCAGAAGAATCGGGAAAAAGAGAAGGCAATTAGAGGAGAGCAACTAACATACACAAAGCTATGCCCAATGCTAAAAGCTAGTGCGCTTTATTACAAAACTAAATTATGTGTGCATAATTTCACACTTCACAACATTGCTACAAAAGATGTCACTTGCTATTTGTGGAATGAAAGCGAGGGTGGTCTTGTAGCAGCGGTTTTTGCCAGCTGTGTGGTAGATTTCCTTAAAAAAGAAATAGAAAAGCACAAGGCTAATTCAGCGGTTATTATCATCAGCGATGGCTGCACGTACCAGAATAGAAATTCTGTTTTGGGTAACGCACTGCTAAAGTTCGCTAAAGAGAAGAAAGTCACAATTACTCAGCATTATCTAGAAAAGGGGCATACCCAAATGGAGGTTGATAGCATACACAGTACTATTGAAGGCAAACTGAAGAACAAGGAAGTCTACCTTCCGTCTGATTATGCCAGAATCTGTAAAGAAGCTAGACCAAAGCAGCCTTACCAAATTCAGTACCTGGATTACACATTTTTCAAGGATTTCTCAGCCCTTCATTATATTTGTTGTAGTAAAACTTTAACTTGCTACGGGTAATCTCAGTTACCATACGTATAACAACTGCTTGTTAATTAGATAAACAAATGTCATGTCCTATGTATTGTAAACTGTTCTTGTTCTCAGAAGCATTAAAGCATTTCACCAAATAATCATATTTTCGTGATCCTCAATAATATTTCATCTGTTAGACCCAGAAAGGGCCCAGGGGATCCTGTAGTTACAGATGTCTGCTCATACAAGTATTCACCAGAAGGTGAAATACTTTACAAGATCAATGTGACTGATGAATGGCTTCAGCTACCAAAACGCATAAAGAATGGACCTTTTGAACTACAACAACTTTATCCTGCAAGATTGAAAACATCAGGAGATAAATTTAATCACTTGCAAGAGCTAAAGAAAGTCATTCCACGTGACTGCAGTGGTTATTACGACGAGCTTCCACATTCGTAAGACTGTATTATATTGTATATTTAAGTTAATAATGTTTTGGCAGTATTAAGATTAAAATAATAAAGATTTTATGTGAAAGTTCTTTATTTTTTATTGCTTTACAACTAATATCAAAACCTCGTATCTGTCAACACTGCACAAATCATCTGTAAGAGAAAACCACGTAAGCAACAATTTGTTTTTTTTTTGTTAAAAGTATTAAAACGTTTACGTCTATTATGCGACAAAAAAATCCTATTAACTCATACAGTATCACAGAAAAAAAACATATTCTTGAATTAAATTAACGGTATAAAACAGTTTTACGTGTCTCCTGTAAAATTAGCTTTTTGTCGCTTACGAAGTTTTCGTAGCTCAACGACGATATAATGATTAAAACCACATAATAAATGCCTTAGCATTGTTATAAAAAATATAATAGTATAATACAACACAAAAACAATATCTATTAGTTTGTGTAAAATATAAAAAACAAATCATTTTTTTCGTTTCAACATCTCAATTTTCTTTTGATCCCTGTCTTTATTATCAATAACACGTTTCACTACTAAAGACTTATAACTGACTTTACTTTTGGCCTTAGATTTTCCATTTAAACAGTAAGTACTATTATTTTGATCTACACGATCAATGGGTGCTAAATCACTGAAAGCCAAAAATCCACTATCACTAATTTCCATTTTACTACTTAAATTTAAAGCTTCCCGCCTTCTTGATAACTCTGGGACAAAAACTCTTTCCGATTTATTTTTTCTATACAAATATACATTTCCAGAAGATTCTGACGCATCACTACTGCTGTCATTAACATCCATTGGACTTTCTATGCAAGGTGCTTTAAAACTTGAGTCGCCATCATGAACATTTTCTCTGCGATGGAAATGTATGTGGTCCGTTGGTGGGGGATAATCTAAAGCCATTTCTCTTATTTTTTTATCAACTGCTGCATAGTTCGAAGCCATATTTTGATTTATTTTAAGTCCAATGGCCATACTACCAATGCCTGTCTGTTCTTTTAATATCCGATTTAAATTTGGAATAACAAGGATTGGTACATTATGTAATACTGCCATGTCAAGAATATGTTTTACCATAAACTTGGGATTCACGTGGTCCGATATTAGAATGGAAGAGGCGGTATTGGTTTCCAGAAGTCTCGTTGCTTGATTTGCACCAAATACCACTTGTGAACTAAAAGAATATTAAATTAGTCCTGAAGGTTATATCTAACACATTCCTTAATAACATACCTATATTCCTTGTCTACCGACTCCTCTTCGGAGCTACTGTATTTAATCCTAAATTCTTTTCGCTCTGCGCGAGGAATATTTTTTAATTTGCTCCACGGTACATTTACTTTTGATGGTTTCACTTTTACTAAATGTTCTTTTAAAATTTCAGTTAATGCAGTCGCATCTTCTGGTTTTATAATAGGCCTGTAATTTCATATTTGTTACGGAGTTATTAAAGAAAAATATTATGATTTTACCAGTAATTTACGAATGGCGACGCCAGGACATTTCTTACCGTTCGTTTTTTTTTATTTTTCTTGGCAGACAACGACAGCTTCTGCTGCAGCGGAGTTAAAGTATTAGTATTCATAGAAACGTTTATATGTGCATTGCCATCCAACACATTTAAATCTTTATAAAGTTAGGTTAAGTTACATGATGGCAAGTGGACAACATATGGATTTAAAAAAACCCTGTTATCGCTTGCAGGGGTAAAATTAAATTTAAAAAAACTATTGTACAGGGTGATTTAAAATTGCACCAAAGTATTGCATGAATTGAGGTTACTCGGAAGTAGTTATAAAAGTGTAACTACGTTCTAGCGCAGATTTTTTCTTTCATTTTTTAAACAAACTGACGCATTTTCATACCAATTTTCGAAAAAACAATTTTTTTTGATAAAACCGCCCTAAAAACAGCTAATTTGTCTAGCGTAGATTTTTTTAAAACGTCAAATTTTAGCAAAAACAGGTCGATTTTATCGTTTTTATCCGTGGAATTTTTAAGATACTTTAAAATAGTATATTATGATACTGTAAAAGTACGCTTTTAAAGCACGTGCGACGGGCTTAAGAGCACGACGCAAAGCGGAGTGCTTTTAACGTCTGTAAGTCTATCTCAAATTCGAGGTGAGCAGGTTAGGTTTTGCGTCAGTCTGTGTCAAAACTGACGCAAAACCTAACCTGATCACCTCGAATTTGACATAAACTTACAGGGCCACCAACATATTATTCATACGTTGTATAACCATGACCATTCAAAAATGTTTGAGGTTTTGCGTCAGTCTGTGTCAAAACTGACGCAAAACCTAACCTGATCACCTCGAATTTGACATAAACTTACAGGGCCACCAACATATTATTCATACGTTGTATAACCATGACCATTCAAAAATGTTTGATCAGTTCTGAAAGCACTTTATATCCAACTCCAAATACAAAAAGCGGCTCATATTACACTAGTGGAATATGAAATTTCATATTACACAGGGTATTTTTTAATTAGTGGGCTACATTGTCAATAAATGACATTAACGTCGAGGTTATCAGGTTAGATTTTGCGTCACTTTTGACACAGACTGACGCAAAACCTAACCTGCTAACCTCGAATTTGACTGACTTAAAACCTAACCTGGAATTTGACATAGACTTACAGTGTCACCAACTATATACATAGTTGTAGATAAAATATTCTAGCTGCATTCAGTAAACACAACACCTCTGCCAGTTTTGCTATTATTAGCATCTCTCTTCCACCCGCGCCGATGGTTATTATCGATCTCTTTCAGAAAGCCAATTTAGTTTAATCTATCGCCAATTTCCAATTATTAATTATCATTCCGTACTCATGCAAGAATTCATTTGCAATTTTTAGAAAATAATAATCACCTGCCTTCTTATTGGACAACTATGATTACCACTGATCACAAAAGCTATAATACAAAGATACCTGCTAATGTATTTTGTATTAAATAAATGCCCTACTTTTTACATGTGTCATTTTGATCTGCATTTTTGCATCAGTGGTAATTATAATTATAATTAATAACTCATTATTATTAATAAAAATAATAATCTCTCACGGACCCCACATGTTTTGAGGGTGTTTTCTTTGTGATGGGGGTTTTTAGTCCAGGGGTTTTTTATCCGGGGGGTTTTTAGTCCGGGGGTTTTTTATCCGGGCGGTTTTCAGTCCGGGTGTTTTTCTCCGGGGGTCTTATGTCCGGGGTTTTTGTCCAGGAGTTTTTTGCCCTAGATTCAGTGCTGCGGGTTGACATTCATCCTCACTTTGAACTTTTTTAGTTCAGCCATTATTTTGCCTGTTTTTAACTAGTTCGTAACATGATTCTTGATGATAACTTTTCAATTGATTCTAACGAAATTTCAAATTAAGAGTAGGATTTCATTGTTGTAAACTTTAGCACCAAGTTATTTTGACCATAGCAGGCTTATAACAGATGAGTTATAGCTATTAACATATCTAGGAATGTTATGAGTATCATAACTGCCGCAGATGTTTTGAAATCCGAGCTCGTAGAGCGAGGATTTTAAAACTTCTAAGGCAGTTATGATTCATAACATCCGTGATTTGTTCAATAGTTTATCGGTTGCTATATGGTTATGGTTGCCATGTAGGGTAATATTCTTTAACCCTACAGATAAGTTATGACCTAGTTACCTGCCTACTTTTGTATATGTAAACAAAGGCTTAATATCCTGAAACCGATAAAAGATATTAATAGGTACTATACCAACTAAATATTTTTTACGCTAGCTGTAATCATATATATAATACACATATATTGCTAGTAGGGCCTGGAAACGTCAGAAAACATTACGGCGCCGACATAGTCTCACTTAGAGTATAACGTGTCACGTGCGCATGCGTGAGAATTCGAACTCCGCCTTTAGAAGCGAATTTTAAACTTGACCACTTCCCCATTGGGCGGACGACGCCGCCACGCTTGCGCACAGCTCACCATATACATTAAGGAGTTGGTTGTGTGTCTCACTTCATCGGCCAGTTTCCCACTCATAGCCGCTAGCAATATAGTAAGTATTAGATATATGGCTGTAATATGCTCCTTTGCACTAATCGGCAAGAGATTAGAGTGACGTCACAAGCATCACAAACTAGGAATGTTGCATAGACGTTTATTATCGTGCAGGTTCAAAATTTTTAAGAGGAATTTTGAACGAAAGAAGAGCAAAACGACCAGAAAATTGTCCAGTTCCAATTCCGAGAAGGCATTTTTGCCATGCTCGGGCCCCAAAATTGCAAATAAAAGGGATTAGTGCGGCACGGCGATCATTCTCCGCACCGACTGGTGTCCGACATCTGCTGTTGTAGAAAGTTTGTCGGCCTCTCTATCGCCGAGAACACACGCGTCGAAGGGACCGTTTCTAAGAAAAGCCTCGTTCCGATGCCCAGTTGATGCTTTTATTACAGCCCATGCCACCCTGTGGCTTACACGTTACACGCGGTGCTCAAAATGTTGGAAATTGTTTTTTTGGCCTGCAATTATCTTACCGCTGCCACTTCGCTTCAGCTGTTCGCGGGCGTTTCAGTTCCGGACTCAGGAATATTGCTGCGTGTTCGGAAGACTAAAAGTGGTCGTTTCTATTCCTCGACTAGATCATGAAAATAATACTATAATCATTACAACAATTGCTGCATATTAACAAAACTAAAATAGTCGTTTTCCTTTCTGAATTTATGAACATAATATGGAATATTACTGTCATTACTAAAATAGAAGAGACAATCCAATACATTTCCAGATTTACCAACCACCATAAAATGATACTGTATTTAACAAACACATTTAGTAAAAGCTTCTCTCACAAATGAGCAGTAATTTTTCGTGGAATATTGCTATTGGCAAACCGGTTCAATTTTATTTGAGATTAAACGGTGAATATCTGGAGTTTTTAATTTGTAACGTGTAAAACAGGTTTCTGCAATCTAGGCTCCTCCCAGTAATTTAATTTTTGCACCTATTCGTTAAACATAGTGTACAATATTTTCCGAAATATACATATATCGAAAAAAATCAATTCTAGTCGAAACTAGGGGTGATGATATTAGAAGAAATCCTATATTCTTAAGAAATATCGTTATCGGTATCACTGATCCGAGTGTCGAGTATATCAATCCGTCGATATATGTATAGTGATATAGTGAAATATGACATACAGTGTGGAAATAAAGTAACGGATAAATTCATTAACTTTGTTAATATTAATTTTTCTGAAAAAATCTTAAAGGGTATAGCGATTTTAATTATAGGACATACACTACAACTACCTTTATGTTGCTACGTAATTTCTTTTTCATGATATGACGTCATCGAGTTTTTTTTTAAATAACAACCTATATTTTTTGTTATTGATTTTGGTAGTATGTACTTTTTATGTTGTTTTATATATAAAATTTTCAATATGTTACATCTGAAAAAATCGAGAAAAATGGTCTTAAAGTTTAAATATTAAAACCATGAAATGAGAAAAATGTATCTAGTTACCTACGTTTGACGGAAAGTCATTGACGCCACATTCGTTTTTATTGAAATTAAAAAAAAACAATTGAAAAATACAACTAGAACTCCATTCAAAGTCAATCCACCGGTAACTAGATTTATCTTGCTCATATCATTGGTTTTTAATATTTAAACTTTAAGAGCATTTTTTTCGATTTTTTTCAGATATAACATATTGAAAATTTTATATCATTGAAAACAACATAAAAAGGATTTACTACCAAAATCAATAATAAAAAATATACGTAGGTTGCTTTTAATAAAAAAAGTCGATAACGTCATATCATGAAAAAAAAATTACATAGGAAACTGAAAAATAGCTGAAAATATTCCCTATGGTCAAAATCGCTACACCCCTTCGAGAGTTTTTCTTTTATAAAAATGAATATCAACGAAGTTAATGAATTTATCCGTTACTTTATTTCCGCACTGTATATTAATTATTTTTATTAGAAATGTATTGTTTGAAATGTCATAACCACAAGCATAACAATGGTGTACCAAGTAACTCAGTTATAACGTCTTGCTTCTATACCGAACGTTTGCTCACGTAGTGCTGCAATTATATCTAGCTATACAGTGTGTCCAAGATAAGAGAGCCAGTATGTGGATCTCGGTAGTTGTAAGAGATACAAATTTTGTTAAATGCAAAGAAAGCTGCGCAAATAAAGGACTAACAAAATAACGCCTAGAAATCCTTGATATGATTTTTCGTTTTTGAATTATCTCAAAAAACCGTATTTTTGGATTTTCTATTTTTTTTGTTTTCTGGCGTTGATATTAAAGTTAGAGCGAAACTGATTAAACTTCTTTATAGCAACTTTTAGTGGACTTAATGATTACGTTATCAAATTTTTTATCCGACCTTTCGTCTTCAAGAAACCATCATCAACTTAATTGTTTTAAATACAGTCCTGGTTTTTTATGCCAAATTTTCCAGTGTCCTATATACTTTTTTTTCATGATATGACGTCATCGACTTTTTTTATTAAAAGCAACCTACGGATATTTTGTATTATTGATTTTGGTAGTAAATACTTGTTATGTTGTTTTCAAAGACATAAAATCGAGAAAAATGTTCTTAAAGTTTAAATATTAAAAACCAATGAAATGAGCAAAATAAATCTATTTACCGGTGGATTAAATTTGAATGGAGTTCTAGTTGTATTTTTCAACTGTTTTTTTTAAATTTCAATAAAAACGAATGTGCCGTCAATGACTTTCCGTCAAACGTAGGTAACTAGATACATTTTTCTCATTTCATGGTTTTAATATTTAAACTTTAAGACCATTTTTCTCGATTTTTTCAGATGTAACATATTGAAAATGTTATATCATTGAAAACAACATAAAAAGTACATACTACCAAAATCAATAACAAAAAATATAGGTTGTTCTTTAAAAACAAAGTCGATGACGTCATATCATGAAAAAGAAATGACGTAGCAACATAAAGGTGGTTGTAGTGTATGCCCTACAATTAAAATCGCTATACTCTTCAAGTTTTTTTCAGAAAAATTAATATTAACAAAGTTAATGAATTTATCCGTTACTTTATTTCCACACTGTATGTCATATTTCACTATATCACTATACATATATCGACGGATTGATATACTCGACACTCGGATCAGTGATACCGATAACGATATTTCTTAAGAATATAGGATTTCTTCTAATATCATCACCCCTAGTTTCGACTAGAATTGATTTTTTTCGATATATGTATATTTCGGAAAATATTGTACACTATGTTTAACGAATAGATGGAAAAATTAAATTACTGGGAGGAGCCTAGATTTCAGAAACCTGTTTTACACGTTACAAATTAAAAACTCCAGATAATTCACTGTTTAATCTCAAATAAAATTTAACCGGTTTGCCAATAGCAATATTCCACGAAAAATTACTGCTCATTTGTGAGAGAAGCTTTTACTAAATGTGTTTGTTAAATACAGTATCATTTTATGTTGGTTGGTAAATCTGGAATTTTATTGGATTGTCTTTTCTATTTTAGGAATGACAGTAATATTCCATATTATGTTCATAAATTCAGAGGAAAACGACTATTTTAGTTTAGTTAATACGCAGCAATTGTTGATTATAGTATTATTTTCATGATCTAGTTAGTCGAGGAATAGATACGACCACTTTTACGCCCGTATTCATAGTCGTTCGCCAGCGGATCGCCGGCGACTCGCCAGAGTTTCGTTATGAATAGTATGTTGGCGGCACTGTACGTCTATGTCAAATTCGAGGTTAGCAGGTTAGATTTTGTGTCAGTTTCTGTCAAAACTGACTGAAAACCTAACCTGATCACCTCGAATTTGATATAGACGTACAGTGCCGCCAACATACTATTCATAACGAAACTCCGGCGAGTCGCCGGCGATCCGCTGGCGAACGACTATGAATACGGGTGTTAGTCTTCCGAACACGGAGCAATATTCCTGAGTCCGAATCTGAACCGCCTGCGAACAGCTGAAGCGAAATGGCAGCGGTAACCGGTAAGATAATTGCAGGCCAAAAAAATAATTTCCTACATTTTGAGCACCGCGTGTAAACCACAGGGCGGCATGGGCTGTAATCACAGCATCAACTGGGCATCGGAACGAGACTTTTCTTAGAAACGGTCCCTTCGGCGCTGGTGTTCTCGGCGATAGAGGGGCCGACAAACTTTCTACAAAAGCAGATGTCGGACACGGACACCCTTCTTGTCTGTGACGGACACCAGTGGGTGCGGAGAATGATCGCCGTGCCGCACTAATCCCTTTTATTTGCAATTTTGGGGCCCGGGCATGGCAAAAATGCCTTCTCGGAATTGGAACTAGACAATTTTCTGGTCGTTTTGCGCTTCTTTCGCTCAAAATTTTGAACCTGCACGATAAACGTATGCCACATTCCTAGTTTGTGATGCTTGTGACGTCTCGCTATCTCTTGCGGATTAGTGCAAAGGAGCATATTACAGCTAGCGTAAAAGTTAATTAGTTGGTATAGTACCTATTAATATCTTTAACTCATCTGTTCTAAGCCTGCTATGCTCAAAATAACTTTGTGCTAAAGTTTACAACAATGAAATCCTACTCTTAATTTGAAATTTTGTTATAGTGACACTATTGTTAGACATTTTTAGATCCACCGGCCGAAATTTCAAATTTTGCAGGCTTGGGTTATTTAACGTGTGTACTTCCACTCCCACATCCGGTCCTCGCTAGGGGCGGATGGGCCAGTCTGGATTTTGGGAAATTTCCCGAAGGGCCGCTGGATTCGGCCAGAACGGGGGCCGGTCCATCGCTATGACCCTTGAAAAAAATATAAAAAAACGCAGCACACCAAAAAAATCACGGATTTAACCGAAATAATATTAGTAGCTAACATTCATGCTTATGAATATTGAGGCTCAAGTCTTAAACAAAATAAATAATGAGGAAGTAATCAATGTTTTGGCCGAAGAAAGCGATTTGTTTCAAATCTCGCTTTTATATTAAGCACCGACATATTAATATCTATGTTTATGAAAACAAAAATATAAGCGGATATGTAGGCCCGCTTTTTCAAAAAATATGATGTGTTTCACAATTTTTTTCTGTCCAATACCAATGACCAGGACCAGGAACTAGTTGCCAGTAGTTTTTATTTATCCTAACATGTACATATTATGTATTTTTACTTAGAGAAATATTAAAAGCGTTTGAAAAATACGAATAAGTACTTATTTCTTATAGTCCCTTAGTAAAAAGTGCCTAACTATTTTTTAATAAAAATGGACCGGGCCGGTGTTAATGGTTTCCCGGGCCGGTTTGCCCCACCCCATCCGCCCCTGATCCTCGCTATTGAGTCTTAGAAAGTTAGAATTTCGGCAAACAGCAAAATGTATCGGGGGGCGGAGTACTAATTAGTTTCGAACTGACAACGCCTGGGAATAGCCGTTGGAAATACAGAAATATCCAAATGGCATGATTGGTTGGATATTCAAAAACTAGGGTATGCGATTGGTAGTTTTGAATGTGAGAGAGGAAATGGACAGTTTTAGCTGTGCGAATGTTTGAACATATAAGTTAGTCTTAAGCAACATTTCAACCTGTACAGACGTTACTATTTTAAATTATATATATATTTTATTAGCAAGTTGTTGTGTTTTATTCCTGACGACAGTAATCAGAAGTGAGATTATTGTAACAATTTTCAGAAGTGGGATTATTGTAACAATTTTCAGAAGCGGGATCGCGGATAATTCACGGTAGTAATTAGTCGATGTAAGAACTTACAACGGTGTGAAGTGATTGCGTTAAGACTGGGGCGTGTGGATTCACGCGAGTATCGATTGCGAGTGAATCGCAAGAGCGGGTTGCGAGTGATTCGCGAGAGTGTACGCGGCGGGTAAGTCGCGGAAGTAGGTTGCGAGTGATTCGCGAGAGTACGTGGCGAGTGATTCGCAAGATTGGCAGTGAGCTGATGTATGCAATTGAGATCGGGAAGGGCTACAATGACAGGCGACGCAAAATCAAGCGGCGCGGGTGCGAGCGTTACACTGCAACAACAGGTGGTTACGCTGGAGACGCTGTCCGAAATTTTGAAGCAGCTGAATCCGCAAGGTAGGCAAGCATCGTCTACTGGGTCTTCTGGAGGAAGGACGACGCCAGCAGATGGAGGTTTTTGTGTGATGCCTGATCTAAGCAAGAGTATAAGAATGTTTGATGGGCAAGGTGGTGCCACGGAAGCCGTGAACTGGATCGACGACGTCAAGTCGATGGCAGGTCGACAATTTTGGGGCGACAGCATTTTATTGGAAATGGCTCGCCAGCATTTATCTGGCAGCTCTCTTTTATGGTACCGCTACGAGCAGGAGAAAATCCAAAACTGGGGAGATTTTGAGAGGAAATTCCGGGAAAACTACGAGGATAGACGGAGTCTAGCCGAGAAATTTAAAGAAATGTCGGCGAGGATGCAGGAAAAGGACGAGAGCGCCGTCGATTATTTTTATATAAAAGTACGATTATGTCGCGGCCTGGGTCTGAATTTTTCCGACATCAAGCCGTTGATTCTGGATGGATTAAAATGCAGGGAAACGGCACGAATACTTCGACCTATCCGGCATGATAATGAAGAGGCTCTATTAAATGACATCCGTGTGGACGAGTTGTCGCGAAGGCAAGAACGGTCGACGCCAACGGGCATTGCAAATCATAATGCGAAGCAAATAATTAAATGCAACCGGTGTCAACAAAATTGGCATATAGCAAAGAATTGTGTTGTTAATAGTTCTTCTGTAAAGACAGGGAGTGCTAAGGACGAGGTGACGTGTTACCGCTGCAATGCTAAAGGACATTACGCGAAAGATTGTGCAAAAAAATCTGGTGTGATACACGCACACAACTTCCTTTTACAGTGATCTTATAATTAGGCAAAAATTTGATTTAAAATGTTTTAAACATTTGTCAAAAATTTTCAAAAATTAAAAATTCTGCAAAAACGGTACAGAATAGAGCGTTAGTTGAAGAGACAAATTTTCTCTAGAATTTTAAGCTGAATTCAAAAATGTAATAATATACCGGGTGTTCTATTTAAAATAAGAGTTAATAAAAAACAGACAAAAAAACAAAAGAAACCCATTTTAGAAGAATTCAACTGGAAAATTACCTATCTCACATCAATACACATTCAAAATGTAATAAAAATGTAAAGTTTAAAAAAAATCGTTAGAGCCGTTTTTGTAAAAATCCAAAAAAACTGAAAAATCACAAGAGTAAACACCTACTTCCGGTTATGCGATTTTTTTCAAAAGCTTGCTGTCTCATATACATAGTACACAAAACTTATATATGAAGTTTCAACGCCATACCGCTTTTCGTTTTTGAGATATTCTGTTCACAGACACACAGACAGACACACAGACACACAGACCAATGAAAAAAAATATGTTTTTTGGGATCAGGGGACTCTAAAACGTGAAGATCTGTTGAAAACTCAATTTCGAATTTTTGGGGTGAATCCAATACTTCCTTTATTGTAAAAGGAAGTAAAAACAGTTTACATTTGCAGACAAAGTGAAATGTTTTGCGTGCGGAGAAGACGGACACACCTCGCGTTTTTGTTCAAAATCAAAAGTTCGGGCGACGGATGCTGAAACGCAGCGGGATGTGCAGCACGTCGAGGCACAATTGCCTAATCTTAAATATTATAAGGACGCAAAGGTTAATGAAACCAAAATTCAGAGTTAAGTCGATCTTGGCTCTCAGGTGTGCGCGATTCGGGACGATCTTGTGCCGAAATTAAAACTGATCTGTAACTGGGAGGACTGTAAGCAAATTACAGGTTATGGAGGCGCCACGACGCAGACTTTGGGTCAGCGGAAGTGACAATTGAGGTGGATAGAGTGAGCGCTGACGTAAAAGTGCAAATCGTGCCACGGGAAGTGCAGAAAATTCCGCTGCTTATAGGACATCCACTTACTGAGCAGGAACACATCCAAATTGTGAAAACGGCGAACGAGTTGATTATCACCGAATGCAACTCACGAGAAAGACAACCGCTGAAGGTGGCTCTGTGGGCGAAGGACTTTTGTGTTATACCGGACAATTTTTTAGGGCATGTTGGGATACGGTATGATGCTCCAGTGACCGATTTATGTGTTGAGGGTGGCATGCGTGAGATCGGAGGGCTTGTGCCACGATGTGTTGTCACTACTAATAGTGCGGGAGAAGCTGTGCTGCCTGTACTAAACATCAGCGGCGGCGACGTCATCATCGACGGGGGCCACAAGATAGCCCGGGGGGAACGTTGTGTTGAAGGCACTCGTAGACGCGAAGTCAACGAAATCCCTGTGGCTACGGAGGAGGTGAAGACGGACCTGATGGTAGCAGACGCTGAGAAGGTGCTACACCTCGTGGACGAGTATCGAGATTCGGTGGCCAGAAACATCAAACAAATTGGCTGTACTAATCTGGCGGAAATGGACATAGATCTCACAGACGAAAGGCCCGTAGTGTATCGACCATATCGACTATCGCATGGAGAGAGACAGCAGGTACGGGACATCATCGCCGAGCTGCAGGAGGCCGACATCGTGGAGGAATCAACGTCACCATTTGCCAGTCCAATTGTGCTAGTTCGGAAGAAGTGCGGATCTGTCCGAATGTGCGTTGATTATCGAGGGCTCAACAAGAGGACGGTCAAACAACATTGGCCCTTGCCTAGAATTGATGATCAACTTGATCGATTAGGAGGCCAACAGTACTACACTTCCTTGGATTTGAAGTGTGGGTACTATCAAATTCCAGTGGCAGAGGATTCGCGGGGTAAGACTGCTTTCATCACACCCGATGGAGCGTACCTACTCCTTTAAACGAGTTTGTTTCGGACTTGTCAATGCGCCTGCAGTATTCCAACGTTTAATTCATGTAGTATTAGGTAATTTAAGGTATGATACTGCATTAGCTTATTTGGATGATGTAATTATACCATCAAAAACTGTCGATGAGGGATTGGTTAAGTTACGCGATGTATTTGATAGGTTTAGGGACGCGAACTTGACATTAAATTTGGGAAAATGTAGTTTCTTTATGTACAAAATAGAATATTTAGGTTTTACTATTTCGAGTGCGGGTATTGAACCCGGAACTGCAAAGCTAAGGGCAGTCGCAAATTTTTCGGCACCGTCTAATGTACATGGCATTCGTTCGTTTTTGGGATTGGCCAGTTTCTTAAGGCGATTTATTAACAGGTTTTCCACAATTGCCAGGCCACTTAGCGACCTTTTAAGAAAAGGTGCTGTTTTTGTTTGGGGAGAAGCGCAACAGGGGGCTTTTGACGAAATTAAGGTTTTACTGCTAAGCAAACCGGTGCTTTGTATTTATGATCCGGAGGCTTATACAGAAGTTCACACAGATGCTTCTAGTCTAGGGTTGGGGGCCGTGATTTTACAAAAACAAACGGACGGGACAATGAAACCGATTTCATTTTATAGTCGTAAAACTACACCGGAGGAATCTATCTACAGTAGTTACGAATAGGAATGTTTAGCCATAGTTGCGGCACTTGAAAAATACCGCGTTTACCTTCTAGGTATTCCATTCGTGATTAAAACAGATTGTAACAGTTTAAAATTGCTAGCCAACAAGCGCGACATTAATCCGCGTATTGGAAGATGGTTTCTCAAATTATTAGAATTTGATTATACGATAGAGTACCATACAGGGCAACAAAATCGGGTCGCGGATGCGTTGTCGGAATCCAGTTGAGGAAGCCAGGGATGAACCTATTATAACGGGGTTACCTGTGTTGGGAATTAAAATAACCACTGATTGGGTGGCCGCCTTGCAACGAACGTGTTCCGAAGTTAAGGCCGTATGTAGCAAGTTGGAGCAGGGTGATAAGACTACCCATGAAAAATTTGTACTTTGCCATGGGAGAGTTTATAAAACGAAAGGGGGTATCTGGCGTTTATATGTACCAATAGAGCTGAGATACGAAATCGTAAGCGAAGCGCATAGGGAATTAATGCATTTAGGGATTGATAAAACACTAGTCCGTGTTAAGGAATGTTATTATTTTCCTAAAATGAGAGAGTTTGTCACCAAATATGTAAATAGGTGTATTAACTGTTTATTCTTTAAAACGCCGCGAGGCAAGCAAAAGGGATTATTGCAGTAGATAGGCTAAAACTTGTCAGTGCCAATGCAGTACCATAAATTTAAAGTCGCGTAGTAGTCTAAGAATTTTAGATTAGTCTGTATTTTGCTAGAAGTAGGTAGATTTTAAGGAATATTGTATATATTTATGTTTTTCGCTCCAAAAGAAGGAAAGTGAAGTGAAGTGAAAGTGAAGGGGGTAGATGCTCTGAGGAACTTATTCGAACATGAATCCCATAGCGATGCATTATTTTGTGTTTGATTTTTGTACCTTTTGTAAATGTTTTGTTTTTCATAATATTGTTTGTGCTAATTCGATGATAATTTGTTTGTATTTAGTAGTTTTAGGTTAATGGCATGTGACTCAGCGTTTTAAGTTGTTGTTTTTACATGGTGTGCATTTGTTAGTGGGTGGAGTGTGGAAATAGGTATTTCGGGGACGAAAATACGTCAGGAAAGGCCGAGCTGTTAGACATTTTTAGATCCACCGGCCGAAATTTCAAATTTTGCAGGCTTGGGTTATTTAACGTGTGTACTTCCACTCCCACATCCGGTCCTCGCTATTGAGTCTTAGAAAGTTAGAATTTCGGAAAACAGCAACATTTATCGGGGGGCGGAGTACTAATTAGTTTCGAACTGACAACGCCTAGGAATAGCCGTTGGAAATACAGAAATATCCAAATGGCATGATTGGTTGGATATTCAAAAACTAGGGTATGCGATTGGTAGTTCTGAATGTGAGAGAGGAAATGGACAGTTTTAGCTGTGCGAATGTTTGAACATATAAGTTAGTCTTAAGCAACATTTCAACCTGTACAGACGTTACTATTTTAAATTATATATATATTTTATTAGCAAGTTGTTGTGTTTTATTCCTGACGACAGTAATCAGAAGTGAGATTATCGTAACACGTAACACTATATTATTCACAATTGAAAAGTTATTATCAAGAATCATGCTACGAAATAGTTAAAAAAACAGGCAAAATAATGGCGCAACTAAAAAAGTTCAAAGTGAGGATGGATGTCAACCCGCAGCACTATTAACACTTATTGAAGAATTATTTTTTCAGTTCAGAACTAAATTAGTTGGGAATATGGTTTCAACAAGATGGGACAGCAGTCCATTTAGTAAAAAACAGAATGGCAACAATGCCGACATTAAATGGAGATAACATTATTAGCTGACTTGGAAACTCGTCCCTAAAAGTCGATTGAATCAACGCTCACAGATTTTTTTAAATCTTTTTGTAAACTATATTACTATTGTTATAAACTCAAACTATAGTGTACATATACAATTAATTAAAGTTTAATTGTTTCATTTAATTGACATATATCTTACATTTAAAGCCTGCAGCTTATTACAGGGAACAAACGAACCCTTTGTAAACAGGGATCCACAAAATGTTCATTAGGGAGATACTGTACAGGGTGTCCAGAGAATAGGCTGCCATGCTTTAACGGGGAATACTATACTATAATAAAACAATAAAAAAAGTTCCTATGGGTTCCACTATTGATACATTGTACATTTTAGATTACTAGTGGGAAAGGGCATGCTATGTAGTGATTATATAAAGGGTGGATTTCTAATTCTTTGCTGCTAGTAGTAATTAGAAACTCCATAAAGAGTATTTAGATAAATACAAATTACGAGTAAAGAAATCATATGTAATAGATTTTTACAGCTTCCTATTTTACTTTAGATACTTGTGTATACTTATATGAAAAGTCTTAATATCGTGAAAAATCTTAAAATCGGGAAAATGTGAAAAAAAATGTTTTGCGATCTAAATCTATGTACTAAATTGTATGATGCATAGTATATTATTTTTTATTCATATTAACACGTCGCATATTATTTCAAGCAGTGCATTTAGTATTATACTGCTGAAATTTATACTATGGATTTTTATTCCATGTTTTTTTTTTTACTTTTATTATGATTTAATAAATTATACTTTTTTATTTATCGTAGTTTAGTGTATTTAAATTAGTAAAATCGAACAGTTTTTTACAAACATAACATTTTAGTTATTCTGTTGATACTAGAATGAGCTCTTGATTTTCGGACATGCGTTAATGGGGACTTTTTTTATTGTTATAATATGTAGTATACGCAATAGCCTGTTAAATTATGGCAGACTATTTTCTGAACACTCTGTATACAGGTTGTTTGTAGATTTCTAGACAGCTCGTAACTTCGTTAATAATCGAGATATCGAAAAGAACTTTCTTTTGTTTTAAATGGCAGTATACAACCTAAAAATTGACTTAAACCAATTTTGCAACGGTACTAGCCCTCTGCTAATTAGGGCTATTGAATTTAATTAATTTCCTTCTGGTAGCTTATCAGTCGGAGATAATTTAGTTCAGCCAGATATACACTTGAATATTAGCAAGCAAACACTAGGATAACTTTAGACAGTTTAATTATAAGATTCAGTATTTACAAACATAGGTATTGTTCTTAAGAAATCAAATAAAATGTATTTTACAATGTGTTTAATTAATTATAATAGGCACCCGGTTGCTCGTTCCTTGCGCTCCGGCAACCCGTTTTGCATCTGTGTCTGGAAGGTCCGAATGGCCCCCTTCTACAGAAATCGATGGGACGCCACTGACCGCGAAGACGAATTGCCCAAAGTAATTCGCAGTGGTGCCAACTTCCGGATTCGAATGTCTCCTTCGGCGTTGAAACCGCGTGTAACTGCAAATAGAGGTTAATTTCGAATATGTTATATTTTTCGCCTTACGACTCCGTGCTAGCGGTGTAATTTTCGTTGATACGGTGGAGTGTTTGTGCCAGTTGCAGCCGGAGGGAAGTTGTCGACGTTCGTTCACCTGGAGGTCCGGTTCGTGGAGGCGGCTTTTACAGCTCGCGGCCCCGAGGGTGCTGCAGATGACAGGTAGCAATTTCGATCGGTAAGTGCAGTCCTATAGCCAAACAGAAATTAAGTGCAATCTTACAGTGGCCTTCAGGGCCGGGAAAATAGTGTGTTGGACGCTGGATTTATTTTGCATTGCCAAATTGACATATGAAACGGCCTGGTTTGTTAAACCCTCGTTTCGAATACGTCGTCCAGGAAATTTTGGTGTAATTGAGATGTTTCAATAATTATTAGTTCGGGATATTTACAAGTATTAAATTTAAACAGCGAAACGGTTTCCCATTCGTGGGCGTCGTTTCTTAAAGCTGTTTATTCGGGGGACGAGTTTAATTAAACAATAGCTAGGAACACGGTCTCCAAGACTGGAGGCTTCGGGTTCGAACTTAGCTAAGGGAAAATGCTAATGTCGGGACGGGAAAAATTCTCTCTAAACGGTCGGATAGGATCAGGATTGGGGATGATTTGGAGCTGGAAGGATACTGGAATGTATGCGGATGAATGTATGAATGAAGTCTGCCCCTTGGAACGGACGAGAAGCGGCTTTTATAGCTCTTCTTCGTGCTTCGTGCATCAAGCCACCACCTCGGGCCTTTTAAGTGGGGAGCAGCGCAAAACGTGGAGCAGGGATCTCTTGATGACGTAGCCGGCCGCGCGTGCGAAAAATTCAAACTTGTGACGTAGAAATCGCTAGGCTGGAACGCGCGAATTGATTTTAATTCACAAAAACGCGTTTCGACTGGGCGAATAGTTACAATTTAAGCCATGGCCTTCTATTTTACGAGGTGTATATTTTGGTTTTTTAAATGGAACACCCTGTATATTTTTAGACATTTGAAATCAGCACTAAAAGTGCTTTATGATAGCATTTTTAAATTAATTTTTTTTCAAAATAATTTTTTTGCCAAAGTAGGCCATGAATTACGCATAATCACTAACAATCGAACAAGAAATACAAAACAAACTCTACTTGGCTCTAAAAATTTCTCATGACCGAGTTATAACACCAAACGTACTAAAACAATTGAAAACTATGTTTTTTCAATGGAACAATATGAGTTTCATTAAACAGTTGAAATATACAATAAAGGGGCTTTACAACTATATACCATATTAGCCATTTCGTTTAGAAGTAGTTTTAAAAAAATAAAAAATACGTAAAACAATTTAAAAATAAATGTTGTTATTAATGAAACTCATATTATTCCAGAAGCTGCTTTACATCTTTTCGCCAGAAGCACCGCCTATAATTATTAGTTTCGACTTGAGCAGTTTACTAATTCTAGGTTCATAATTTTAATACAGTAAATAAAATATAGAAAGAAATGTAAGCACCATATATTGACAAAAACGACATAAAAACAACATAAAACCATATACGCCATATTTAATAATTATAAAGGTTTAACACCCTCACAGCATTTCTAAATAAATAATAAAACATAATAAAATATAAGTGTATCCTCAACTTTCTACTCAATATTGTATATATAGTTTATTTTTTTGGTATAATACCTGTCAAACTGTTGTAAGGTTGGCAAAATTTACAGTGAATTTTGTTGAATGATGTTTTGAGCCCTGTCTACCCGTCGCGCTGACAATTTAAAAATTATTTATTTTAGGTTACCTTGGTCTCCTTCAGTTTTTGCCTTCATTCCTAATGTTCTTCTTTTCATGACATTTACCATTTTGTATTCTGTTAAAATAATTTAAATTTGTTTATTGTTACCGACCTACCTATTTATTTTTATAATAGTGATTTGTCATTCTGACTCTGACAGCTACTTACGTTAAATAACCTCACAGTCTGATTAATAAAATTTGTTACTAGAAACCAGAGGTAACAACATAAATTGTGTAGGGACCCCAACAAATACCAATAGAAACACTAAAGCTTTGACACTGACATGTATTATAGGAAAAAAATAAACTCTATAAATAAATTTATTTTCAAACATCATAAACGTGACTTTTGTGACTTGATTGTCAAGGTAAAAGTGTCACTTTGTCTGATTAGGCATAAAAAGTGCTGCTCTATCTGCCTAATAGTTATTTACTATACAAATGGGATAAGACCATCATTAATACACGTATGTGTAAGCACACAAATATATTGTAACGACCTTCGGGCTGGATCGCGTCAGCCTTCCAGATCATTCTAGAACTACCTCGGTGATTAATGCGCACGACACGTCAGCATTGCTGGAATAGTGGAGAATATCTCGAAGCTTCCAGAAGGAATCACCCGGCGATATATTGCGATGGTCTTTAGCCCTGTACTCGGCTCTGGTTGCAATACAGAAAATACAAAATACAGTCACAAAGGCACAAAGTCGAGGCAATGCAAATAACTGGGAAAAGTCATGTAATTTTATTAAATCAGAATAATACTGGTAGAATGGACGATTAACTTTAAAAGCATTCAAATGAGTATACAAATAGGGGAACTCAATTTTAAGTGTTGGGGTTAATAAAAGAATTTAAATTATAATTTCAAAAGTTTGGCAATGTAGAAGCCAGACATGAATTAGTTAAAATTGACACAAGAATTCAAATTGTGCAGAACTTGAGATGAAGCGTTAGTTAGTACAGTAATTAAAGAAAAACTGACGTTGTGAGCTTATTTTATTAAGGTAAGAAAGGATTTACGAACTGGATAATGCAAGCAAGATTAGCATAAAAGAGATTTTGGCAAAAAGGACACAGTTATTTTTGAAGAAAATGAAACAGTAAACAGGAAATAGACAGGTTTAGTGCTATTAGTGAGTCAATGAAGTGATGTGAGCAAAAAGACATTTGTTATAAACAATTTAATGGACAAGAAGATAGGTTATAAACAATTTACTTTGAAAGACAATAATTTTAGTATTAAGAGTTCTAGTTAAATGTTTGTAAAATATGAACTTAATGTTAAATGTTGTTAATTTGTACTGAGCTGATTTCCTTGTATTTGATTTTTAATGTTCATTTGTTTTTAGAAGCTTGGATATTCAATTATTATTAAACGTTGACACCAGCAGCATCTGCCTTTTACTCTGCAATTAAAGTTTTTATATGGTTAAAATAAAGATACAGAGTTGAAACTTTACCAAAGTGTGCAGTTTTATGTGTGTAACCAGTGGTGTTAAAAGGGGCGATCCATCTTGAAAGAAAAAACATTTTCACGCCTCCTTCGACGAACCAGCAACGGCAGGCACCCGAGGAGATTGCAATCGAGATCCCAGCTTTCCGGAGGGCTACGAACGGGTCCAGAAGGTGGAGACAGGCTGTCCGAGGGTCCCAGCAGCGATACCGGCATCAAAGGGCGACCGCAGGTACCGCAGGCACCAGGGTAGGCTTTCCGCAACAGCTACCGATGCAAGAGCGAGGTTAGTGTGGGAATTTTCATTAATCGACCGTAAGGGCGTGAAACATATGAGCCTACCTGTGTCTCGTGAGCTTCACAACCGAGGGCCAACATTAGTTTCTGTCCAGGCAACGATAATCAGCCAAAAATCTCAATTTAATCTAAATTTGGAAGTTAGAATGCAAGAAACAAAAGAGTAGGCGCAAACAACGAAGATCCGGTTTTCCTAGAACAAAAGAATGTACAGACGCTACCACAAAGGCGCGAAAATCAATCCATAACTCACCTGATTTTTAATTTGCTCATAATTTGATTTTACTAGTCATTTCACAACGCAGAAAGTCGCACAAACTGAAATTTATGTAGGTCAAGGTTAACTGTCAACTCGAGCACCAGCGCAGTGCAGTTTTGATATTATTTCCCAGTGGCGTGCTGCCATTTTCAAATAAATTTAAGGAACGCGACACCTGAGAGCTGAGTTTTCATGTTCTTAATTTTGGAGCTAGCAAATATTATCAATAACGGTTATATGCAATGTTTAAGAGGGCAAAATACCATAGATATTACTAGTTAATTTGGTGAACCCAAGATTAGTCAGTTTAATGTAACATTTACCGATCTTTGAAAAATAATTGGTATGGTAGACAATTTTAATTTAATTTATTTTATTCTATAATAATAAAAACACAGATATCATATCACAGCAATATATAAGCAAGCGCAGCGGAGTCGGGAGCAGACCGAATCTAGCTTTTAAGTGACCGAAGATCACCATATAAATCATTCGTGCTCAAGTCGTGTGTAAATAAATTAAGTGTCTTTGTTGTTATAAATAGTTCCTGTTAGTGTACAAATAATTTATGTTCCGTATTAATAGTTCTTGTGTTTTTGTTAAATCAATAAGTTAATTGCTGTAAATAAATGCTTAGAACACAGAAGTGGTGTATAATTTTTAATAGCCCAGAAGATAAATCGTTATTATATTAATATTAATGATGCATTATCACACATGTATTGTACAACATGTTATCTACAACTGCCCAAAATTGAGAAAAGTTTATTAAGAGAAATGTTAGATCTGTAATTTTCAAAAATATTTTAGTAGGCAAATGTCATTCATTAACACTTTCAGTTCGATAATGGAATTTGAGTTATGTAATAAGTTTCATTACGTAACACAAACGGATCTGATTTCATTACCTAACTGAGTTAGATAATGGCGTTCATTAACTAACTCAAATGAATTTCATAATAGGTTTTTATCCAACCAGGCGTAGATAAAATAACAAAATCAAACATTTCAACAATATAATGTGATTACTAATTATTATTTGTTACATCCATTCATATAGTAACCATGGAAAAAATATTTCCAGTGTATCGCGATTCTATCCCAATCTTGATTTTTCACATCTCTACTAAGTTCTTGCTTTCTTATTTAATTTTGAATTACAGCTGTTTTTGTGATTGTAAAATAATAAAATAGACATATGACTGCTAGGAATTAGGAATACCAGAGGGTGTTCTACTTTCCTTACAGAAATTATCTATCTTACATATTTAGAGATTAAAATCAGCTAATATAAAATTGTTTTTTTCAAACGTAAAGTAAAATTTTTGTCGTTCAAGTCAATTACATCGGTACGCGACATTTGGGCGCCGCCGTTTGGGCGCCGCCGTTTGGCCGCCGCCGTTTGGACGCCGCCGTTTGGGCGCCATACTTTTGACCGCCGGACGTTTGGGCGCCAGTAGTATACATTTTTAAATAGTTTGAAACTTCGAATAATGGTGCTTAATTATTTTTAATAATTCCACATAATGTCTTCTTGTAATTGGCATTAATATAAACAATTTTACCACTTGAACTTAATAGATAAAAATTATGAGAATATTATGCAGTAAATTGAAGTCATTAAGCAGGTAAACTAAATTCTTCTCATTTCCATAATCTTAAATACCCTTAAGTCTTTCTGATGTATTTCTATTAGTACCTACAGGTGATTAGTTCTGTGTCTCTGGATCTATTTAAACTCACCCCCGATCAATATTTCTTCAGTTGTTATTTGCGAATAGTTATTTTAGTTGTTCGTTAGTGTTGTCAAAAGTTATGGAAGTTACAAAAACCAACCGCAACCAAAAGAAGCTCTGCTCTAACGGTTACCTGTACGTTTACGACTGTATTTCAGTTAGGTAATGAAGCCATTATACTACTCAGTTAGGTAATGAAGCCATTATATGACTGAGTGGTGTAATGAGCTTCATTACCTAACGGAAATAGTGTCAAATGAGTGACGTAATGAGTTACCTATCCCACTGGAGTAGATAGACTTAATTACGTTATTAATAATTTCGCGTTCTTGAGTTTTAATCGTCTTTCCCTTAACACCAATTTTTTTGTCGACATCTTTAATAACATGAGACACAAATGAGAACAACTATCAACAACTAAACCCCTTGGTAACAGGACGCCTATGAAAGAACGTGCCGTTGCTAAGTAACTATGACCCATCGGGGTAATCGCCAAACCACTGCGCACCCTGGCAATGATGACGTGCCTGTCCCTATCCTACGTGGGGCGGACTCTACCAGTACCTCAAAAGTAGCCATCTTGAATTTTGGCTCGGCACCAATTTTAAATTGATCTCATCGAAAACAGTGACTTTCATACGATACTTTTTTTCGTATTTCTTATACTTACGAAGATATTTGACATACAAGAAAATGGCAGTTTTTAGTTTTTTTTAATAACTTCTGATTGGTTCAACATTTTGAACTTTTTCAAACGGATTTTAAATAAGCATATAAAACTGCAAAACATTGCCCATTTAACCAAATCTCCATCTTCAATGACATGAAAGTACCCATCCAATCCCACTCGATCTGGGACACACTGTATATCAAATATATTACACTGTGAACAATGTCATTTGAAATTTCTTGCAAAAAATCATATTTACGATAAATAACAGAAAAATCGTCGACTATTTTTAATATTTCAAAATTTCGGCGCCCAAATGTCCAGCGCCCAATCGGCGGGGCCCAAAAGTCCCGGCGCCCAAACGGCCGGTGCCCAAACGGCGGCGCCCAGACGGCGGCGCCCAAATGTCCTGCTTCGCAATTACATACAGGGTGCCCGGATTTCGTAGGGACAACAAGGGTAACTTTTGTATTTGAAGAGATAGAGAGATGGTTAAATTAGCAAAAAGGTGCAGGTTTGAGAGCTCATTAAGAATCCATCTTCAAATTTTACTTGTCATGGCCCACTTGTCTAAAATTTAAAAAAAAACAAAATCTCCTAATTTATTTTATATGCCGTAACTTTTTTGTTACTTAAGATATTGAGATGCGATTTGAACTAATTTGCATGGTAATTTAAATACTTTTATTGCCACTTGATAAAACCAATTTTATTTGTGTTAATTTTTAGTAATCTAACCTAACCTCAAAATTTTAAATAGGTACCCTGCACTTTTTTTGGCCCTTTTAAGAGAGGATTTTTTTCTGAATGCAGTGATGTATTACATGATATGAAAACTTTTTCAAAATTTTGAAAAACTGAGTTTATTCTTTTTACAGGCAGAAATCACTAGTGCTATGATCACAATAACTTTGTTTTTTGTTTATCACGTTATCTGTGAAATTATGTTTCGAAACAAAAAGCAGGTTTATTATCATACGTGCCTGTCAGTGTGAGTGTTATTACTTCAACTTATAACGGAAAATTTTGAAAATATGATGTATTTTGTGCGTATATCAAGTGCTACAAGAACGTAGCACTTATACGTCAAACATACGGAACACACTGACACTACTGGAAGGCACGTATGATGATAAGAGTGCTTTTTGTTTCTAAACATAATTTTACAGATAACGTAATAAATAAAAAACAAAATTATTGTGATCATGGCACTAGTGATTTCTGCCTGTAAAAAGAATAAACTCAGTTTTTCAAAATTTTGAAGAAGTTTCCATATCATGTAATACATCACTGCATTCAGAAAAAAATCCTCTCTTAAAAGGGCCAAAAAAATTGCAGGGTACCAATTTAAAATTTTGAGGTTAGGTTAGATTACTAAAAATTAACACAAATAAAATTGGTTTTATCAAATGCCAATAAAAGTATATAAATTACCATGCAAATTAGTTCAAATCGCATCTCAATATCTTAAGTAACAAAAAAGTTACGGCATATAAAAGAAATTAGGAGATTTTGTTTTTTTTTAAATTTTAGACAAGTGGGCCATGACAAGTAAAATTTGAAGATGGATTCTTAATAAGCTCTCAAACCCGCACCTTTTTGCTAATTTAACCATTTCTCTATCTCTTCAAATACAAAAGTTACCCATGTTGTCCCTACGAAATCCGGGCACCCTGTATAATTAAAAATACATTTATTCAAGATATCTTACGTTTTGCTAAGACTAGGTTAGCTTCATCAGAGATAAAAAATTGTCAACTACATCAAGAACTAAATTAATCAAACATGTGCAGCAAGCTCTAATAAAAATGCAAAATTTTAAAAAATACACTGGGCCGGTTGCAGAAAGCAATGTTAAGGGCCGGTTGCAGAAAGCAACGTTAAGTCTGGTGTTAACTAACGCGACGTCAAAGTGAACAAAAACGAATCAAAATTTGATGCGATTTTGTTCACTTTGACGCGACGTTAGCTAACACCAGACTTAACATTGCTTTCTGCAACCGGCCCACTGTCAAAGAAATAAAAGCCAAATAACCAAACAAGATAAATTGTATAAAAAAACCATAACCTACAAATCATCCAACATAGAACCTCCAAAAAGTTAATGAAACATACAATTAAACAGCAAGACTTACTAATAATTACTAGAAGACAAAAAATAGAGAATAAAACTGACTTTAAACACATTTAAAGAATCTGTTTATCAAGTTATTCATACGACACGATTAACTCAAGGTCGAACAATCAAACGAAAAAAATTGCAACCCTTCAATAAAATTTTTAAAAAGCTATTAAAAATTAAACATACAAAGAAAATAAAATTAAACAAAATAATCTAAATCCTAAATGAGAACAACCAAAAGACTTGGGAAGATAAGGGATAAACAAAAAAAACCATAATTGAACAACCACGTTGGAACCATTTCATAAAGGAAATACTAGGAATTCCAAACCTTAAACCTTTTCAACACTCAATCATTTATCAAAAATACTTAAAAAGTATAAAAACAGATAATCTTAATCTACTCACCCTCTTAAACTTACTAAAATGAAGGATGTGTAATCAAAAAAAGAAATAATAACCAACATTAGGGATGGATACATAAACAAAGGAAGGGAAAAAAATAAAAAATTACCCATAAGAATTAATACAATACATCAAAACATGGTTATTTTTCCAAATAATCAAGTTCACAAAATTTTTCAACAAAATGTCTACAACTTTGAAAACTAAAGACAACTTTATTAACGAAATCGTGTCAACAAAAAATGATACCATCCAAATACTCATACATTTTTAAAAGACAGATCGTAATTGTAAATGTCCTTATGTCCTACATTATTTTAACAATTTTTTTTATCTCTGATGAATCTAACCTAGTCTTAGCGAAACGTAAGATATCTTGAATAAATGAATTTTTAATTATATGTAATTGACTTGAATGACAAAAATTTTACTTTACGTTTGAAAAAAACAATTTTATCTTAGCTGATTTTAATCTCTAAATATGTAAGATAGATAATTTCTGTAAGGAAAGTAGAACACCCTCTGGTATTCCTAATTCCGAGCAGTCATATGTCTATTTTATTATTCTTGCTTTCTAATTTTGTTACTTTTTTGTTATTTAGGTAGGTATGCCTTTGAGGATAACATTTTATAAGTCATTCGGACCAAGAATGGTTTTATGTGCTTCGGCTACCAGCCTCTGCACATAAAACTTTACAATATTTTTTACAACTCAAAAGAAGAGACCTTTAGGAATGCTTATTTCTGTTAGGTACACAAATTATTATGCAGACCAAATAATTAACCAACTAGATCATTCTGCAATAATTAAAACAAAATGACGTGTAATTCTATTTTACATTTGCTTTAATAACTATTGATGCAATGTATAATAAGGAGAAAAACATATCAAGTTATGATTAAAGATTAGTAATAATAATATACACTCTTTGAATAAATTAAACACATTTTAAGTGTCATCCTACATTAGAATTTAGGGGTTATCAAACAGTTTGGTTAGAAAGTTGTAGTTACAAAATGTATTACTCATTATTATTAACTCTAGAAAGTGACGAATAAAACTCATAGTTTTCTTTGAAAAATGTTGTAGAAAAACATTAAATTATGGTAGTAGTGGCAAATAAAATCGTGACATTGACAAAAATATTTAGATTTTTTAATTGTTTACAAAGTTTAAATAGTTATTAAGACCACAAGTGTTAGAAGTGCAACTTTTTTTATAAATAAGCACGCTTTTTTTAAATTTAAGTTGATCTAAGACTTCAAGAACATAAAGGCGATTGCAAACACAAACGCATTATAAAATCAGCCGTAGCTGAGCATACGTTTACAAATGGGCACACTATAAAATTTGAGCACGCAAGAGTACTTGCCAGAATACCTCACTACCTCCCGCAAGTAATACGTGAAGCCATAGAAATAGAAAAACATCCAAATAATATCAACAGGGAAGGTGGCTTTAAGCTTAGTAAAACGTGGACCCCTGTGATACACGATCTAAAGCTTTACAACCACTGTGCGTCATACGGTCACGCCCCACGGATTACGTTGCACTCGGACGACCAACCAGCGTTACGCCCCTCCTCGCGCCTGGCACGGAGGACTATAAATAGCTCCACACCGACCTTCGGTTCTTAGTGCGACTTTCACTCTGATGATGCATGTTGCAAAGTCTTGCTTAACGTTAGTGAATATGGATGCACAAACAGCAAAACGGCCAAATCTGCCTAAGTATCCTCGTTCTCAAGATACTCGAACAACACGAGCCACCAAAGAGCATAACCATCGCGCGGGTTTTTGCTCGACTTCACAAGGTGCAAGGCACATTAAGCCAGAAAATGCTGGTTGTGCATATACAAATACTACGCGGTCTAAGCAGAAATTCCATGTTAAGAAGAATAATTCGAGTAACCGCAAAAGCTTCAAACAGTATAAAATCTGTAATTGCTAGTTACAATATTCTTCTTATTACTTTTATTACATCAACAGGAACAACTTGATTAATTTCACTATGAGAATTTAACTAAAGCTATGTTTTAAACAACTTTAATAAACGACATGAAAGTGAAGCATTTTTTTCTTATCTTTAGTAACATATTACTAAGACACAATTCAGATTAATGTAATTTTATCCACAATCACCTTATTTATAATTGAAGTTTTATCCACACTTATGAACCGTCTAAAGTACCACTTTATCCACTAGTGGAATAATTACTTTATGCCACTAGTGGGATAAAACCATGTCACTTACTACTGTATTGTTGGTAGCACTGTCAAGCTATGCCAAATTCGAAATTTGTATGTTAAGTTTTGAGTCAATCTGTGTCAAATAACAAACAAAACTTAACCTATTAACCTCTGGAATTTGACATAGACTGACAATACACTTCAGTACTGCCAAACGTATAACATTTGATCTTTCGGTACTTTCCAAATTGTCACTATGACTTTTCATGGCTATCAATACAAAACGTATGGTTTTTTAGATATTTATTGAGTTGTTCGATAAAACGTTGTATTGCATTCGTGTTTTAGTTGCATTTTATCCACTTAAGAAAATTAAACGCTCGAACTGCGTTCTCGCGTTTAAACATTCTTGCGTGGATAAAACACCATCTAAAACACTTATACAATAAATAACTATTATTTCCATAGTTAAATAGTTTTCATGATATACTATCACTGAGTACAAAAATTGTTTGCGTATGTTATACATAATTGGCGTATTTTATGTTCAAATATGATCGGAAATACTACTAAAATCGGGAGGGAAGTTCCACCTTAATAGTTTGACGTTTTTGTACGCCGCCATTATTGTTTACCTAAATTTAGTTTTAGTTTCAAGTTGGCTTTGGTCTCCTTTTTTACACTTTCGCCATGTAGCGAAATATTTGTGAATGAAGACAACATTTAGCCTGCCTAGAAATTAAAGTCGATTCACCTATATCTAACACCGTGATTTAAGGTGAAAAATTGCTCCAGTGAGGTTTAGTAGTTGAATAATTTGAATTTAAAGTTTGACAGATCTCCTATCATATTAATCCACGTTAGCTATAGATAAAGACAAGGAAACATTAGCTGGGCATAGACACACGTTCAAAACCGGCACGAATGTAGTTTTTCGTGGCGGTTTTGAACGTGTGTGTGGCCATCATATATATATGAGATTTATCTAGGATTAAAAGAGTAAATTAAACACAACACGCCCTGTTCAACCACTGCTCTTTATTTTCACGAGTTTTCAGCTACAAGGCAAACCCCAGAATGAATATTTGAACAGAAATCTCGATACTAATAACTTCTCGTTTTTATGAGTCTTAACACTAATAAACAAAACAGTCGGTCTCGGGGTGAGCGCCGCCCCTCGTGCCGCCCAATTAGCCGGCAGGAATTTGGAATTCGCCTCGGTCTTGCAATCGGCCCCGGGGAACGTCAGGGTTGATTTCCAGTGCCCTCGATAAAAATCCACAGCAATGCTCACACGGCCAACCTGCAGCTTGAATTCGTTCTCGAATTAACGATCACCTAGGATTGTCGTCCTCCTCGTATTCAACTACCAAACTACCTGGAATGGAGAAACAACTCTGAAGCATCGAGTTTTACTCCTAAAGACAACAGCAATCAACTTTTCATACATTCCATAATCATCACAACATCAATAACATATCAATAAAGCGATTTTCTATTCAATATTCACATCCAATACCCAGCTTTTCGTCCTGCAAGGTGCTTTGCTTTCAACAGTAAGATCTTTTCTCTTTTGTCCTGTAAAGCGTTGTGCTTTCAACAGTTTGTCCTGTAAAGCGTTATGCTTTCAACAGTTTGTCCTGTAAAGCGTTATGCTTTCAACAGTTTGTCCTGTAAAGCGTTATGCTTTCAACAGTTTGTCCTGTAAAGCGTTATGTTTTCAACAGTTTGTCCTGTAAAGCGTTAAGCTTTCAACAGTTTGTCCTGTAAAGCGTTATGCTTTCAACAGTTTGTCCTGTAAAGCGTTATGCTTTCAACAGTTTGTCCTGTAAAGCGTTATGCTTTCAACAGTTTGTCCTGTAAAGCGTTAAGCTTTCAACAGTTTGTCCTGTAAAGCGTTATGCTTTCAACAGCAACCCGAAACATTTTTTTGAGGTCATCCTGCAAAGCGTTGTGCTTTCAGCAGCCCTCGTATAATCAACAGCAACCTTGCAAAGCGTTATGCTTTAAAACATTGCAAAAAGCAATACTACTATTTCCATTCACAAAGAATACCACCGTAAAGCGTTCTGCTTTCAACGAATTGGTTTCTCATCAGTTTCACAGCAAGCAAAAATGCTCGAAAGTTTCACAGCAAAAATATTTTTTTTAATCGGTATTACAGCAAGCAAAAATGCTCACAAGTTTCACAGCAAGAATTTTTAATCAGTCTCACAGCAAGCAAAAATGCTCACAAGTTATACAGCAAGAATTTTAACAATGCTCAGAATTTTCACAAAATGCAGACACAATTTTAACAATGCTCAGAATTTTCACAAAATGCTCACACAATTTTAACAATTCTCAGAATTTTCACAAAATGCTCACAAAATTTTAACAATGCTCAGAATTTTCACAAAATGCTCACACAATTTTAACAATTCTCAGAATTTTCACAAAATGCTCACACAGCCCTTTCTACTCACCGTTACTGAATACTTAGTCGAAAAATTCTCCTGGCGAAAATTCCCCTGGCCAAGTTCGAACCATATCTTTCCCAACTATTCTCTTCCGGGTAGTAGCCAAGTTCTGAATTTCCAACCGATCGTTTGGTAGAAGCTGCAGCACTTCAAACGGACCTTCATATTTTCTCTCGAGCTTGGATAAATGCGAATTTCCGGAGGGATGGAAAATAAAGTCACCCACATTTATTGTTTTGTTGGTTCTTCTAGTCTTATCAAATCGTCGCTTAGAATAATCTGCTTGTTTTTTTTGTACGCTCGTATGCCAGAGCTCGGTCATTTTCCAAATTAGTATTAGTTTCTTTTGGCAACATAAATTCTGTCAAGGATCCTATTTCAGGTAAACTACTGTTTTGAACGGTTAGTAAGTAAATAGGTGAAAATCCTGTGGTTTTATGAATAGTAGTATTTAAAGTTACTTGTAATTTAGAAACACTGGTCGACCATTCTGACTTATTTTGAATTTCTGTCCTTAATAAATTTAGTACTGTTAAAACATATCTTTCCACCTGTCCGTTGCCACGGAGTGCACTTTTTGCTATAAGATGTTGCTTGATCAATAATTTTGTCAACAATTCTTTCACAGTTTTATCAGTAAAATTTGTGCCTCGATCAGAAATAAGTCGTTTAGTAGTTCCGAAAATATTATCATAAATTTGTAACACATTATTCATTTCCAAAGAATCTGCATTTTTTGATATTTAGTAAAAAATCTGCTTCGGCTAACGCACGCAAAACACATTCTAATTTTCCCAACCCTTCTGAAATGGTGTCGCACGGAACTAATAAATCGTCGAAATACTCAAAAACATCTTTATCTTTTAATTCTTTTAACCGATCGATCTGATCATTAATCCGCGGCAGGGGAAAAATGTCCTTAAATGTTATTCGATTAAGTGCTCTAAAATCAACACGGACCGGACTGGCGTATGGCGAATTGCTCTCACGAATTATTCCATTTTTTTAAGAGGTCCTCTACGCTAGTTTTGACTTTTTCTTTCTCACACGTAGCCATTCGATAAGGGTTGTATCTGATAATTTTGTTTTCCTTGAGCCGAATAGACAGCTTAGCGGTTTTTATGGCTTTGACAGAATTACCGGTTGTGAAAATGTCACCGAAGTCGCTCAATAATTTTAGTAAATCAACCATATCTTTGTCTTTTAATGGGGTATTAATTAATTCAGGTGAAATTGAAATTCGATTAATATTCTTAACGACTGATTCAAAATCATCCTCAAAGCAAAGTCGAGTTCCCTGCGAATCGGTAAAAATCTTCACACCTTTATAATGTAACAAATCACGCCCCAGAATAACATCTGGTGACATTGCGGAGTCATCCACAACATAAAAAACAACCTTAAACGCGGTACCATTTTTTTCAATGAGTAAGGAAGTTTTTGCGCGGGTCGGAATCAAGTTACTACCAATGCCTTTTAATATAACGTAACTTGGTTCCAAACGGCAGTGTAATTTCTTGAATATTTTTTCTGAAATAAGACTGCATTCGGCACCTGTATCAATGAGACAATTAACATTTAAATTTTGAATTTGGAAAATAGTAGAAAAATCTTTGTTCAAGGTGACACAAAAATAATTCACGCCTAGTCAAATATTAAGTTTGCGGTTAGAGCCAGTCAAATTTTCATCACGCCTATCCTTTGCAAAACATTTGTCACTATTGTGCCCAAATTTACCACAAAAATCACAAACAACAGGATGAAGAGTCATTTTTTTGAAGAGTCGCTTGTCGAGGCTTTTAAATGTAATGATTCGCGACAATCAATGGCGACTTAAATGACCGCGTTTGTTACAGTTATAACAGAGCTTCATTGACTTGGAATCTTTTGTTTCAGAGAACGGATATGATCGCTTGTTTGACAGATTTTCGCGTTTAAATAGCTTGTAATTGTCAAGCAAACGCAACAAATCAAGGATTGAAAGAACGTTGCCTATAAAGGCTGCAGTTTTTACATGAACATCTTTTATGTCGCCAATTACAATTTCTAATATTTGGTCATCAGATAAATTAAAATTCAAAGTTTTTAAAAGAGTGACCTTTCGTCTGGCATACTCACAGTAAGTAGTGGCTGCATCACTCGAATACAAGCTGGCGTTGCGCAATTTTTCGCTCAAATTCCTTTTCGGTGGATACAAATTCTCAAAATCCGCTTTGAACTGCATCCACTTTTTGATCTCCGGCTCCCACGTCGAAAGCCAATCTCGCGCTTCCCCGACCAACCCACTGGAAGCTCGTGCAAGCTGTTCAACTTCGGTCCATTTAAAAGTGGATCCTAATTTTTCGATTTCTTGGCACCATTTTATAGCTCCGTCGTTATTCACCGCTGGATCAAATCGTGGAACAACAACGGCAGTGACAGGAATAGGAACTGCCAAAATTTGCGTTAACTGTTCCATTTTCACGCACAACTCGAACTACGAGGGCGATTCAAATTTGACCTGCATTTTATTTTTTTCTGGTCGATACAAACTACAAATTAATATTATAGCTACATTATTTTTCTAAGTAACAACACCCCTTTAAAATACACTTGTCCTATCGCTCCGGTGGCTTCTGTATTCCCGTCTAAAAAATATATTTTGGTTGACGACGTAGCCAATTTCGCACCGGATTCTTCACTTCCTCATTAGAGGCAAAGCGCTTGCCTCCCAATAATTTTTTAAGGGGGTTAAGGAGATGATAGTCACTTGGGGCCAAGTCCGGACTATGTGGGGGGTGAGGCAGCACTTCCCAGTTCAATTTAACGTGACAAAAAGTAATCGCTTTCATACTCGTAGCGAAGCCCGAGTTCTCTGCAAACCTGTAGTCGTTTCTGTTGTTGTTCCGCGGAAAATTGTTTTGGAACCCACCTGGCGCTAACTTTACTAGATTTAAGCTTGTCGTGGACAATAGTGTGAACACTACCAACACTGGTGTTTACAATCCCAGCAATTCCCATCACAGATATTCGCCTATTGCTCCGGGTCAGTTGGTCAACTTTTTGAATATTCCCAAGATTCACAGCAGACGTTTGACGGGCAGCATGCAGCAAGTTCGACACGCGTTCACGACCATCGTGGAAGGATTTACACCATTCAAAGACTGTTTTGAGTGATAAACACCCTTCTTCAAACTGTTTATCAAATCTCTGATGAATATCAGTCGCTTTTACACCTTCGTTGAAAGGAACCTTAATAATTAGACGTTGTGCAACAGAATTTGACACATTGTTGCACGACATTCTTAATACAAATGACAGTATTAACACAATCAAGGTGTAGTGGTTTATGGCGTTAGCTAACATGCCTACTTCGATGAATGTAAAACCGCTTCACAGTATCTCTACAATTATGTTAATAAAAAAATAAAATGCAGGTCAAATTTGAACCACCCTCGTAATTATCACACGTAGGCAATCCCGCTTCTGATATGAGATTTATCTAGGATTAAAAGAGTAAATTAAACACAACACGCCCTGTTCAACCACTGCTCTTTATTTTCACGAGTTTTCAGCTACAAGGCAAACCCCAGAATGAATATTTGAACAAAAATCTCGATACTAATAACTTCTCGTTTTTATGAGTCTTAACACTAATAAACAAAACAGTCGGTCTCGGGGTGAGCGCCGCCCCTCGTGCCGTCCAATTAGCCGGCAGGAATTTGGAATTCGTCTCGGTCTTGCAATCGGCCCCGGGGAACGTCAGGGTTGATTTCCAGTGACCTCGATAAAAATCCACAGCAATGCTCACATATATAATACACATTAGGGATGTTCCGAATATACAAAAATGCGTATTCGCGAATACGAATAGCGAATACAAATACTGTTATGAATATTCGCGAATACGAATACGAATACGAATACATGACCTTGAGTGAATAATATCAATTTCAACATCGTTTTTGGCGAATACGATTACGAATACAAATATTGAAAATATAGCGAATACTCGCGAATACGAATACGAGTATTCGGAACATCCCTAATACACATATATTGCTAGTAGCGCCTCGGAACGCCCGAAAACATTACGGCGCCGACATAGTTTCATTTAGAATATAACGCGTCTCGTGCGCATGCGTGAGAATTCGAACTCCGCCTTTAGAAGCGAATTTTACACTTGACCACTTCCCCATTGGGCGGACGACGCCGCCCCGCTTGCGCACAGCTCACCATTATACATTGAAGAGTTTGTTGTCTGTCTCACTTCCTTCGTGAGTTTCCCACTCATAGCCGCTAGCAATATAGTAAGTATTAGATATATGGTGCCCATCTATAAACTGGACCTAGACACACGCTCAAAACCGGCACGGATGTACTACAAGCCCAGCTATTTACCTAATAACAATAAAAAAGGAGTATAGATTCTTTACCAGTTCCAGCGTAATTAATATTCACACAGCAAAAGAAAAATTATGTAAAATTTTTCTCTTTAGACACAATATCACCTTTTTAAATTATTTAATAGTACATAATACTAATACATTATACAAAATTATCAATTAGCTGACTCCTCCAAACTTGGTGGAGTAACTGATCCTCCTCCACTTTCATCACTGCAACAATAAAGCAACTATCAGCAAACAATTTAATTGTTTTGAGTTGTCTCACCTCTGGTAATCTTCAATATCTCCTATTGCTGCTAAGAATTCAGCTTTTTTGGCACTATTCGCAAAATCAAATGAGATATACGAACCAAACCCAAGCAGTGGCATTTTTAATTTTACGATTACTACCTGGTTGTTATCGTTCGATTCTATACTGAGGATCCTGCTTTTTGATATTATGATAGCTCCTGCCTCCAAATGAATATTCGTATTCGCCACTGCAATTTGTCTAACTACTGGAACAAGAATGCATTCACTTTTCACTTGCACGTACTCCATGAACTCAATTTTGTCCAATGCATTGCTAAATTTTCTTCTCCTTAACGAAAGCTGGAATTCACGAAGTTTTTGTAGCTGCTCGATATCGACACCATACATTTTGGTTATCGTTATCATTTTAAGCCACAAAACAATACCTCAAGCGAAGAGGTCTTAAGCTAATATAAAATAACAGAATAACAGGAGTGTCAAAGACAAGAACAGAAAATATAGCCATCTTCAGTAAACCCGAAAATGAGTTTACTCATTGTGACCCGAAGGCACAATTCTGAGCGCCCTCTGTAGTTAGATTACGGTACTGAGTCTTATTGTAATTAAAATTCTGCAGTAATCTGTATATTTTATCTTACCGACACAGAACGGGCTATTTGAAATACTGTTCTATTTTTTGGGTGTAGCTAGATTTGATCTCTTACAGAATATACTTGAGCTAAAAATGCTTCTTATTCTACCTTAGTCATAGGCAAAGTTAAAAGCATACTTAGCTCAAATCTTTTCTGCCAGAAATGAAGAACGTACTTATAGGGTAACACTCCACGTATTCAAACACATTCCAGCATGAATATTTGAAGTGAAAAGTTTAATTTCAAAAATATTTCAGTTACAGCTGGTAAATATTATGAAGAAAAACATATCATACATTTTATAGGTACTTTTATAACAGTATAATTTTGTATCATTATACAGGGTGTTTACGGTCTTGTAATTTTATTTTTAAGGGGTGATTAAACACCTTTAAAGAAGATCATTAAAGCTAAAATGCCTTAACAAAACTTGTATAATAAGAGAGATATGACTTTTTAAAATTTTCCTTTAGATTTTATTTTCTTATTTTTAAGGGGTGAATTTAATATGTTTAATTAAATTAAATTAAACAAATACACATTTTATTTAAATTCTTATTTAAAAAAAACACCTTACACTAGATGTTTGAAGTTATCGCTCGATGTATCCATGAGTTGGCATAACTTACAAGGCCTAGATCTTGCCATCAAAGGCCCCCTAAATAACAGTCTAGGGGGTTAAAGTCGGGTGACCGAGGAGGCCATGAAATGGGATCTCTCAGCCAATCCATTTATTTTTGAATACATTCTCCAGATGTTTGCGAATTAAACGATTAAAATGCGGCGGTGAGCCAACTTGAAGAAACCGCATCTGTTGACCTACATTCAAAGGTACTTCTTCTAGCAGCTCTAGCAAAAGATTTTGCCAAAAAAAATAATCATTTCCAGTCAATCGGTTTGGTAACACAAAAGGGCCAATAAGTTGTGCATTGACCAATCCGGCCCAAACGTTTATCGCGAATCTGTGCTGGAAATGATTACAACGAACAGCATGTGGATTTTCAACTGCCCAGATATGAGTATTATGACAGTTGTTGATGCCTTTACGTGTAAACGTTGCTTCATCAGTTGCCATCACAATGTGGAAGAAAAGTTTGGAATTTCAGCATGTTTTTGCAGAAACCATTGGCAAAAATGCAAACGTAAAGGATGATCTGCAGGTTGTAATGCTTGTACTTTTTGTACATGGAAAGAATACAATTGATTTTCGCGCAGTGTTCGCCAAACAGTTCGATTTGAGACGCCTACTTGCCGAAACATTTCTCGAGTACTACTGGAAGGATCTTCTTCAACAAGGTTTAATATTTCTTTGGCAACCAATATTCGTTAGTATCGGCCAGGTCCACCATCCCAACCTTGACGTGTTTACAGTACACCAGTTTCTCGTGCACGGAATACTAGAACAGTGAATTTTTGTGGAATCGGAGTTAGCCTGTTAGGAAACCGCTCAGCATACAATCGGCTTGCAGCAGCAGAATTCTGATGTACAGGGTTATTCATTATAAATTACCCACCCCTTATCATCGTTATTATTGCCTATATAAAAAAAAGTTTTAAATAAAAGTTATGTGGTTATAACTGAATTTTGTTAAAATGCTATCAAAAGTACAGTGGCGTGCATAATTAAGGGGATACAAAAAAGTAATATATTTTTTTAAATGGAACACCCTGTATATTATTAAATTTTTGGAATGATCTTTCTTTCCTGATTTCAAAAATATACCATATGTTACCCTTACCTTATACCGTTTTTGAGTTATTAAACGTTGAATATCTTAGTTAAACTAGTTACTGTAAATAGGAATTATTAAAGTAAGCTATGAAAATGCAACTATTTTGTTTGATAAGTGACATTTCTTTAATGAAATAATAAAAATTAGTTATCATTTATTTATATTTAAATTTCCTGAATAAAACTTTGTTATATTTAATAATGTTAACTAGTTTAACTAAGATATTTGACGTTTAATAACTCAAAAAAGGTATAAAGTAAGGGTAACATATGGTATATTTTTGAAATCAGGAAAGAAAGATCATTCCAAAAATTTAATAATATACAAAGTGTTCCATTTAAAAAAATATATTACTTTTTTGTATCCCCTTAATTATGCACGCCACTGTACTTTTGATAGCATTTTAACAAAATTCAGTTATAACCACATAACTTTTATTTAAAACTTTTTTTCTATAGGCAATAATAACGATGATAAGGGGTGGGTAATTTATAATGAATAACCCTGTACTTCCCCATAAATTAACAACATGTCAACGTATTCACTATTAGTGCGATAGACCATTTCTACGTTCCTTATTGAGGTTTATTTGGAAGAAAACAGTGCAGTGACAACTACTGAAAAAGCTTGACAGATGCAAAAAGTTATTGGCATCAGCCTACTTAGTAAAGAATTCAGTGATAGCTTATCGTTTGAATTTATGTTTACTTTGAACAATTTTTTGAATAATTGTTTTAACATTAATCGTCTTAGCTTTAATTTTTTGATCAATTGTTTTTGCGTTAATCGTTTTAGTGTTATCGACAATCATTTTAGCATTAATAACCTTCTTTTAAAGTGTTTAACCACCCCTTAAAAATAAAAAAAGCAAAATCTAAACAAAATTAAATCATTATATCTCTCTTATAAAACTTTTATTAAGACATTTAGAGAGTTTGAGCACCTGGTACGTTATACGCTAACGCTATTTTAAGGCAACTGCGCAGGCGCAGAAAATACCGTAACGCTAAACACTTATCGAAGCACGTTATTTCACTACGAATAGCGAGCCAATCTAAAAGATCTGCTGGCGTTCGGTAAATACTAATGAGACCATTTGGATGTACAGTGGAACCCCGATTATCCGTGCATGCTTTATCCGGGCGGCGGATTTTCCGTGCGGCATTTTAAATTGGTCATCCGTGCGCGGATTATCCGTGGCTGACGGCCAGAGGTTGGCGCATGAACGCTGAATGCACCGTGCAGACGTTCGTCTCGTTAGTTAAACGTAAACAGATGCACAAAATGCAACGTACCGCTGCTAATGAAAAGCGTAAACGCAATAACTATTGAACAAAAAATGGAAATTTTAAAACAATTTGAAAATAACATAAGTGTTGCTGTGTTGACTAAAACATATAACATTGGAAAACAAACGGTTCCTGACATTGTGAGGATAAAAGCCGAATTACAGAGCGTTGTAGCTAAGACTGACAGTGCAAAAGCTATTTCTATTTCGAGAGCTTGATGATGCAATGACCAGGTGGTTCTTGCAGAAAAGATCGCAAAGGGTTCTAATATCAGGACGTATGTGTGATAGGCAAGCCCAAAAGTTTCACGTTTGGTAGTATACAAATTTAAAAGCTATTAACAAATCTACGAGCTGCAGAAATGAAATTGAAATAATAATTTATTAAAACTAAACAATCAGTGAAGAGATTGTCTAATACAGTGAATTAAATAGAAAGAACCAGATAACTACCGAATTGGAGGAAATTGGAAGGTGAAGGTGACACATAATTAAATATTCATTGGTTACATTGGTGGTTGTATGGAAGTGAGGTCATTCATCTAGAAGGAGGTTAGTAGGAGTGCCAGCTGGAGTTGGACAGCTTCTGTGGGGGTTGCTGAGTGCAGAGGACTATCTAAGGAATAAACAAGATAAGATCATATTCATTTATAAAGCTGAGTCTTACCAGGGGTCTATTGGCGTGAAGGTGACGTTTGATGAGGGGAGCGATACCGGATTCTGCAGACGTTTGGAGTTGGTTGACAGGAATAAGCTGTAGGTGTTGCATAAGGTGAACATCGGGATCTCTTGAGGATAGGAGCAGTGGTATTTAAATATTGGCAGTGTGAGCTGAAGAAGTGATAAGGTTTGTGTTAGCAATTAATATCAAAGCATTTTGAATAACGAACAATATTTAGAAAGAGTAAAATACAAAACAGTACTTACTTTGGTGAGTTAATTAATAGTTATGTCAATGTAAAAATAGATTTGTCAATACCTGGTTTGAGTAAATGTAGAAGTCAAGTTGACATTTGATGTCATTGAATAGTCAAGAATTAAAATTAAAATTTAAACTTCAACTAATAGAGATCTAGATTTGGCGAACCACCCTGAATAAGAGTACTTAATTGAAATAATTGATTTGAAAGTAATTCTAGGTTTCTAATATGGTGCATTGCATTAATTAAGGGCAAGCTCAAAGTAAAATAGTCACTACATAAATTATATGACTAGTTCAAATGTGGAGCTATCACTAAACATAACAATATATTGTTCAATGTACGTTTATACATTATGTATAAATATTAAAACTGTTATTTTTTGTTACATGTATGTAGTATCACGTTTCTTTTCATCGTTTTACACATGTATTTGTCTACATAAATTATTAAAAAAATTAAAATGAGGTCTTTGGATTATCCGTGTTTTCGATTATCCGGCGAAGGCTCGGTCCCGGCTGGCCCGGATAATCGAGGTTCTACTGTATTTCAACTTTCTTGATGTATTTCAACCGAGTAAACAGAGGATAACATAGTAACGAGTAACAACAATGGCAAACGAAAAGCGACGTTATTTAATCCTTTGATATGAATGGTCCTAGACACCGAAAGTAAGAGGTTAAAGATTATGAATGAATCAATCAATCAAATTTACGTTTGAATTTTACACTTACGCATTTTGTAATAAGTGAAAGTAGAGCGTCCGATAAATATTTTCTGACATTTGATGTTCGCTAGTCAAGTGACTAAAACTCACGCTCGGCTCCATGATGTACTTAACAAACGTACCTACTTTTATTTATGTGTCAAATTTATTGACATTTGTGCTTTTATGAATGTAACTTTCTGTCATGGAAACCCATGCGATAAATGAACTAAAAAGCTTAATCATGCAAAATAGCTATTTATGTAATAAGAGACGTGTGCAAAAAACAAATTTTGCAAAATGTTAGAAGATTTTTTAAATTCCATAAAAATCTTTTAATAGTTCTTTATACAAGTGCACAGAATGAGCCGAAGCCGAGTTCTTTATATTTTGCAAATGCAAAAAGGAAGCTTTAGATACGAGTTTTATACATAATTTGTTCGACTATCACATATTTATGCTACAAGAGATTAGAAAATGTCAACGTCATTTCAAATTGAAAACTCATTAAAAATCATATAGGTATGCTTTTCTTGATTTCCAGTGACCTCACAAAATTTAATAAATAATTTCGACAGAAGTATGCAATAATAGTTATGTATGGTATAAGTGAATAAAGAGGCATTTTATCCATACGGCAAAAACGTTAGCTCACAAGGCTAAGCCAAGTGAGATAATTTCCCTGAATGGATAAAATCTCTTTATTCAAGTGTGGCATATCAATTTTTTTCCAATACCTACATTCAGTTATATAAATAAGATTTATCCAACACCGTGAGTTATTAAGCCCATAACTATGGTGATTTTAGGAATTTAAAGTGGCCTATAAGTCACTAGTAAGTTATAAACCATAAGTCACAAGTTTGTTATAAACCATAAGTCACTCTTGATAAAAAAAACAATTGAAAATTAACATTTTATTCAGAACACATTACAGAACATATTACATCCATAACACAATATTACATACTTAATATAATACATTTTAGAACATCACTTATTAATATTAATATTTATATTAATGTCAATTGCATAGTTGTTACTTCTAGTCATTTGACAATTTACATTATTATTGGAAATTTCATTACGTGATTCTGCGCTATTCACTACAATACTTGGAACAGTGGCGGTGGTGAATTCAGAACCTCCTTGAATTTTTCTTGCCGCGTTAATTTTTTCTCCCAACGACTCTTCAATGTGGGCTCTGCCACAGTAAACGATTTCCATCCACCGTGGCAGGTCGTAATGAAACATAGTTTCTATAGAGATCAATATAGGACTGACAGGATATCCCTCGTTTATGACAGTGAAACTTCCGAGGTTTGTTGGTTTTTGTATCAGGAATGGAAATATACAGATATGATCCCTTGTCTTCGATGAGCTCAACACTCAAATTTGTCAGCTCATTACAACGACATGCACCTGCAATACCCATTACTGGTGCAACCTATAAACATATATTTAAATAGGATTTACTGAAATCAAATAGACACTATCTTACCTTCTCCATCAGATATTCACTGTCCGGAGCACTTCTTAGAAACTGCTCAATATGTTCCTTTTCCAAAATCTTGGCTTTCTTTGGTTTATGTGCTCTTGACTCACTTTTCAAGAAAGGTATAAGCCTATCATATTTTGATATGTCGACATTTTTATGAAATTTTAACGTTGCTTTCAACATCGAGTATTTTCTCCACATTGACGACATTTTTCTTTCCAATTTCAACAAAATACGCCAACAATATTTCTTCGTTTATAGCACTAACTCCTTTCTCTTCTCTTCAGGACTTGAATAGCCCGAATTCTTTGTCATAAATATCCTTCGATTTCTTGGGTATTATTTTCAATAATGCTAGTTTAGCATCGTTTTGAATTCCAGCCGGAACAAACACTTTTTCTTCCATTACGTATTCGGCGTCATTTTCGCGTGTTTACACTTTTGTGAAACCAAACACGATTATCGTTTCAATGTAAACAAAACTTTTATCTACGACCACCACTAAAAGTAGGCTTTTTAGCGCTAGCTTGTTTCACTAAAAATGACGTTTTATAGTTTACCGTGGTTAAAGAGATCAGCTGTTTACTTTTAGCCCATGTGCTGAATGTGAAGTGAGGTTATAAAACTACAATTTCGAACTGGAAGTGAAATTGTAAAGTTATTCTAGTTGCTTCTTGCGTTACAGGTAAAGTGTTTTTGAAATAATTAAAGCGTTATGTAATGAATACAGTCAGATGTGGATTATTAATAATTACATTTCGTAACTGACCTTGACTACTGTCATTCGCAAACATTCGCCCGCGTGGCATGGTCTACTGTTTATTATGACATAAATTAGAAGTGTCGTAGATGCAAACCTTTGTTAAATCGATATTTATGGATTAATAACAGTAATATTAAGATCGTAGATAAAATATTTTATCTACGACCACTACTAAAAGTAGGCCTTTTAGAGCTAGCTTGTTTCACTAAAAGTGACGTTTTATAGTGTCTCGTGCATAAACGTCAACTTTTAGCACTTGTTGCATAAATAGCTAGAATGCAACGCGTGCTAAAAGTCCTTTATGCACGAGACATGTTATGAAACTCAGCCTTCGGGTTCGTTTCATAATTTTCATGTCTCGTGCATAAACGTCAACTTTTAGCACTTGTTGCATAAATAGCTATTATGTGCCATGATGATCGCGTCAAAGCCTTCCCATAAATTGAACTACTTTTAATAATTTGTCAAATAAAAATGTCACAACTGTCATCAGAAAAAGGATGCGTTTTAACGAAATTCTGAAGGTGTTGGATAAAATTATGTATGGAACTCGTGTGTTATCGGTCATAAGTAACTCTTAAAAACAAAGCCACTCGCACAAAGTGCTCGTAGCTTACCCGTTTTTTTTCTCGTGACTTATTTCCCTTATAACACACTTGTACCATAAATAATTATTAAAATTGAGTAAATAATTGTGATTAAATACCATATTGCCTGTTTTTGTACTCAAGGTAGCACGTATTTATTGTGTTAGTTGGTATGAATTATGGACTATTTTATTCACTTGTGAATAAAGTAGCATTTTAGCCACCCTTATCATTAAAATGTTACTTTACTATGGAGATTTTCAGAGATACAATACAGCTTTACAAGTAGGTATTGGAAACATTTTTTGCATAGTGATCATGAAAGTCGTCTCTTTTAATAAAAAAATCATGAAGCATCATTGACACTGTTGAGACATTGCAGCTGGGCACGTGTTGATAACTGCTGGGATTTGCGCCTTGATGCCATTCGCTGTAAACTGCGAGCTCGACTATAGAACGCTTTGGCTTTTGGTGTTAGCTCCTGCTGACGAGTTACACCACCCAGCTGCAGCAACGAGGTACGCTTTATGGCATCTGAAATAATCAATTAGTATTATGTGAAAAATTATGAATATTAAGTTTTATCCCAAATAATCGAATGTGCAAGTGATTTCTTTGTTGAATTTTATATACTCAGAAAGTGGGACATTAAGAATTGATAACATTATTTCATAATTACACTACACTTTTAACATTTGTTTGCTACTTTCACATGCAAGTCTACATAAAATATGCAACCTTAAAACTGAAAATCCTAGAAAGCATAGTAAGATGACATCAAATTACAAAGTGGTAATAATTCTATTTACAAAAAATTCAGCTCAATATTAAATCAAAAACAAAATGAAAAATAAAAGTTGCAAAGTGTTATAGTTAATATAAAAAATACTTCAAATTTGATTAAGCAGAAATCGTATCAATAATTTGTTTGTTAAAGAGACAAAAATAATTCAAATTATTTATTATTTTTTTTTTTTTAATTTCCTATGGGTATCTACAATCTGCCCTTAGGCAATAAGTGGATGTTGTAACTTACAAAAAAAATAAAATAAACTAATCTAATGCACTAAATAAACTAAATAAATAAATAAATCGTAATTAAATAAATAAGTCGTAAATAAATAAGTAAGTAGATCATAAATAACTAAAAAAATCAGAAAGTAAATAAAAAGTAAAGTAAATAAATAAATAACTAAATAAGTAGATAATAAATAAATAAATTAAACTAAATTAAATCGTGAAGTTGGTAACTTACATTAAAGTTCCAACGTTCTCCTAACTTAATCAATGATTATTGGTATGAACATAGGATTCATATTAACACTGATTTATTATCTACTGCTTATGTCTAATGTGTGACAACGTTTTAGTCTGTATATTGTTTTGCTATTGTCTAATAAATTTATGGCTAGCGGATTTGGATGGCGCTCGAGTCGTAACATGTATTTAGCACTCGCGCACTTTGCTTCTTGTAGTACTGTGGGTATGTGTAGGTCACGATGTATGTTTTCATTGTTAACAAACCACGGTGCGTCTGTTATTGTCCTTAGGGTTTTTGACTGAAATCGTTGCAGTATTTCAATGTTCGATTTACTCGCGGTGCCCCACAGTTCTATACCGTATGACCACACTGGTTTAAGTATCACCTTGTACACAGTTAGTTTAGATTCAAGTGAAAGTTTAGATTTGCGTCCTATCAGCCAATGAAGTTTGGAGAATTTGAGTCCTAGCTGCTTTCGTTTGCTAAAAATGTGTTTCTTCCAGCTAAGTTTTCTGTCAAGGTGCAGCCCCAGGTATTTCGCATCATTAGCCTGTGGTAGTGGTCGTCCGTTCAGTGAGACGCCAGGACATGTTTCTGTTCGCAGTGTAAAAGTGACCTGTGTTGATTTAGTTTCATTGGCCTTGACACGCCAGGTCTTGAGCCAGTCTTCGATGTTATTCAATGCGGTTTGCAATTTTTCCGATGCATAAGCTGCTACATCGCTTGAAGCCAGTATTGCTGTGTCATCAGCAAATGTAGCAGTTAAAGTATGTAGTGTATTTGGTATGTCAGCTGTGTAGATTTGATAAAGCACTGGTCCAAGCACGCTGCCTTGAGGAACACCAGATTGTATTGGACATAAATCAGTGATTTCTTGTTGATATCTGATTTGAAAGTATCTTGCAGTAAGGTATGATTGAATTACTTGATAGTATGTTGAAGGTAGCCTAAGTTTAATCTTGTTTAATAGACCTTGATGCCACACCTTATCGAATGCCTGTGTTATATCCAAAAAAGCTGCAGAACAATATTGCTTCTTTTCTAAGGCTTCACGTATTTTTTCTACAATCCTATGTATTTGCTCTATTGTTGCGTGTTGTTCACGAAATCCAAATTGGTGTTCTGGGATTATGTCTCTTAATAGTGGTTTCATTCTTTTTACAAACAGTTTTTCGAAGAGCTTTGACAGAACTGGTAGCAGGCTTATAGGTCGATAAGATGTGACTGCTTCTGCGGGTTTTCCAGGTTTTAGGATGAGTATCACTTGCGCTACCTTCCACTGCGATGGGAAGAAGCCCATTCTTAATATTGCATTAAATATATGCATAAGTGATATTAGGGCTTTATCCGGGAGCTGTTTTATAACCGTTCCTGTAATTAGGTCATACCCCGGTGCCTTCTTAGAGTTCAAATTCCTTTTTATGATATCTTTAATTTCAGGTAACTTTATAGCTTTTATAGGCAGAGATAGTTGCAATGGATAATCTAGTATACTGATAATTTCGTTATTTTCCTCTTGGCTTACTTCCTGGGGAAATGGTTGAAACACTTTTTCTAGATGTTCCGCGAAAGTTTCGGCTTTTTCTTTGTCCGTTCTTGCCCATGAGCCATCTCTTTTCCTGATTGGTGGAATATTTTCCTGGGTTTTTTTAATTCTTGCTGTAGCTTTCCATAGGGAATAATCAGTTGCCTCGGTTGGTGTTAGGTTTTCCAGATATTCTTTTAGTGCTTCGTTTTTCTCGTTAGACAGCAGTTCTTTTAACTCTCTGACAGCTTTATTAAATTTTTCTTTATCTTGTGGAGCCCTAGTAATCATCCACGTTTTCCTAAGTTTTCGTTTTTCGCGAATGGCTTCTTTTACTTGATAGGAGCAGTTTGGCTGTTTTGTTGGAGTTTCTGCTTCCGGTGTTGAGTCCCATGCAGCTTGTTGTATTGTTGTAGTTAGGTGTTCTACAGCTTCGTCCAGTTCTTTTGCAGTTTTCAGGGAGATGTTTTGATTTAATCTTGCCTCAATAAGTTCTCTGAACAGTTCCCAGTCAGTTCTTTTGTTTGATAGAGTCGCTGGTCTTTGTTTGTTTATTATTTTTGAGTGTAGTGTTATTATTATGGGCGAATGATCTAAGGATAGCTCAAAACTTTGTTCTGCCTGTAGATTATTTGCTGGAAATCCTTTAGTAACACAGAAATCTATCACATCGGGGATTTTGTTTAAGTCCGACGGCCAGTAGGTGGGATTTCCAGTAGATACAGTTTTTAAATTATTTTTGTTTATACATTTTGCTAGCTCACGCCCTTTGGAAGTTGTCAGCCGAGATCCCCAGTTCAAGTGCTTTGCATTGTAGTCTCCTCCTGCCACAAACCGGCTGCCCAGGGTTTTAAAGAATTCAGTATATTTTTGCTCTTTGATCATGTGTCTTGGAGGGCTATAAATTGCCGAGATAGTTATCGGACCCCTCATCTCTTCTATCACGACGGTTGTTGCCTGAATATGTTCAGTTTGGAATTTCCGGGTTTCATAATGTTTTATGGAATTTTTTATGATAACTGCAGTGCCGCCGTGCGCTGTACCATCCGGGTGCTTCGTGTCATATATGGTGTAATTGCGTATACGCAGGTAACTTCGGTTGGTGTAGTGTGTTTCTGAGATAAGCATAATATCAATGTTGTGCTCCTTTAGAAACGTAGTTACTTCTGGCCCGTGGTTAACAAGACCATTTGCATTCCAAACGGCTAGTTTAATCATTTGAGCCATTAATTAAGCTTAGCTAGTAGCTTTGTGATGATATTCATCATGGTATCCATCCTTTCGGACATTTTTTCTACTAGTTCTTCTAGCCTACTTAATCTATCTTCGGACTGCACTCTTGGTTTGCTTGTTTGTGCTTCCATGTTTCTGGAGTCATTTCTCTCTTTCACTGTTGCGGCGTATGTCATTCCTTCGGTGACCATTGTTGAGGATTTTCTGTCTTGCGCGTGTATGGCTTGTCCCTTTTGCCTTAGTGGCGGAAATTTAATCTTTAGCGTTTGTTGGTAGACTTGGCATCCTTTGTAATTTGCGGGATGATTTCCATCACACAACGCACACTTTAGATCTGTTCGTTTCGAGATTTTACATATCTTGTTGCTATGGTATCCTCCGCATTTGATGCATCTCTCTTTGCGCATACAGTATTTTTTGGTATGGCCCAACCTAAGGCAACGTGCGCACTGTGGAATTTGGCGGGTTTGTCGAACAGGTTCTACTGATATTTTGCAGTACTGCAGATACTTTATATCGTATATACACTTATTATTTTCGTTTGGCTCTAGGTCTAGGAAAAACATTGGGAGTGGCTGATTATCTTTTCTGCTTTTCGCATTATAGATGTTTCTAACAGTGTGACCTAATTTAGTGATCTCATCTTTCATGTCTGCAATGTTTGTTGTGTGATGCATGTTTTTAATAACTACACGGAAAGACCTTTCCTGTTTTCTTTGGAATGTGTAGTAATTTACATCGTTTTCTTGAAGTACGTGAACTGCTGCGCGGTATGCGTCGTCATCAGTTGTCGTAAGCTTTATTTCTGATTTATTGGTCACTTTGATGATATATTTATTTTTAATTTCGGTCTTGCTATTCAACATGCGTATTAAAAGATTTACGTCCGCTATTCCTGCAACGAACAGCGGGGGAGTTTTCGGGATCGATGCTTTTTTATTTGCATTTAGGTTTGCTATTTCGCTTATATTTTCAGGTGCTGCTTCCAGGTACTGGAATTTATTTTTTGGATTTATAATTAACTTATTATAATCTGTAATAAGCTTTTGCCTGATGTTACGCGACGTCAGTTCTGGAGAGGATCTTTTAGTTTTGCGGTTATTATTGACGACAGTCCATTTAATTTCTTGTTTGTAGCGTTCGGTTTCTTGTTGAGCCATTTCTAATGCCAGCACGTCTGCTTTTTCCTTAATTTCGGCTTGCATTGTTTGTTTTTCTGTTTCTGTTACTTCCACTTCATCAGCAGGAGTGAGGTCAGTAAGCAATACATTTTGTTCCGTCATGATCGGTTTTGTTAGATTATTTAGCGAATTGCCATTTTTTGCTTGTAACTGGCGTGATACCATGTGTTAGCGGCTGAGCCGCCCAGCCCGTAAAGTAAAAACTACTTACAGTTGGGTTTGCTGTGATAAAAGCCGGCCCTGAGGTGTTGGTGATTGGCTATCAGTTGCTGCTTATCAGGTTGAACTAGAAATTTTTCGCACTCTGTGAGATAACTGGCACAACCTTGTGCGACGATTGCTCGAAGCAAACTGCAAATTATTTAAATACATAAAACTTCTCTTGAGTTTAATATACAATAGTTATTTTTGTATTAAGCGCGCGAAGTGTTTTTTGTGCGTGAGAATTCCACTTTCTTGACAAGCCGCTAGCCGCGTTAAGTCATTCAAACGCACAAAAACATTTCGCGCACGTAACACATTCAATATTTTTTCGACAACCGTCAAAATAACATAAAAATTTGCAAGGTTAGTGTAGCTTTATTTCTAAATTAAGTAAAATAAAAAGTATGAAAAAACGTTTTCCCAAAATGAGCAAAAGGTGTTTGGCACAAAAGTGCTTTTTCACGTCGTCAGTGGTAGCGTGAATAAATGTTCTATTTTTTACCACGTTAAAAAATTCCTAACTTCGCGAATCTATAATGATGAATGAATGTTCCCTTATTTTGATGGTTGTCAAAAAAACATTTTTTATACAAACTTAAGTTCAATAATTAGCAAAGAATTTGTCTATTAAAAATATTGAAAAAGTACCACACAGTTACAAAAACATGAAATATATTTAAAATTTTAAATACAGCTGTTCTAAGGTAATTATTATTACATTAAGAGAATTGTCAGCTAGGTTTGTGTTTAAAATAGTTACTTAGTTCATTTCTTTTTAAAGCCAATTAATTAAAAAAAAGGAATTAAAAAAAAATTAAATTCAGGATTACTCACGACAAATAATTCATAATTTTTTTTTATTAAGGCGTTACGTTTCGCTGTAAAATCACAGCTTCTTCAGACATATACACAATACAATATTAAGTTAAAAATATTAGTATTTGTTAATTTAAATGTAATGAAACAAAGGTTAAAATATTAAGTGAAAGAATACTTTCTCAAATAAGTATGGAACCTTTGTTTTTTTTAAATAACATTAATGGTCATTTTTAATTATGTAAAATTTGATAATTGTTAAAAAAAATTAATAATTATTTTTATTAAAATTGATAAAAAAGTTTAAACTTAAAAAAAAAATGGGACTGAATGTTGACTGAGATCAATCTGTGGAGGAATAAGAGAAAATTACAAGTCATAAAATGTTTGCCAAATGAAATTACTTACATTAATAAGGGATATAGTTAGGGAATAAAGCCATCAATGGGATTGTTGCAAATCGTTAGAAAATTTTTTAGTTATGACACATTTTGGACATCACCAATGAAAAGTTTAGAGTTGGTAACTAAAATTAGAAAAGGATATTATAAATTATGGAAGGTATATTAAATTATTTAACTACCTGTGGGGCGTGTAGTTCAATAATTACGTTGAAATTTATATGTAGAATTTTACGGTGTAAACAAGATGTGAGTAGGATTGCTATTAATGTAACCCATTTTAGATGTTTAGTAGCTAGTGAGATATGTTGCAGTGTAAGGAGAGTAGGGGATGTAGTTTCCCTCGATGTGTAGCTTTTTTAAAAATTCTGTGTATCGTCTTGTGTGACGTAGGACTTGAATTTTTATCATTTTCATGGCTACGTTTTTCTGTTGCAAAATGGAAAGAAAGAATTAAAATTTTGTTTAAAATATATAGGTATTATGTGTTACATTTTTCCTTGGTATCTTTGTAAATGTAGATAGTCCCATTCTTTGACCACACACTTTTTGTTCTGAATTGCTCTACTGCACAGTTAAAATGGTCACATTTCGTCATAGCGAGGGGCGTTTTGTTGTAGAGCGGTTGTTGGCAGATTTGACAGATCACTTCATGGAACTTCTACAAGAAATAGCACTTATTATATGAGGAATTTTTTGATTTTTAATTCTAATCTTACAAAAGGCGGTTGTCGTGGCCTTGGTGGTGGGGATTTTCGTGGATGACGCTTTCTCGATTGCGGTTTTTTATTCTTGCTTTTTTTGTGACTATTAGTTTTTAACTGTAAATTTTGCATATTGGAAGTTAAGAAAACGTATACCATTAAAATTTTTTGGGAAGATATAAACCGTCGCCTGCGTACATACTACATAAACAAAGCCTGCCAGCTAACCTGGTTTGACATTTATTGCAGTAGTTCACATTTTGCCCATTGGCGCTAGTTGACACAATTTGACGTTTCAAATTTGAAAACTTGGGTTTCTGTGAAATATTTTTGAAAATGTCGTGTTGTATTCCTTCGTGTGGAAATAGGTATAGGAAAATTTTCTCCTATCATGAATTTCCATCAAATATGGAAAAGTTTTGTAGCTGGATAAAGGCTATCATGCAAGGGGAAAATATGAAAGGTACCAGTGATGTGGCGGATAAAAATCCTGCATAAACATTTGGACACATTTCCATTGCTAATTATGTTAACAGCGGCTAGTTATAATTTTCAAATTTCGTAGCAAATAGGCTTTGATTTAAAATTAAGCCTTTCTGCATTGGTAGCGGCTTGTGATACAAATTTAATTTCAAATGACTATATTATTTAGTTATTGTCAACGAACAGATAAATGTATGATAAATTAGTAACTTCAAGTTGTAATTTCTATTTAAGATGACTTTGAACCTCCTAGTGAGAGATCAAAGGTGTGTTCATTGCACTTCGCTGCCACTGAATATTTTCTTGATTCACGAGACAGACGAAACTTGAAAAAGAATGCGATTCCAAAAATTAAGAAAATAGGTAAGATATGCATGATAAACCCATGATTTTACTATATTTATATTTTAATCTAGATCTAATGCCCCCTCCTATTTCCGTTCCACATGCTCCTGTGCTTATTCCAAGCAGTGAATCCCGAATGATAAAGAAATAGATCTATGTGAGTTTTTTATTTTGAATCCCTATTTCTCCTTGTAACAGGAATTTCAGGTTCCTTGTGAAAGTCAGTGCTTAATAACTAAAAATAAGAAACTTACCTTACTGTGTGGCAAGTACAAATCTGAAATTGAACGCTTAAATAATCAGTTAAACAGTCAGTCGGTAAATATTTCTTTATTATTTTAAAATACATACATCAGTAACTTATTTTTATAGAAAAATGATGTTGCAGTACAAGTTAATGTTCAATGTGGTGAGATAACACAGTTGCAGAGAGAAAATGCATTACTGCTTAAAAAGAATGAAATAATTAATGAGAAACTTCAAAATTTACAGAGTTTTTTTGACCGTTATATAAATGTTTTGAAGAAATTAGAAACCCTTCAAGAAGATGCCAACAATAATAATCCTAGGGCTATATTCATTTCAGATCAAATACACAATTATGGCCTTAAGTCTCAGGGGCGTAGTCGAGAGGGAACGGCTTCCTCCACTCGTTTTTTGTTAAGTAAAAAAAAAGATTAAGTTAATTTAATACAATAATTACGCCAAAAAAAAACACACAAGTAAAACTTATTAAATTTACTGGCAGATTTTCTAAAATGTGCGTTGTTTCTTATTGCAAATATTAAGCGATACTAAAAATTGAACGTATTGTATGGCGTAGGCCAGTATCATTTAAATAGTGGTATATGTTATTATTTAGAAAAATCACGTCAAACATTACTTGCTACTTGCTATGAATATACAAAGTATTAAAAACAGTTTGAATTAGAAAGTTGTAGGCTTTATATTTATATATTAAGACTACAAAAACGCAAACATCGTAATACGGAAAAATTGCACCAGAAAACATCAAAACGCATATTTTTGCATCTATACTTTTAAAAAATGTCCGGAGGAGAACCCCCGGACCCCCCCTTTTCATAGGGATTATTCCATACCCCCCCCCTCCACACCCCCCAGAAGTCGAGCGTTCCCCCACTGCCAAATTTGCCACTACACCACTGTTAAATCTCAAAGATGGTCAACACAAAAATCCAACTTAGAATTTTTTTGAAGTTTCCATTTTTTTCCTGGCCTAATCTTCTACAGTTAATTAAGGTCAATACATTATGAGCTTAGCTTTTCAACATAATATGTCACTTCTTGTGTAGCTTTATTGGTAGTCATGCAACCGTAATGTAAAGATTGCTGTCTGGTTGCTTCAGTGCCCATAACTGTAACCTGTACAAAACAAAACATGAAATGCGTATCATTAAAAATAGTCATACTTTACCAAAGCCTTTCCGTCCTTTTCTTTGTGGAATGCATATAGTTCCTGTAACAGAAAGTCAGCACACACGTCACCATTCATTACGAAAAATGCATCAGAACTGTCACATCGGATTTGGTCTCAGAAATTGTATCAACCACCTGCTGTTCCTAGAGCTGTAAACTCCTGCAAGTATCTGTAATGTGAATTATGAGGCATTTGTTGTTTAAATATTAAGAGGGTAACCTTATAATTATGTTGTGTTGATACTGCATATCAGTGATGAATTGCTGAATTTGTGTGACAGGATAATAGCCTATTAGTAAGATTCCTTTAAGAGCCCCTTTACAGCTTTGTGATAGACCAGCCACAGGAAAGAGGTTTTGGAATATCCAGTGAACGAGGGTGAAATCGCGTAATTACCTGCAATTAGTTTACAGTCCTATTCATATACTAATCACATTTTTCTTTATTACGGTATTCGCGCAGATTTTATACAGCGTTGAATCCGGGGGGAAATTCCTTCTCTTGCTATGTGCCTCACCCAATTCCATTTCATTCGTTGTATTACATCCTCTACATTCGTTTTCCTTCGTTTCGTATGCGGTCCCATAAGCTAATTTGGCCATCAAAATCTCCTAAAATTATAATGTATTTGTACAAAATTACACAATAATCATGTAGCTTACTTGCAGCAAGTTTTAATAAATTATTATAGTTTGCTACTATATTATCTATTGATCTATTCACCGTCGTATGCGACGATCGTACCCGTAATTTAAAACACTGAACTCACGCCATAATAACGTGATTTGCTATCATTTTCTTGCAGATTTTTAATTGACACATGTTATAACCAATCTGTTTGTGATCTGTCAGATGGTGTCAACCAGCGCCAATTTCATAAAGTGGCCATAATTTGCATCTTACCGACATTCGGCTAGCTGGCAGGCTTCAATAAGACGAAGTTTTTGTTAATCAACGCAGGCGACGATATAAACAATTGTTGAATTCAAACAAAAGAAAGAAAATAAATGGTCAAATAATTTTGATAGTTAGCTATGAAATTTTAGAAGGCATGCTACCTTGTGATCTTAAAATTCTCAGGAGAATTTAGATCTAAAGATACTCTTGCGAAAACTAAGGAGAACGCTTAATATTTTAAAACAATATTCCCGTTTCACATAAGCGAGACTACAGGTGTCCGTTGACTTAATTTATGCCTGTATACTCTTGTGAAACAATAAATTAATTAATAAATGCGCTAAATAAAAGTCCATGTCTGAATTTGAGGAAACCCTGGCCAATCAACTAGCCAACCTTGCTATAAATCCATTTGCAATTCCTAACACATCCACGCAACCAAACCTACCGATACAACAAACAGCTGCTGTACAACAGAATATACACGAACGACAAAACACAGGAAGAATGGCAGTACCAGCTTTCCATTTCGAATATTTAAAAACCATTCCCGAGTTTGGGGAGATCCCACTCAACGTGCAAGATTTTTCAAAGCAGCCGATCTCATCTACAGTCAATTTTCAACTCCTAACAATGCAGATTACATCAATCATTGTGCCACCCCTTTGAATAAGGGCGCACACGGCCGGGACTAGCTCAGATATCCTCGATAGATTTGTGGCGTGAGCAAGGATTAGGTTCAGATCCTTTCGGCTTCCACAAAAACTACTTCCAACACTCAAAAAAAATTAGGGCGCCTGGTTGTCTTCACAACCGATACGAATGCAGCTAGTAAACCCACCACCTACCTTTGGCGCTTATGCTGTTGACATTGCAATCGTGCAGACGGGAACGTGGTAGAAAAATATATTAATAAAACAAATTGTTAGCATGGGGACATTTACTCAATTAAATAATTACTAGCAACAAGTGCAATACCACTGTAGCCTAATGGCTGATAATTGTCAAACAACTATACTAGATTATTGACTAAATAATTTCATAGGCAAAGTAACCAATTTATGATAGGTGCAAAGGAATTAATTACACTAAAATCACAATTGTGCGGAACGCTACTCTGGCATTTGCGTCTGCACTAATAAGGAGTACCTACATACAAATTCAGCAATTGAGATTAATTAGGATTCACGCAATAAGCGTCAATTGCAATTTAAAAAAATATGATCGCGTACGTAACAGTTGTAAACACCTAAGGCCTTAAGTTAGCTGTCATTTTCTTTATGCGGCAATCCGCCAGTACGATAAAAAACGCTGAATTAGGTTGTACTACATAATACACAAGCAGGTCGCATCTTGAGGGTGTAGTGCGCCGCAATATCGTGATGGAAGAATCCTTGTAGATAATGGTTGACCTCTGCACGTCTCATAAGTCGGACCTCGACGCCAGTTAATTCGAAGACATTATCGGGACCCCAATTTGTTAAAAGAAATTGCGCCGCAGGTGCCGCGATTTACGCTCTGCGAGTGCTTATAGCCCCTAGTCCAGGGGTGGCGAACCAATGGCACGCGTGCCATTGATGGCACGCGGCAAAATAATTTGGGCACGGCCTTAATTAAGGAATTTAGGTACCTCATCTGAACAATTTATTTTTTCGTCTACATTTGAGGTCATAGTAACACATTTCATTGTGTACAAGGCTACCGGCTACCGGTGCCGGAACGGCAACAGACTGCGCGACAGAGATAGGTAGATTTCCCGCGAATTTCTGATCGAACGGATGGGAGTGAGCTACGGAGTGAGCTAGCGCGGGCGACGCGGAGGGACGGCGAGAGGGGCGCTGTTAAGCTTAGTTTGTAGTTCGCATGCAGTATTTGAAATAACTCGTTGGATTTTACTTTAAGCATTTATTTTGTAAGTTTCCCCTGGATCGTTAGACAACCCTATTCACATTTATTTTTAAATATTGAATAAATTTTTCTCTGCGTAGCTAGGCAACCCTATTTTCATCTTGTGATAACATTTTTCAGCAAATTGCAGCTATGTCGCTGTCAATTTAGACCACTCTGCATTCCAATAGTTTTTCTGGTGGTCCTTTCCAATTTTTGGGAGATTTTGATACCTGAGTTGATTGCGTGTGGTAGTATTCTCGACCTTTTCCATCCAGCCTTCGCTTGAATAAGTTGGTTGCCCCTCGGCTCGTGCTTCACCAGCTTAATTATAGCTTGGTTCATTTAGGAGAATTTGGAAGCAACGAAAGCCCACTGAACGTTAGGATAATTGTTTATGGTTGCAATCCTTACATTCACTACGCTCTTGCGGAATTTTGGGGCCCACTTTCGTTGTTTGCACGGCACTCCAGGCTGTCCGCCACCTTCAGGTTAGTCTTCTTCAGCTCCCGCCTTTTAGCTCGGTTATGTACCTAGGAATATGTATTTTTAGCCTATTTCTACCTGGCATTATTTGATGCACGTCATGGCCTCATCAACCATTTCTTTAGAAAAAATGGCACGTAGATCAATAAAGGTTCGCCACCCCTGCCCTAGTCTATCTTTGGTGGCACTTTGCTTGCCCTTCTTTTCCGCCTAAACGCCAATATACGGAAGTTAGTAAAGGAAAAAAAATAAGCCAGAAGAAATCTCACCTAAAGCTGGAGAACGGCGGTTCGCGGATTATCACTAAAGTGATCTTTCATTAGTTAAATCTGTGCAGACTTCTTTGACTAGCATCATCCCTTGCGGCGCTGTCAATTAAAGCAAAAGCTGACTGCTTTGGTCTGCTAGCAAAATCGAAACAGGAAAGCCCTCGCTAGGATCGACGCGTTCGAGCCCGGAAAACAAGCGGCTGTTATCGCCAACCACACGCTCCAACGAGATAATGGTAGTTTATTCCTGCCTCAATTGGCATATATCGTGGTCCAAAAGTAGTTAATAATTAATAAACGCTCTTGTAAAACGGGGCGTTACACTCCCCCTCTCCTTGGGACAGGCATTGAAAGTACCTTGAAAGGCCGTACAGTGTACTACACACAGGAATGATTTAAATGAAAAAAAACCAAGGGAATACCCTAATAAATATTCCAAGATTCGGGAAAATTCCCGGGACTAGACCCTAAAACCTCGCCCCAAATTTAGAGAATGGTGCTGGAAACCGGAGGAAGCAACCACGAGATCGCAGACACAAGCTCGGGCACCAGACCAGTCTTCGCGCTAGGTGACAAAGGCGCGCCGGTGACTAGCCCAATGTAACTCCCTCACCCACATCCACGAATCCACAGCAGCTCTCCCCAGCATCCAAACATCACCCAAATCCGAAACACCCACCCCAAATGTCCCCATCGTGACATCACAATAACCCAGTAGACATTTAACATTCCCAAAACGGGACCTATTTACAAGCCGGGTTCACGGTCTCACCATCAAAGAGTATCCTGGAGATACTGACAGGGGGGGGAAAAATATGAAGATCCACCGCCTGGAACGACGAGGTAAATTCCCAAAGTGGCCACCCTGCTTGTCCAACCAACCACCCAAGCAAAAAAACAAAACCCAGTCAGGGACTCCAAAAGGTGAAACCCATTACTACCTTACCCTTAACTAAACTATCTACACCTAATTCTATCTAACCCTATAACCTAAATTAAAACATAATGTTTCTGTAGGATCCTAGATGGGTATTGATTGCCACAGATTGAGCTACTTACTCAAAAGAGACTCCATAAATGGGACTCTATCATATATGTTCCTACACATAAGCAAAACGCTTACTAAATCCCTACGGAAGGAACTAACCTAAGATGCATAGTCTTCGCACGGCTTTTAGCGCAAGCGCCAAGAGGTTCTAGGCAGAGCTCGTCACCTAAATGGGGCTCAGGCCAAGAAAAAATATATACTTGATTAATATAACACGTCTGCACCACATCGGACACAGAACAAAAATACGCAATAAAAAAAACTACTAATAAGAACTGCCTCACATAGGACACAGTTACTGAGGGGTTCTATGCAACGACTCAAGGTAAGTAAGTAACCAATCGAGTGATTACCTCTAGGGTCAAAACCATTCCAATACCACATGAGGAACCAACTAGAAGAAGAACTCAAGAAAACTGCCTATAAACTATAGATTCCTAACTAACCTAACTAAACTAATGCTAATGGTCAAGTAAGATAATTGTAAGTTGGGGAAGCGACTCTTCCGCAACTTTAAGTGTTGTCAAATCAGTTTATACCTAAATCACGATGGTAGACATATAATTACATGCGTCACGACGGATTACTCCTCATTGACTTCGCGATGACTTTGCTTAAGATCTTTGATGTGCCAAACACCCAAATTTCGACCGTTCAGATCTACTAAACGATAAGTGACCGAACCTGTCACTTCAGCTACTTTGGATTGAATGTATTTTGGAGCTAACTTTTTTGCAAAACCCTTGGCTGCGTCGGAGAGCACTGGGTTCCGTTTCCATACCATATCGCCTTTTTTGAATCGCAACGACCGTTTTTTTAAATTGTACTGGCGTTTATTCCGTTCATAAGCCTGGTTGAGGCGAAAAACTACATCCTTGTAAAGGGGCGACAGCTGATTAACGTCATTCGCGAGCCGTTCGCGCGTATCCAACGATATCTCATCTACTCCTAACTCTTGTAGTTTACCATAATAATCGCCTTGAACCGGAATGGTACGACCAAAATTCAAAAATGACGGAGTATAACCAGTAACTTCGTGTACTGCGTTGCGGATCGCATGCGCTATTTTATAAATCTCCGTATCCCAATGTCTATGATTTTCTTTGACGTAGCAACGTATCGCGGTAGTAATAACCCTATTAGTACGCTCTACGGGATTCACTTGAGGGTGGTAAGCGGCGTTATACCATACTTTCTGAACACGATAGCGGTCAATAAGTTTTTGAAAAAGTCCTCCTACAAATTGAGGGCCATTGTCACACATGATAATTTGGGGCACGCCAAACATCAAAAATACATCGTTTTCTAAAAATTTTACGATGGCGGAAGCCGTTGCTTTCCTTAAGGGATGAATTTGCGTAAATTTTGTAAACCAATCGGTGACTACCAGCAAAGAGGTATAACCTTTTGTAGACCGAGGGAAAGGTCCCACAAGGTCAATGGAAATAAGCTGAAAAGGGTACTTCACACGCTTCTGGCGACCCATGAAACCAGGACGAAGTTGTGAAGAAGCTTTACTAGCTTGACAAATATTACATGACCGTACATAATTAGCTATGTCCGATTTCATCTGAGGCCAGTAATAAACTTCTGCCAATTTTTGATACGTCTTAAACGACCCTAAATGACCCGAAGTTGGTTCGTCATGATACTGCTGAAGTAACTCCTTACGCTTAGATTTAGGGATCACGATTTTCCATTCAATTAAATTTGAAATAATGTCGTGCTTGTTGGGAATGAACTTATGAAGCACATCCTGCTCAACTCTCCAGGAAGGGTACTGTTCGGGAAACGATTGTACGCGTTCAATCATGCGCTTATACCATGGGCAATGGTCAGGAGCTGCAAAGGACATGGAACTAATCTGTGTTACTGAAGTCGGGGCACGCGACAAAGTATCGGGAACTACATTAAATTTCCCTTTACGGTGTTCTATATCAAAGCTATACTGTGCCATACGGGCTGTCCATCTCGCTAACCTACCACTGGGCGATTGTAGTTTGTGTAACCAAAGGAGTGCATAATGATCAGTGATTATTTTAAATCGCGTGAGCTCTACATAAGGTCGATATTTCTCAATCCCAAAAAGACAAGCTAGACACTCTTTCTCAGTTGTCGAATAGTTCCTTTCAGGGTTTGTTAAAGTGCGGCTTGCATAAGCGATGACGCGTTCATCTTCGCCTTCGCCTTGGAGTAAAACTGCTCCCAAACCTACGTCGCTCGCATCACATTGAATAATGAAAGGTCGCGTGAAGTCGGGACTTGACAATATAGGCGCGGTAACTAGTAGTCTTTTAAGCTGTTGGAAGGATCGCTCGGCGTCATTATTCCATTTAACGCGTTGGCTTTTAATTTTCCCTTTCACAAGGCTTAAGATTGGAGAAACAACTGTTGAGAAATTTTGAATAAACCGACGGTACCAACTAGCCATGCCAAGGAAACGTTTAATCTCGGTGACCATTTTTGGCGTAGGAAATGACACAATTGCCTCTACCTTAGAAGGATCCGTGCGTAATCCATCCTTGTCTACTAGAAACCCTAAGTACGCTAAAGAAGGTTTACAAAACTCGCACTTATCGATATTAACTATCAAACCCGCATCTCGCAATCTTTCGTAAACTCTAGTTAATGTTAAAATATGTTCGGAAAAGGTACTAGAAGTTATGATGATATCGTCCAAATATACAAATACGTTAGGAAACTGAGGTCCCAGGAGATTATCCATTAACCTTTGAAGGGTTTGTGGACTGTTACTAAGGCCGAAGGGTAAAACTGTAAATTCGAACAAACCTCGTCCCGGCACGGTAAAGGCTGTCTTCTCACAACTACTGTCCGAAAGAGGAATTTGCCAAAAAGCTTTTTTTAAGTCTATAGAACTCAGGTATCGCGAGTCTCTGAGACGGTCAAGGATTCCATTAACGTATGGTAGTGGATAGGCGTCGCGTTTAGTAACAGCGTTCAATTGTCGGCCATCAAAACAGAACCGTAAGCTACCATCTTTTTTTTTAACCATCACGATAGGAGAGTTCCATGGTGAAGAAGATTCTCGTATCACCTTAAGCGCAAGCATTTTATCTACCTCTTTATTAACGGCTTCTAACATAACCGGGGACATCTGATAATACCTTTGCTTAATAGGTTTCGCATCGCCTGTATCGATGTGATGACTCACCAACGGAGTAAGCCCTAAGCCTGGACCACTTATTTGTTGAAACTTATTGATAACTACTTCTAGTTCCCTAACCTGTTCCAAATCGAGATCATTTTTACTATGTATAAATTTTCTAGTAGTACTCAGACTTGACACTGAAAAACTATCATGTTTGAAATTGGTTTTAAGGCCAAACATATAGCAGCAATCCGCTCCCAAAATTAAAGAATTTGAAATATCTGGAGATATCAGAACACTGATAGCTTTAGTGGTTCCGTCTATTGTTACAGGAAGTTCTACTATTCCGGAAATATTTTGATACGCGCCATCTGCTGTTTGAAGTTGCATCTCTGCAGGAGATCCGCGCATTTTGAGGTTATGCTTATTTAACAAAAATAATCCTTGACTCCCTATTACTGACTGATTAGCGCCTGAGTCTAAAAGAGCAAGGATACTAGTACCCAGAATGTTTACTAATACGAAAGGACGATTATCTAATTTGCGGTGATAAAAAACAGAATTCAACCGGGATGTAAGATGAAAAGTTTTAACATGGCCTAACCATTTATCCCAATCATCAGCCACTAATGGTTTACGACTGATTGTTCGTTGGCTGGGAACGAAACCAGTCTTCATTCGTTTTTTGGTAACCGTGGTTTACATTTTGAACAATTTGAGAAGCTTGTGTCCGGGGTTCCACATACATAACAGAAAAAAGTACGCTCTGCCTCGCATCTATGATACGTATGCCCTGGTTGTCTACAATTCCAGCAAATTAAATTTTGGTTCGCCCTTGCAAACGATTTACCTCTAAATGTTAAGGAACGCGAGAGGGATGAGTCGAATGTACTATTTTTATTTCTGGCTATAGCATTCACCTGACGCTTCACGTTATTAGTGGGTCTATAAGCCAGATCCGGCTCCAATGGAGTACTACCCGTTGTAAAGTTTTGTCTAAATTTTTTATTTCTGTCCTTGGTTTCTTCTAACTCGCGACAAAATTCTATTAATATGTCAACATTAGGAATCCGAGCTAACACTAAATGATTGGAATAGTAAGGTTGTAAATTTTGGCGAATGTATTTAAGCTGCGTCTCCGCCGATGGAGTTTTACTTAACCGATTAAATAAATTTAGCATAACCGCTATGTAAATATGAGGGCGTTCGTCTGCTCCTTGGTTACGCGCTCTAATTTCATTCCATAAGACATCATCATAATCGCTTGGTTGATAATGTCTGCGAAGAAGACCTACTAAATCCTGCCAATTATTAATCTTATTTCGAATCGATCGAAACCAAATGAGCGCTTGATCGTCAAATAAATCTACCGCCTCTCTAAACAACTGATCGAAAGATAAATGGCGAGCTACTCGAAGTTCTTCAACCCTTTCCAAAAATGAGCTAACACCTTGTGTCGCTGTATTTCCGCTAAATTTAAGGTTCCATTTGGACACACTTACTGAACGACTAGACGGAAACGCATGATATACAGGGTCCGCTAAGTTTACATCTTTCAGCCTTGACGCGAATTGATCAGCTGCCACTGTCGCTTCAAATTCGACCGGACGCGAAGGAGGATCTGGTGAGCTGTGAATCATTTCACTTACGCTAAACCGCGGTTGTGCCGACGCGCTGACGGCTGTAGTATAAGCAAGACCATAATTAGCTAGACCATCCCTGCTTGAAGTCGTGTACCGAGAATGAGGTCCAGGAAAATTGCTTGCTGAAGGCAAACCTTCATGAATGGGAACCGAAGCAGCTATCGTGGTTTCTAAATTACATTTATTTTCCCTCTCTAGTGGAACATTACTCGCTATTTCACCGCCAGCAGAAATGTTTGCTAATTGCGATTGCTCCAACAGTAAAAGTAAATCGTTCTGTTGCATGACGTCGCTTTCTCCTACTTCGGATAACGATTCAAATAGCTCTAAACACCTATCACGTACTGTCTGCCATTCTAACTTAGTCGTTTCATTGGTTTTGCCAGATAAATAATTTACGCGGCGTAATACATGCCCTAATCTAGTTTCTAAACGATTAAATTCCGACGTCTGCGGTTTATTTTCAAAATTTCCAATCAAATTCGCCAACTCCGACAGCTTAACTTTGCAACTTTCTAATTCGGTAGGCACATCAAATGCAACGTCTGAATATTGTAAAACGCGGGCAGGCTCACATTTTTCCAAATTTATTTGAGCTCGAAGTAACTTTCGTTTATCTTCAACCTTGCGACCTGCAGGGTCAACATTTCGCGATAATAATTCCCAATCTAACTCGTCCGAAATTAAACAATTTACACGCAACATGATGCCAGTTAACGAATTTAAAATGCAAATGCCTATGCTACTACTGATAAATAATTTTTCCCATCTATAATTAACACTAAAAATAGGTAGCAGATTATTCGCTAGATCCTTAAGCCTTATCGTATCTAATTAACCTATCTGCCCTAGCCTACTAGTTAATGATGACCAAAGAAGTTAATTCGCCAACCTCATTGCCCAAATTCAAACAACACTTCTAAAAACGTTCCTAATCAGGCCCTGACGATTGGGTGCCATCTTCGTGTGCCACCCCTTTGAATAAGGGCGCACACGGCCGGGACTAGCTCAGATATCCTCGATAGATTTGTGGCGTGAGCAAGGATTAGGTTCAGATCCTTTCGGCTTCCACAAAAACTACTTCCAACATTCAAAAAAAATTAGGGCGCCTGGTTGTCTTCACAACCGATACGAATGCAGCTAGTAAACCCACCACCTACCTTTGGCGCTTATGCTGTTGACATTGCAATCGTGCAGACGGGAACGTGGTAGAAAAATATATTAATAAAACAAATTGTTAGCATGGGGACATTTACTCAATTAAATAATTACTAGCAACAAGTGCAATACCACTGTAGCCTAATGGCTGATAATTGTCAAACAACTATACTAGATTATTGACTAAATAATTTCATAGGCAAAGTAACCAATTTATGATAGGTGCAAAGGAATTAATTACACTAAAATCACAATTGTGCGGAACGCTACTCTGGCATTTGCGTCTGCACTAATAAGGAGTACATACAAATTCAGCAATTGAGATTAATTAGGATTCACGCAATAAGCGTCAATTGCAATTTTAAAAAAATATGATCGCGTACGTAACAGTTGTAAACACCTAAGGCCTTAAGTTAGCTGTTATTTTCTTTATGCGGCAATCCGCCAGTACGATAAAAAACGCTGAATTAGGTTGTACTTACATAATACACAAGCAGGTCGCATCTTGAGGGTGTAGTGCGCCGCAATATCGTGATGGAAGAATCCTTGTAGATAATGGTTGACCTCTGCACGTCTCATAAGTCGGACCTCGACGCCAGTTAATTCGAAGACATTATCGGGACCCCAATTTGTTAAAAGAAATTGCGCCGCAGGTGCCGCGATTTACGCTCTGCGAGTGCTTATAGCCCCTAGTCTATCCTTTGGTGGCACTTTGCTTGCCCTTCTTTTCCGCCTAAACGCCAATATACGGAAGTTAGTAAAGGAAAAAAAATAAGCCAGAAGAAATCTCACCTAAAGCTGGAGAACGGCGGTTCGCGGATTATCACTAAAGTGATCTTTCATTAGTTAAATCTGTGCAGACTTCTTTGACTAGCATCATCCCTTGCGGCGCTGTCAATTAAAGCAAAAGCTGACTGCTTTGTCTGCTAGCAAAATCGAAACAGGAAAGCCCTCGCTAGGATCGACGCGTTCGAGCCCGGAAAACAAGCGGCTGTTATCGCCAACCACACGCTCCAACGAGATAATGGTAGTTTATACCTGCCTCAACTGGCATATATCGTGGTACAAAAGTAGTTAATAATTAATAAACGCTCTTGTAAAACGGGGCGTTACATCATCTTCTGTTATCCGGCATCGAAAGCAAACTAACTGGACAAGCCGTATTAGTAACTGCAGGATATACCATCGGAAGTTAAAAAGAACTCAAAGAAATTTTTAAAAACAATTTTGGCGACCGAAGATCCGAAGACAGCCTTCTTCAAGATTTACTACACCTCAGACAAGGAAATCACGAAAACCCAATCGACTTGTACAACTCGTGCATAAGAATGAGAGCCGCCCTATTTTCACATTTAAGTAGCAACACAACAGACGAAGCTACAATTAAGGTTAAAGGAGACTTGTACACCAATTTAACTTTAAAGACGTTTCTAAGTGGATTAAGAAACCCCCTTGGATCATTCATACGGAGTCAACGACCAACCACTATGGAAAATGCCCTTAAATATATTAACGAAGAACAAAACGTATGGCATTTGCAATCAGGCAATCAAAGCATTGCAAAACCCCATCACAAACCAAATGTGACACAGAAGTCAAATCAGCCAAATCAGCAAAATTATTACTTCCATCGTCAACCAATGCCAATGGTTCAAACGCAGTATAGACCAATGATGCAGCCCGTTCACCCACAATTCCAAGTACAACGCCAACATTTTCCAGCACCAATAAGGACACTTCCTGCTTTACCACCACAGCAATCGTCTACAAAACAATTCCCAGCAAAGCAGTTTCCATCGCAACCAATTGTTTTTGGAAACCAGAAACCAACAGGAACCAACGTATTTAAGCCTCGAAATATCCAACCTCTCGAGAAGCCTACTCCTATGGATATATCGCGTACTATTAAACAGCCATATTATATTCGACAATCCAATCAACCTCGATATCAACGATGACATGGAAGTCTGAAAAAATGTAAATCTGACATAATAATTTTCATTGCTTGCTTGCTTGACGCCACTTTGAGAGCGAACCCGTGGGCCGAATTGGCTGATTTTGGTGTCAATCGACTCAGGACGACGCAAGTAAGCCAGTAGTAAGGTTTTCAAATTTTTATGTGACTTTTTTTTTATGTGGATTTTCTAACCTCAAAATTAACTCGACACACAAAATGGATCACTCTTGTACAAATCGCATTAAATGAATTATTTCGCGCCCAATTTGGGTGCAGAACGCTAGTCAATAATAAAAATAACAAAGAGCAATAGATTCTTATTAGCAATGGACAGTAATGCCAGATCCAAAACATGGCATGATAGTAGGGATGTCGTACCCGGTCTAAAATCAACCCAGGTACCCAAAAACAGTGTCCGGGTACCCTCGGGTACCCGAAATATATAATAAAAATGTTAAGCATACATCAGAACATCGGAGGTAGCTACTAGGGATGTCGTACCCGGTCTAAAATTAAACCCGGGTACCCGAAAGCAGTACCCGGGTAGTCCCGGGTACCCGAAATATATAACAAAAATGTTAAGAGTACATGTGAACATCTGAGGTAGCTACAATTTCTTTCCTTTATGCCGCGAGTTTTAAACTGAACTAAATTGAAATAGTATCTACTCATCAATTCAAACTGCAAGTCGTCTGTTATTCGTAAATATTTTCACACTGCCAAGTGTCCGAAATTGGTAGCGGCATCAACATCACACGGACAATGTTTATGTTACTTCATCCCGTACTGACACGATTTAATGGTACATACTATTGACGGGTTGAATATTTCCGTGAAGCGGATTTATATGAAACAAGAAACAACATATGTCGTCTGGATGGGGTGATTCTGGTTATTACTGCATGGGTACCCACCGACATCCCTACATGATAGATTAACAAACAGTAGAGGCAAGAAAATTGAAGAATGTATTATGACTAAGAGACTATACAGTATACATCATGAATGAAGACGCAGAGATTCCCACGTTTAAAACACGTAGAAGATCAGGTTCTACTGACCTAACAATAACGAACAATAAACTAGTTCGCAGGTAATTAATTGGACAAAAGCCAATATACAACATGAAATTTGCAACAGTGCGATATGTAATTAAAGACGATGCATGGAGTAAATTTGACAGAAATATAACCAGAGAAATACCCAAAATATTCATGGTAAATAGTGAAAACGAGGGCATAGAAACATAGGTAAAGAGTTAGAAGAAAAAATCGTAAACAGTAGGATTGGGAATGTTGAACAAACCTTAGAAGGATATGAAAAAACCGTAGATATTGCTTGTAAGAGCTCCTTTGCGGTGGCTAAAAGCAAGAACAAAGAAACTAAATTTCACAGTTACAACGAAAAGAGTTAACGCTTACCGAAGAAAATACCAAAGAACCAATAATGATGTACAATTAAGGCAAGAAAGAAAACGAAGATATGAAGAAGAAAAACGAAGATATCAAATAGAAATGAAAAATTTAAAAATTAAATCGTGGAAAGAATACTGCACCATTGCTAAAGGATCCAACCCATGGAACCAAGCTCACAAGTTATCAACAGAAAAACTGAAAAGGAGTTTTATACTAACTACACTTCGCAAAGAAAATGGTGAATTCACGTCAGATGCAAAAAGTACCATAGAGCACATGATGAACTATTTTAACACTGAAGATGACACAACAAACGACAATGACTAAAACAGAAACAGAAGAGAAGAAGTAAACATTCCATTAGAAACAGAGAATGATGTACCGTTCACTAAAGAAGAAATAGAATAGGTGTTGAAGAAGATGAATCCAAGGAAATTGCCCGGGAAAGATGGAATAACCAGTGATATTTTATTACGTTTGTTTATAACATTTCCTCAATTTGTAACGGCGTTACATAAAATGTGCCTTAAAAACGCATATTTCCCCAAAAACTGGAAATCAACTATCATAATTCCTATTGTGAAGCCTAGAAAGGAGTCCTCCAACGATGTGACCAAATACCGTTCTATTAGTTGCTAATAAATAGAATAATGAAACACGTTCATAGCACGGGAGAAGATACAGTCTGCCATCAATCGCCATCTTCATCCACGACCACCCAAACCTCCAAAACCCGATCCTCCTGCAGCAATAGTCTTTCTTCCCTATATCCACCAAGTCACCGACTGCGTAGGAAAGTTTCTTCGAAAACAAAACATTAAAACAGTATTCAAACCTCCGAGCAAAATCTCACAGGTTCTTCCTTCATCTAAAGATAAATTAAACACTATGTCATCTAAAGGTGTTGCACATAACTGTACTGAATAGTCTTGACAATTACATGTATAAGGATGAAGGCAAATTTGACAATCGTTGCACACAAAGTTGCATCCAATTTTCTATTAAATTCATTTTTGGTTTTGACTGTATAATATTCCATCGGTGAATTGTCATCGAGATTATTGGACGTAGAAACCAACCATATTAAATGCAGATTCAGTAATATTTGTGCCTGTCAGTTGTCTAATTCTTCATATGTGATCATTTTATTTAGACAAATAGGGCATTTTTGAGATTAATTTCAATATTGTGTACTTTTTTACAATTTTTGAAGTTAGAATCTCTTTATTTCACGTTAATTGGTGCTTATTTAAACCAACCACAAAATATCGGATAGCCATGAGACTGATCAAAAAGGCACAAATAAATTCAGTCACCTATAAACAATGAAACTGGATTTCTACTACTATACCAGCGTACATACATCAAACAAGTAGAGACGCTCATGCCAAATGTTGAAACCTGTCTATAGTGCCTGGGACAGTGACTCGGGGGGTATTTCTAAGCTTGACTATCAGATGGCAGCACAAAATTCTACCAATCAGAGCCAGTTACTGGCTCTGCTACCAATCATATGTGATCATGTATGTGATAAAGTAGTGGCGCCATCTGTTAGTACTATCGGAAAGCACCCCCCAGGAGCCGTTCAAGGTCATCCAAATAGGAATTTTGACATCAAAGTTACCAACAGTGAGTGTCTCTACTTGTTTGATTTATGTATGCTGATTATACACAAAATAATTGAAAGATAATAATGAACCTTAAATATATGTTCGTGGAAGCCGTGTAAAAGATTTTTGTTATCTTTCGTTGTGTTGCAGGAGCCGTCACAGCAATCGAGGATCCTCACCGTCGATCCAAGGGTTCACGAAGTAGATCCCGGCGTCTGTTTGTAGCTTTATTAAATTATTACATTAAGGCAGTTTAATTTCTCGATTTTTAAGTGATACTGACAGCAAGGGCGCAGGTTCATCCACCCCTCTTCCTGTTTCCGTCTCTAACTCTTAAGTCTGAAAGAGAGCCAAACTGACATTCATTTAGTATTTTCTCGTAATTTCGAAACGCTGGTAGAAAGTGATAACCGTAATCTCATTAATATAAGTTGTAGTTAGCGTCGTGATCACTTACCTCTGGGAGCACCGACTAACGTCACCGACAGTTCCATTTCTTACGCTTAAGTGGCCTTGGATTAGCACTCGTGATAATTTGTGGGGTGGATAGGCCAGCCCTAGTCGCTCATAAAGTTTATGTATATGCATAATGTTATTCCTTATTATATTTATGTAAATATATTAACGAGAGTAATGGTAAAAGACTGGTTTCTGTTCGCGACTTTTTCGCGTCATGCCAAGTGATGCTGGAAAAGTTACTGCTTTAATTACGTTGTAAATAAGTTTGTCTAATGTATTATTAAAAGAAGGCGGTACAAGCTTACGTCTATTAATTGCAACGTCAAGGATGTTTGGTAGACATATCCCGCGACCAAGCTTCAATCCTTGATTTAACTCTTAATTGGGCGTAAGCTGGTGCGTAAATGATTATTTTTTCACATTCGTTCTCTAATCTTTACTACAGAGAGATGTGTTATGTAAATGTTGTAGTGTTTAATTAGTGAGAATAGGGAAATCAAAATATCGTTGAGCTAATCATTTTGCACCTCTGCGATCAGCTCGATAGACAAATGGTGTTTATTTTTTGTGTGCGTTTGTGTAATTCTAAGATTAATTTATGAATTATTTATAATGTTAACTTAATAAATATTTCAGTTTCTTGTATATATTTTCCAATTGGGTAGTAATTACTAGGTAGGTACAAATTTTAATAGTTTTATATTCGTTGTATTCCAGTGTTTTGTGCTTAGCTTACAGTTGCAATAATTTTAATAAAATCATGTAGAATCTGTAGTATTTTATTTTGTTGTAAGTTCTGTTAATTTATTGTCCAGACGTCTGAAGGCGTGTTACAGTTTATTTTGTTCAGAACAGATAATTTTATACCGGGTGATTATAAATACTCTTCCATCGAGTTGCCTTTGAAATATTTGTTGTATGGATAATATGTTGGTGGCACTGTAAGTCTATGTCAAATTCGAGGTTAGCAGGTTAGGTTTTGCGTCGTCTGTGTCAAAAGTGACGGAAAAACTAACCTGATAACCTCGAATTTGACATAGACTTACAGTGCCACCAACATATTATTCATACAACAAATATTTCAAAGGCAACTTGATGGAAGAGCATTTATAATCGCCCGGTATTTCGATCATACCAGTCAATGGTATACTCTATTCACTATAGTCCCGGATTGTCAAAAATGACGTTTTATGGCAGCACTGTTGAATTTCTATTGTTTTTTTTTGTTACTGCTAGGTTGGACAACGCAAAAGCGTAATTTTTAAAATTTACGTTGTGTTACCTGGCAACTTTTATTTATTTTTGCGTAAGTTCAAAAAAATATATTTTGATTTAACCATAACCTATAATTCATAGTTTGGACATTAGTAAGTTAATTAATTGTTTCTAGTTACCCATAGGTTGACTTAAAAGTATTAACCATGATATAAAGGATTGTTTTTAATTGGATTTTGACATTGACAATCCGGGACTATAGTGAATAGAGTATAGTTACAGACAAAAGTCACGTGACTCCGAATGAGTATAATTTTGACTACTTATAGACTTATACACGAGGATGAAGTTTACATACGAGCCGAAGGCGAGTGTTGTAATCATCCAAGTGTAATACAGCCATTATATGCGTGTCAAATACAGGATGCGTTCCATTTTTTTCTATAATAATTTTCAAGGTCAACTTTCTAGGGGATACGTTGCATTCCTGCAGGGTCCCTAGTTTTAATAATGTTGGTACAGTCGTGTTCATTAAAGTGTTGTACAGCATTTGTTCTTTATGAGTTTAAATTAACTACACAAAGTTCAGAAAGTGTTGCATATGCAAATATTTTGAGAGTATAAATCTAGGTTCACCTAGTTAATGATCCAGCGTGAGCCTTTATTGAGTAACAACATAACCACCAATAAACTTAGAACTACCTATAGTCTATTTTTTTTTCAAATCAGCGCTCAAAGTGTTGTCAAGTTGCTATGAGGAGTTGAAACTAGTAAATAGTGTATTTCACAATATAGGTTGGCAGCATCGAGCCGTTCAAGGTCATCGGCGCTGTCATTGCGCATAAGTGTCATTGCGTTTGTGTTGAAAAATTAACGCGGAAAATTTGAAAAAATGCCTTCGTGAAAAAAGGTAGTGGGCAGCCCCTCACAGAGCGTGAAAAATGGCTCTGATTCGGTATTGTGAAGAAGTGAAAGTTGACAAACCTGAATTGACTAAGAAGGCGATTTGTGAGAAGGCCTCGAACATATTCAATGTATCGTATTAAATACCTATTTTCTAAATTCTCATTTATTTCTGTAAATACTTTACTAGATACATTGGACGTCCGCACTCAAGATATGTAATAACTTTAAAACGACAAAATGTGTTCAACCCCGAAAAAAGGACCGTCCAAAGTTAATGATAAAACTGACCCAGCCTTTTATTATATAAAAGAAGAATTGGGTAGACATATTCATGCCCTGCATGCTAAAAAACAACATTTCACCCTTGATGAGCTCCATCAATATGCAAACAATGAATGTGATTTTATTGGTTGTCTCGGTGAACGTTTTCCAGTTTTCTATTCTTGTTAAATTGCTTTCATATAGCTGCCTGGTGGCTTTTTAAAGCGTAGGTTCTATGTCAAGTTCCTTCATCTCTCCCCATAATCTAGATGTTGGTACACTATCATATGCTTTTTCGAGGTCTATAAAAGCTATGTGTGTTTCTCTGTTTCTTTGTACTCTTTTTTCCAGTACTAACCTCAACGAGAATAAGTTATCTATTGTGGATCAGCGTGCTCGAAAGCCCGCCTGTTCTTCTGGTTGCTTTGCTTCTATTTCTTTCTCGATGAGGTTTTTTAATATTCGTGACTATTCAATTCACCTGTCATCTGTCAAAAAGTGACCAATGAAAATTTAGAATTTTGACGTTTCTTGACCAATCAAAAAAATATCAGTGGATATATCTTCCTAGAAGGTATTCAAGTGACTATTTTTAACAAATGCGATTTTTATTAGAAAAAGTCAATATTAGTGTTCTGTTACTATAGAAATTGCGTAGTTTGTTGCTAGATTTGCTGAAAAGTAATTTGAAAAAGTAGTTTGGTTCATTAAATAGTCCCTCGAATACCATTCTTAGTAAAAGTTAAGTAGATTATTTTTGCGGTGGCATCACTACTCATGTCCATTGCGCTTGGGATTAGGACTCGTGCTAGCGCACTTGTCCTAATCGTACCAAAGCGCAATGGACATTCGTGACACCACCGCAAAAATAGTCGACATAACTTTGACTACTCATGGTATTATAAGTGAGTATATTTTGCCCAATGTATTTATGACTGCTATTCCTCGATAGTTTGTTGGGTCAACTTTAGGTCCTTTCTTATGTATGGGAGTTAAATAGGATGTTGGTAATCCTGCTGTTTAGGTTGCCAAATTGTGACAGCTAGTGGTATCCGTTTTGCTATGTTGCCAGATGTAGAAATTGTACATCACCTCTCAGTAAATTATAAAATTCAATTTGAACTTAACCTATAGCTTTAAAGAAGATAAATAAAATCAACAATGTTATCAAAGGTATACATTGCAATAAAAAAAAGTTGACACAATAATATAAAATAGAAACTAAATAATAACAATTAACTAAATATTGGAAAAATCTTGAAATAAATTATAGAAAATTATATTGTTGAGTGGCACGAAACTTATTCCTCCAAATAAATTCGTGTAGGTATGAGGGAAATAATGCTTCAGAGGTTCCAAACTGTCTCCTTAGCTTCTTTTTGCCCTCATCCACATATTTTCCACGTTCTGGGTATGTACATTTTCGTCGTCAGGGTCAACGAAATTGTGCTCATGCACAATGACGTCATGTTGATAAATACCGCCGTCAAGCTGATTTAGATTCTGATACGCTCTCCAACCATCGGAGATGATATCCGTACCGGGAAGAATGTACCTGTTTAATATCATAAAATTAAAAAACAACTAAAACTAAAAATCATCCCAAAAAAAAGATTCATGAGGGCATGTAAATTATTATGGTAACCTTACTATTATGGGTGACAATGTTTCGGTTCTGTTAGGCACTTCTACAAGGAAGCATTTCCCAGAGCCTCTCGCTATTCCACCGAAAACCCAGTGAGCTTCCCTCCACTGGCCCCTGTAATATTTTCGATGAAAATATTTTGATTCTTCTATCTCAACGATTTTTGGTTCCAATGTATCTCTTGACCAGCAATATATTATTTATCAGTAAAATCTGGGTGATCGCTAGATGGCTTCTTGCGAAAAAAGATCCGTTACGGATGCTCTCTTCTTTCATACAATTTGTGCATTTCCACGTGTACCCATCTGTACTTCGTGATTGTATCACTAAAGACATGGAAATATTGCAATTGATACAAGTGTTGGAATTTTTTACTAGCCTTCGTTTTGCTACCCACTCAAGTAAACTAAATTTTGTTGCCCACGATAATTTATTATAAGGACAACATTTTCGACTAATATGCCATTAGCATCTAAAATGGTGTTTGGTTCTACTATAGAAATAGGCGCTGCTGCTGCTCTTCCGGCCATTCTATAAACAGATTTTATCCACTCCTACTGCACAATGGCCATGAATTATGATTCATAATTCACGGTTTGCAGCCAATCATAAAATTCTATTTTCATTATTCAATAGTTTGCAAATTGCAACCAATCAGAAAATTCTATTTTCATTATTCAATAGGTTGTAGCCAATCACAAAATTCATTCTTATTATTAAATGACTTTTGAAGTTAACAGCTGTCACAAATGTCATAATTCTGAAATATGAACACAAGGCTCCTATTGCATAGGAGTAGATAAAATATCGTATTATATTCGCGATTATGGCCATTATTCACTCAGATGACTTGCGCCACGCGCCTTCGGCTTGTGGCGCAAATGTCATCTTCGTGAATAATGGCTGTCATAATCGCTCATATAATAATATACTATTACACAATAAGCTCAGAGATAAAGAAACAACTACAATAAGTAGGTATCCGATAGCGTACGTGGTATCTACGGATAGAGATGAACTAGTACAATCTGACAACTACGCTAAAACGTCGTAACTGCGCATGCATTTATTTTATTTGGCGACCTAAACGGCAGGATTACCTAGGATGTTTTCCATTCCTGTGGGATATGCTCCTCATTAATACATCGTTGATACCTATAGGGTTTTCAGCATGGTAATTAATTTTTCTGGTGAGTACCTTATTAGTTCTGGGTACATACCTCCTGGTCCGGGAGCTTTCTTCAATTTTGTTTGCATAACAGCTTCTTTCACCTGATCTACGTCTATACGTACTGGTCTACCATTATGTACGAAAGAACATGCTCTAGAAAATACTCTGTATATAGAAGTATCTACATCCTACATAAACCTATAATATTAAAAACTTACATTTTATTGAAACGTTTAACCATGCACGTTTGACATTTCAATTACGTTAGACAGACATAACCTCAATTTTGACATGGGGGAAACTGTTATACAGTTGGTCGGTAAGTACAGAATTTAGGGTAACACAGTCTGGTTTTTTATAAAGTTTTGACACTGACAGCTAATTAAAAAAAAATTGAGTGTATATGGTAAGCTAGAGTCCCTGTATATAGGTTACTATATACAGGATCTCTATGGTAAGCTGTTAGCAAGCGCTTTGGCGTCGTCTGCGCGTAGTACAGTAAAATTGTCGTTTTACCTTAAAAAAATTGACCGCGGCGATTCCTCTTGCCCAGTGGTTTAGGGTCCTTAGACAAGTGTAAAACCAAAAAGGCGTCACCCCACCCCTTGCCAAATAGCCGCCATGTTGATAACAATTGAATTTATTTTTTCTCGCGATCCATTGGTCGCACAGAAAAAGTTATTGAACAAAAAATGTTGGAAATAAAATTCTACACATTTGTTGTTCTGCCGCGATACCGAGAAGTTGGTATTTCAAACGGTAGAGGGCGACAAAGTTACCGAAAATCTCTTTTCGCCATTCTAGCGCTGTGTGGGTGATTTTCTCCGAATGTGCGAATGTGAAAGTTGTAGTGCTTGAAAAAATATACACGAATCTCTTCTAATAATGTGGTTGATTTAAATAGTCCCCGAGTGACAGCCCTTCAAAGTCCGCACAGCGCGGAGAAGTGGAGAGATGTAAATTGTTTATATCCCGCACTTATTATAACTAACGAGATGCCATGTCTGCCATTTGGTTAACATAAAGGAAACTATTATCGCTCGTACTGTTATCTATTTTTAATCAGAATAGAATCACGAAACAGCACTCGCGGTCGTATTCACGGATTTTTTTCCAAGAATTTTTTACATTGCGTTTATAACAGGTTGTGAGCTCTTTTTTCAATAAAAGTTTTAGCAACATTTCTATCATGGTCGATAATGACTCGGTTGTGTCCGAGACTCCGAACCAAGACGAAGAAACAGCTCCAAAAAAAAGAAAACGTGTCTGAGTAGACTACAATATATCTTAGGGTTTATGCAAAAAGAAATTACTTTGAATATATGAGCCCAGAATCAAATCATTTGGCACAGTTAAGATTTTTCTGGTATCTTTATTTTGTACCCACAAAAGAAAATCTTCCAGGTCAATATTCTTACATCGTAATTGTAGACGTTTTTAGCAGTATTATAACAGCTTTAACAATAACAAATTACAAAAAGTAGTCGGGAAACAATAACTTTAATAAATATTATAGACCAAGTGAATTAAACATATGTTTATTCACGAAAAGATGTTGAGCTCACGAGCACGTAGTGCGAGTGAGATCATATCTTTGAGTTAATAAATGTTTAATTCGCGTGGCGTATATATGTTTTTATTCAATTTTGACGAAATTTTGAATAAAAAATTTAAAAAATATTCAAACTAAGATATAAATTTGCCCATTCATCGTCGATTTGATCTAAATTTTAGTAATTATATAATACACACTACAAAGAGAAAGAATAATTGAATGTAAATATTTGTAGATAATAAAAATATGTTGTTCTTCATTGAAACTTTTTTAATTCTCTAGTGAATTAAACTTTTTTAATTCTCTAGTGAATTAAAACCCTTTTATTTCACTAGTGAATCATAAACCGTTTATGAAGGTTATGGAGTTAATAATGTCACTTTAAACTGTCAAAATTGAATAAAATAAATTACCGATTCATTTCATTTGACGCAAACGATCAAAATATAATAGCCCGGGAGCCAGCGACATATTTTTGTCAGTTATTTCCTCCCGGTCGATAATTTGAGAATCGCTTCATTTAGTTGTGCCGTGAAGCGCAGTGATCGTCAAGTGCGGGACCATGGTCGGGATAGGCGATAGCAGCCATCCACGCACGTAAAAAAAAATTATTTTCAGTGATTTTCTCCCGGCTGAAAATTTGTTAAATAATAGCTTACATATCACTTATAGTAATAAAAAAAGTCAGCTGGCTGAATGGCGCAGGAAACCTCGTCAGCTGATGCATTTAAATAGGTGAGCGGCCGTCAGACGTGGCTTCCGCGCTACACCTTTGACTGCATCAGCTGACGACTTTCCCGTCGACATACAGCCAGCTGACTTTATTTTTATCAAAACAAATATTCTTTGTATTTTTACACGTTTATACAAGCAGCTGACGTATAATCCGACATCAGCAGCCAGCTGACATTCTTTTATTACTATAAGTGATATGTAAGCTATTATTTAACAAATTTTCAGCCGGGAGGAAATCACTGAAAATAATTTTTTTTATACGTGCGTGGGTGGCTGCTATCGCCTATCCCGACCATGGTCCCGCAGCTGACGTTCACAACGCTTCATAGAGCAACTAAATGAAGCATTATACGAATTATCGACTGAGAGGAATTTGGTCGCAAAAATCTGTCACTGGCTCCCGGGCTATAATTTCGTTCACCGTAGCATGTTTTAGTTTGAAGTGAAACAAGCTGTTTGTTGTTTAATAACATATACAATCGTCGGGTGTCTGTATTATTTTTGCAGAAATGGCACGTGGTAAAGCAATTGTCAATTTGTTGAAGTTTGGTCATTGCGGTGGCAAAATTTACAAACAATTGCAATTATCATACTATGTAATAAATATTACACCAGCAAATTTAAGAGCTATACAGATCTGAGCCAAATGATATCATTATGGGCCCATACCCATATACTCCTTTCCCATCATTTTCATTTCTTTTACCTATACCAACTTCTCGGTATCGCGGCAATGACCAAAAATGTGTAGAATTTCTGTAGGTTGTGAAAACCTATTCACATTGAATATACTTGAGTGACGTGACGATTTTATCTCGCAAAAGAGAAATGGTTACTTCGCTGCGCCGGAATATATCGTACATTTCCCACGCTGCGCGGACTTTGAAGGGCTGTCACTCGGAGACTATTTAAATCAATCCCATTATTAAAAGAGATTCTTGCATATTTTTTCAAGCTTTTACATTTGCAATTTTCGGAAAAAACCACCCCCACAGAGCTAGAATGGCGGAAACAGATTTTTGGTCACTTTGTTGCCTTCTACCTTTTGAAATACCAACTTCTCGGTATCATGGCAACGACCAAACATGTGTAGAATTTTATTTCCAATATTTTTTGTTCAATAACTTTTTCTGTGCGACCAATGGATCGCAAGAAAAAACAAATTCAATTGTTATCAAGGTGGCGGCTGTTTGGCAAGGGGTGGGGTGACGCCTTTTTGGTTTTACACTTGTCTAATGACCCTAAACCACTGGGCAAGAGGAATCGCCGCGGCCAATTTTTTTAAGGTGACGGGGTATTTTCCGACAATTTTACTGTACTAGCGGTGGGAAAGTGGTCAAGTTTAAAATTCGCTTCTAAAGGCGGAGTTTGAATTCCCAGGCATGCGCACGAGACGCGTAATACTCAGAGTGAGACTATGTCGGAGCCGTAATGTTTTCGGCCGTTGCCATGCCGTGCTAGCAATATATGTATAATACATTTATGCAAATAACAAACAAAACCTAACCTACGAACCTCGTATTTCACATAGACTGACAATACACTTCAGTACTGTCAAACGTATATCACAAATCATAGGCAACTAATTATAAATTTATTTCGCGACATATTCTGACTGCGCAAACTATTTAGGCACAAGAATTGCTACTGTAAGATAAAACGTCGTATATCACACGTGAGCGAAATGCTATTATAAGCTCAGGAGAAATTGTATTGCTTGTGCTGGGACCCTCGCGATTCAAAATTACCATTCGCAAATAATGATGCATTTCTCTCACTTATAATATAATCTACTATAATAGCACATAATATTAATAGATTCAGCTTTTTATTATTTCATAGATACAGTGAATATATTAATATACAAAATTATAAATTATCTGACTCCTCTGAACTTGGTGGAATAATTGATACTCCTTCACTTTCATCACTGCAACAATAAAGCAACTATCAGAAATTATAGATATTTATGCATTAAGGGAGATATGAATATGTTTTTTCCCTGAGGTTGACATGTGTTACAGACCGAGGGCTCTGGCCCGAGGTCTGTAAGTCAACCGAAGGTAAAGAACATGAATATCTCCCGTGGTGCATAAAATATTTTATCTACTAGCATATTCGTAAAAATTGTATGAAATTTCAAAATGTCATAATGACATTTAAAATTAGAATATGTAAGTCACATCAAGGATTGCCTGATTGTATGGTTGCTAAGACGTTAATTGTAGTTGCATTGTTACCATGAGTTTGAGGGAGAAATAATTTGACAAGTCCCTTGGGCGTTATGAGTAGCTTTTCATATTTTGTTTCTATGACGAAAATGTACAATATCATGTTGCTAGTAGATAAAACAATTTAATTGTTTTGAGTTGTCTCACCTCTCATAGTTTTCTATATCTCCTATTGCTGCTAAGAATTCACCTTTTTTAGCACCATTCGTAAAATCGAACGAAATATAGGAACCAAACCCGACCATTGGTATTTTTAATTTTACGATTACTACGTGGTTGTTCTCGTTTGTTTGGATTCTGAAAATTCTAGTTTTTGATATTATGGTAGCCCCTCTATCTATATAAATATTCTGATTCGCCACAGCAATTACTGTAACTACTGGAACTAGAATGGACTCACTTTTCAATTGAACGTATTCCATGAACTCCATTTTGCCAAATGCACTGCTAAATTTTCTTCTCTTTAACAAAAGCTGGAATTCACGAAGTTTTTGTAGCCGCTCCATATCGACACCATACATTTTGGTTATCGTTATCATCTTAAGCCACAAAACAATACCTCAAGCGAAGAGGCCTTAAGCTAATCTAAAATAACAGAATAACAGGAGAATAAAAGACAAGAACAGAAAAACTAGCCCTCTCCTTCAGTAGACCCGAGGGCACAATTCTGAGCGCCCTCTGCAGTTAGATTACGGTACTGAGCCTTCTTGCAATTAAAATTCTGCAGTAATCTATATATTTTATCTTACCGTCGCAGAGTGGGCTATTTGAAATACTGTTCTAGAGTCCCTGTATCTATATACAGGATCTCTATACTGTTCTATTTTTGAGTGTAACTAGATTTGATCTCTTGCAGAATATACTTGAGCTAAAAATGATTCTTACTCTACCTGAGTCATAGGCAAAGTTAAAAGCATTCTTAGCTCAAATGTTTTCTGCCAGAAATGAAGAACGTACTTATAGAGTAAAACTTCACGTATTCAAACACATTCCAGTATGAAGATTTATAGTGAAAAGTTTAATTTCAAAAATATTTCAGTTACAGCTGGTAAATATTATGAAGAAAAACATATCATACATTTTATAGGTACTTTTATAACAGTATAATTTTGTATCATTATATACAGTAAAAACAAAAAATTAAGAGGTACAGGTACAGTGAAATCTCTCATAAGCGGACACCATGGTTCCACGATTTTTGTCCGCTTAATGGAGGGGTCCTCTTTTAACCCGGGATTAGTGGCTAGGTTTCGTTTCGCGTCGTTGGTCGCGCGTGAGCGTTTCGCTCACAGCTGACATTTTGAATGTATACGTGTTTTTTTCATAATTGGCAATTATTACTTTATAATCATAATGTGGCAATATCTGTTAACGTCATACCTTAAAATTAAAATAAAAAAACATTCATTGAACATACAAAACTTTATTTTTTACACCATGTGTAAATACAACTCAAATCGTTAAATTCAAATCCAAAAAAGATATAATATAAGCTCTGCTTCGATCTCTAGTTTGTATCCGACTCATCCGAAACTTGTAAACAATTAGGGCAGGTATATGTGGTATGTTCCGTACAAATGGCTCGTTGGAAAGATCGCAAAATCAAAAATGTTTAGAACAAACACAAAAATATAAAAGTAAACGTGGTTAGTCGCGTAATGAGCGATTTGCTCACACTAGCGCACGCACCTACCAAACTACTTGTCACAATTGCACTGTGCCTTGTTTTTTTTATGAAATAATACCACTAGCCGGTGCTTGACGAATAGGGTGGGGATTAAAAAAATTGGCGGGGCCGTACCTGCCATTGCACTAAAATGGCGAATTAATTTGTAAAAACGTGAGGGAATCGCTCATGTAGCGACCAATGCCGGGTTAATAGATATGCTTTAATTTTTTTTTTGTTCAATCTTTATTTGAATGGAGAACGACAAAGAATACATACATTTTTAAATACATATAGTTTTACGTTTGCTTTTCATTATGACACTACTGTAAAAAAGTGGCTTTAGTACATAGATATCAACTGCAGCCTGTAATGAAGAAAACCTACCTGCTTTTAATCAAATGCATCTATAAACAAAGAGCACTTTGCTATAAATAAATAAAATGTTTTCGCAGAACACTTCTTTCATCTCCGAAATTCAGATACACAACTTAGGATTAAGGTTGGAAAACATAGGGCGCATATGAAAAGAGGTAATTCCCCTAGTTTCCTAGCTAGCATCTGAACTAGGGTTGTCAGGTGGCCGAGATTTCTGGGATTGTCCCGGAATTCATCACTCTGTCCCCCCAAAATTCCTCAAAAACCCACCTGTTTTTAATGTAATTTCGCACGCCACTGCCGATAAATTCAGTTCAGTGATGTTTTAGATGCTGTCGATTCGACAGTTTTGAACCATATAAATTTATTTCACAAATGTATTATTTAGTAGATAGTAGATATGGTATGAGTAAAAGTATATGCTATATATTTACATATCCCCCCGATTTTCCCGCAAACATTGGTTATGAATCTGGCAACCCTAATCTGAACACACAATTTGTAACGCGCCCCATACCACACATATGAAAACAGGTAATTCCCCTAGTTCCCTAGCATTTAAGCACATAATAATTAGTAACATGTCCGCTTAAAAGAGGGAAATATTTGAAAATTGCCAAAATTTTCCTGTCCGTGTCCTGTTAGCAGAGAGTCCGCTTAATGGAGATGCCTTTGCATTTAAACTACATTGGTTCCCGACGGTGCCAAGAAAAATGTCCGCTTAATAGGGGGGTCCGCTTAATGGAGTGTCCGTTATGAGAGATTTCACTGTACTTAAATATTAAGAGAAATAGTATACAGTAGTCGCTCGATGGAGTGAATACTCAATTAAAAAAAAAATTAAGCATGTACTGAAAAAATAATAACAATAATAATAATAAATCTCTAATTGCTCAGTTCTGAGGAAACTGAGGACCTATCAGTGGCGGTAACAAACAATGCAATTAAAAAAAGTTTAATTTTTGAAACATTTTGTTTTGCCACATCTCATCGTCCCGGTAAACCTAAAAAAACAGATTTTCTTATTTACTGTTAAAAAAATGATGGAAGGTTTATTGCATTTATTGTTTCAAATTCTATTCTTAATGGTGTCCATCCAATGAATATGCAATATTCTCTCTTTGCAATGTGCAACGGTCCATTTTCTTCAGTTTACAGGATTACAAACAAAGGTTCAAAGAATTGCAAATGCGGTAAGCCTGCCGCTATCCTGTTTGGGACTACCTGATTGGAACAATGAAACGGGTATATTTGTGCATTTCAAAGCAGTAATTTTTGTAAAGGTTTCCGTCAGTTTTGCTTCGAATTGCTAAGATGTGCAGTGCGGGTTATTTGTTAGTGACTGATTGTAGTTATTTATTAATTAATTAAAATACGAACTAATCGAAGTCGTGGCATTCATAAAGTGCAAGTGCATCGCGCATCCCCTTTGAACGTGCAACAGATATATCTGGTAAGTTTTTCATTGTGTACCCTTGTTAGCTTTTTCTAAGAGTAGCCTTTTGTCGTATTACAATAGATTTACCGGTTGCCCGTTCAGGTTACTGAATAGTATGTGTTATTACTAAAAAACTTGAAGCAACGGAACCATGTATATTACAGAAGTTTTCGACAAACGAAATTGTAAAACACAAAAATTCGATAATCAACAATAAAGTCTGTTCTTAAAACATGTGCAGTTGTTTCGATAGTTTCAGAGTGGAAATAGAAATATGTTTCAGATTCTCTCGTATATAAGCTCTTGCAGAAGATTCTCTATACCTTCGTAATATTAAAAATATTATGTAGGTACATATATAATTACAATATTCAATCTTTTTCAGGAGCACCCAACAACAAATAAATTGCAGCGGTTAACTGAACAACAGTATGCAGATTTGGAGAAAACGCTCAGCATATGGACACAGCAGAGGTGGACGAAAAACTTCAGAGTTTAGATGTACTTATTTAATAAATAAATACCTTTGAAATAAATATGTTCCCATTTTTATTTATTCATCAAACAGACCTAGTACAAGGGTTACAAAAATATCTACGAAATTGTGACTGTTAGAAAGTCATCGTTGCATCGGATACGCGACTTATTTTGAACGCGTCATAACGATGTAAAAACTACGTGCCGTTTACGACGGTTTGCGAGACAACGTTAAATGTTTGACATTTCAACTGTTAGAAATTGTCATCATCGCATCGGATGCGCGATTCACTTTGAAAGCTATAATGACGATGTAAAAACTATGTACCGTTTACGACGATTTGCTAGACAACGTTAAATGTTTGACATTTTGACTGTTAGAAATTGTCATCGTTGCATCAGATACGCGACTCACTTTGAAAGCTATAATGACGATGTAAAAACTACGTACCGTTTACGACGGTTTGCTAGACAACGTTAAATGTTTGACATTTTAACTGTTAGAAATTGTCATCGTTGCATCGGATACGCGACTCACTTTGAAAGCTATAACGACGATGTAAAAACTACGTACCGTTTACGACGATTTGCTAGGCCACGTCAATTGTTTGAAATTCTGAATTTTAGAAATAGTCGTTATTGCATTGGATGCGCGACTCATTTTAAAAGCTGAAATAACGATGTAAAAACGATGAACCGTTTACGACGGTTTGCTAGGTAACATTAATTGTTTGAAATTGGGACTGTTAGAAATAGTCATCGTTGCATCAGATGCGCGACTCATTTTGAAATCTGTCATAACCATGTAAAAACTATGCGCTGTTCACGTCTATTTGCAAGACAACGCTAATTAATTGAAATTCTCAATTTCACAAAAAAGTCATTATTGCATCAAATGCGCGACTCATTTTAAAAGCTTAAATAACGATGGTAAAACTACGTACTGCTCACGACGGTATGCAAGACAACGTTCATTATGACCGTTGGAAATAGTTATTATTACATCTTTATGTTGTAGTACAAAATACGTCGATTACTGTTAGGCTCTCCGTTCACTGGCCCGACGCGACTGCGATGCGATTACGATGCAACTACGACATACCTACGAAGCAATCGCGACGGCAACTTGTGTTATGCACATCAGAGCAATTTGTTCTCAGTCTGCTATAAAATACTTTCGAATGACGATGGCGATGACGTGGTTGTAGCTTATTGATACATACGAAATAAGGACAGGAAACCAAAATGGAGGTTTACGTTTATCCCTATATAAAAAATAATAAAAAGTGCAATACTAAAATTTTATCGCAGCAAGAGAACTCTCCCAACGTGAGCAAAATCATGCCACCGAATGTCAAAAGAGAGCTTTAACCCTTAACCCGAAACATCGGTCTGTGAGACCTTGAGTGTTACGTCATGCTACAGTGTGGCAACAATGTTCGAACTGTGTCTCCCCCCTTCCTAGTACCTTCCTATGAACCACTTTCCTACACTACGCACGTGTTAGGACTCAGTTTGTGACCGTTCGTTACGAGGTGCGCATCGCTTTTTGAAAACGTGCAGGTCTGACTGACCGGATGTTTCGTATTACGTATTTATTGGCAAGGTATGTAAGACCGGATGTTTCGTATTATGTAGTTTTCATACTTTTTGATTGCTACTTTTGTTGTTCGACTACAAGCTTTTTATTCATTTTAGTACATTTTATTATGGATATTCCATCAACAAGTACTGGTAAATCATCAGAATCATCGAGACATTCAAGGACTGAGAGGGTATATTACAATGATAAAAATTTTGAGAAGATAATGTCGGAGTGGTTGTTGGAGAGTGATGATGAATTTGAAGACGAAATTGATGACTCAGATACGGATCCTGACTTTGTAATGCATGATGAAGAACTGGAAGATGAAGAAAAGATGGCAAGAAACATTGGAAATGGTGTAGCAGACGACAGTAGTGACGATGACGACATTGATGCTATGTTGGAAGCTGAACAAGAAATCACTACGGACAATTCGCATGATGAAGAAGATGCAACGCCCCAGTTTTTCATTGGGAAAAATAAGACAGTAGATTTCAAATGGCAAAAACAGGAGCCACCTAGAGGTAGGCGAACTCCAAGTCATAACATAATCCGACAATTACCTGGACTGAAAGGCATTTCAACTGGGAAGCCCAAATATGAGAAAAATTTGGGAGTGTTTGTTCGATCAAAAAATGATTGATGACATTGTTTTGTACACAAACGTAAAACTGCAGTCGGCTAGAACCAACCTCAAACCGACAACGAATCCGTCAAGCTACCGAAATACAGACTCTTCTTCTTCTTCTTCTTCTTCTTCTTCTTCTCAGCCCGTTGACATCCACTGCTGGATGTAGGCCTCCTCCAGGCTCCTCCATCTATTTCGGTCTTGGGCCACCGAAATCCAATTTTTACCAGCAATTCTCTGTATATCATCTCTCCACCTTGCAAGGGGTCTTCCAACACTCCTTTTCCGTTCTCGTGGCCTCCATTGTAGTGCGATCTTTGTCCACTTTACATTGTCTCTAGCCACGTGTCCCGCATAACGCCACTTCAACCGTGCCACTCTTCCAATAACATCTTCTATGTTTGTTTTTCTTCGGATATCCTTATTGCGGATTCGATCGCGGAGGCTAATGCCTAGCATTGCCCGTTCCATCGCTCGTTGGCATACCCTTAACTTATTGGCACGCTTTACCGTTAGTGTTATTGTTTCTAGGCCGTAGGTTGTAACAGGTAAGATACAGGTGTTGTATACTTTACGTTTAAGACTCAAAGGTATTTCAGGATTTTTCAGGATATACGAAAGCCTGGAGAATGCTGCCCAGCTAAGACTAACACGTCGGCTTATTTCAGCATCCTGATTTTCTTTTCCAGTTGTTATTATGTGTCCAAGGTAATTATATTCCCTAGCTAGTTCAAGGTCTTGGTTTCCGATGGTTACTTTTAAATCTCCGGTACTCATTATCTTTGTCTTCTGCATGTTCATAGTAAGACCGACTTTTATAGATGCTTCTTGGAGTTCTCTTATCATATTAGCGAGTTCTTCTGCATTGGTACTGATCAGCACGACGTCATCTGCGAATCTTAAGTGACTCAGAAACTTGCCATCCATGCTGATACCCTTTTCCTGCCACTGTAGGTTCTTAAACACGTCTTCGAGGGCCAGTGTGAACAGCTTGGGCGAAATGGGGTCTCCTTGTCTCACTCCTCGTTTTATTTTGATCCTGTTAGTGACGGTATCTTCATCAACCTTAACGCACATCGTGGCATTTTCGTATACGTGTTTTAATAGACTCGAGTATCTGGAGTCTATTCTCGCGTTGTTCATACCCTGTAAGATGGTCCAGGTTTCGATGGAATCAAATGCTTTGTGGTAGTCTACAAAGGCCATGTGGTAAGAGATATTGTATTCTGTGCATTTTTCAATTACGGTTCGAATAGTTTGAATATGATCAATGGTGCTGAAGCCTTTTCTGAAGCCAGCCTGTTCTTCTGGCTGGTAGAAGTCAAACTTGTTGCTCAGTCTATTAGTTAGAATTCTTGTTAGCAATTTATATAGTATTGACAGAAGACTGATTGGACGGTAGTTTTCCAAGTCAGAGCTATCCCCTTTTTTATACAGAATAATAACCTCTGCGTTTTTCCACGTTTCGGGAATTTCCCCTTCTTCGAGACATTTATTTATTAGAATTAAGATAGCTTGCTGTAAGATTCTGCCTCCAGCTTTCAACATTTCACTTGTGATCCCGTCTTCTCCTGGAGCTTTGCGTGTTTTCATTTGACTGAGTGCTAGCTTCAACTCGTTCTCATCCACTTCAGGCAATTCTTCAGATCCCACGTTAGTTATTGTCTGCGTGTTTATTAGTTCTTTGTGTGTTTGTGTTGATTGACTATAGAGCTTAGAATAAAAATGCTCTATTACCTTTAGAATTTCTCTTTTCTCTCTCACTAGATTTCCTCGATCGTTCTTTAGTTTCGAGATTTTTGACTTCCCTCGACTCTTTTTTGCTCTTAAAACTTTCATGTTCATGTTATCGTTAATCAGTTCTTCTATCAGTAGAGTATTGTACCTTCTTATGTCTTTTCTGATTTCCTTCTTTACTTGTTTGTTTAATTCTTGATATGCTGGTGCATCTCTGTCTAATCTTCTTCGCACCTGAATAAGGTTTTCTGTTTCTTTACTTATTTTGGATTTGCTTTTTTTCTTCGTTCTGTAGCAGACAGTCTTTATTGCTACTTGGATACTATTTTCTATTCTACCGGATAGTTCGTTTAAGCTTAGTTCTTCTAGATGTTCTATAGGGTTTAGTTTGCTTTCGACTATTTTGTTGAACTCTTCCTCTTGACTCTTGAGTTCTAGCATTGATGCTCTAATATTTCTCTCCATGAACTTCTTACGTTCTATACGAGTGTTAATGGCAAACCTTGCTCGGACTAAACGGTGATCACTTCCGGTGTTAAATTTATTTAGCGCAGAAACGTCGTAGCAGTTACTTTTATCCGATGCGAGAATATAGTCAATTTCATTTTTAACATTTCCTCCAGGGCTCCTCCACGTCCACTTCCTTTGTGGGGGTTTCTTGAAAAACGTATTCAGGCAGTAGAGGCCTTCTCTACAGAGGAAATCGATTAACATTTGTCCTCTCGGATTTCGATTACCAAGGCCATGTTTACCAATATAAGATGGATCTGAATCGTTTCGTGGCCCTATCTTGGCATTAAAGTCACCTAGTATTATTTTAAGATTACTTTTTTCTGAGCTTATAGCTAGTGACACATCTTCGTAGAATTGCTCCACCTCTTCATCATCCGAATTACTTGTCGGGGCATAGCCGTGAATAATTTGAATGTTATATCTCTTATTAAGTTTCAGTGTAATATATATAACCCTATCCGATATTGCTTTAACTTTATTTACTAGGTGTTTTTTATCTTTATGTATCAAAATTGCAACACCGCCTATGTGGGAATTATTTTCTTGATTTTTTTGAAATAACAAATGTCCTGAGTGTAAAATAGTAGTGGTTTCTCCTTTCATTCGTGTTTCACTTATTCCGAGAACGTCCCATTTTATCTCTTTGAGCTCATGTTCTAAATTTTCTATATGTTCGTCTTAGAGTGAGTGTGTTATAAGTTGCAAGGTGTAGAATTTCATGTGGTTTTTTGATTTTGGTGTTGGTTTTTCTATTTGTAATAGTTGTCGAATTTTTGCCCACCCCAGAATCCATGGGGCTGACTGACGAATCAGTGCGAGAGTCTGAGTATTTAACTCTACTCGCCTGGGGTCCATTTCCGCAAGTTTTTGAATTCGACATGGAGGGTTTTTGGCATTTAGACGCCACGCTTGCCGGGCGGGTTGGCGAATGGGAGGATGTGTGAAGGATTAATGTGGTGTGGATGGGAATTTGGGTTAGGACACGTACTCTCCCGGTATTAGTGGGTAGGAGAAGAACATGGCTCGCGTGGGCAGGGGCGCTTCCCTGAAGTAGACCTATCTCTATCGGGATCACAGAGAGTGCCTACTCGCTACCCGATGAAAAAATTATTGATGACATTGTTTTGTACACAAACGTAAAACTGCAGTCGGCTAGAACCAACCTCAAACCGACAACGAATCCATCAAGCTACCGAAATACAGACTCAGTCGAGATATATGCCTTGATCGGTTTACTAATGTACACATCAATTTTCAAATCGGGTCACGAAAATATGACCTCACTCTTTGCAAAGGACTTGACAGCAAGGCCCATATTTAGAGCAACTATGTCCGTGAAACGTTTCGAAATACTGATAAACTGCCTACGATTTGATGATTCCACAACTCGTGAGGAGAGGAAAGTAACTGACCGTGCTGCTGCAATCTCCGAAATATTCAACGCCTTCATACATAACTCACAAGAGATGTATAGCCTTAGTGAGAACGTGACAGTAGATGAAATGCTCGTCGCTTTCAGAGGAAGGTGCGCTTTTCGCGTGTATATGCCAAACAAACCGGCAAAATACGCCATCAAGATTCAATGCATGGCTGACTCGTTCAGTTCATATCTTTTCAATGCTTACATTTACACCGGTAAGGACAGTGATGGCATTGGTCTGTCAGAAGCAGAAAGGAAACTTTTGAAACCAACTCAGTCAGTACTGCGCTTATGCAAACCCATTGAAGGATCGAACAGAAACGTCACTGCTGATAATTGGTTTTCGTCGCTGGAGTTGGTAGAAGATTTACGAAAAAGATCCCTAACATATGTCGGTACTGTGAAGAAGAATAAAAGTATTATACCACCAGAGTTCAAGGCTGATAAGTCCAGGCGAGAAGGGTCAGCTTTATATGGATTTGCAAATGATATTCCTGTGACACTCTTGTCTATTGTTAGCAAGAAAAATAAATCAGTTGTACTCATATCGTCTATGCACCATACCATTGAAACTGATCCCGATAAGAAGAAACCACAAATCGTCTGCTATTACAACAAGACAAAATCTGGTGTTGACCTTCTAGACTTGAAGTGTGCTCTGTACTCGTCCAACAGGAGAACTAGGAGATGGCCATTAGTTGTCTTTTACTCCCTTCTGAATTCAAGCTGTGTCAACAGTTACATACTTTACTTGTGCTATCGTCAAAATCCAGTCATCAAAAGATTACAATTTATTAAAACATTGGCTCACTCTTTGTTGGAGCCACATCTCAAAAGACGGCTCAGTATTCCCAATCTCCCGAGAAATATTAGGACATTGATACGGCAAGCAATACCGGAAGAGGAAAATGCTGCTGCAGGAGATGATGGAGTTCCAAGCGACAAGCTTGAGAAGAGGAAGACCTGTTCCAAGTGTCCATCCTCAAAGGACAGAAAAACTTCCTACAAGTGTATAAAATGTAACAATTCAATTTGCCTGGAGTGCAGTAGAAAAGTGTGCGTCACATGCATAACAAATAATAAGTAAAAGTTGGAATTAATATATACATTTCTTAATTTTGTTAATATGTATCTTTAGTTTTCAATAAATTTGAGTTACAAATGATAATTTTGCGCTTTTATTGCCTAAAAAACCTCAAAAACATTTTGTAATAACAAATATCCAAAAATATCAAGCCTGCAAAAATACAAGGTCTCTCAGACCGGATGTTTCCAATTATGTAGTATAGAGGTATGTTTCGGGTTAAGGGTTAATGTATTAGTGGAAAAAGTTAAGTCGTCAATTGAAAGATGCAGCTTCAATACAAGGATATTTTTGTACTAGTTTGACATTCCTTGCATTTACCCCGCAACTAATCCCTTCGCGATTGGCACTGACAGTCGCAAGCAATTATTTTGTGCAAGTTGCATCGCGATCGCATCGCAATCACAGCAGTGTGTAGTGAAGTACATAAACCCATAGAACAATCGCCACGCGATTATCGCTTATGAGTTTCTTGTCAGTTGCGTCGCAATCGCGTCGTCTCAGTGAGCGGACGACCTTACTCATCGTAACGTTTCAAAAATATCGCTGAGGGACGTATTTCGAAGGGACTTATATGTCTATCTGCCGATCGTCGTATGTTCATAGTAAAAGCAAGAAAAAGATGTAAAATCTACGTTGTTATGACCAAATTTATAGAATAGTATATTTCAACCCAAGGTAAGAAAGTGCAGTCTTGCATACCGAGCGCAAAGTTTATAAACCGAGCTGAAGGCGAGGTTTGTAATTGCGCAAGGTATGCAAGAGCACTTTCTTAACGAAGTTTGAATACTATTTTTTTCCCAGCCAACCTCAGTGGAGCAAAATTTGACACTATAAAAATAATTCAACAGACTGTTAAAGTTGTTAAAGGTGACAATATCTTGCAAAGTATGCAGCATGTTTTCCGATTTTATGCTGTTCTCAAAATGTTTCTAAACAGTTTTATTCATAAGTAACTCTGAAAACTTAAAAATTTTGTCGTTAAAAAATCGCTTTACTATTTATACTTTTTGAGGTTATGTCCACTGAGGTCAAACTGTCAAAGCAGTTTTGGTTGGATTAAAAAATAAAGCGCGGGCGCGCACGGTGATTTTTAGCCTCTCCTGTCGTGAGTACGCATGCGCGAGATGTTAATTTAATTCCTTCGAATGAAGGGCCACTCACGGGGCCACTTAAGGTTTCGTACTTACCTGCATCAAAAGGATGTGAACACTCACAGAATGCATTCCTAATTCCTCGTATAAACAGACTGTAACACAAGTCATAAAGTCAATTATCCGTCAACTATCAATATGTCAGCTGTCAGAATCAGCACGCGTCAGCAGTCAGCTAACATGCGGTACAGTCTCTTCATAAAAATTGCATGATTTACTTTCTTACCTAGGTGAGAAAAACGAACTTTCTTACCTCAAATAAGGTGAGCAATGCCTACTATTCTAACTGGCTGGGAAAAACATATTTGTTGTATATTGTAAGTAGATTCAATCCATCAGCTGTTTTGTTTGTGACTGTAAACGTTCTTGTAATATTATTTTTTGTTTCTGGAACTGTAACAATCAATATGTCTTCTCTGTTATCTATGTGGTCAAGTTTCATATTCAACAACTCGTTTTGACCACAAGCTCCGTATAGTCTCATAATAAGAGAAACCTACAATGCAATGTTAATAAAAAATAAAATTAATTTATCTTAATTTAATTTACCTTTATCATACGATATTCTGATTCATCTGCTTCCTTAAAAAAATTGAATGCATTGTTCTTGAGTCAAAGTTTTAGACTTTTTGGGCAGGTAATTTACAGAATTTTGTTTCAAAAATGCTCGAACTTTATGAAAATCATCAAAATTTATATTTTCCTTGACTTTAAAAGTGATTTTCAACATTAAAAATTCAGACCATAGTGTACCTGCATTTACAATCATTCATCTTTCCGATAGATAAGCAAGTAATACATTTTCTGTTAAGTATTTTGCTTTTTTATTCGTTTTCCAGTTATTGAATAATTCATAGTACTTTTCGTACCGTTATCTTGACTTTGTAGGTAACAAATTCAGAGAAATTTTGCTAGCTTCCTCTTGCAAGTCCTGTGGAGTATTCGTAAATTCTTCGTCATTGTCTGAATTACCATTTATTTTCACTTATTCACTGAATTACAATTATTCAGAACTTAGTGTTATTTTACACTTTTATTGTCTGTTTTGATTCCAAACTTTGATTTCAACTGACATTGAATGAAAAATTATGTGAAACGTCAAAACACGCAAATGACAGTCAAAGGTGTGCAAAGGTGTCTAGATTGTGAAAAACTACAAAATCGTGTTGTTATGAGTTTAGCAGCCCAAGGGACGATATATACCGGGTGCTGACTTGGGCGACGCACCATAGGAATTTGCATAGTAAATTCTTTAAGTTCAATTATTTGCTCTCCTAATTATTTTAGAGCTAAAGTGTAAATACATTTTTTGTAGAGAAAAAAATTCTGCATCCATTCATACTTTTGGTAACAATTTTTCATTTTCCGGAACCGAAGGAATGCAAAAAATCAAACTAGCATTTTTACAAAAATCAGTGATGCCATGGAATTATTGAAACAAGCCAATGCCAACGCAAGTGCGTGCGGGGCGATCATCCAGTCACTGCCGTCAAAAGATTGAACGTATTGTCGTTTTTCTCGTTTTGGTGTAAGTTCTGAACCTCATTATTGCACCTACAATTATTTAATGACGTGCCTGTAGTTTTAAACTTAATGTATCAGGCTGTTAATGGTTGTACTGTTTGAAATTTGCCGATACGGATATTTTACAATAAACAAGAAGCTCACTTGACGAACGTCCACCATAAAACCATTTTTATTATGAACAAGGTCCAGATACCTTAGAGACATTAAGCAGAACATCATTAATAATGAATTATTATAAACGTCAAACATCAATGACAAACAAACAAACAACACATATTGTCGCCTCGCACGCACTTGCGTTGGCATTGGCTTGTTTCAATAATTCCATGGCATCACTGATTTTTGTAAAAATGCTAGTTTAATTTTTTGCATTCCTTCGGTTCCGGAAAATGAAAAATTGTTACCAACAGTATGAATGGATGCAGAATTTTTTTCTCTACAAAAAATGTATTTACACTTTAGCTCTAAAATAATTAGGAGAGCAAATAATTGAACTTAAAGAATTTACTATGCAAATTCCTATGGTGCGTCGCCCAAGTCAGCACCCTGTATTACTTTTGGTCACATTTGTAGGATCAATATGATTCATTTTCGCATATGGTAGGTACTTTTTCTTTTAAAGTAAAAATCTGTTTTTTAGGAGCCATGCTGCTTACAAATGAACAGCACAAAATCCAAATGAAAGAGCACTACTACAAAGGCCCAAAAAAATATTATGGTTAAATATCATTTACTTAACATTCTTGGGTATCACATCTTCGAAATTGATCAGCTGCTTTTAATGTCCGAACATGGAGTTTGTTATCAAGATAGTGTCCGGTTAATAGAAACATGATTATTAAGGACTCGTAAGTTCTGTACCCAAACAAATTCCATTTATTAAGAGTGTTCGTTTATAACAGATTCCCTAATGGGAAGCTTTAATGTTCTTCTTAGATAATTTTCTTCAAAATACAGGCAGACCTCGCCGTTTGCGGCTTTGCTGTTTGCTGATTTGATTTTACGCGGGACACCTTTGTGCTCCCTTTTCTTTGCCGTTCGCAGATGGAATTGCCCACTGTTTCAACTTTCACACACCATCGGCCGGTCTTATAAAGGCCACTAATCTGACGTTAACTTTAATTCGCTGTTAAAATAAACAAAAGCGCATACAAATTTGCTTACTAATGAATAATATATATAAGCGCCAACGTTTTGATGAGCTTTTGTTTATTTTAACAGCGATTTAAAGTTAACGTCAGATTAGTGACCTTTATAAGACCGGCCGTAAATAAAAGTAAATAAAGCAGACGTATGCAGTTTATATCATGAACACCCAAATAACATTATTTATCACGAACTTGTAAACACACTTATCGAGCCTATTGCTTTGAATCTCTTATTACCAAATTGGAACTGAAATAAATTGTAAAATTATAACTTGAATAAACAAATGGACATTCGAGCCCTAGATTCAAGTGGCAGACTTATGTTACGTATGGAGAATTTTAGTTCAAGCTTTACTGTCTTCCCAAACGTTTCTGCCGAAAATTCAATTGAGTTTAACTTTTAAAACGCAGAAAACCATGTCGTCAAAGCGTAAAGTTTCTGCTTTAGATTTGCCAGACAAAAACCCAGAAAAGTTTTGGTTTTTTGAGGTTGCGTAGTATAAATAAATCTAGTTAATGAAACCTAACCCCGTTTTTATCATTTATGTGTTTACTTGCGCATCGCAGTTTTGCGCTTTGCTGCATTCTTCTGGAACGTAACCCCCGCAAAAGGCGAGGTCTGCCTGTATATATCTTTCAATAGAAGCTAAGTCTCTATTTTATAATTTCTTACTCTCATTATTGCAGGAATTAAGAATAATTTGCTTAAAATTTTTTTTAAATGTACTAAAAACTTTTTTTAAAATTCTATTCGCCTAATATGTTAATTACCGTCAACTGGGGTGACACGGAACATTTTTTATCTTTTTTATACTGTAACTTTCTAACTAACTACCTATTTTTTCCAGTTTTGTACTAGAAGTTTATTTTTGATTCATAGTTGAAGGTGATCATATCAAACATTCAAAGATCAATATTCAAGCCTCTTAATTTTCCGATTTTCCGCTGTTATTCCACTTTGAACAGCTACATTATTTGTATCCTGTCTTGGTCAGGTTTAGGAAGCATTTTGACTATAAGGAATTTATCAATTAGAGATTTATCTTTAATTTTGGACAAAAAAAAGAGTTGTATTAGTATCGTCTCTTTTGGACATCCATTTTCGTAAAGAGTTAACAGCGATTTCATCCTCATTTTCTTCTGCAACTTATGCCATATAGTATTTCACTGTTTCTATTTTACAATCTGAAATAAATTTTACGAATACATAATGACATAATGAGCCTTAAGTTTCATGTCGCCTGTATTGGTTTGTTTGTTTGTTTGTTAATGGACAAGGTCTAACCATGCAGAGTACCAGGTACCTTAGACACCGACTGCTATGGTCATATGGTCAAAGTCCTACTTAGAATTTTGTTGAGACTAAGGAGTTCCAACCCTAGCAAGGGATCTTTTACATGCTACACATCGTAGTAACATGGGACCCACGGCTTTACATCACTTCCGAATGATGACATTCTGTAGAGGCTTTCATCTGCATTTTTTTATTTTTGAAAACCTCACCGGGACCGGCAATCGAACTCGCGACCCTACGATCAGTAGCCAGGATGCTTACCACTGAGCTACCGACCCCAGCCTGTATTGGTATCGCAATTTTTCTGAAATTTCTCTTTTTATTGCTGTTCTTCAATTTTTTGTTCAATAATATCTTCGAATATTTCAGGCTCATCATCAGAGTATTCTGCAAAGTATCGAGACTTTTTACATTAGTTGGTCCTGGCTCATTCCGATTTATTGTTTTCAAAATCTTCTGACGTTACACTTTCTCTGAAGTACCACTAATGCGTTTGCGTCTTAGTCATGTTTGCTTCTGCTGACATCTAAGACCTTTTAATAAATCGAAAATAGACTCATTTGAAGCATCACCAATAGGAGTGCTTGTACCAGATTGATTTGGAGGTAAAACATTTTTGTGCTGGTAATTTTGAAATGACTGCATTCCTGTTTAATAGAAAAATGCCTGTGGCTTTAAAACCTGCCGCTAGATTGTTTTTTGCTTTGTTGTTTCTCCCCAAGGTTTCTATCAAAGTTTTTAAGATGGAAATTCATTTTTTGGAATGCCGCTTGATGTGATATTTGATAATCTTCTAATACTTTCCGCCATAGCTCCTTTAGTGGAGCTAAGAAAGCTATCTTGAGAGGATGGACAATGTGAGTATAATTATGCAATAAACAGACAAATCGTATGTTATTTTCTTCTGACAATCTAATTGTTTCTGGCGAAAAATGAACTTAGGTCTGTCCAGATTCTAAATACTGAACAAAAATGTTGATTGGAACCAATCTGTAGAACTGTTCAAGTCAATCCAGCTATGTGAAGTATTGTTGTTCATTAGTGCACCAAGTGTTCCATAAATATTAAGATTTGTATACTATGTACACTAGAACAAGTTGTCAAGTGGGAGAACCACAAAACATCAGTTAAAATGCAGCTTTCAAATGGGACATTACGCTCTCTGCATATTTAACACCTCTTTTAAAAATGAACTTTTAGAGACTGGGTCTTCTTATCAGGTTCGTTACATCAAAATTGAAAATATTCTAAGGTAGGATATCTTTTAATGCTTCAGTTGTGAATTGATCGAAATAGTTCTCAAAAGTCTCATATGTAAGACTATTACGATTTGAGTTAACATTTTGACACATATGTACACTTAGTGCTTCTTTGTGTTTCATGAGAAAGTAGCCAGCCCAGTCTTTCCCAGATAAATGTAACTCGCCAACATTTATAATTTTTCTTCCACACTTCTATTAGATTTTACAACATACATACCCCTAATTGCTTAAGCGAAAATGTTCAAAGTCGCCTTACCTATTGCAGTGTTTTGGAAAAACAAAAATCTTTAACAACCAGAAATTATATATAAAATTGAATTTTGTCACTTTAAAAAGCACATCATTTGCATGTACAGTGAAATCTCCCTTACCGGACACCTCTAATAAGCGGACACCTCTCTTACACAGACATTTTGTTGGGAACCAACTTGCTTGCATTAACTTTACTAATAAAATTTTCTCTAATAAACGGACACTCTATTAAACGGACACGGACACCATTTTTCGACAATTTTTAGACTGTGAATCTCTCTTGTACGCTTCAAAATGCAGGCCCAGCTAATGGCATCAAAACAATCCATAAATCCAACATTTAATGATCATGTTGTTAAATTATCGAATTCTTTTGCAATATGGCCGGTATTAAGTCAACTCAAATCAGCATTATGACTGCAGGAAATTCGACACTTTCATTACCCTATGCACGATATTACAAAACAGTCCATGTTGCCCAATTTTAGAGGCCTGCAATAATTCAAAACTACTTTGCCTTTTGCCTGGGCAGCCCATTCTGATAAAAATAAAAATAGGAAAAATGTTTCCTGCTTGCTTTTATGGAAAGACAGAACAAGAAAATTAGGCCCAGGGCCGTCCCGCGACCGCGGAGCCTGCGGGTATCAAGTTACGCCACTGTAATCAATTCGAACCAGAAGACGATTTGCCCTTATCAGTAATGGTTGAACTGTATAGGAATATTCCAGAAATCGAAGACGTCGACCCTGACGAATTTATAAACACTGACAAAGAAATAATCCTGGAAGATGATGTAACCGAAATTTCAGGTGAATCAGCTGCCGTTGATATGCAGTTGGCAGAATTAGAAAACGATGGCGACTTAGAAATTTGTAATGTAATCAAGACCCACACGGAAGCATTAACAGTGAACAATTTTAAACGCTTTGCTAAAGAAAGTAACAACTAGTATTCAAACTGTCAAAATATTTAGAAATACATGCGGAAAGTATAATAAGCAGTCAGAAAAAAACCATTACGTGAAACGAGTATCTTAGATTTTGTAGCAACTATTACATAACTTTTTTTCAATTATTTTATTATTCTTATTAATTGTTAGCGCGTATACCTTTGCATAATACGACTTTTTTAAACATAAAAATGGATTTTTCCCTTAAGCGGACGCCTCTAATAACCGGACAAAAACTTTGGCACCGTGCGTGTCCGGTTATGGGAGATTTCACTGTATACAACTTTTATCTAAAGCTTCTTTTTTGCACTTCTGAGATCTAAAAATTCGGCTTCCGCTCTTTCTTTAAACTGTCTCACGTGTGCAAAAAAGTGGCACTTTAGCTACTCGTTGTATAAATAACTATTAGGAACTTGTTGAGAACTTCTGTCACTATCGAGAGCTGTGGGAGCATCAACCTTGGCATTAAAAAATTTGGTAGTTATTGCTTGATCTGTGCTTTGACATCCGTGTTTTATCCACTAGTAGGCCACTAATAGTAACCAGTATCATTTTCTTATTATTATGATGATGGGCTGATATACGAGAGGGGGGGGGGGGTACTGCAAGTGTAAATTGATAATAAAAAGTAAAGCCTACAAAAGTTACAATTGTACATCAAAAATCTATTAAAAGTCCCAATATCAATATCATTTTGCGTTATCATTACATTAATGATTACATTATACACAAAGTATAAATACTTGAAATGGCAGTTTGTTGAGTGGCTAATGCAAATTAAGTAGGTTTTAAGAAGTCCTAATAGTTGGTATTTGGTTTAAAAAGGGTAGTTTATGCAAGGGTGGGAATATGTTTTTTATCATAACTTTTTTGCAGTCAATTTAGTCAATTCTGGTTAGATATTTAAAAAGCTTAGACTTTTTTATGTAAAAATGGTATTCTTGTTTGGAATCGCTGAGAACAATAATTTTTGAGGAAAGCGAAACTAAAAATTGGAATTTGGTACTTCAGCAAAATAATCCTTCACCTTTCTCAGAGCTGTAGCTCTTTTAAGACGCATTTATGGACCTGTAGGTTTGCTTTCATTGAAAACTACTGCTCTCAGCGAGTCCAAACAAGAGTACCTTTTTCATGTAGAAAAGTCTGACCTTTTCGAATACCTAGCTAGAATTGAGTAAAATATTGACTGCAAAAAAGTTATGATAAAAAACCTATCCCCACCCTTGAATAAACTACTCTTTTTGATCCTTATACCACCTTTTCTTCAATGTCATGTTGAAACAATTTTTTGGCTTAGCCTAATTGTTTCGCCATTTATCCAATTATTTCAGTTTTAACCTGTATATTTTTAGTTAAATTATAAATCCTTTTGCATTTCGAATTCGTAAATTTTCCAAACCAACGCATTTTGTACCTGCATCAAGTTCTTATCGTTTGCGTGATGCCCTCTCGACCCCGCGCTATCTCTTATCAGAGTCCGAGCCTTCTTTCGGGCACGAAATTCTTCGTCCGGGCATTTTGCTGTCTTCGCTTGAGCCCGCCGATACCGGCGCGGCTAAGCCTTGTTTTTAATTAAGCCAAATTACGTGCGCTCAACCATGTGTTTCCTAATGGCTGATTTTGATCAGGTACGATGGCGCTTTGCTGTTTTATTATTCGCATAGTAATTATATTTTTCTTAGCTCTTAATTACCAGCTTCATACACGAACTTATCTCGGAGGCCAAGCCTTATCGCATTTTCGACACTTGCTGGCGTTCTTCGTTTTTGGCTGCAAGGTGTGGATGCTGCCGCTGTAATCACCGGGCATCCACGGCAACTTCGTCCTTATTATGCAGTTCACGACCACCTTATGTTGAAGGGTGTAGCTACCCCCAGTCGGCGCTTGCCTGTTTGCCGTTTATAAGCATTGGAGAAGCGAGGTTAGTTTGTGCTATCCAAGATTTGTCGTATTTTTAATACCTGGATTTTACATTTATTTGGAATTTAAATTCATACGTTTTGCAATTATTAAAATGTAACATTCAATTTGATACATGCTCTTGCTTTTTACATTAAATTTTCATGCTTATATCTAATTATGCCCAGTATTTAAATTTGCTATTTTGATGTATTTCGACCCTCTGTAAAAGGTACAGTCACGCTTTTTTACTTTCAATAGCCTAACAGAAGGTTTTATTAAATGACTGTGATAAGCTTATCCCACGAATGTTCTTTGGTAAATTATTAAAATAACCCGAAAGGGGTTCTTAATTTTATGCGTGTCGCAACCTTCAGTTAAGATACACAATTTTGTTATTACATTATTTACATTTTAATTATCCTGATCATTGATTACTGACATTTCAAAACTTTTATTAATTATTAATTAAATGCTAGTCACTTGCAATTTATTTTTCATCTTATTATTTGAAATCTTTTGATTTCTGGCGCCCATTTCCATTTCCTTTTCCTTTTTTTGAAGACATTCCAGGGTACATAGCTGATGATTTGAACCTACGATCTAAGGCCGCCGATATTTGAGCTAGTTCGGCCATCGCGGTGAGTAAGAAAGAGTTTTTCAGAGCTGCCGTGGTGTATAAATGGTAGGGGGGTTGATCTGCGATTTTTACTACTATTGCTTATTTTATTAATTAATCGCAGGTCGGCTTCCTTATTGTTTCAATGTAATTTAGAATAAAAAATTGCATAGATATACCAAATTACACAAAATTTGCTTCGTCTGTACTACTGTAATTAAATAAAACCTTCTTTATTTAATACCCTTCTCAGGGTTATAGCTCTCTTAAAACGCATTTTCGCAATTATCCATTCCTCTTTTTTTAAAATAAAAACTTCCATTAGACTTGTCGTTAAGCAATGTAGTTGATTAAATCTAAGCCATGTTTTGATTAGTGTTTCTCCAATTGAACTTTTATAGGCGATCTTTTTGAATAACGTTCATACATATATTAATGATAAAAAAGTAGAAATACAAGTGGACTGAGAAGAAGGTAGAATAGAACTTAGGAAATTAAAAAAAATGATTTCGGGCACTACGTTCTCTAAATAAAATTCCTTCAGCTTTGGTAGCATGCTGTTTATCCACAGATGTTCATCCTTGTTGATTTTCTCAACAAACAATACTGATTTCTCATCTACATATGCTACGAAGTAACAGTATTTTCTAAACTTCCAAACTACAAAAATGGTGGGCGATGACAACGTCGTCGCTATTCAGGAGCCAAAAAAAGTTAAGAAAACGTGCCCCCACTGTAAAAAAAATGTGGCCACGGAAGTTAAATGTGTTAAGTGCAAGTGCGTTTTTCACCCTGCTTGTTTGCAACAGGCGGCCGAACAAAAAAAAGCCGTTTGCATTCATGCGGATGAAACTAGTGATGATCTAACCTGCAAACCAACCGATGCAGAATTCGGCAGTTTAAGAGAAATAGTGGAAGATCTGAAAGTCAGAATCACTGTCCTGGAAGAAAATGAAAAGAGCTTAAAGAAAAAGGTAATAGTCCTAGAAGAAAAGCTGAAAATATCTGAAGCAGGAAAAAAAGGTAAACATAAGCCATTGGAAAATTCCATCGATAATGTTGGTAGCAAGGCAAATATCACACCAGGTTTAGCTCAAGTGAACTACTGTAGCAGCCCTGGTAGCTCAAATGAGCTAGTTCTACCAAAAGTAGCAGAAAAAAGGAACTTAACCTCACAATCAGATAATGATGTTTCATATATAAACAATATAAATCGGGATGTGAACCTAGTTAAAAACACTGAAGTAAATGTACCAGAAAACCAAGAAGATGGTCGGAAAGTTGTAAGAAGACGTCAAGGAAACAACAACCCCCGAAATATAAACAATATAAATCGGGATGTAAACCTAGTTAAAAACACTGAAGAAAATGTACCAGAAAACCAAGAAGATGGCTGGAAAGTTGTAAGAAGACATCGAGGAAACAACAACCCACGAAATAATACCAGGCCTCCTCCTATCCAGGGCTCAAATACAGAGGGCAGTCTAGAGGTCGCACAAAGATTGCACTGGCTGTTTATTTCAGGGTTATCAAAAAAGTCCGACACTAAGGACATCGTAGACTATCTAAAAAAGCAAAACATTGATTGTGAACAGTGTATATGTGAAAAAATGGTTACTAGAAACAATAATATGACTTGCTTCAAACTTGGGATACCGAAAGACCTAAAAAATACCATTATGAGTTCTGAATTTTGGCCTAGTGGAAAATGGGTCAACCATTTTTTTAACCTCGAGCGCCGACGGGCAAGAACATAACAGACTCAGTAAGTGTTAAAAATCCCAAAAGGGAAATTAAGTTATTGCATGCCAATGTACAAAGTATAAAAAATAAATTGCTAGAATATGAGGTGCTACTCAGGGAAAAAAATGTCGATTTGTTTTGTGTTAATGAGCACTGGCTCACTACAAGTGCATTTAATGTCACTAGTATCAGTGGCTACAGGGCAGCTGTAGGTTTTTGCAGGTCTGCGAGAACTCATGGTGGGGTCGGAATATACTTGAAAGATAATATCGAGTATCAGGAACTCAACATCTCTGGTTTCTCTGAGGAGTTGCACTGTGAGGCTGTAGGAGTGTCTCTTAAATCATTAAAGCTTCAGCTGCTTACGGTATATAGATCTCCCAGTGGTTCCTTTGATTTATTTATTGAAAGAATTACCTCTATACTGGACACCATTGATTTTAGTAAAACCATTGTTATTACAGGAGATTTTAATGTCCATTTTTCAGCGGACACTAGTAATCATGGTGCACTTTCTTTGAGCAACCTCTTAAACTCATATGGTTTGTTTCAAACCGTTAGCTTTTCCACCAGAAACAATGCATGCTTAGACAATATATACACTAATATATGCTTTGACAGCCTTAAGGCTGAGCCGTGTGATCTCTGTGAGCTTTCCGATCATATGGGCATTCTACTCGGTTGCAGTTTATCTATGAGCCCTACTACAAGCAGTGCTAGAGTTGTGTACAGACCAATATCTGAAGAGGGTCTTTTTAAATTTTATAACTTGATTGATGCTGTGGATTGGGGTTTTGTGACTGGGCTTGGTGGAGATGTTGATAGGCAGTTGAGTATGTTTTTTGGTGTGCTCACTGAGGCTGTGGACAAATGTTTTCCACTTAAATCTAAATTAGCTAGTAATCATTCATCTGTTATCTCAGGTAATTGGTTTACTGATGAACTCAGAGATATGAGGGAACGGTTAAGACTGTTAACAGTTTTAAATAAACAAAATCCTATCCTTATATCAAAAACCGTTGTCAATAAATACAAAAAACAATATCGCCATGAAATATCAAAAGCTAAAAAAACTGCTTATGATGGATATATCAATGCATCATCCAATAAACAACGTGCTATGTGGACTGTAATAAAGTCTAATTCAATTAATAATGTTAGTAGTAGTAGTAGTAGTAGTATTTATTCATCATAATATACACCGTGGTGCTTAGATATGTCACAATTCCAGTTATATAAAAATATAAAAATAAAAAAAATACAATGCATTTACAGAAATAGTCATCTACAGAAAAATACAGTAACAACAAAAATACTAAAGTCAATAAAACAAGACGGTCTTAATTTTCAACAAATCTGAAATCGGAAAGTTCATAGTAGACATTGGCCAGAAGATGTTTTTTAAGCTTAACTTTGAAGAGTTTGGTTGGGGCATTTTTGAGAGTACTAGGAAGCGAATTAAATAATCCTATTCCGAAATTACTTCGTTTAGTGGACGTTAGTCTCTGCTGCGGAACCTGTATATCGCCTCGACTGCGGGTGTCGTAACCATGGGCATCGCCGTTTTTTGTATAATCGCCATAATGTTCTTTTATGTGTAATAGATTACAATATAGTATTGCTGACGGTAGCGTTAATATGTTATATTTTTTAAACAATGGTTTACAGCTGTCTAACTGACTCGCCGCCGCCAACACTCTCAAGGCTCTTTTTTGTACAATGAAAATTTTTTTAATATGTGTAGAGGTACCCCAGTTTATTAGACCGTACGTCATTACACTATGAAATAATGCGTGGTATGCAGTAATGGCAGCATCCAAGTTTACTCGATTTTTTATTTGTCTAATTATATAAATTGTTCTTGATAACTTAATTGAAAGATTGTCAACATGTGCTTGCCAAGTTAGTTTGTTATCCAACGTAAGGCCTAAAAATTTGACGGTTTCACAGATATTTTGTTTATTTGAAAATAGTAAAGTGGTAGTTTTATTTTGGTTTAAACAAAGCTTATTTGCCTGGAACCAATCTGAGGCTTGGTTGATAATGTTGGTTTGTAACTGATTGACTAGAGTTTCATCTTCTACGTGGTTTGCAAAGGTCGTATCGTCTGCAAATAAAGTCGTGAAAACTGGGATGGCATTAGGCAAATCGTTAACATAGATTAAAAATAATAACGGTCCCAATACACTTCCTTGTGGGACACCATGTTGAATTGAAGACATCTGGCTATACTGACCTTTGCAAAATACACATTGAGATCTGTCAGATAAGTAGGATGACATTAGTTTTAGAGTTACTCCCCTGCAACCGTAATACTCTAGTTTATCGAGTAAAATGCTTTTTGAGACACAGTCGAACGCCTTACTTAAATCAAGAAATAGTGCAAAGGAAGATTTTTTGTTTTCCAATGATTCTGTTATATAATTAATGAGATTCAGCACGGCTCCCGACGTGTCCCTTCCTTTTCTGAACCCAAACTGTCTGTCCGTAAAAATATGGTTGATTTCAAAGAAATTTAGAATTCGAACTGCAATAATTTTTTCTATAATTTTGGCCAAAATGGGGAGAAGTGCAATGGGTCTATAATTTGATCTATCATTAATTTCACCCGATTTATATAAAGGTATAATTTTGGCTTGTTTCAATTTATTAGGAAATATGCCCGTCTTTAATATGATGTTTGCAATATGAGCTATCGGGGCAGCTAAACACAAAACATTTTCTTTGTACATACAAACCGATTGATTATATAGGTCTAATGATTTTGACTTTTTTAATGCCTTTATAATATCTTCTACCTCGGATTCCTCAACAGCAAATAAAAAGAGTGATTGTTCATTGTTGATTGGTAATTTCTTTAGATAAACACTGTGTGAGTAAAAATATGTCAACCCGTTTGAACGCTGAAACATTTATTATCTTTTTTGTTCATGTTGCCGATAATATAATTTCTGAACTGCCTAGCCCCAATACAACTTTTGATGAGTACATTTCTGGCAGATTTGTAAATCCTAGAAATGAACCTTTTATGTTTTCACCTGTGACACATAACATGGTTAGGGAAAGAATAAATTGCTTAAGAAACAGTGAGAGCAGAGACTGTTATGAATTAAATGTAAAGATTATAAAGAAAATAAAGAATATTATCATCTCTCCTCTTACCAAACTAATTAACTTGTGCATATCTCAAAATATATTTCCCACAGCTCTAAAGATAGCAAGGATAGTACCTGTGTTTAAAAATAAGGGGTCCATTGATGATGAGGGAAATTACCGCCCTATATCTCTACTACCTATCATATCAAAAATATTTGAATCTCTTATGAAGGAACAGATGAATGATTACCTTGAGAAAAATAACATCTTTACTCAGAAACAGTATGGCTTTAGGAATAAAAGATCAACCACAGTAGCAATCGACAACCTGACGGAAGGTGTTTCCGATGGTTTTGAGCGGGGACTGGATACTTATGCATCATTCTTTGACTTGACAAAGGCCTTTGACTGTGTCTCTTTTGATATTCTACTTCATAAACTCGTAATTTATAATTTCCATGCTAATAGTATTGCTCTACTAAAGTCTTAACTGTATGAGCGTACTCAGTATGTATCCTACAATGGGCAGGTTTCAAAAAAACTATCTATCAAATATGGAGTACTTCAGGGTTCAGTCTTGGGGCCTCTGTTGTTTCTAATTTTTATTAACGATCTGCCTAACTCTGTCCCAAATTCAGACTTAATTCTCTTCGCAGATGACACCACCAACTTGCAGCAGTATCATCCCTCTGAACCTATTAATGAAATTGTATCTGAAAGAGAGCTAGATATTCAAAAGTGGTTCCAGGCTAATAAGCTTAGTCTGAATTACACCAAGACCCAACACATAAACTTTTCACTTCGTCATGCTCAACCTGACCTCCCGTGCAGCCGATCAGTTAAATTCTTGGGGGTATACCTGGACTCTCGGCTTACTTGGGAAGAACATGTTTCCCAACTGTCCTCTAAACTATCGAAAATAATTTTTCTAATCAGAAGCTTGTCAAAAAATGCTTCCAGGAATATACTTCTAACAGCGTACCATGGGTATTTTGCATCTAACATGTCATATGCAATCTTAAATTGGGGTCATTCAGCTCATATGCCCAAAATATTTGCCCTACAAAGAAAATGTATTCGTATTATCACAGGACTGGGCTACAGGGACTATTGTCGACATTGTTTTGGGGAGCTCCGGATAATGACTATCCCGTGTGTCTATATTCTGCGTTGCTTGATCCACTTAAGGAGAAATATCACTCTGTTTCAAACTCATGGGGATGTCCATGACTACCCAACTCGCCACAATCAAAACATTATTCCTGGCTTTCGCAGACTTGGGAGGACCCGCAGGGGTACTGACTACCACTGCATAAAATTCTACAATGTCCTTCCAGATAATATAAAAAAACTTAATGAGAAATTATTTTTGTCAAAAATAAGAACTTACTTAATTTTGAAATCATTTTATTCCCTTGAAGAATACCTCACCAGTGACTTTGAAGACCTCTGAGTATTTGAGATTGAATTTATTAGTAATTCTTTTCCATAATTGTCATCAATGTAAAATTTTAATTGTAAATTATTGTTTGTTTGTGATACTTCTATTTTAAATGATTATGTTAGAGTTTTATATAGATGTATGTTTAAATATTTTGTTTTAAAGTGTTAATTGTATTTTCTTATATATTTTACATTATTTATATGGTTGCTGACCTGTATAAACACTTATTTTGTGTACTGATACTAATAAATAAACAAACTAACTAACTATTGCTGATGTTAAGTTGTCCCTAAACCTGGTAATAATAGTGGCGATTCCTTTTCAGCTGTAACTGGTTTCCATCCTGAGTGAACTCTAAACAAATTGTTTTCTTCTCTGCTGCCTCTTTGAGGGAGAGTCCAGCTTTAAAAACACTATGCAAGCACTTAACTTCAACAAGTCCTTTCTCACCAATAAGGCCTATGATTAAAAATAATTATATAAATGATTTCATCAAGAAAACGTGTTGTTACATACCATCTGGCGAAGCTCCTAAAAAGCCATAGTCCAAATCAATAAATAGTCCTGAGGGCTGTACCGAAATCTTATGTTCTGTTGAGAATTTTTTCATCGCTGCTTTTTCGTTTATTTTGCCATACTCTGTAGCCTCACTGTAAAAATTATTATTATACAAAATGCTTTTTACGTCATTATGGCATGGTGTATAAGCCCTTCTCTTAATAATCTTTCCAAAGAGAGAAGTTGTTAGACGGTTCTGACATTCTTGCTCATATGCAAAGTTGCCAAATTGACCAACAGTAACTCTCTGAATCCTGTTTCTTTCCTCTCGAGTAACCTGAAAAATTGAATATTTCAAACATCATAATTTCATTACATGAACCGGAGTGTGCATATACTTGCATTTTAGATAAAATACGTTCTTTTTCTGTTTAAAAAGTAGTTTTATCAAGTTCGAGCTCTTGAACATGCACGCCATAATCAAGGTCTTTTTCCTTATTTTTAGGTTTCTTAAATAGTGACTTTTTACATGAGGGATGAGAACGAGCATTATTGATGATTTGGTTGTTTTTAGCTACAAATCTTTTTAGATTTTTGCACGACGACTGTTTTACAATTTTTCTCCAAGAGTTCAAGTGCCAATTAGCCACAATTATATAACGAGAGATCAATAAAAAAACCAATTAGGGCAGGCTGTGATATGTGTTATACATTTAGCAGTACTGAAGTGTATTGTCAGTCTATGTCAAATTCGTAGGCTCAGAAAAAAGGCGATAAAAAGAACAAACTTCACCTTCTAGTCTTTCAAAGAGCCCAGAAGCTTTCATTTCATCCATAATATTCTTATTACTCCTTGTTCAGGGTGGAGCTTGTAATGGACTGTATGAATTTAATTTGGACAGTTGCAGGAATATCTTAGGGGTGCAGGAATTAAAAAGGGGTGCAAACCAACGGTCTCGTGCGGTCTCACACGAGATGATGTACCAAAAAAGACCTGGGGCCGTTGGTCAGCGTGACACAGTGAAACAAAAACTTCAAACTGTATGTTTATTGACTAGAATATTTTTCTATTTATACATATAAAAATACTGACTTAGCTTACAAAGTTTAATATTTGCCCTAGTTCCAACTCGCATATGCACTTGCGTATTCAATTTCATAACAAACAAACAGCAGAGTGCAGAATTGCAGGCTATTCACCAGGTCATTCGAGCACTGATTGCATTACTGCTGACGCTTTGTTAAGCATTTTCCGTATGCAATATAATATGTTTGTGAAATAGACGCCTAATTAAATTAAAAGGATTAAAATTTATGTTTGGTTCCTAAACATTCTGCCGAGCGACAAAGGGCCGGGATGGTGTGGCTGAGGCTGTCTCTCCATCTTCTTCCTCAGGTGGCAGTGGTTGTAACCTGAAGCTCTCTGACGGGTCTGCATTTGGGCGTGGCTGCGGTTTCCTGTTCTTTCTCCAGTACTTCCATAATGTCCAGATGATACAAACTGATACCAAGATACCGATTGTAGTACCAGTGTTCACCATGATGGTATGTTGATGGTGCCACAATGGATATTCCTGATGTAGCTGCAACTCGTCTTCTTCTTCTTGTAGGCGTTGAAAATGATCGGACGGTAGCAACACAGGTTCCTCCATTTGCAGTTGAGGGTGGGTGCTCGTATTCTGCAAAGTAGTGTTAATAGTTACTTGCATTGGTTTATTGAACCCAGCTACGACAGGAATAGTAGTGAATAGCTGAGTATGCAAAGTAGTCTGTTTGGTGTATATAGTACAATCTGGGGATATTTGGATTATGCCAACATCTTGAATCTTCACATCTTCTCGATTCCCGCTGCATTGTACTGCTGCTGTTGTGGGTTGATTGGGAATAAACAACCATGTATTTGCTGCGTACAGTTTCTTCCATACCAGTGTCTTAACTGTAAACTGATGGACCAAACATTTGATCTTGTTTAATGATAGAACGTCCAAACAACTGTCCTGCCGGAAGGAGCTTCCAGAAGGACAGTTGTACCGGCCACTTTGTCCTGCTGGCAGGCCTTTGATTTCTAATGTGTTCTGTCCTTCAGGCAGGACTTTTTAGCTTCGGGCAGTACATCTCCTTTTTCTAGTGGCGTAGTCTAATGTTTTTTTGGATACGTTTCTTTTTTGTAGGTTTTAGGAAATAAATGCGCTTTTACTATAAAATAAACAATATTTATTCTTTTTCTGTGATATAAAAATAAACTTGTGTCCCATTCAGTACAAACGTAAAAACAAGAAACATAAAAGGTAATAACAAGAAACAAATTTAATCTATAATTTATGTGGGAATCCCGATCCAAACATAGACAGACTCCAATTGTTGATGCCATCATCAAAATTCGTAGCTTTCGTGAATACACGATCGTTTATCTTAATTTTTGTGACCATTATTGTGCAGCGGAGCAACAAACGTCCGAACGCCACTGCTAACGGAGAGAAACTACTCGCAAACCAATATCATCCGATAATTTCTATGCGGTTTGAACAATCGAGTTCAAACCTGCACAAGAGATAGACAAAATTTTACGCACTTTCCGTTTGTGACATTTTTGTACTTCTAGAAGGACCGCATCATATATAAAATCACACATTCAATTTTAGGGCCTGCCGGCAGGACAAACTGTCCTGCCGGCAGGCCCCTTGGACGTTGTATCATTAATCGTTGATAGATTTCGTCAATGATGCAATTAGGATTGTCTTCAATACTTCGAACGGCGGATGGCCTACATAGGTAAAGATGTTTTCCTATTGGCTCGATCTCCTTTAACTTGTCCTCTTGGATAGGTAGTAGCGACGTCGGATGGCTCTCCATGCTATTTCCTTCAGATGATGTTGCAGGTCTAACCGAGAGGGTTGTAAATCCTCGAAGTGGTTCGGTTGCTGCAACACTGGCTCCTTTGCTATTTCTGTAAAAGAGCTTTTGTGTTATTGTGTCGTTGACTATGTTACCAATTGGTTTGGAACATCCTGCCAACGTCCATCGGCTGCCTCTTCCTTTGGAGACGAACATTATATGAGTGAATACGATAATTAATATCACTCTTGCCGAGGTTAGCTGTTTTAGAGGATGCCGCATCGGCATTCCATATTGCGTGCTTTCGGTAAATTCCCTCGCAGACTTTAATAAGCCGTCTTCTTGATACCATCTTCTACGAGGGGCTAAGTGCTTAGCATTGTGTTTATTGTTTTCTGAACTTGTTGCTGTTAGTTCTTGAATCCACCTTCTATTAGGCGTAGAATATTTGGTTTCGGATTTTTCGTTTTCTGAATTCCTGGCTGCTGCCATTTCTAGGTTCCACCCTACACCGGGTGCTAAGTATTTAGCGAACTCGCAGGTTTGCTCGCTTGCTGCATTTCTTGATGCCATTTCTTGATGCCACCCTCGACTAGGTGCTAATTGTTTATTGAACTCGGAGGGTTTCTCGATTGCTGCAGTTCCTGCTGCAACTTCTTGACTCCATCCATCGCTAGGTACGACGTGTTTGGTGTTTTCTTTTCCTGCATCCCCTGCCGACAAGTCTTGGTGCCGCTCTCCACCGGGTGTCAAGTTTTTAATGGTGTCGGAGGGTTTTCCATCTTCTGCAGTTATTGCTGTAACTTCTGGGCTCCGTCCATTACCGAGGGTCAAGTTTTTAGTGAGCTCGGAGGTGTTGTTGTTAGCAGCAGTTATTGCTGCATCTTCTTGGCTCCATCCATCGCTAAGAGCTGCTGTCGAAGCATCTGGAGGAGTTCCAACGATTTTTTCGTGGCCTGCAATTTCTGGACTGCATCCACTGCTTGGAGCTGCTGTAGGAGTTTCAACGATTTGTTCGTGGCCTGCAATTTCCTTTCCTTTCTGTCCCTCGACTTTGTGAATGGGAACTTCCTGAATGGAGACTTCGTGAACGAGGACTTCATGAATGAGGACTTTGGAAACTCCATGCACTTGGTGATTTTCTTGCGAATGATAAGATGCTATTTTTTCACATTCGATGATAACAGGATGTTGAACTTCCGTATTCTTTATATTGGCAGCTGCTATTGCTCGTTCTTCCGCTGTAGGATCGGTTGTTGATATTTTCTTCACCTGCTGGATTGTTACTCCTGGGATGGATCCATTTGATGCGGGATGAATCTCTTTGACTGTCTCAATAATTTTTTCCTTGCATTTCCCTGGGCAAAAGTGTCTGGAGTTATATTTTCCTGTAGGCTTGAAGCAGTTTGAACATAATTTTTCATTCTTTATGAAGTCCCAACGTTCGGATATATTTAGATTGCTGAATTTTGGGCAGGATTTAATGCTGTGTGATCCTCCGCAGTGGAAGCACGATATGTCAGCAGTGTGGTACGTCTTCACTGCCCACCGATCCTGGTGACTTTCCCATGGTTTCCCAATTCTTTGTTTTCTGGGTTCGAGTTTGTTCCGTCTTTGTACAGCTTCCAGCGACTGAAATCTTGTTTCTAAGAAATTCAGTAGCTGCTCGAATTTTTGCACTTCTCTTGGTGCCGTTAGTGACTGCTCATACAGTCTGTTGGTTTCCTTGTCCAACTTCCGTGTCACTATATGACACATGATAGGCCCCCATGTGGCCGTTTCAATTCCTAAGTTCTCAATTGCTCTTAGGCATTCTGCAGTCGTGTCATGGAGTTTCTTGATCCCTTCTGCAGATTCGTTCGACAGGGTTGCCTGGTTGACTATGTCATCTAAATACTTCGCAAGTAGCAGCCTGGTGTTGTCGTATCTGTTCCTTATAATGAACCATGCAGACTCGTAATTGGCTTCAGTTGCCTCCAGGTGTTGCACTAACTTGCTGGCTTCCCCTCGTAACTGCGACTTCAAGTACTGCATTTTTTCTGCCTTACTTAGTCGTGGGTTTTCATGAACAATTCTTAGGAAAATGTCATGAAAGCTAGGCCATGCTTCGTAGGTCCCTTCAAAAACTGGAATTTTGAGAGCAGGTAACACTATATTCGCATGGCTGTTTTCCTTGACACTATGAACATCTTCATCCTGGATGTGCTGGAACAGGAGCATAATTATTTCGTTGACCATCTTCTTGGTCTCGTGGAACTTCTTGTCGTCGTAGCTACCGTGGGATAATATCTCCTCGTTTAGAGCTCTGATGTCATCCCAATCATCCTTGATGTTCTTAATATTGTATTCGTAATACCTTTTACTGCATTCCTCATTCAACCTATTCCAGACTTCCTGAATGTCGCTTTGGAGTGAATTCACCTTGATCTGTAGCCTTCTTATTCGAAACTGTCCCTCCTTGTCAGCATGTGCGGTCGTATCTTCTTTTGCTCCAGCTGGCTGCTGTGAACTTTCACCTAGTGTGGCTAGATTTTCTTCGCACTTGTCGAGCAGGGCAACCCCTTCATTGTAAACGTCTTTGGTTTGCTGAAAAAAATTGTTTTTAAAATAAGGGTGTTCTTCCTCGACTTCCTTCGCCAGGTCTGAATGGTTGGCCTCAAATTCTTCCCAAAGTTGTTTTAGGGTGGATCTGCGAGCGGTGATATATGCTGCATTTTTTCTTGATGGGCCATCCTTCCTCACGTTGATAATCTGCCTGCGAATGGATTCTGCTAAATCTTCTTGGGTTGTGAAAATCTCCCGTCGCTGCGCCATCGTAACGATCTTGTTTGATGAGGGCTGGTACGTTTTAAGAGATCACTGGACCAAATGCTAGGGGCAGGAACGTTGAAAGGCTCGAAATATCAGATACTAGGGGCAGGAACGTTTTAATGGCTCGAAGGATCAAAATGTTCAGGATGGAGCTTGTAATGGACTGTATGAATTTAATTTGGACAATTGCAGGAATATCTTAGGGGTGCAGGAATTAAAAAGGGGTGCAAACCAACGGTCTCGTGCGGTCTCACACGAGATGATGTACCAAAAAAGACCTGGGGCCGTTGGTCAGCGTGACACAGTGAAACAAAAACTTCAAACTGTATGTTTATTGACTAGAATATTTTTCTATTTATACATATAAAAATACTGACTTAGCTTACGAAGTTTAATATTTGCCCTCGTTTCAGCTCGCATATGCACTTGCGTATTCAATTTCATAACAAACAACTAGCAGAGTGCAGAATTGCAGGCTATTCACCAGGTCATTCGAGCACTGATTGCATTACTGCTGACGCTTTGTTAAGCATTTTCCGTATGCAATATAATATGTTTGTGAAATAGACGCCTAATTAAATTAAAAGGATTAAAATTTATGTTTGGTTCCTAAACATAGTTTTTAAAAGAACAGTGTATAGTGACCCAATTTACGTAATTTTATTGCCCTAAACTTAAAATCAATATGTATTATAAAAGATATTAATAACATTTTGAAATTTAAAGTAAAAATATGAAAGCAAACCTGAGCAATTTAATTGTGGAGCGTTAACAGTAATTTTCTTATTCGGTGTGTTCAAAAAGAAATTACTTAAGGGTTGGCCATGGAATGTAAAAGTATTGGCAACAGCAAGCTTTAGAATTCATTAACATAATCACTGTTGTTGCTGTTATAAGTTTATATTAAACGCTGATATCGCGATTGAAAATTCTAAAAATTTCCATATTCAACCCTTATGTAATTTCTTTTTGAACACATAGTATAAAGGTTACTTGAATATAAAAATGACTTTATTGTTACGTGCTTCACCATATGTCTTTTATTTTTGTATCTAAAGTACGAATTCTTATTTCAATCAGCCGTTTTCAACTAGGTTTATCAGTCATCTGTCAACTTTCAACGGTCCTTGATCAACACCAAATTGATATTTTGTTTTAAAATTTCAGAAGTTACCTAATACATTTTTAATAACTATTTGTATTACTAGGGAGGAAAATGTATCATTCCCTCCCGCAGATGTAGTTTAGTTCTTCAGAGTTTGCGAGAACAGTACCTAATCAATTTATTGTAATCATGCAAGAGATGAAATGACGTTTTAGTCCAGAGTTATACATACAACACTTTTACATTTTATGATGAGACTATCTCTTGTAATCAGCTGCATTCAAAAAGATTTAATTAACCAGAAGGCTGGTTGATTTATTATTAATAATCACATTGTCTCCCGTCTCTAATGGCAACGGCAGTCAATGTATTATATTCCCTCCCACTGCCATTGGAAATCAACCAGGGACACAAACGTATATTTTCCCCTAACATGCGACAGAAAATGTCACTTTCGTATAAAGGGGTAAAAAAAAGTATTTTCGAATAGAGCCAACAAAAAATGCTCAAGTTGAGCCAATTGGATCGTTCTTCTACAAAATCTAAATAGAAATTTGCTGTCAAACACTTAAGAAATCCAATGCTCCACCCTGTATATTTAGGTAAGTTACATATTTTCGTCATTCAGCCTCATGTTAAGCGTATTTAATAATAGATTGTTCTACAAGTTAAGAAAAGTGAAAGTTTTTCAACGTTTAATTTACGAGCGAGTGATGCAAAGAGAGAGGTATAATTTATCACGAACATGGAAAAATCACTTTTATAACATATTCAGCGTGCTATTTTTTCTATCATTACAAAATCTAACCAAAATTAAATTCAACATTTCTTCATATTCGAATTTATTTTTAATTGGCAGTGAAGAACGTCGAAATCGTCAAATAAAATACTTACATCTTACATCAAAACAAACTAAAAACTTTTGGTTTTGGTGAACGGTGCATGTAGCTAGAAGATTTAATTATCAAAAAACCTTGAAGAGTAATAAAGTATTAGGTTACTATAGTTAACAAAACATTAAAAAAAGCATTTTTGGATAACGATTACGAATCGACACGGCACTAATGATACTTGTAACTTGGAACAAAATTCTACTAAATACAACTATAGAACTATATGACAATAATTTTTATTGAAAGTAATTGATGTTGTACAATTACAATTACTAAGTAATTGGTAATTGAATTACTATTTCCTGTGAGTACTTGAATCTCTGGTAATTAAATTACTACATTGGGCGGTAATTGGTAATTAGTAATTTATTACTTTTTAAAAGTAATTTGCCCAGCTCTATGCTTGACGTTTTCATTGTTCTGCCATAACCGTCTTATAAACCTCCTCT
>OW679200.1:76262951-76372215 GCA_940337035.1 Agriotes lineatus | reverse complement strand
GGACTTCAGAAATAAAATATATTTATTGCTTTTTAAAATATTTGGCCTTACCGATACTACATTTGTTCATTCTTTAAAACTATTTTTCGAAATAGACAGAGAACTACATTTTTAGAAGGTCGCCAATCATCATCTGAAATACGGAAACGGGCGCATTTGGGTCAGGCAGTTTCTTATCACACGTGCTCATTTTAGTCATTGGAAATTAAAGGAAATTGCTGGGGACAAGACTTGTACTGTATGTAGGGTGAGTGACTTGTTAGAAATTTAAGTTTGTGTCACCGAATGCGGAGCTGCATTATCGTGATGTAATAAAGTATCAGCCAAACCAGAGTTTTGACGATTGCTACACACCTTTTCAAAGACTTGATAAAAGCAAATTTCTATATAACAATCAGAAGTTAGAATTTGATGGTCGTCAAGAGGAATTACTGCAATTAGATCACTGCATCTGAGGAAAGCAGCAATAATTTTTTGTCGCTACCCACTTTTGTTGGCATAGAATCGCCTCATATTAAAAAACCCGAACACCTGATTGTTGTTTGGTCTCGGGCTAGTAAATATAGATTGAAGATTTATCACCTATAACAATCTTAAAGGGAATCCTGTATCCAACTTCTTTTTCTTTTCTTACATTAACAAATATGGAATGTACCGACTTGTTTGCTTCCTCACACACAGCTGTTGGTGTAAAATGTTATCTACTGCGGATGATTTAATACCTAGTTCTTTTTAAATCTCTCTATGAGCTATACTTCGACCTTCATTAAGCACCTTTTTGGTAGTATTGTCGTTTCAGCGCGAACAGCTAATGGAAGTCATTACGTCTGGGGTCTAACGTACATCGTCTATGTTTAAATTCACCTAACCAGTAACTAAATCTGAATCATAAAAGACTATGGTCGATAAAAGCATTTACTAAATGTTGGTGACTATAACTATATGTCAAACTTTTTTCATACTCGTACAAAAGAATAGCCCGAAAAACATTCCGCGGCAGTTTCATAATGTCTAGCTGACAACAAACGACTTAAGAAAATCAAAAATTTGTTTTTATATACTTAAACCCCAAACTCTCTGAATTGCAGCTGGCAGACTGGTGAGGACATTTTTCATTTTTATGATCCTAGGTTTAATTTGTTGTATTTTCGCAATTCCTAATTTAAAATCCCGCTTGTAGGGAAGCATTTCTAACCATGTGCCTGTTTTATCGCTTATGTGGCACACATTCAGTTTTACAGCCCTAGCAGGAATCTATTGCTATGATTGCAAGCGAGACAAAACGAACACGTGTTTCAGCCGTTGTTTCAAAACGGTATAATTTTGTAGTCACTTTTACATTTAAGTCAAGAATTGCTTCACTATAGAAAGCGTAGTTGTGTGGTAAGAATGAGAGAGAGCGAATGTTTTCCCCCGCCCTGTCTGCCCCAGATGAGACGTTGATAACATGTATGCAAGCTTCTTCCAGGAGATTCTTGGTCCGGTTGTCCGATAAGCAACAGGTGTTTTGGAGCTGTCCGTTCACCCAGGCGGGGACTTCCGGCCCCGCTGGGGGTGTTGCGTTTGTTTCTGTTGTAATTAACGGTTGTTACTTGTGTGTGTGCGTACCGCATGTTTAAATATTCCGATATTTGAAGTCTTGTCGATTAGAGATAACAATTGTTGGTGTTTCGAGTAAAAGTTACTTTTCCCGCATTCTGTGGTTGAACACGTGTTAGTTGTTGACGGTCGGTCTTGGGGTTTTTGTTAAGCATCTGTGGATGCCGCTGTAAACCCTGAATTTTCGGTTATCGCAAAGTGGGCAACTTCGATGCAGGTCGTTTGGCGGATTATTTCTTGAGAATCTCAGTATCGGCTTATTTTGCATCATGATGTTCCGGTTTTTTGTTTAGGATCCTTGCCATGTCGTCACGGACTTCGTATTTAGCCTTGTTGGGGGGATGTTAGTATAGTTCGGACTTCTTCCGTCGGCCACATCTCTGGGCCATTTTGCAGTTTCTGCGAGCGTCTTCGGGCAGTTGCTGGAAGCGACCACCTGCAGCTCCGTTGGACACCATATGCAGCTACCTGGATTTCTTATTAAAGTACCGCTTTTATGTCTTAGTTTTACAGTGCCATAGTTTACAGTGCACGTAGTGTCGGAAAATTGTTGCGTAACGTTGCGGTCAGTGTAGCCTTTACTGTTTGAACCATTGTAGTTGTCTTTATGTCGAATCAATTAATTGCCATTATATTTTACATTCCTGCTTAACCTCACCTTGTGGCGATTGAAGTATGTAACGCATCTGAGCCACGTTTATTTGTTCAACGTCAGTTATTATTGCTTATGAGTCAGTACAATGTTGCTACCGTTTGCGAGTCATTTCGTTTAATAGCTAGTTTAAAGCGTTACGTAATGTAATATAACCCTTATTAACCCATTTCGTTACATTTATTTACTAAACCATTGTCCATTTACATATTATTGTTCAGACAGTTCAGTTTCATTTAACTGTGGTTTTCTTGTCTGATTTTTACGTTATTTGCATGCGATTTTGTATGTGGTTTCTTTTGTAAAATTTTAGAAGTTCGACGCTGTTGTTCGTGGCTCGTCGACCAAACACTGTCAAGGTTGAAGTTAGAAGATGTACCACTTTCCTCAGTGGGCTCATCTGTATATTTATTCTATTAGGAATGTGGTAGCGCCTTGGCACCTAAGATCTGCTTTTCTTATAATACGCCGTTGTCTTGTGTTGTCTCGTGTTAAACCACCCCCAGCTCCACTGAGCGACGCCGGCACCCCTTATGTTACAGCTGTGGCAGCGGTTTTATGTAGTTCTTTCCCGATATGAGTCATTTCAAGCGCTAGTCATTTGTCTAATTAGTGTCATGTCGTAAAGTTTTGTTTATGTGGTAACAAACCAGCGCCCTTGTCGTAATGTAGTTTTTATGCTATATCAAGCTATTACTAATTAGAGCCTTGTGGTAAAAGGCGATTTAGCCTATAACAGACTGTGGTTTCAATTTATGCAAATGTTTTTGATTTTAGTGACATCTATAGCCTACTACTAGCAATTATCATCTCCTACGTATCTTGAGTTTTGTTTTCAAAATAGGAATACATAGATATTGTTCTTAAAAAATTATTAAAATTTTACGAAAAATTAATGACATACAAGTAGCTTCCAATAAATAAATACACTTCAGTAAAGAGAGGTAAAAACAAAAACAGACGAGAGAGAGAGACACAGAGAGAGAGAGAGAGAGAGAGAGAGAGAGAGATAGAGAAACAGAGAACAGACAGAAAGAATGCGCTAGAGATGATTTCTCGATTTGATTGTGTACGTATGCTTAGCATTAGTTTATGTTACTGTTGTATTAATTACGTTACAGCCATATAACAAGCTTGATGCCCTAATTATTTGAAAAACTAATTGATATTACCCTTTTCTTATGTTAACCTACAAAGACTAGCAAAGTTTGTATGTTTGATATGGATAAAGTTTAGACATGCGCCGTATTAGGTACCTTAGACACCGACTTCTAACACAATTTAAGCAATTTTAACAATTAAACGTATAACCTAATATACTCGAAGCAGTTCTGGCTATATCAAAAAGTTAAAGTTTACTACAAAATATATGATACTCATAACATTTCTAGATATGTTAATAGTTATACATTTACCATTTATTGACAATGTCATACTGACAATTAAATTCATCAGTATGACACATAATAAGAAAGCCAACTCTGGTCTTGTATGTACTCTATCATTTATTTTTGGATCAAAAATGGTCGCTAACATTTGCGTTTGCACGACTCTTATCTAATTATATAAAGGATCTATATGGGTGCACAAACAGTAAAAAGGCCAAATATGCCTTGTTCACAAAGTATTCTAATAACACGGACCAAATCATGGGTGGCTTGTAAGGGTTCACGAGCCACCAAAGAACATAACCGTTACACAAATTCTTGCTTGAGTTGACAAGGTGGTAGCACATTAAACCAAAAAATGCTGGGTGTTTATCTACAAAGACGACGCGGTCTAAGGCGAAATTTAATTCTAATATGGACTATATACAGGGTCTCCATCCCAACCTAAGATCACGAAATCACATTAGCTAACGTGATTTAGTGACCTTACCCTAACATAGAGTTCCTGCATATTAATAATAAGATAACTTTAATATTATACAGGGATAGAGTCGCTCCCAACTTTGATGTGATAAAGTGGCGCCATCTGTTCGTGATATCGGAAAGTATTCCCAGGAGTCGTTCAAGGTCATTCACATCGGCATTTTGACATCAAAGGAACCGACAGTGAGTGTCTCTACCTGTTTGCTTTATGTACGCTGGAAAAGTGGAATCATCCCGGCCGACTGTAAAAACTGCTGCTGAAGCTTCAGCCGCGGCATAGCAATCGCAGGATGTCGGAAAGATTACTTTTCCTACAAGTTGAACAATTTTTTTCACCCATCGGAATAAACTTGAAAATTAATAAATGACGTTATGTTACGTTTTTGTGGACCTAGGACAGCTGGGAAAATTACTTTAAAGAGGTATTTAATTGCCAAGTTTTACTTACCGTCCAATGAAGTAATTGATTACCAGATTTTCAATTACTCAAATGAAATGGTAATTCAATTATCAATTACTTGATAATTGTAATTGGGCAACATAAATTACTTTTCACTACAAATTGTTGTAGTATATTTGTATTTAGTAGTAGTTAGATAGCCATGTGCTAGTACATAGCTTTAAACAAGCAAATTGAAATGTATAAATAATTATTAAAAGAAAATATTTTCCCACCCCTTTGAATAAGGGCGCACACGGCCGGGACTAGCTCAGATATCTGCGATAGATTTGTGGCGTGAGCAAGGAATAGGTTCAGATCCTTTCGGCTTCCACAAAAACTACCTACAACATTCAAAAAAATTAGGGCGCCTGGTTGTCTTCACAACCGATACGAATTCGGCTAGTAAACCCACCACCTACCTTTGGCGCTTATACTGTTGACATTTCAATCGTGCAGACGGGAACGTGGTAGAAAAATATATTAATAAAACCAATTGTTAGCATGGGGACATTTACTTAATTAAATATTTACTAGCAACAAGTGAAATACCACTGTAGCCTAATGGCTGATAATTGTCAAACAACTATACTAGATTATTGACTTAAATAATTTCATAAGGCAAGTAACCAATTTATGATAAGTGCAAAGGAATTAATTACAATAAAATCACAATTGTGCGGAACGCTACTCTGGCATTTGTGTCTGCACAAATAAGGAGTACATACAAATTCAGCAATTGAGATTAATTAGGATTCACGCAATAAGCATCAATTACAATTTTAAAAAATATGATCGCGTACGTAACAGTTGTAAACACCTAAGGGCTTAAGTTAGCTGTTATTTTCTTTATGCAATCCGCCAGTACGATAAAAACGCTGAATTAGGTTGTACTTACATAATACACAAGCAGGTCGCATCTTGGGGGTGTAGTGCGCCGCAATATCGTGATGGAAGAATCCTTGTAGATAATGATTGACCTCTGCACGTCTCATAAGTCGGACCTCGACGCCAGTTAATTCGAAGACATTATCGGGACTCCAATTTGTTAAAAAAATTGCGCCGCAGGTGTCGCGATTTAGGCTCTGCGAGTGCTTAGCCCCTAGTCTATCCTTTTGTTGGCACTTTGCTTGCCCTTCTTTTCCGCCTAAACGCCAATACACGGAAGTTAGTAAAGGAAAAAGATAAGCCAGAAGAAATCTCACCTAAAGCTGGAGAACGGCGGTTCGCGGATTATCACTAAAGTGATCTTTCATTAGTTAAATCTGTGCAGACTGCTTTGACTAGCATCATCCCTTGCGGCGCTGTCAATTAAAACAAAAGCTGACTTCTTCGTCTGCTAGCAAAATCGAAAAAGGAAAGCCCTCGCTAGGATCGACGCGTTCGAGCCAGGAAAACAAGAGGCTGTTATCGCCAACCACACGCTCCAACGAGATAATGGTAGTTTATACCTGCCTCAATTGGCATATATCGTGGTCCAAAAGTAATTAATAATTATTAAACGCGCTCGTAAAACGGGGCGTTACACTCCCCCTCTCCTTGGGACAGGCATTGAAAGTACCTTGAAAGGCCGTACAGAGTGCTACATACAGGAATGATTTAAATGAAAAAAAAAACAAGGGAATACCCTAATAAATATTCTAAGATTCGGGAAAATTCCCGAGACTAAACCCCTAAAACCTCGAGGTAAATTCCCAAAGTGGCCACCCTGCTTGCCCAACCAACCACCCAAGCAAAAAAACAACCCAGTCAAGGACTCCAAAAGGTGAAACCCATTACTACCTTACTCTTAACTAAACTATCTACACCTAACTCTACCTAACCCTATAACCTAAATTAAAACATAATACTTCTGTAGGATCCTAGATGGGTATTGATTGCCACAGATTGAGCTACTTACTCAAAGAGACTCCATAAATGGGACTCTATCATATATGTTCCTACGCATAAGCAAAACGCTTACTAAATCCCTACGGAAGGAACTAACCTAAGATGCATAGTCTTCGCACGGCTTTCAGCGCAAGCGCCAAGGGGTTCTAGGCAGAGCTCGTCACCTAAATGGGGCTCAGGCCAAGAAAAAAATATATACTAGATTAATATAACACGTCTGCACCACATCGGACACAGAACAAAAATACGCAATAAAAAAAACTACTAATAAGAAACTGCCTCACATAGGACACAGTTACTGAGAGGTTCTATGCAACGACTGAAGGTAAGTAAGTAACCAATCGAGTAATTACCTCTAGGGTCAAAACCATTCAAATACCACATGAGGAATCAACTAGAAGAAGAACTCAAGGAAAACTGCTTATAAACTATAGATTCCTAACTAACCTAACTAAACTAATGCTAATGCTCACGTAAGATAATTGTAAGTTGGGGAAACGACTCTTCCGCAACTTTAGGTGTTGCCAAATCAGTTTATACCTAAATCACGATGGTAGACATATAATTACATGCGTCACGACGGATTACTCCTCATTGACTTCGCGATGACTTTGCTTAAGATCTTTGATGTGCTAAACACTCAAATTTCCACCGTTCAGATCTACTAAACGATAAGTGACCGAACCTGTCACTTCAGCTACTTTGGCTTGAATGTATTTTGGAGCTAACTTTTTTGAAATACCCTTGGCCGCGTCGGAGAGCACTGGGTTCCGTTTCCATACCATATCGCCTTTTTGAATCTTAACGACCGTTTTCTTAAATTGTACTAGCGTTTTATTCCGTTCATAAGCCTGGTTGAGGCGAAAAAACTACATCCTTGTAAAGGGGCGAGAGCTGATAACGTCATTCGCGAGCCGTTCGCGCGTATCCAACGATATCTCATCTACTCCTAACTCTTGTAGTTTACCATAATAATCGCCTTGAACCGGAATGGTACGACCAAAATTCAAAAATTACGGAGTATAACCAGTAACTTCGTGTACTGCGTTGCGAATCGCATGCGCTATTTTATAAATCTCCATATCCCAATGTCTATGATTTTCTTTGACGTAGCAACGTATCGCGGTAGTAATAACCCTATTAGTACGCTCTACGAGATTCACTTGAGGGTGGTAAGCGGCGTTTATACCATACTTTCTGAACACGATAGCGGTCAATAAGTTTTTGAAAAAGTCCTCCTACAAATTGAGGGCTATTGTCACACATGATAATTTGGGGCACGCCAAACATCAAAAATACATCGTTTTCTAAAAATTTGACGATGGCGGAAGCCGTTGGTTTCCTTAAGGGATGAATTTGCGTAAATTTTGTAAACCAATCGGTGACTACCAGCAAAGAGGTATAACCTTTTGTAGACCGAGGGAAAGGTCCCACGAGGTCAATGGAAATAAGCTGAAAAGGGTACTTCACACGCTTCTGGCGACCCATGAAACCAGGACGAAGTTGTGAAGAAGCTTTACTAGCTTCACAAATATTACATGACCGTACATAATTAGCTATGTCCGATTTCATCTGAGGCCAGTAATAAACTTCGGCCAATTTTTTATACGTCTTAAACGACCCTAAATGACCCGAAGTTGGTTCGTCATGATACTGCTGAAGTAACTCCTTCCGCTTAGATTTAGGGATCACGATTTTCCATTCAATTAAATTTGAAATAATGTCGTGCTTGTTGGGAATCATAACTCTATAATAAAGCAGAACACGTCCCAAGGTCAAATAAATCAACTCCTGGTCTATGAGCAGTTACACATGTGGGCGGCGTCTTGATATTAGCAGCGTTGCCAGACCTGGTACAATTCTACGAATCTGGTACATTTTGAATCCGTTTCTACAAATTTATTTCGTACAGTGTAAATCTGGCAACAGGGCTAAAATCGTCGTGTTGACAGCTGGCCTTTAGTTTACGAAGAAGGAAACCCTCATTTCTGTTGTAGAAAAGTGAGTATTCGTTATTATATTTTCCATTTTAATTTTGTGTGCTCTTGTGACATAACCTAAGATTTGCGTGGAAATTTTATCTGGCAAAAACAGAGGCAATCAATGCGTTTCGCACTGCATAATTTTCATTATTATCAATCCTATTAACGACATAATTTTACAGTACATTATAATTACAGATACCTTCCTTAAAGGAGAAATTGGTGGAAAAAGAAAAGCAGCTAAATGAAACAAGAATTCCTCGACAGTAGACAAGTCTTGTCTGAAAACTGGAAAGAAGCTGTAAGTGAAGCCAAAAAGCAATACGAAGCGATGGATAGCGCGCTAGAGGTGAATTTATTAAAAGTGATACTGTAAATACCTTCATTAACTATTGCGATTTCAGATTCTACATAGTATAGGTACAAACTGTAGTTCAACAGTGCCCACCGCTAGCCAAGCTGCAGAGAGATTTAGAAGAAACAAGCTTTCAGAGCGCATTGTCGATGCACATAGCTGCCCCATCCGAGTGCAAGAGCTTTAGCATTCAGTACGAACGAGTTATTTATCAGGTTGTTGCTGCGGAGGAGAATAGGTACAAACTGTAGTTCAACAGTGCCCACCGCTAGCCAAGCTGCAGAGAGATTTAGAAGAAACAAGCTTTCAGAGCGCATTGTCAATGCACATAGCTGCCCCATCCGAGTGCAAGAGCTTTAGCATTCAGTACGAACGAGTTATTTATCAGGTTGTTGCTGCGGAGGAGAATAGGTACAAACTGTAGTTCAACAGTGCCCACCGCTAGCCAAGCTGCAGAGAGATTTAGAAGAAACAAGCTTTCAGAGCGCATTGTCGATGCACATAGCTGCCCCATCCGAGTGCAAGAGCTTTAGCATTCAGTACGAACGAGTTATTTATCAGGTTGTTGCTGCGGAGGAGAACATCGTTGCCATAGTTGAGCGCAGTTCCAGTGCAACTCGTACTGCCAAACCAGCAGATGGACAAACAAACCGCCCAGTAGGAAATTCTCTCTCTTTTAAAGTGGCTGTTCAAATGCTTGAGAGGAATCATCGTGAAATGACAAGGAGGAGTTTCTAAGGTGCAGAAAGATAAAACGTAATCTGAAGTTAAGTGATATCAATTTGGAATTAGTTGATATGGCAAAAAAGCAATAACTCTATGTATATTAATGAATCTCTCTATTCCTTAAATCGACAGCTGTTTGCGACAGCTAGAGATTATAAAAAGGAGAAGAATATTAAATATCTTTGGTCTAAAAATGGCAGGATTTATATGAGGGCAAAAGATAATAGTAAAATAGCCAAAATTAAAATGTTCTTTGAATGTTTGAATAAAATTGATTTAAAAAACATTTTATATATTTCTATCGATAATTCTATAAAATTATATGGAAAATATTTTCTTTTGCATTTTTTAGAACACAAAGTAAATCCTGTTTAATTTTTATTTGTATTTTTATACAATTTGTGGTTTACTTTCAGTTATTTTGGTTGCTTCGCAAATATAACTTCATTTAGATTTTTGTCAATCTTTCTGCTATTAAGTTTATTGCTATGTTGCTGCAAATGTCTTTATGGTAATATATTTAGTTTTATTTCTATTAGTCAAATATTCATTTTTATGAGTTATCGTATAAAGTTTGTTTATAGTAATATGTTGATTAATTGCTTAATCGATTTACAAATTTACAATTTCCTATTATTCCTACAGTAAGTTGTAGTATAGCTATTGAACAGTTGTGGATCAAAATTATTTAAAAAAATTTAACGGTTGTCATAGGAACAGTTTATCGAAGGCAGGAGTTTGGATGTGCTGACTCCTTTTAACTTATTGCACATATGACGGACGAGATAATGTGTCTGGGTGATTTTAACATAGATATGTTATCTATAAATGATAAAGGTACTGAAAAATGATAAAAACAGCTCTACATTACTGGACCTTATTTTGGTAAACGATAAAAAATGTATAGTCAATTACGATGCGACTGATGTACATGGATTATCTGATCATTGTGACTAACTACCCTATTAAATGTAAATTGCATCGCAAAAGTTTTTTTGTATACTTACAGAGATTTTGCTAATTTTGATTATGAGGAGGTCTATAACGACCTTCAGTCTCTTCCATGGCACAATTTAATAAATTTAATCATAGACAGTGCGGACAGTAAAAGAATTCAGCATATGCAAAATACATGCCTGAGGTTTATTCATGGTATTAGAAAATTTGATCACATAACACATAAACTTAACGAAATTAAATGGTTAAATATGCACAATCGTAGAATACTTCATTCAGCCACATTGTTTCATAAAATTATCTCAAATAAAGTACCCTCTTATTTACTTAATAAAATTGAATTAAGATGTGATGTTCATAGTGTAAATACGCGAAATAGAAATCTAATTACGCCTCCATATCACAAAACTGCAATGTATAAGCGATCCCTTTCTTACGATATAGCTTATTTATACAATTCTTTGCCGGAGTATCTCAAAACCTGTTCACCTGAGAAATTTAACTCTAATCTGTTTAAAATTCTACTTAATCACCAAATCGGTGCAGCATAATCACTCTCTTACATATATGTTTAACATTACAATAGTATTATTGGTCTACAGTTAGTGTCGTTAATTATTTAATATTTGTTATCTAAGTGGAAAAGCAGATGCTATTTTAAATAGTAATCTGAATTTGCCCTTTTGGTGGTGAAATGGGGGTTGTCGAAATTAAGTGTCTTTATTGCGCAAAGGACATTGGCATAGATGACCTAAATGTTCTAAAATGTGCAGGTGTACAAAAAAAAGGATGAAGAATTTAAATTAGATCATAACCATGGCTACTACTACCAGATACAAATGCAACTCGCTATTACTGGAGTTAATTACTGTGATTTTGTGGTATGGAGTAGTAAACATTTTTTCCGTGAAAGAATACATTTCAATGAGGTATTTTGAGAAAAAGAAAGCGCTATTGCTATGAAGTTTTTTAACAATGTGATTATGCCAGAACTTCTCGGTAGGGCATCCAATCCCGGGATCCCAAAATGTCGGTATCCCGGGATCCCTAATTTTTTTATCCGGTATTTCAATCCCGGTATTTTTCTCCAATAATTTTCGATATTTCTGGGATTGCTTTTGTGTGCACTGCATCGCAGTTCGCAGAGTCTGCGAGTTGCCTTACCCGGCCTGGCCGGCGCCAGACATGGAGCAACATGTTGATAGATAATAATTAGTAGATATGGTTCAGGGTAGTAGCAGTTAGCAGATGTGTCCATAAACAGCGTAAACTGTGTTCAGTTGTGTTGTCACTGTTGCTTGCATATTTACTTACCTATTATACACCTATAATACAAGAAATACCGGTTCTGAAAACAGAAAATCCCGATATTGAACACCGGAAATCCCGGTATTGAACATCGGAAATCCCGGTATTGAATACTGGAAATATCGGTACTGAAAACAGGGAATCTCGGTTTGAACACCGGAAATCCTGGTATTGAATACCGGGATCCAGATAGAATTTCTTCAATACCGAAATCCCGGGATTGAAAATTCAGTTCGGTATTGGATGCCCTACTTCTCGGTAAATATTTCACAAATAAAGCAGTTAAGGATGCTGCAGCTAATACTGATTGGAATGTATTCAAAGAGTCGTTAAATGTTAATAATGGTACAAATTTAATGTTTTGTAATAAAAGTAGTAGTACGGAAACAAGGACCACTGCTCTCGTAGCCACGCAAACTAAAGATAACAGTATATATTGTTTGTGTAAGGGTCCTGATAATGGAACGCCTATGATTGCTTGCTGTAATTTGCACTGTTCCGTGGAATGGTTTCATCTGATTTTTATTGGTTTAACATCTGTACCTAATACTGAGTGGCATTGCCCTTTATTGTAGTATAAGTGAAAGTAATAGTATTTTGTATTATATTGGTATTGGAATATAAATAAATATTTGATCGATTTATTTATTATCACTTCAATTGCAGTACGGTAAAATAAGTGAATAATAATAATAATAATAATAATAATAATAATAATAATAAATGTCTTTATTTTCTGTATATACATATAGAAAAAAATATATTAGTGTAAGTATTAATATGGGGCGGAGTTCAGTGCGTTTAATGCACTGCTCTTCCACTCAACCCCACGGTTTCATCCAAAGTAAAAATATATTTAAAAAATATATATATAGCGGAAAGGCGCGTGTTATTAAAGAAATTCTCAATAGTCAAAGAAAAAGGTGATTACTTTAATATGATAGGTATGAGTTTCTAATTGTTATATGTATTATTAGGATTTAATATAATTTGAATTTTGTTTTTCTAAAAACATCATGTTTTTAAAAGCACGACCGCTGCGATATGTGAAAAACGCAGGTCTATTTTTAAATAAGTAACCGAATGCGCCAAGTAGCTGCTATAGAACACTGCAGTTTAAATTGAAACTAAATGAATTAATAACAGATTCATCCATTTTCAAGTATTCTATAATGTATATTGGTTATTTATATTTATACAGTACAGTAAACATTGCGCTTCCATGCTTTGACCAAAATTATTTAAAAAGATATTTTTGCCAACTACACGGAAAAATTGCATGTTCACGTAAAACTTTTACATTCGCTGGAAAACTGTCACTTTTCTTAACTTGTAGAACAATCTACTATTAATTCACTAGCGATTTAAGAAGAAAATTAACTCGCTAGCATATAAACATTATAAACAGTTACTTATGGTTGCTATTATAGAGATAATAATAATAATGCCAGTTTAAAATGACAAAGAAATAATAATTAATCGAGTTATTTAACAATATCAGTAACGGCGTAACTGGAGACTTGAGTTACCGCATTTATATTTTTATGACGCTCAAAGGCTTAAACCTGAAAAGAAACACAGATTGCAGGCAGCTGAAAATTATTTCGGTGGAGCAAATAATTCTCACATAGGTATAATCTCATAAGTCAACAAGAGCATTAATTCTTTCCGGAATTTTTTTTGACTGCGTTCTAACAACGTCATATTAATTAGGACGCCTTCCAGGGGCGAGCGTTTCCTTTCCAGAGACTTTCCATTTGAAAATATATTTTTTGGAACTTTTCCTTACTGCCAATCTCTAGCGTGCTTTTAAAAGTTTCTTTAGTGCAACAAAAGTTATTAAATTCGTCCTACATTTTAAATGCGGCATATGCCGCGGGGTTTAAGCTAGTGAACTTATGAAGCACATCCTGCTCAACTCTCCAGGAAGGGTACTATTCGGGAAACGATTGTACGCGTTCAATCATGCGCTTATACCATGGGCAATGGTCAAGAGCTGTAAAGGACATGGAACTAATCTGTGTTACTGAAGTCGGGGCACGCGACAGAGTATCGGGAACTACATTAAATTTCCCTTTACGGTGTTCTATATCAAAGCTATACTGTGCCATACGGGCTGCCCATCTCGCTAACCTACCACTGGGCGATTGTAGTTTGTGTAACCAAAGGAGTGCATAATGATCAGTGATTATTTTAAATCGCGTGAGCTCTACATAAGGTCGATATTTCTCAATCCCAAAAAGACAAGCTAGACACTGTTTCTCAGTTGTCGAATAGTTCCTTTCGGGGTTTGTTAAAGTGCGGCTTGCATAAGCGATGACGCGTTCATCTTCGCCTTCGCCTTGGAGTAAAACTGCTCCCAAACCTACGTCGCTCGCATCACATTGAATAATAAAAGGTCGCGTGAAGTCGGGACTTGACAATATAGGCGCGGTAACTAGTAGTCTTTTAAGCTGTTGGAAGGATCGCTCGGCGTCATTATTCCATTTAACGCGTTGGCTTTTAATTTTCCCTTTCACAAGGCTTAAGATTGGAGAAACAACTGTTGAGAAATTTTGAATAAACCGACGGTACCAACTAGCCATGCCAAGGAAACGTTTAATCTCGGTGACCATTTTTGGCGTAGGAAATGACACAATTGCCTCTACCTTAGAAGGATCCGTGCGTAATCCATCCTTGTCTACTAGAAACCCTAAGTACGCTAAAGAAGGTTTACAAAACTCACACTTATCGATATTAACTATCAAACCCGCATCTCGCAATCTTTCGTAAACTCTAGTTAATGTTAAAATATGTTCGGAAAAGGTACTAGAAGTTATGATGATATCGTCCAAATATACAAATACGTTAGGAAACTGAGGTCCCAGGAGATTATCCATTAACCTTTGAAGGGTTTGTGGACTGTTACTAAGGCCGAAGGGTAAAACTGTAAATTCGAACAAACCTCGTCCCGGCACGGTAAAGGCTGTCTTCTCACAACTACTGTCCGAAAGAGGAATTTGCCAAAAAGCTTTTTTTAAGTCTATAGAACTCAGGTATCGCGAGTCTCTGAGACGGTCAAGGATTCCATTAACGTATGGTAGTGGATAGGCGTCGCGTTTAGTAACAGCGTTCAATTGTCGGCCATCAAAACAGAACCGTAAGCTACCATCTTTTTTTTTAACCATCACGATAGGAGAGTTCCATGGTGAAGAAGATTCTCGTATCACCTTAAGCGCAAGCATTTTATCTACCTCTTTATTAACGGCTTCTAACATAACCGGGGACATCTGATAATACCTTTGCTTAATAGGTTTCGCATCGCCTGTATCGATGTGATGACTCACCAACGGAGTAAGCCCTAAGCCTGGACCACTTATTTGTTGAAACTTATTGATAACTACTTCTAGTTCCCTAACCTGTTCCAAATCGAGATCATTTTTACTATGTATAAATTTTCTAGTAGTACTCAGACTTGACACTGAAAAACTATCATGTTTGAAATTGGTTTTAAGGCCAAACATATAGCAGCAATCCGCTCCCAAAATTAAAGAATTTGAAATATCTGGAGATATCAGAACACTGATAGCTTTAGTGGTTCCGTCTATTGTTACAGGAAGTTCTACTATTCCGGAAATATTTTGATACGCGCCATCTGCTGTTTGAAGTTGCATCTCTGCAGGAGATCCGCGCATTTTGAGGTTATGCTTATTTAACAAAAATAATCCTTGACTCCCTATTACTGACTGATTAGCGCCTGAGTCTAAAAGAGCAAGGATACTAGTACCCAGAATGTTTACTAATACGAAAGGACGATTATCTAATTTGCGGTGATAAAAAACAGAATTCAACCGGGATGTAAGATGAAAAGTTTTAACATGGCCTAACCATTTATCCCAATCATCAGCCACTAATGGTTTACGACTGATTGTTCGTTGGCTGGGAACGAAACCAGTCTTCATTCGTTTTTTGGTAACCGTGGTTTACATTTTGAACAATTTGAGAAGCCTGTGTCCGGGGTTCCACATACATAACAGAAAAAAGTACGCTCTGCCTCGCATCTATGATACGTATGCCCTGGTTGTCTACAATTCCAGCAAATTAAATTTTGGTTCGCCCTTGCAAACGATTTACCTCTAAATGTTAAGGAACGCGAGAGGGATGAGTCGAATGTACTATTTTTATTTCTGGCTATAGCATTCACCTGACGCTTCACGTTATTAGTGGGTCTATAAGCCAGATCCGGCTCCAATGGAGTACTACCCGTTGTAAAGTTTTGTCTAAATTTTTTATTTCTGTTCTTGGTTTCTTCTAACTCGCGACAAAATTCTATTAATATGTCAACATTAGAAATCCGAGCTAACACTAAATGATTGGAATAGTAAGGTTGTAAATTTTGGCGAATGTATTTAAGCTGCGTCTCCGCCGATGGAGTTTTACTTAACCGATTAAATAAATTTAGCATAACCGCTATGTAAATATGAGGGCGTTCGTCTGCTCCTTGGTTACGCGCTCTAATTTCATTCCATAAGACATCATCATAATCGCTTGGTTGATAATGTCTGCGAAGAAGACCTACTAAATCCTGCCAATTATTAATCTTATTTCGAATCGATCGAAACCAAATGAGCGCTTGATCGTCAAATAAATCTACCGCCTCTCTAAACAACTGATCGAAAGATAAATGGCGAGCTACTCGAAGTTCTTCAACCCTTTCCAAAAATGAGCTAACACCTTGTGTCGCTGTATTTCCGCTAAATTTAAGGTTCCATTTGGACACACTTACTGAACGACTAGACGGAAACGCATGATATACAGGGTCCGCTAAGTTTACATCTTTCAGCCTTGACGCGAATTGATCAGCTGCCACTGTCGCTTCAAATTCGACCGGACGCGAAGGAGGATCTGGTGAGCTGTGAATCATTTCACTTACGCTAAACCGCGGTTGTGCCGACGCGCTGACGGCTGTAGTATAAGCAAGACCATAATTAGCTAGACCATCCCTGCTTGAAGTCGTGTACCGAGAATGAGGTCCAGGAAAATTGCTTGCTGAAGGCAAACCTTCATGAATGGGAACCGAAGCAGCTATCGTGGTTTCTAAATTACATTTATTTTCCCTCTCTAGTGGAACATTACTCGCTATTTCACCGCCAGCAGAAATGTTTGCTAATTGCGATTGCTCCAACAGTAAAAGTAAATCGTTCTGTTGCATGACGTCGCTTTCTCCTACTTCGGATAACGATTCAAATAGCTCTAAACACCTATCACGTACTGTCTGCCATTCTAACTTAGTCGTTTCATTGGTTTTGCCAGATAAATAATTTACGCGGCGTAATACATGCCCTAATCTAGTTTCTAAACGATTAAATTCCGACGTCTGCGGTTTATTTTCAAAATTTCCAATCAAATTCGCCAACTCCGACAGCTTAACTTTGCAACTTTCTAATTCGGTAGGCACATCAAATGCAACGTCTGAATATTGTAAAACGCGGGCAGGCTCACATTTTTCCAAATTTATTTGAGCTCGAAGTAACTTTCGTTTATCTTCAACCTTGCGACCTGCAGGGTCAACATTTCGCGATAATAATTCCCAATCTAACTCGTCCGAAATTAAACAATTTACACGCAACATGATGCCAGTTAACGAATTTAAAATGCAAATGCCTATGCTACTACTGATAAATAATTTTTCCCATCTATAATTAACACTAAAAATAGGTAGCAGATTATTCGCTAGATCCTTAAGCCTTATCGTATCTAATTAACCTATCTGCCCTAGCCTACTAGTTAATGATGACCAAAGAAGTTAATTCGCCAACCTCATTGCCCAAATTCAAACAACACTTCTAAAAACGTTCCTAATCAGGCCCTGACGATTGGGTGCCATCTTCGTGTGCCACCCCTTTGAATAAGGGCGCACACGGCCGGGACTAGCTCAGATATCCTCGATAGATTTGTGGCGTGAGCAAGGATTAGGTTCAGATCCTTTCGGCTTCCACAAAAACTACTTCCAACATTCAAAAAAAATTAGGGCGCCTGGTTGTCTTCACAACCGATACGAATGCAGCTAGTAAACCCACCACCTACCTTTGGCGCTTATGCTGTTGACATTGCAATCGTGCAGACGGGAACGTGGTAGAAAAATATATTAATAAAACAAATTGTTAGCATGGGGACATTTACTCAATTAAATAATTACTAGCAACAAGTGCAATACCACTGTAGCCTAATGGCTGATAATTGTCAAACAACTATACTAGATTATTGACTAAATAATTTCATAGGCAAAGTAACCAATTTATGATAGGTGCAAAGGAATTAATTACACTAAAATCACAATTGTGCGGAACGCTACTCTGGCATTTGCGTCTGCACTAATAAGGAGTACATACAAATTCAGCAATTGAGATTAATTAGGATTCACGCAATAAGCGTCAATTGCAATTTTAAAAAAATATGATCGCGTACGTAACAGTTGTAAACACCTAAGGCCTTAAGTTAGCTGTTATTTTCTTTATGCGGCAATCCGCCAGTACGATAAAAAACGCTGAATTAGGTTGTACTTACATAATACACAAGCAGGTCGCATCTTGAGGGTGTAGTGCGCCGCAATATCGTGATGGAAGAATCCTTGTAGATAATGGTTGACCTCTGCACGTCTCATAAGTCGGACCTCGACGCCAGTTAATTCGAAGACATTATCGGGACCCCAATTTGTTAAAAGAAATTGCGCCGCAGGTGCCGCGATTTACGCTCTGCGAGTGCTTATAGCCCCTAGTCTATCCTTTGGTGGCACTTTGCTTGCCCTTCTTTTCCGCCTAAACGCCAATATACGGAAGTTAGTAAAGGAAAAAAAATAAGCCAGAAGAAATCTCACCTAAAGCTGGAGAACGGCGGTTCGCGGATTATCACTAAAGTGATCTTTCATTAGTTAAATCTGTGCAGACTTCTTTGACTAGCATCATCCCTTGCGGCGCTGTCAATTAAAGCAAAAGCTGACTGCTTTGTCTGCTAGCAAAATCGAAACAGGAAAGCCCTCGCTAGGATCGACGCGTTCGAGCCCGGAAAACAAGCGGCTGTTATCGCCAACCACACGCTCCAACGAGATAATGGTAGTTTATACCTGCCTCAACTGGCATATATCGTGGTACAAAAGTAGTTAATAATTAATAAACGCTCTTGTAAAACGGGGCGTTACATCATCTTCTGTTATCCGGCATCGAAAGCAAACTAACTGGACAAGCCGTATTAGTAACTGCAGGATATACCATCGGAAGTTAAAAAGAACTCAAAGAAATTTTAAAAAACAATTTTGGCGACCGAAGATCCGAAGACAGCCTTCTTCAAGATTTACTACACCTCAGACAAGGAAATCACGAAAACCCAATCGACTTGTACAACTCGTGCATAAGAATGAGAGCCGCCCTATTTTCACATTTAAGTAGCAACACAACAGACGAAGCTACAATTAAGGTTAAAGGAGACTTGTACACCAATTTAACTTTAAAGACGTTTCTAAGTGGATTAAGAAACCCCCTTGGATCATTCATACGGAGTCAACGACCAACCACTATGGAAAATGCCCTTAAATATATTAACGAAGAACAAAACGTATGGCATTTGCAATCAGGCAATCAAAGCATTGCAAAACCCCATCACAAACCAAATGTGACACAGAAGTCAAATCAGCCAAATCAGCAAAATTATTACTTCCATCGTCAACCAATGCCAATGGTTCAAACGCAGTATAGACCAATGATGCAGCCCGTTCACCCACAATTCCAAGTACAACGCCAACATTTTCCAGCACCAATAAGGACACTTCCTGCTTTACCACCACAGCAATCGTCTACAAAACAATTCCCAGCAAAGCAGTTTCCATCGCAACCAATTGTTTTTGGAAACCAGAAACCAACAGGAACCAACGTATTTAAGCCTCGAAATATCCAACCTCACGAGAAGCCTACTCCTATGGATATATCGCGTACTATTAAACAGCCATATTATATTCGACAATCCAATCAACCTCGATATCAACGATGACATGGAAGTCTGAAAAAATTTAAATCTGACATAATAATTTTCATTGCTTGCTTGCTTGACGCCACTTTGAGAGCGAACCCGTGGGCCGAATTGGCTGATTTTGGTGTCAATCGACTCAGGACGACGCAAGTAAGCCAGTAGTAAGGTTTTCAAATTTTTATGTGACTTTTTTTTTATGTGGATTTTCTAACCTCAAAATTAACTCGACACACAAAATGGATCACTCTTGTACAAATCGCATTAAATGAATTATTTCGCGCCCAATTTGGGTGCAGAACGCTAGTCAATAATAAAAATAACAAAGAGCAATAGATTCTTATTAGCAATGGACAGTAATGCCAGATCCAAAACATGGCATGATAGTAGGGATGTCGTACCCGGTCTAAAATCAACCCAGGTACCCAAAAACAGTGTCCGGGTACCCTCGGGTACCCGAAATATATAATAAAAATGTTAAGCATACATCAGAACATCGGAGGTAGCTACTAGGGATGTCGTACCCGGTCTAAAATTAAACCCGGGTACCCGAAAGCAGTACCCGGGTAGTCCCGGGTACCCGAAATATATAACAAAAATGTTAAGAGTACATGTGAACATCTGAGGTAGCTACAATTTCTTTCCTTTATGCCGCGAGTTTTAAACTGAACTAAATTGAAATAGTATCTACTCATCAATTCAAACTGCAAGTCGTCTGTTATTCGTAAATATTTTCACACTGCCAAGTGTCCGAAATTGGTAGCGGCATCAACATCACACGGACAATGTTTATGTTACTTCATCCCGTACTGACACGATTTAATGGTACATACTATTGACGGGTTGAATATTTCCGTGAAGCGGATTTATATGAAACAAGAAACAACATATGTCGTCTGGATGGGGTGATTCTGGTTATTACTGCATGGGTACCCACCGACATCCCTACATGATAGATTAACAAACAGTAGAGGCAAGAAAATTGAAGAATGTATTATGACTAAGAGACTATACAGTATACATCATGAATGAAGACGCAGAGATTCCCACGTTTAAAACACGTAGAAGATCAGGTTCTACTGACCTAACAATAACGAACAATAAACTAGTTCGCAGGTAATTAATTGGACAAAAGCCAATATACAACATGAAATTTGCAACAGTGCGATATGTAATTAAAGACGATGCATGGAGTAAATTTGACAGAAATATAACCAGAGAAATACCCAAAATATTCATGGTAAATAGTGAAAACGAGGGCATAGAAACATAGGTAAAGAGTTAGAAGAAAAAATCGTAAACAGTAGGATTGGGAATGTTGAACAAACCTTAGAAGGATATGAAAAAACCGTAGATATTGCTTGTAAGAGCTCCTTTGCGGTGGCTAAAAGCAAGAACAAAGAAACTAAATTTCACAGTTACAACGAAAAGAGTTAACGCTTACCGAAGAAAATACCAAAGAACCAATAATGATGTACAATTAAGGCAAGAAAGAAAACGAAGATATGAAGAAGAAAAACGAAGATATCAAATAGAAATGAAAAATTTAAAAATTAAATCGTGGAAAGAATACTGCACCATTGCTAAAGGATCCAACCCATGGAACCAAGCTCACAAGTTATCAACAGAAAAACTGAAAAGGAGTTTTATACTAACTACACTTCGCAAAGAAAATGGTGAATTCACGTCAGATGCAAAAAGTACCATAGAGCACATGATGAACTATTTTAACACTGAAGATGACACAACAAACGACAATGACTAAAACAGAAACAGAAGAGAAGAAGTAAACATTCCATTAGAAACAGAGAATGATGTACCGTTCACTAAAGAAGAAATAGAATAGGTGTTGAAGAAGATGAATCCAAGGAAATTGCCCGGGAAAGATGGAATAACCAGTGATATTTTATTACGTTTGTTTATAACATTTCCTCAATTTGTAACGGCGTTACATAAAATGTGCCTTAAAAACGCATATTTCCCCAAAAACTGGAAATCAACTATCATAATTCCTATTGTGAAGCCTAGAAAGGAGTCCTCCAACGATGTGACCAAATACCGTTCTATTAGTTGCTAATAAATAGAATAATGAAACACGTTCATAGCACGGGAGAAGATACAGTCTGCCATCAATCGCCATCTTCATCCACGACCACCCAAACCTCCAAAACCCGATCCTCCTGCAGCAATAGTCTTTCTTCCCTATATCCACCAAGTCACCGACTGCGTAGGAAAGTTTCTTCGAAAACAAAACATTAAAACAGTATTCAAACCTCCGAGCAAAATCTCACAGGTTCTTCCTTCATCTAAAGATAAATTAAACACTATGTCATCTAAAGGTGTTGCACATAACTGTACTGAATAGTCTTGACAAGTACATGTATAAGGATGAAGGCAAATTTGACAATCGTTGCACACAAAGTTGCATCCAATTTTCTATTAAATTCATTTTTGGTTTTGACTGTATAATATTCCATCGGTGAATTGTCATCGAGATTATTGGACGTAGAAACCAACCATATTAAATGCAGATTCAGTAATATTTGTGCCTGTCAGTTGTCTAATTCTTCATATGTGATCATTTTATTTAGACAAATAGGGCATTTTTGAGATTAATTTCAATATTGTGTACTTTTTTACAATTTTTGAAGTTAGAATCTCTTTATTTCACGTTAATTGGTGCTTATTTAAACCAACCACAAAATATCGGATAGCCATGAGACTGATCAAAAAGGCACAAATAAATTCAGTCACCTATAAACAATGAAACTGGATTTCTACTACTATACCAGCGTACATACATCAAACAAGTAGAGACGCTCATGCCAAATGTTGAAACCTGTCTATAGTGCCTGGGACAGTGACTCGGGGGGTATTTCTAAGCTTGACTATCAGATGGCAGCACAAAATTCTACCAATCAGAGCCAGTTACTGGCTCTGCTACCAATCATATGTGATAAAGTAGTGGCGCCATCTGTTAGTACTATCGGAAAGCACCCCCCAGGAGCCGTTCAAGGTCATCCAAATAGGAATTTTGACATCAAAGTTACCAACAGTGAGTGTCTCTACTTGTTTGATTTATGTATGCTGATTATACACAAAATAATTGAAAGATAATAATGAACCTTAAATATATGTTCGTGGAAGCCGTGTAAAAGATTTTTGTTATCTTTCGTTGTGTTGCAGGAGCCGTCACAGCAATCGAGGATCCTCACCGTCGATCCAAGGGTTCACGAAGTAGATCCCGGCGTCTGTTTGTAGCTTTATTAAATTATTACATTAAGGCAGTTTAATTTCTCGATTTTTAAGTGATACTGACAGCAAGGGCGCAGGTTCATCCACCCCTCTTCCTGTTTCCGTCTCTAACTCTTAAGTCTGAAAGAGAGCCAAACTGACATTCATTTAGTATTTTCTCGTAATTTCGAAACGCTGGTAGAAAGTGATAACCGTAATCTCATTAATATAAGTTGTAGTTAGCGTCGTGATCACTTACCTCTGGGAGCACCGACTAACGTCACCGACAGTTCCATTTCTTACGCTTAAGTGGCCTTGGATTAGCACTCGTGATAATTTGTGGGGTGGATAGGCCAGCCCTAGTCGCTCATAAAGTTTATGTATATGCATAATGTTATTCCTTATTATATTTATGTAAATATATTAACGAGAGTAATGGTAAAAGACTGGTTTCTGTTCGCGACTTTTTCGCGTCATGCCAAGTGATGCTGGAAAAGTTACTGCTTTAATTACGTTGTAAATAAGTTTGTCTAATGTATTATTAAAAGAAGGCGGTACAAGCTTACGTCTATTAATTGCAACGTCAAGGATGTTTGGTAGACATATCCCGCGACCAAGCTTCAATCCTTGATTTAACTCTTAATTGGGCGTAAGCTGGTGCGTAAATGATTATTTTTTCACATTCGTTCTCTAATCTTTACTACAGAGAGATGTGTTATGTAAATGTTGTAGTGTTTAATTAGTGAGAATAGGGAAATCAAAATATCGTTGAGCTAATCATTTTGCACCTCTGCGATCAGCTCGATAGACAAATGGTGTTTATTTTTTGTGTGCGTTTGTGTAATTCTAAGATTAATTTATGAATTATTTATAATGTTAACTTAATAAATATTTCAGTTTCTTGTATATATTTTCCAATTGGGTAGTAATTACTAGGTAGGTACAAATTTTAATAGTTTTATATTCGTTGTATTCCAGTGTTTTGTGCTTAGCTTACAGTTGCAATAATTTTAATAAAATCATGTAGAATCTGTAGTATTTTATTTTGTTGTAAGTTCTGTTAATTTATTGTCCAGACGTCTGAAGGCGTGTTACAGTTTATTTTGTTCAGAACAGATAATTTTATACCGGGTGATTATAAATACTCTTCCATCGAGTTGCCTTTGAAATATTTGTTGTATGGATAATATGTTGGTGGCACTGTAAGTCTATGTCAAATTCGAGGTTAGCAGGTTAGGTTTTGCGCCGTCTGTGTCAAAAGTGACGGAAAAACTAACCTGATAACCTCGAATTTGACATAGACTTACAGTGCCACCAACATATTATTCATACAACAAATATTTCAAAGGCAACTTGATGGAAGAGCATTTATAATCGCCCGGTATTTCGATCATACCAGTCAATGGTATACTCTATTCACTATAGTCCCGGATTGTCAAAAATGACGTTTTATGGCAGCACTGTTGAATTTCTATTGTTTTTTTTTGTTACTGCTAGGTTGGACAACGCAAAATCGTAATTTTTAAAATTTACGTTGTGTTACCTGGCAACTTTTATTTATTTTTGCGTAAGTTCAAAAAAAATATATTTTGATTTAACCATAACCTATAATTCATAGTTTGGACATTAGTAAGTTAATTAATTGTTTCTAGTTACCCATAGGTTGACTTAAAAGTATTAACCATGATATAAAGGATTGTTTTTAATTGGATTTTGACATTGACAATCCGGGACTATAGTGAATAGAGTATAGTTACAGACAAAAGTCACGTGACTCCGAATGAGTATATTTTTGACTACTTATAGACTTATACACGAGGATGAAGTTTACATACGAGCCGAAGGCGAGTGTTGTAATCATCCAAGTGTAATACAGCCATTATATGCGTGTCAAATACAGGATGCGTTCCATTTTTTTCTATAATAATTTTCAAGGTCAACTTTCTAGGGGATAAGTTGCATTCCTGCAGGGTCCCTAGTTTTAATAATGTTGGTACAGTCGTGTTCATTAAAGTGTTGTACAGCATTTGTGCTTTATGAGTTTAAATTAACTACACAAAGTTCAGAAAGTGTTGCATATGCAAATATTTTGAGAGTATAAATCTAGGTTCACCTAGTTAATGATCCAGCGTGAGCCTTTATTGAGTAACAACATAACCACCAATAAACTTAGAACTACCTATAGTCTATTTTTTTTTAAATCAGCGCTCAAAGTGTTGTCAAGTTGCTATGAGGAGTTGAAACTAGTAAATAGTGTATTTCACAATATAGGTTGGCAGCATCGAGCCGTTCAAGGTCATCGGCGCTGTCATTGCGCATAAGTGTCATTGCGTTTGTGTTGAAAAATTAACGCGGAAAATTTGAAAAAATGCCTTCGTGAAAAAAGGTAGTGGGCAGCCCCTCACAGAGCGTGAAAAATGGCTCTGATTCGGTATTGTGAAGAAGTGAAAGTTGACAAACCTGAATTGACTAAGAAGGCGATTTGTGAGAAGGCCTCGAACATATTCAATGTATCGTATTAAATACCTATTTTCTAAATTCTCATTTATTTCTGTAAATACTTTACTAGATACATTGGACGTCCGCACTCAAGATATGTAATAACTTTAAAACGACAAAATGTGTTCAACCCCGAAAAAAGGACCGTCCAAAGTTAATTATAAAACTGACCCAGCCTTTTATTATATAAAAGAAGAATTGGGTAGACATATTCATGCCCTGCATGCTAAAAAACAACATTTCACCCTTGATGAGCTCCATCAATATGCAAACAATGAATGTGATTTTATTGGTTGTCTCGGTGAACGTTTTCCAGTTTTCTATTCTTGTTAAATTGCTTTCATATAGCTGCCTGGTGGCTTTTTAAAGCGTAGGTTCTATGTCAAGTTCCTTCATCTCTCCCCATAATCTAGATGTTGGTACACTATCATATGCTTTTTTCTATAGCTCATGTTAAAATGTGCTTTTATCAACGCAAAACAAAAGGTCAAGTTTTACTTTAACAGCAAGGGTAGATAAAGTAGAACTTTAACGTCAAGGATAGATAAAGTAATTTAATTTTCTAACTTTTGTTTAAATTAAATATGACAGCTTCGTATTATCGCAGCAACCCAATCTAGCTGCTGACGTTTTGAAATGTGATTGACTGTCCTTATTTTCTTTTGAAATTGTTAAAGTTCTTGCTATAGAAAAAAATATTGTATTATACAAGACGATAAAGTTATTTCTATCCACTCTTGAGTCATTAACGTCTCGACTTCGTCTCGACGTTAAACGATTCACTCGTGGATAAAATTTTACTTTATCGTCTTGTATAATAAATTACTATTTTCGAGGTCTATAAAAGCTATGTGTGTTTCTCTGTTTCTTTGTACTCTTTTTTCCAGTACTAACCTCAACGAGAATAAGTTATCTATTGTGGATCAGCGTGCTCGAAAGCCCGCCTGTTCTTCTGGTTGCTTTGCTTCTATTTCTTTCTCGATGAGGTTTTTTAATATTCGTGAGTATATTTTGCCCAATGTATTTATGACTGCTATTCCTCGATAGTTTGTTGGGTCAACTTTAGGTCCTTTCTTATGTATGGGAGTTAAATAGGATGTTGGTAATCCTGCTGTTTAGGTTGCCAAATTGTGACAGCTAGTGGTATCCGTTTTGCTATGTTGCCAGATGTAGAAATTGTACATCACCTCTCAGTAAATTATAAAATTCAATTTGAACTTAACCTATAGCTTTAAAGAAGATAAATAAAATCAACAATGTTATCAAAGGTATACATTGCAATAAAAAAAAGTTGACACAATAATATAAAATAGAAACTAAATAATAACAATTAACTAAATATTGGAAAAATCTTGAAATAAATTATAGAAAATTATATTGTTGAGTGGCACGAAACTTATTCCTCCAAATAAATTCGTGTAGGTATGAGGGAAATAATGCTTCAGAGGTTCCAAACTGTCTCCTTAGCTTCTTTTTGCCCTCATCCACATATTTTCCACGTTCTGGGTATGTACATTTTCGTCGTCAGGGTCAACGAAATTGTGCTCATGCACAATGACGTCATGTTGATAAATACCGCCGTCAAGCTGATTTAGATTCTGATACGCTCTCCAACCATCGGAGATGATATCCGTACCGGGAAGAATGTACCTGTTTAATATCATAAAATTAAAAAACAACTAAAACTAAAAATCATCCCAAAAAAAAGATTCATGAGGGCATGTAAATTATTATGGTAACCTTACTATTATGGGTGACAATGTTTCGGTTCTGTTAGGCACTTCTACAAGGAAGCATTTCCCAGAGCCTCTCGCTATTCCACCGAAAACCCAGTGAGCTTCCCTCCACTGGCCCCTGTAATATTTTCGATGAAAATATTTTGATTCTTCTATCTCAACGATTTTTGGTTCCAATGTATCTCTTGACCAGCAATATATTATTTATCAGTAAAATCTGGGTGATCGCTAGATGGCTTCTTGCGAAAAAAGATCCGTTACGGATGCTCTCTTCTTTCATACAATTTGTGCATTTCCACGTGTACCCATCTGTACTTCGTGATTGTATCACTAAAGACATGGAAATATTGCAATTGATACAAGTGTTGGAATTTTTTACTAGCCTTCGTTTTGCTACCCACTCAAGTAAACTAAATTTTGTTGCCCACGATAATTTATTATAAGGACAACATTTTCGACTAATATGCCATTAGCATCTAAAATGGTGTTTGGTTCTACTATAGAAATAGGCGCTGCTGCTGCTCTTCCGGCCATTCTATAAACAGATTTTACACAATAAGCTCAGAGATAAAGAAACAACTACAATAAGTAGGTATCCGATAGCGTACGTGGTATCTACGGATAGAGATGAACTAGTACAATCTGACAACTACGCTAAAACGTCGTAACTGCGCATGCATTTATTTTATTTGGCGACCTAAACGGCAGGATTACCTAGGATGTTTTCCATTCCTGTGGGATATGCTCCTCATTAATACATCGTTGATACCTATAGGGTTTTCAGCATGGTAATTAATTTTTCTGGTGAGTACCTTATTAGTTCTGGGTACATACCTCCTGGTCCGGGAGCTTTCTTCAATTTTGTTTGCATAACAGCTTCTTTCACCTGATCTACGTCTATACGTACTGGTCTACCATTATGTACGAAAGAACATGCTCTAGAAAATACTCTGTATATAGAAGTATCTACATCCTACATAAACCTATAATATTAAAAACTTACATTTTATTGAAACGTTTAACCATGCACGTTTGACATTTCAATTACGTTAGACAGACATAACCTCAATTTTGACATGGGGGAAACTGTTATACAGTTGGTCGGTAAGTACAGAATTTAGGGTAACACAGTCTGGTTTTTTATAAAGTTTTGACACTGACAGCTAATTAAAAAAAAATTGACTGTATATGGTAAGCTAGAGTCCCTGTATATAGGTTACTATATACAGGATCTCTATGGTAAGCTGTTAGCAAGCGCTTTGGCGTCGTCTGCGCGTAGTACAGTAAAATTGTCGTTTTACCTTAAAAAAATTGACCGCGGCGATTCCTCTTGCCCAGTGGTTTAGGGTCCTTAGACAAGTGTAAAACCAAAAAGGCGTCACCCCACCCCTTGCCAAATAGCCGCCATGTTGATAACAATTGAATTTATTTTTTCTCGCGATCCATTGGTCGCACAGAAAAAGTTATTGAACAAAAAATGTTGGAAATAAAATTCTACACATTTGTTGTTCTGCCGCGATACCGAGAAGTTGGTATTTCAAACGGTAGAGGGCGACAAAGTTACCGAAAATCTCTTTTCGCCATTCTAGCGCTGTGTGGGTGATTTTCTCCGAATGTGCGAATGTGAAAGTTGTAGTGCTTGAAAAAATATACACGAATCTCTTCTAATAATGTGGTTGATTTAAATAGTCCCCGAGTGACAGCCCTTCAAAGTCCGCACAGCGCGGAGAAGTGGAGAGATGTAAATTGTTTATATCCCGCACTTATTATAACTAACGAGATGCCATGTCTGCCATTTGGTTAACATAAAGGAAACTATTATCGCTCGTACTGTTATCTATTTTTAATCAGAATAGAATCACGAAACAGCACTCGCGGTCGTATTCACGGATTTTTTTCCAAGAATTTTTTACATTGCGTTTATAACAGGTTGTGAGCTCTTTTTTCAATAAAAGTTTTAGCAACATTTCTATCATGGTCGATAATGACTCGGTTGTGTCCGAGACTCCGAACCAAGACGAAGAAACAGCTCAAAAAAAAAGAAAACGTGTCTGAGTAGACTACAATATATCTTAGGGTTTATGCAAAAAGAAATTACTTTGAATATATGAGCCCAGAATCAAATCATTTGGCACAGTTAAGATTTTTCTGGTATCTTTATTTTGTACCCACAAAAGAAAATCTTCCAGGTCAATATTCTTACATCGTAATTGTAGACGTTTTTAGCAGTATTATAACAGCTTTAACAATAACAAATTACAAAAAGTAGTCGGGAAACAATAACTTTAATAAATATTATAGACCAAGTGAATTAAACATATGTTTATTCACGAAAAGATGTTGAGCTCACGAGCACGTAGTGCGAGTGAGATCATATCTTTGAGTTAATAAATGTTTAATTCGCGTGGCGTATATATGTTTTTATTCAATTTTGACGAAATTTTGAATAAAAAATTTAAAAAATATTCAAACTAAGATATAAATTTGCCCATTCATCGTCGATTTGATCTAAATTTTAGTAATTATATAATACACACTACAAAGAGATAGAATAATTGAATGTAAATATTTGTAGATAATAAAAATATGTTGTTCTTCATTGAAACTTTTTTAATTCTCTAGTGAATTAAACTTTTTTAATTCTCTAGTGAATTAAAACCCTTTTATTTCACTAGTGAATCATAAACCGTTTATGAAGGTTATGGAGTTAATAATGTCACTTTAAACTGTCAAAATTGAATAAAATAAATTACCGATTCATTTCATTTGACGCAAACGATCAAAATATAATAGCCCGGGAGCCAGCGACATATTTTTGTCAGTTATTTCCTCCCGGTCGATAATTTGAGAATCGCTTCATTTAGTTGTGCCGTGAAGCGCAGTGATCGTCAGCTGCGGGACCATGGTCGGGATAGGCGATAGCAGCCATCCACGCACGTAAAAAAAAATTATTTTCAGTGATTTTCTCCCGGCTGAAAATTTGTTAAATAATAGCTTACATATCACTTATAGTAATAAAAAAAGTCAGCTGGCTGAATGGCGCAGGAAACCTCGTCAGCTGATGCATTTAAATAGGTGAGCGGCCGTCAGACGTGGCTTCCGCGCTACACCTTTGACTGCATCAGCTGACGACTTTCCCGTCGACATACAGCCAGCTGACTTTATTTTTATCAAAACAAATATTCTTTGTATTTTTACACGTTTATACAAGCAGCTGACGTATAATCCGACATCAGCAGCCAGCTGACATTCTTTTATTACTATAAGTGATATGTAAGCTATTATTTAACAAATTTTCAGCCGGGAGGAAATCACTGAAAATAATTTTTTTTATACGTGCGTGGGTGGCTGCTATCGCCTATCCCGACCATGGTCCCGCAGCTGACGTTCACAACGCTTCATAGAGCAACTAAATGAAGCATTATACGAATTATCGACTGAGAGGAATTTGGTCGCAAAAATCTGTCACTGGCTCCCGGGCTATAATTTCGTTCACCGTAGCATGTTTTAGTTTGAAGTGAAACAAGCTGTTTGTTGTTTAATAACATATACAATCGTCGGGTGTCTGTATTATTTTTGCAGAAATGGCACGTGGTAAAGCAATTGTCAATTTGTTGAAGTTTGGTCATTGCGGTGGCAAAATTTACAAACAATTGCAATTATCATACTATGTAATAAATATTACACCAGCAAATTTAAGAGCTATACAGATCTGAGCCAAATGATATCATTCTGGGCCCATACCCATATACTCCTTTCCCATCATTTTCATTTCTTTTACCTATACCAACTTCTCGGTATCGCGGCAATGACCAAAAATGTGTAGAATTTCTGTAGGTTGTGAAAACCTATTCACATTGAATATACTTGAGTGACGTGACGATTTTATCTCGCAAAAGAGAAATGGTTACTTCGCTGCGCCGGAATATATCGTACATTTCCCACGCTGCGCGGACTTTGAAGGGCTGTCACTCGGAGACTATTTAAATCAATCCCATTATTAAAAGAGATTCTTGCATATTTTTTCAAGCTTTTACATTTGCAATTTTCGGAAAAAACCACCCCCACAGAGCTAGAATGGCGGAAACAGATTTTTGGTCACTTTGTTGCCTTCTACCTTTTGAAATACCAACTTCTCGGTATCATGGCAACGACCAAACATGTGTAGAATTTTATTTCCAATATTTTTTGTTCAATAACTTTTTCTGTGCGACCAATGGATCGCAAGAAAAAACAAATTCAATTGTTATCAAGGTGGCGGCTGTTTGGCAAGAGGTGGGGTGACGCCTTTTTGGTTTTACACTTGTCTAATGACCCTAAACCACTGGGCAAGAGGAATCGCCGCGGCCAATTTTTTTAAGGTGACGGGGTATTTTCCGACAATTTTACTGTACTAGCGGTGGGAAAGTGGTCAAGTTTAAAATTCGCTTCTAAAGGCGGAGTTTGAATTCCCAGGCATGCGCACGAGACGCGTAATACTCAGAGTGAGACTATGTCGGAGCCGTAATGTTTTCGGCCGTTGCCATGCCGTGCTAGCAATATATGTATAATACATTTATGCAAATAACAAACAAAACCTAACCTACGAACCTCGTATTTCACATAGACTGACAATACACTTCAGTACTGTCAAACGTATATCACAAATCATAGGCAACTAATTATAAATTTATTTCGCGACATATTCTGACTGCGCAAACTATTTAGGCACAAGAATTGCTACTGTAAGATAAAACGTCGTATATCACACGTGAGCGAAATGCTATTATAAGCTCAGGAGAAATTGTATTGCTTGTGCTGGGACCCTCGCGATTCAAAATTACCATTCGCAAATAATGATGCATTTCTCTCACTTATAATATAATCTACTATAATAGCACATAATATTAATAGATTCAGCTTTTTATTATTTCATAGATACAGTGAATATATTAATATACAAAATTATAAATTATCTGACTCCTCTGAACTTGGTGGAATAATTGATACTCCTTCACTTTCATCACTGCAACAATAAAGCAACTATCAGAAATTATAGATATTTATGCATTAAGGGAGATATGAATATGTTTTTTCCCTGAGGTTGACATGTGTTACAGACCGAGGGCTCTGGCCCGAGGTCTGTAAGTCAACCGAAGGTAAAGAACATGAATATCTCCCGTGGTGCATAAAATATTTTATCTACTAGCATATTCGTAAAAATTGTATGAAATTTCAAAATGTCATAATGACATTTAAAATTAGAATATGTAAGTCACATCAAGGATTGCCTGATTGTATGGTTGCTAAGACGTTAATTGTAGTTGCATTGTTACCATGAGTTTGAGGGAGAAATAATTTGACAAGTCCCTTGGGCGTTATGAGTAGCTTTTCATATTTTGTTTCTATGACGAAAATGTACAATATCATGTTGCTAGTAGATAAAACAATTTAATTGTTTTGAGTTGTCTCACCTCTCATAGTTTTCTATATCTCCTATTGCTGCTAAGAATTCACCTTTTTTAGCACCATTCGTAAAATCGAACGAAATATAGGAACCAAACCCGACCATTGGTATTTTTAATTTTACGATTACTACGTGGTTGTTCTCGTTTGTTTGGATTCTGAAAATTCTAGTTTTTGATATTATGGTAGCCCCTCTATCTATATAAATATTCTGATTCGCCACAGCAATTACTGTAACTACTGGAACTAGAATGGACTCACTTTTCAATTGAACGTATTCCATGAACTCCATTTTGCCAAATGCACTGCTAAATTTTCTTCTCTTTAACAAAAGCTGGAATTCACGAAGTTTTTGTAGCCGCTCCATATCGACACCATACATTTTGGTTATCGTTATCATCTTAAGCCACAAAACAATACCTCAAGCGAAGAGGCCTTAAGCTAATCTAAAATAACAGAATAACAGGAGAATAAAAGACAAGAACAGAAAAACTAGCCCTCTCCTTCAGTAGACCCGAGGGCACAATTCTGAGCGCCCTCTGCAGTTAGATTATGGTACTGAGCCTTCTTGCAATTAAAATTCTGCAGTAATCTATATATTTTATCTTACCGTCGCAGAGTGGGCTATTTGAAATACTGTTCTAGAGTCCCTGTATCTATATACAGGATCTCTATACTGTTCTATTTTTGAGTGTAACTAGATTTGATCTCTTGCAGAATATACTTGAGCTAAAAATGATTCTTACTCTACCTGAGTCATAGGCAAAGTTAAAAGCATTCTTAGCTCAAATGTTTTCTGCCAGAAATGAAGAACGTACTTATAGAGTAAAACTTCACGTATTCAAACACATTCCAGTATGAAGATTTATAGTGAAAAGTTTAATTTCAAAAATATTTCAGTTACAGCTGGTAAATATTATGAAGAAAAACATATCATACATTTTATAGGTACTTTTATAACAGTATAATTTTGTATCATTATATACAGTAAAAACAAAAAATTAAGAGGTACAGGTACAGTGAAATCTCTCATAAGCGGACACCATGGTTCCACGATTTTTGTCCGCTTAATGGAGGGGTCCTCTTTTAACCCGGGATTAGTGGCTAGGTTTCGTTTCGCGTCGTTGGTCGCGCGTGAGCGTTTCGCTCACAGCTGACATTTTGAATGTATACGTGTTTTTTTCATAATTGGCAATTATTACTTTATAATCATAATGTGGCAATATCTGTTAACGTCATACCTTAAAATTAAAATAAAAAAACATTCATTGAACATACAAAACTTTATTTTTTACACCATGTGTAAATACAACTCAAATCGTTAAATTCAAATCCAAAAAAGATATAATATAAGCTCTGCTTCGATCTCTAGTTTGTATCCGACTCATCCGAAACTTGTAAACAATTAGGGCAGGTATATGTGGTATGTTCCGTACAAATGGCTCGTTGGAAAGATCGCAAAATCAAAAATGTTTAGAACAAACACAAAAATATAAAAGTAAACGTGGTTAGTCGCGTAATGAGCGATTTGCTCACACTAGCGCACGCACCTACCAAACTACTTGTCACAATTGCACTGTGCCTTGTTTTTTTTATGAAATAATACCACTAGCCGGTGCTTGACGAATAGGGTGGGGATTAAAAAAATTGGCGGGGCCGTACCTGCCATTGCACTAAAATGGCGAATTAATTTGTAAAAACGTGAGGGAATCGCTCATGTAGCGACCAATGCCGGGTTAATAGATATGCTTTAATTTTTTTTTTGTTCAATCTTTATTTGAATGGAGAACGACAAAGAATACATACATTTTTAAATACATATAGTTTTACGTTTGCTTTTCATTATGACACTACTGTAAAAAAGTGGCTTTAGTACATAGATATCAACTGCAGCCTGTAATGAAGAAAACCTACCTGCTTTTAATCAAATGCATCTATAAACAAAGAGCACTTTGCTATAAATAAATAAAATGTTTTCGCAGAACACTTCTTTCATCTCCGAAATTCAGATACACAACTTAGGATTAAGGTTGGAAAACATAGGGCGCATATGAAAAGAGGTAATTCCCCTAGTTTCCTAGCTAGCATCTGAACTAGGGTTGTCAGGTGGCCGAGATTTCTGGGATTGTCCCGGAATTCATCACTCTGTCCCCCCAAAATTCCTCAAAAACCCACCTGTTTTTAATGTAATTTCGCACGCCACTGCCGATAAATTCAGTTCAGTGATGTTTTAGATGCTGTCGATTCGACAGTTTTGAACCATATAAATTTATTTCACAAATGTATTATTTAGTAGATAGTAGATATGGTATGAGTAAAAGTATATGCTATATATTTACATATCCCCCCGATTTTCCCGCAAACATTGGTTATGAATCTGGCAACCCTAATCTGAACACACAATTTGTAACGCGCCCCATACCACACATATGAAAACAGGTAATTCCCCTAGTTCCCTAGCATTTAAGCATATAATAATTAGTAACATGTCCGCTTAAAAGAGGGAAATATTTGAAAATTGCCAAAATTTTCCTGTCCGTGTCCTGTTAGCAGAGAGTCCGCTTAATGGAGATGCCTTTGCATTTAAACTACATTGGTTCCCGACGGTGCCAAGAAAAATGTCCGCTTAATAGGGGGGTCCGCTTAATGGAGTGTCCGTTATGAGAGATTTCACTGTACTTAAATATTAAGAGAAATAGTATACAGTAGTCGCTCGATGGAGTGAATACTCAATTAAAAAAAAAATTAAGCATGTACTGAAAAAATAATAACAATAATAATAATAAATCTCTAATTGCTCAGTTCTGAGGAAACTGAGGACCTATCAGTGGCGGTAACAAACAATGCAATTAAAAAAAGTTTAATTTTTGAAACATTTTGTTTTGCCACATCTCATCGTCCCGGTAAACCTAAAAAAACAGATTTTCTTATTTATTGTTAAAAAAATGATGGAAGGTTTATTGCATTTATTGTTTCAAATTCTATTCTTAATGGTGTCCATCCAATGAATATGCAATATTCTCTCTTTGCAATGTGCAACGGTCCATTTTCTTCAGTTTACAGGATTACAAACAAAGGTTCAAAGAATTGCAAATGCGGTAAGCCTGCCGCTATCCTGTTTGGGACTACCTGATTGGAACAATGAAACGGGTATATTTGTGCATTTCGAAGCAGTAATTTTTGTAAAGGTTTCCGTCAGTTTTGCTTCGAATTGTTAAGATGTGCAGTGCGGGTTATTTGTTAGTGACTGATTGTAGTTATTTATTAATTAATTAAAATACGAACTAATCGAAGTCGTGGCATTCATAAAGTGCAAGTGCATCGCGCATCCCCTTTGAACGTGCAACAGATATATCTGGTAAGTTTTTCATTGTGTACCCTTGTTAGCTTTTTCTAAGAGTAGCCTTTTGTCGTATTACAATAGATTTACCGGTTGCCCGTTCAGGTTACTGAATAGTATGTGTTATTACTAAAAAACTTGAAGCAACGGAACCATGTATATTACAGAAGTTTTCGACAAACGAAATTGTAAAACACAAAAATTCGATAATCAACAATAAAGTCTGTTCTTAAAACATGTGCAGTTGTTTCGATAGTTTCAGAGTGGAAATAGAAATATGTTTCAGATTCTCTCGTATATAAGCTCTTGCAGAAGATTCTCTATACCTTCGTAATATTAAAAATATTATGTAGGTACATATATAATTACAATATTCAATCTTTTTCAGGAGCACCCAACAACAAATAAATTGCAGCGGTTAACTGAACAACAGTATGCAGATTTGGAGAAAACGCTCAGCATATGGACACAGCAGAGGTGGACGAAAAACTTCAGAGTTTAGATGTACTTATTTAATAAATAAATACCTTTGAAATAAATATGTTCCCATTTTTATTTATTCATCAAACAGACCTAGTACAAGGGTTACAAAAATATCTACGAAATTGTGACTGTTAGAAAGTCATCGTTGCATCGGATACGCGACTTATTTTGAACGCGTCATAACGATGTAAAAACTACGTGCCGTTTACGACGGTTTGCGAGACAACGTTAAATGTTTGACATTTCAACTGTTAGAAATTGTCATCATCGCATCGGATGCGCGATTCACTTTGAAAGCTATAATGACGATGTAAAAACTATGTACCGTTTACGACGATTTGCTAGACAACGTTAAATGTTTGACATTTTGACTGTTAGAAATTGTCATCGTTGCATCAGATACGCGACTCACTTTGAAAGCTATAATGACGATGTAAAAACTACGTACCGTTTACGACGGTTTGCTAGACAACGTTAAATGTTTGACATTTTAACTGTTAGAAATTGTCATCGTTGCATCGGATACGCGACTCACTTTGAAAGCTATAACGACGATGTAAAAACTACGTACCGTTTACGACGATTTGCTAGGCCACGTCAATTGTTTGAAATTCTGAATTTTAGAAATAGTCGTTATTGCATTGGATGCGCGACTCATTTTAAAAGCTGAAATAACGATGTAAAAACGATGAACCGTTTACGACGGTTTGCTAGGTAACATTAATTGTTTGAAATTGGGACTGTTAGAAATAGTCATCGTTGCATCAGATGCGCGACTCATTTTGAAATCTGTCATAACCATGTAAAAACTATGCGCTGTTCACGTCTATTTGCAAGACAACGCTAATTAATTGAAATTCTCAATTTCACAAAAAAGTCATTATTGCATCAAATGCGCGACTCATTTTAAAAGCTTAAATAATGATGGTAAAACTACGTACTGCTCACGACGGTATGCAAGACAACGTTCATTATGACCGTTGGAAATAGTTATTATTACATCTTTATGTTGTAGTACAAAATACGTCGATTACTGTTAGGCTCTCCGTTCACTGGCCCGACGCGACTGCGATGCGATTACGATGCAACTACGACATACCTACGAAGCAATCGCGACGGCAACTTGTGTTATGCACATCAGAGCAATTTGTTCTCAGTCTGCTATAAAATACTTTCGAATGACGATGGCGATGACGTGGTTGTAGCTTATTGATACATACGAAATAAGGACAGGAAACCAAAATGGAGGTTTACGTTTATCCCTATATAAAAAATAATAAAAAGTGCAATACTAAAATTTTATCGCAGCAAGAGAACTCTCCCAACGTGAGCAAAATCATGCCACCGAATGTCAAAAGAGAGCTTTAACCCTTAACCCGAAACATCGGTCTGTGAGACCTTGAGTGTTACGTCATGCTACAGTGTGGCAACAATGTTCGAACTGTGTCTCCCCCCTTCCTAGTACCTTCCTATGAACCACTTTCCTACACTACGCACGTGTTAGGACTCAGTTTGTGACCGTTCGTTACGAGGTGCGCATCGCTTTTTGAAAACGTGCAGGTCTGACTGACCGGATGTTTCGTATTACGTATTTATTGGCAAGGTATGTAAGACCGGATGTTTCGTATTATGTAGTTTTCATACTTTTTGATTGCTACTTTTGTTGTTCGACTACAAGCTTTTTATTCATTTTAGTACATTTTATTATGGATATTCCATCAACAAGTACTGGTAAATCATCAGAATCATCGAGACATTCAAGGACTGAGAGGGTATATTACAATGATAAAAATTTTGAGAAGATAATGTCGGAGTGGTTGTTGGAGAGTGATGATGAATTTGGAGACGAAATTGATGACTCAGATACGGATCCTGACTTTGTAATGCATGATGAAGAACTGGAAGATGAAGAAAAGATGGCAAGAAACATTGGAGATGGTGTAGCAGACGACAGTAGTGACGATGACGACATTGATGCTATGTTGGAAGCTGAACAAGAAATCACTACGGACAATTCGCATGATGAAGAAGATGCAACGCCCCAGTTTTTCATTGGGAAAAATAAGACAGTAGATTTCAAATGGCAAAAACAGGAGCCACCTAGAGGTAGGCGAACTCCAAGTCATAACATAATCCGACAATTACCTGGACTGAAAGGCATTTCAACTGGGAAGCCCAAATATGAGAAAAATTTGGGAGTGTTTGTTCGATCAAAAAATGATTGATGACATTGTTTTGTACACAAACGTAAAACTGCAGTCGGCTAGAACCAACCTCAAACCGACAACGAATCCGTCAAGCTACCGAAATACAGACTCTTCTTCTTCTTCTTCTTCTTCTTCTTCTCAGCCCGTTGACATCCACTGCTGGATGTAGGCCTCCTCCAGGCTCCTCCATCTATTTCGGTCTTGGGCCACCGAAATCCAATTTTTACCAGCAATTCTCTGTATATCATCTCTCCACCTTGCAAGGGGTCTTCCAACACTCCTTTTCCGTTCTCGTGGCCTCCATTGTAGTGCGATCTTTGTCCACTTTACATTGTCTCTAGCCACGTGTCCCGCATAACGCCACTTCAACCGTGCCACTCTTCCAATAACATCTTCTATGTTTGTTTTTCTTCGGATATCCTTATTGCGGATTCGATCGCGGAGGCTAATGCCTAGCATTGCCCGTTCCATCGCTCGTTGGCATACCCTTAACTTATTGGCACGCTTTACCGTTAGTGTTATTGTTTCTAGGCCGTAGGTTGTAACAGGTAAGATACAGGTGTTGTATACTTTACGTTTAAGACTCAAAGGTATTTCAGGATTTTTCAGGATATACGAAAGCCTGGAGAATGCTGCCCAGCTAAGACTAACACGTCGGCTTATTTCAGCATCCTGATTTTCTTTTCCAGTTGTTATTATGTGTCCAAGGTAATTATATTCCCTAGCTAGTTCAAGGTCTTGGTTTCCGATGGTTACTTTTAAATCTCCGGTACTCATTATCTTTGTCTTCTGCATGTTCATAGTAAGACCGACTTTTATAGATGCTTCTTGGAGTTCTCTTATCATATTAGCGAGTTCTTCTGCATTGGTACTGATCAGCACGACGTCATCTGCGAATCTTAAGTGACTCAGAAACTTGCCATCCATGCTGATACCCTTTTCCTGCCACTGTAGGTTCTTAAACACGTCTTCGAGGGCCAGTGTGAACAGCTTGGGCGAAATGGGGTCTCCTTGTCTCACTCCTCGTTTTATTTTGATCCTGTTAGTGACGGTATCTTCATCAACCTTAACGCACATCGTGGCATTTTCGTATACGTGTTTTAATAGACTCGAGTATCTGGAGTCTATTCTCGCGTTGTTCATACCCTGTAAGATGGTCCAGGTTTCGATGGAATCAAATGCTTTGTGGTAGTCTACAAAGGCCATGTGGTAAGAGATATTGTATTCTGTGCATTTTTCAATTACGGTTCGAATAGTTTGAATATGATCAATGGTGCTGAAGCCTTTTCTGAAGCCAGCCTGTTCTTCTGGCTGGTAGAAGTCAAACTTGTTGCTCAGTCTATTAGTTAGAATTCTTGTTAGCAATTTATATAGTATTGACAGAAGACTGATTGGACGGTAGTTTTCCAAGTCAGAGCTATCCCCTTTTTTATACAGAATAATAACCTCTGCGTTTTTCCACGTTTCTGGAATTTCCCCTTCTTCGAGACATTTATTTATTAGAATTAAGATAGCTTGCTGTAAGATTCTGCCTCCAGCTTTCAACATTTCACTTGTGATCCCGTCTTCTCCTGGAGCTTTGCGTGTTTTCATTTGACTGAGTGCTAGCTTCAACTCGTTCTCATCCACTTCAGGCAATTCTTCAGATCCCACGTTAGTTATTGTCTGCGTGTTTATTAGTTCTTTGTGTGTTTGTGTTGATTGACTATAGAGCTTAGAATAAAAATGCTCTATTACCTTTAGAATTTCTCTTTTCTCTCTCACTAGATTTCCTCGATCGTTCTTTAGTTTCGAGATTTTTGACTTCCCTCGACTCTTTTTTGCTCTTAAAACTTTCATGTTCATGTTATCGTTAATCAGTTCTTCTATCAGTAGAGTATTGTACCTTCTTATGTCTTTTCTGATTTCCTTCTTTACTTGTTTGTTTAATTCTTGATATGCTGGTGCATCTCTGTCTAATCTTCTTCGCACCTGAATAAGGTTTTCTGTTTCTTTACTTATTTTGGATTTGCTTTTTTTCTTCGTTCTGTAGCAGACAGTCTTTATTGCTACTTGGATACTATTTTCTATTCTACCGGATAGTTCGTTTAAGCTTAGTTCTTCTAGATGTTCTATAGGGTTTAGTTTGCTTTCGACTATTTTGTTGAACTCTTCCTCTTGACTCTTGAGTTCTAGCATTGATGCTCTAATATTTCTCTCCATGAACTTCTTACGTTCTATACGAGTGTTAATGGCAAACCTTGCTCGGACTAAACGGTGATCACTTCCGGTGTTAAATTTATTTAGCGCAGAAACGTCGTAGCAGTTACTTTTATCCGATGCGAGAATATAGTCAATTTCATTTTTAACATTTCCTCCAGGGCTCCTCCACGTCCACTTCCTTTGTGGGGGTTTCTTGAAAAACGTATTCAGGCAGTAGAGGCCTTCTCTACAGAGGAAATCGATTAACATTTGTCCTCTCGGATTTCGATTACCAAGGCCATGTTTACCAATATAAGATGGATCTGAATCGTTTCGTGGCCCTATCTTGGCATTAAAGTCACCTAGTATTATTTTAAGATTACTTTTTTCTGAGCTTATAGCTAGTGACACATCTTCGTAGAATTGCTCCACCTCTTCATCATCCGAATTACTTGTCGGGGCATAGCCGTGAATAATTTGAATGTTATATCTCTTATTAAGTTTCAGTGTAATATATATAACCCTATCCGATATTGCTTTAACTTTATTTACTAGGTGTTTTTTATCTTTATGTATCAAAATTGCAACACCGCCTATGTGGGAATTATTTTCTTGATTTTTTTGAAATAACAAATGTCCTGAGTGTAAAATAGTAGTGGTTTCTCCTTTCATTCGTGTTTCACTTATTCCGAGAACGTCCCATTTTATCTCTTTGAGCTCATGTTCTAAATTTTCTATATGTTCGTCTTAGAGTGAGTGTGTTATAAGTTGCAAGGTGTAGAATTTCATGTGGTTTTTTGATTTTGGTGTTGGTTTTTCTATTTGTAATAGTTGTCGAATTTTTGCCCACCCCAGAATCCATGGGGCTGACTGACGAATCAGTGCGAGAGTCTGAGTATTTAACTCTACTCGCCTGGGGTCCATTTCCGCAAGTTTTTGAATTCGACATGGAGGGTTTTTGGCATTTAGACGCCACGCTTGCCGGGCGGGTTGGCGAATGGGAGGATGTGTGAAGGATTAATGTGGTGTGGATGGGAATTTGGGTTAGGACACGTACTCTCCCGGTATTAGTGGGTAGGAGAAGAACATGGCTCGCGTGGGCAGGGGCGCTTCCCTGAAGTAGACCTATCTCTATCGGGATCACAGAGAGTGCCTACTCGCTACCCGATGAAAAAATTATTGATGACATTGTTTTGTACACAAACGTAAAACTGCAGTCGGCTAGAACCAACCTCAAACCGACAACGAATCCATCAAGCTACCGAAATACAGACTCAGTCGAGATATATGCCTTGATCGGTTTACTAATGTACACATCAATTTTCAAATCGGGTCACGAAAATATGACCTCACTCTTTGCAAAGGACTTGACAGCAAGGCCCATATTTAGAGCAACTATGTCCGTGAAACGTTTCGAAATACTGATAAACTGCCTACGATTTGATGATTCCACAACTCGTGAGGAGAGGAAAGTAACTGACCGTGCTGCTGCAATCTCCGAAATATTCAACGCCTTCATACATAACTCACAAGAGATGTATAGCCTTAGTGAGAACGTGACAGTAGATGAAATGCTCGTCGCTTTCAGAGGAAGGTGCGCTTTTCGCGTGTATATGCCAAACAAACCGGCAAAATACGCCATCAAGATTCAATGCATGGCTGACTCGTTCAGTTCATATCTTTTCAATGCTTACATTTACACCGGTAAGGACAGTGATGGCATTGGTCTGTCAGAAGCAGAAAGGAAACTTTTGAAACCAACTCAGTCAGTACTGCGCTTATGCAAACCCATTGAAGGATCGAACAGAAACGTCACTGCTGATAATTGGTTTTCGTCGCTGGAGTTGGTACAAGATTTACGAAAAAGATCCCTAACATATGTCGGTACTGTGAAGAAGAATAAAAGTATTATACCACCAGAGTTCAAGGCTGATAAGTCCAGGCGAGAAGGGTCAGCTTTATATGGATTTGCAAATGATATTCCTGTGACACTCTTGTCTATTGTTAGCAAGAAAAATAAATCAGTTGTACTCATATCGTCTATGCACCATACCATTGAAACTGATCCCGATAAGAAGAAACCACAAATCGTCTGCTATTACAACAAGACAAAATCTGGTGTTGACCTTCTAGACTTGAAGTGTGCTCTGTACTCGTCCAACAGGAGAACTAGGAGATGGCCATTAGTTGTCTTTTACTCCCTTCTGAATTCAAGCTGTGTCAACAGTTACATACTTTACTTGTGCTATCGTCAAAATCCAGTCATCAAAAGATTACAATTTATTAAAACATTGGCTCACTCTTTGTTGGAGCCACATCTCAAAAGACGGCTCAGTATTCCCAATCTCCCGAGAAATATTAGGACATTGATACGGCAAGCAATACCGGAAGAGGAAAATGCTGCTGCAGGAGATGATGGAGTTCCAAGCGACAAGCTTGAGAAGAGGAAGACCTGTTCCAAGTGTCCATCCTCAAAGGACAGAAAAACTTCCTACAAGTGTATAAGATGTAACAATTCAATTTGCCTGGAGTGCAGTAGAAAAGTGTGCGTCACATGCATAACAAATAATAAGTAAAAGTTGGAATTAATATATACATTTCTTAATTTTGTTAATATGTATCTTTAGTTTTCAATAAATTTGAGTTACAAATGATAATTTTGCGCTTTTATTGCCTAAAAAACCTCAAAAATATTTTGTAATAACAAATATCCAAAAATATCAAGCCTGCAAAAATACAAGGTCTCTCAGACCGGATGTTTCCAATTATGTAGTATAGAGGTATGTTTCGGGTTAAGGGTTAATGTATTAGTGGAAAAAGTTAAGTCGTCAATTGAAAGATGCAGCTTCAATACAAGGATATTTTTGTACTAGTTTGACATTCCTTGCATTTACCCCGCAACTAATCCCTTCGCGATTGGCACTGACAGTCGCAAGCAATTATTTTGTGCAAGTTGCATCGCGATCGCATCGCAATCACAGCAGTGTGTAGTGAAGTACATAAACCCATAGAACAATCGCCACGCGATTATCGCTTATGAGTTTCTTGTCAGTTGCGTCGCAATCGCGTCGTCTCAGTGAGCGGACGACCTTACTCATCGTAACGTTTCAAAAATATCGCTGAGGGACGTATTTCGAAGGGACTTATATGTCTATCTGCCGATCGTCGTATGTTCATAGTAAAAGCAAGAAAAAGATGTAAAATCTACGTTGTTATGACCAAATTTATAGAATAGTATATTTCAACCCAAGGTAAGAAAGTGCAGTCTTGCATACCGAGCGCAAAGTTTATAAACCGAGCTGAAGGCGAGGTTTGTAATTGCGCAAGGTATGCAAGAGCACTTTCTTAACGAAGTTTGAATACTATTTTTTTCCCAGCCAACCTCAGTGGAGCAAAATTTGACACTATAAAAATAATTCAACAGACTGTTAAAGTTGTTAAAGGTGACAATATCTTGCAAAGTATGCAGCATGTTTTCCGATTTTATGCTGTTCTCAAAATGTTTCTAAACAGTTTTATTCATAAGTAACTCTGAAAACTTAAAAATTTTGTCGTTAAAAAATCGCTTTACTATTTATACTTTTTGAGGTTATGTCCACTGAGTTCAAACTGTCAAAGCAGTTTTGGTTGGATTAAAAAATTAAGCGCGGGCGCGCACAGTGATTTTTAGCCTCTCCTGTCGTGAGTACGCATGCGCGAGATGTTAATTTAATTCCTTCGAATGAAGGGCCACTCACGGGGCCACTTAAGGTTTCGTACTTAACTGCATCAAAAGGATGTGAACACTCACAGAATGCATTCCTAATTCCTCGTATAAACAGACTGTAACACAAGTCATAAAGTCAATTAACCATCAACTATCAATATGTCAGCTGTCAGAATCAGCACGCGTCAGCAGTCAGCTAACATGCGGTACAGTTTCTTCATAAAAATTGCATGATTTACTTTCTTACCTAGGTGAGAAAAACGAACTTTCTTACCTCAGATGAGGTGAGCAATGCCTACTATTCTAACCGGCTGGGAGAAAAATTATTTACCGGGAAGTGTTAAAAAACTGAAATATGTATACACATTTCGTATAGCAGATATATGAACATTTCCTAAAGCGATGGTTTTTGCATATTAAAGCTTCGAACTGATCTTTTTAGTAAAGATGTTTTTGAAAGCTTTTTCGAGTTTCTCGTTTTTACGCTTTTCATTATGTACCTATCTAATTTATTGCTCAGGATAACGTGTTTGCGTGCGAGTTACTAATTTTGAATGGAAAACGCAATCCTTGCTTTGGTGTAGGAATTCATACGTGGTTTGGGTAGCAGCTTCCTGTTTATTGCTATTTCTGTCTTCAAAGCAAGATTCAGACAAAGGTTCAGCGGAAAAGTCATCTTTAGGATTGAAGAAAATGTCATTTTCAGGTCTGTTTTGTGAGAGGACGCGACTTATAGGTTATAGTAATGGACACAAACATGAACAATTAATATTAGATGCTTAAGTTTTTCGTTTGAATTTGGTAATTACGAGATGCAGAATGTGTTTTTCCAATATAAGGAATTGTTGCACGTGCAAGCATATTAATGGGTAGATTAAGGTTTTGACTTTTGACCCTCAGCTGCGACTGCAGGCATATTAAGTTACACACACAGGGCCCTGGACCATTTTTGCTTTCAGCTTAATAGTGAAATATGTGGCCACATAATTCACACTTTTCTTACAGGAAATTGGAGATATTTGGGCATAGTCTAATTGGGAAATTCGTCACGCGGCGAAAGCCAAATAGGGATTAAAGTGGCAATTTACGACTCGGGGTGTTAGTCACCCACATCGAGGGCACCGAAAATATTATAATACGATTTAAATTGCGGTAGAAATACTGCGTCATAATGGAAACATTATGATTGGATAATTACCCAGCGGAAACGCTGTGATTGGTTATAGGGTGGAATCACCACTGGTATTTCCGAGAGGGGATACCCACTGCGAGCTGCTATTTAAAGGGAAACTCGACGGAGTCAAGATAACAGTTTTTGGGCACCTTACTTGATCCCTAATTCCGCGGTTGTCGCTACATTTAATCGGCGGGCGAGATCATCGCTACTGCAGGTTAAGGGCAGACGACGGTGGTTTTCCTTAACCCTAATTCCGCGGTTGTCGCTAGATTTAATCGGCGGGCGAGATCATCGCTACTGCAGGTTAAGGGCAGACGACGGTGGTTTTCCTTATCCCTAATTACGCGGTTTTCGCTACAACAGGTGGAGCGCGGCGGCGCAATTTCCTTCACTGATAAATTTCCTTTACAAGCTCTCAAGTCCTTCCTTGCACTGACTAAGTCACCGTATTGCTATTATTACACCAAAAATTGAAGAGCATTACATTTCCCACTAGACTGTGCCCACTACAGAAAGGTAAAGGGAACAATTTGGTTGTTAAATTTAGTTTTATATACGAGAGTATAGGGTTTATTGCTTTAATAAATGTATAAAGCATTTTTGGCGTTTTATTTCATCAAAGTGTGTGTATGAGCCTACTTAAATGAAGAACGCAGTTACAAGCGTTATAAGAACCCTAAGGGTACACAAGTTACGAGAACTTGTTTAAAGCATTCATAAAATCTGTTAAATTAAAACAAAGTGATGTCCACAACGTAGGGGGTTATAGATCACTAGAGGCCATCAGAAGACACCGACGTGCGCATTTACGACACCACAAGTCTGTCTCGTTACAGTTTATATGATATGAAAGTAAAGTAGGAACGGCAGCACCTTTTAATTTCCTTCTGTCATCCACGTGTACTTCTTACCACTGGTTTTATTAAAATGGACTATTTTTCATATGCTGCTATTAGCTCTTCGTTTTTAGGATGTTTTTTTTTTAATAGAAAACTCTGTTCGAATCTGTTTTTGCAGCTAATAATACAGCAACCCGTCATTTCAGGAACTTAGATAAAAGTGACAAATTTTGACTTAAATGACCAATTTGTTAAATTTGATTAATGGGAAACTGTTTCTAAGGCAATGAGTATTCAAATATACGAGGCGCGTGATCCACCAATCACAATGAATTCCCTCGTTTTCTCAATTCTTTTATAACTATATACAGGGACTCTAAACATAACCACGGCCAACTAAGTTGGCCGTGACGTAACACAGCGATAGTGACATCTGTAGTATGTACGTAGTATTAAATATTGAAACCGTGAAAATTTTAATTTTTTCGAAAATTGGTTGTATGAAAAGGAAAAGGTCTGCAAAACTGAAAAGCGTAATTAAATTTAGCGAAATTAAAAGAAGACTGTAATTAAATGAGTTTAGATATGAAAACAAAATTTGAGAACTATTTTTATTCGCAACCATATATGTAATGTTAACATTCCTGACCTCATTTGATTGGGGGAAGTCGTACATTTCAGCCCGCTACTTCCCGCACTCACTTCCCGCTCAAGTGCGGGAAGTACCATCCCGACCGCTGAGTAGGTAGGGACACTGGGAATCTCGTTGATCCATTCATGCGCGTCATAACCTGTCGTATCATAATATAATCATGTTTCCAATTATTGTTTAGAATAAAGTGGTTGCGAATAAAATAGTATACAAACCTCGACAGGAAGTTTCCTTAGTCTCGAGATAATAGCTGATTTCGACGCTTCGCGTCTCAATCAGCTAACTAATCTCTCGACAGTAATGAAACACTTCCCATCTCGGGCTGTAATATACTACTTGATAAGAATATTGTCATATGTTTTATTTAAAATTTCTTTATCTGTTTTGTAATTTATAGCTGCGAGTGATTTTTAATTTCAATACATTCCAATTTTGCGGTTTTAGAAATTATTGGGGGATTCCAATACGATACCACCACTAATTAAAATTTTTCTTCACCAGATACTTTAAAAAAATATTAGACTTAGTGCACAAGATTAAGAAATAAGAGAATTTTAACTTTTAATTTACTTTATTCGCTCCAATTTACAAAAATAAGTTGGCCCATAATTTTGTGGACCAAATGGCACCACTAAATGTCCATATTTCATTAAATTTTGGTCTGCTAGCTTATAAATGCTTTGCACTTGTGCCAAAGCTGGACTTAGATCCCTGCAAAATAGTATATCAATATCAATTAAAAATCCATAATCAAATGCTAAATTTTCTTACTTCACTGCTACTTCTATTCTTGTTTCCTCCCAGATCTGTTTTAGAGCCATATAAACCACACCATCGTTCTGTATAGGGCTTAGTGAGCAGGTAGAATAAACGACCACACCTCCCTTGCGGACTAACTTCAGGGCACGTACCAAAAGTGCACACTGAAGCTCAGGCAATTGCAATCTTTCTTTGATTCGCCCAGGTTTGAAAATATTATTTTCATTTTCAGTAACTGAAAGCCTGTCTGTAGTGCAGGGAACGTCAACCTGAAAAGATTTTTTTATAATGAACATTAAATATCATTACAGTGTCCGGAATTATGTAAATTTAAGATAAAAAAATTGCAATAAAAATTAATTCTTGTTGTATCATGCGGAAATATGGGCTGGACATGATAAAAGTTCCTTTTATATTTGGTAGTGGGGAAAAGTGTCAAACTTGATTAACGAAATATTACAAGATAATGTAAAATAAAACTAAAAATTACTTTATGTGTGTTTTTGTAAGAAAACGGAAAGGGATCTATTTGGTAGAAAATATGATGACCATACATTTTGAGTTTTTATAAGTTTCTTTAATGTTATACTCATTTTTTAAAACAACTTTTGATCTGCACTTTTTTGAGCTTACGTGTAATAGGTCTTTCCTGGACTATAACTACAAATTTGACTTACTATAATTCTGTCAAAGTTATCTTCTTCGATGACTCGACCATCACATTGAGTAACTTTCAACCGATTTGCTTTGATCCATCGTTCGTCCAAATCATACAAATATTGCTCCATAACATTAAATATTCTATTAACACGAGATAAACTTAAATCATTACATACTAAATATTGGGGATATAAAGTCTGTAATGCTAATAAGCTCTTGCCGCCTGGTGCGGCACACATGTCGAGCACTTTTTGTCCTGGTTTTAAACCCAAGGCCAAAACCGGCAATACCGATCCACCGTCCATTAGATAATAATTATACACACCAGTAGTACCACGTTTAGGCGATTCGAAACTTGAATAGTTGCTTTGCTCATAACAATATACATTTAGTTGTTCCGGAAAGTGTAAGTCATATTCCTTTTCTATGCTTACGCCGATGGACGATCCTTTTTCATAGTATTTATAATGTTGTGATTCAGGTATCCAGTCCTCCTTGCCTTTAATTTTAGTGGCAGGCAAAAACTGACATAAAGCGGGCGCCATTAAGCCACTGTTTCCATCCACTAGCCGAGTTGTATCCAAATCGGCATTTTGCATGCTGGCTTCTAAAGACTGATTATACTTAACTTCAGTTTGGCCTGCGACTTCGCCAGCAGTTGGCTGACTAGTTGGTTCCCCAATTTGGTCCTCCATTTTCCAAATTTTTTCCAGATAATGGATGCGTTTGTTTTTTTCATACCTTTCGCTTATGTAACCTTTTTCAAGATGACATAAGGTGCGCATGTTTAAAGCACCTAGATTCTCTAGCTTTGCTATCGCTTCATCTGTATCTGAGTAGTTGTTTATGACTGCTACATATTTCTGCTTGCCTAACAAACCTTGCCGTATGGATGGCCAGTTTTTTTCAAACACCTGTTTATAGAAGTCATCGAAATGATTGAGCGCCTTGTGAATTGGATGGATTTTCTTTTTTTGTACTGACTGAAAATTAGTTAATATTAACAATTATGCTAGCAGTTAAACACACTCAAAATCAAAAAAGTATTACTAACGTGATTAAAAATACGTATTTTTTCTTTAAGCAATTTGTAGATTCTTCCCAAGACACATTCAATAATCAACATTCTTGATTATCAAATTAAATGAATATGGCTAATTTCTGTAGCGTATTCTAATTAATCTAATTTTGTGATAAAAATAATGTTAAGTGGGTTTTGTTTGTGGAACTACTTAAACGTTAAAACTATGATAAATACTTTTTCCATTGCGGAGACCGTATTTCAAGAGAAATATTGTACTAAAAATAGGAATAGTTTTGGGTCTATTGCAACTGGTCTAACTGAAAACTGGTCTAAATTGAGTTAGACCAGTTTTCACTCGTGTTCTTAAAACGGGCTCAACTGAAAATTGGTCTCAACTGTAACCTGTTACGAAATGTGCAAATGTCAAATTAAAACGTAAATTTCATTAATTCATTCATTCATAATCATTAGCCTCTTTTACTTTAGGTGTCGAGAACCATTCATGCCATCTATTTATTACTGTTGTTACTTGTCATGCTCTGATTTCTGTTTACTCGGTTGAAATACATCGAGCAAATCGAGGAACGTCGAAAAGCTCGAATCGGTACTTACCGAACGCCGACAGATCTCCTCACTCGAGGAAAGAGGGCTGTCAGAGGTACCTTTCCGAACGCAGTTACTGCATGTCTAGCACTAATTCAGGTACAACTGTCAGTTTATGACTGTCATCTCGATTTGAAACATATAAAATCATTTTAAACAGCGATTTCAGCAATAATTCTGGTTTATAAGTACTAAATTGTGCTAGCATTACATTGCCCATGATAGGTTTGTGTAGATTTGTTGAAACAAACTCAAAAAATTCCTACCGAACTTAAAAAAGTTCCGAAAACTCAGATTAAAGACAGTTTTATTACAGTGAACACAATACCACCGTGCGCACCGTAAGTAGTAGTCGTTTGTGGCAGTGAAATTTGCAAAATTCGATACACATCCAGTGAAACACGTTATCAAATTGACGAAACTTTTAGTTTTTATATTTTAGGTTATGGTTTTCACAGGTGGCCAAAAACGGTCCATGCTAGAAATGTACTTCAAAAATGGCCAAAAAATCAATGGTGAATAGGTCTATTGCATGTGAGATGCATTTGACAATTTTATTGAAGAATTTCCAGATGTGGCACGTTTAGTAGGGCTCTTCGTCACATTGTGGACGTTTATAGAGAAACAGGAAGCGTAGCTTGTTAAGAAGGTACTGGCAGGCCAAGAGTACGGAACGAAAAAAACATTGAAGCTCTGAGAGCAGTGATCGAAGATCAACCGCATGCATCAATTCAACAATTGCATCAACAGGTCGATCTTTCTTACAGTACTTATCAGCATATCCTTAAACAAGATTTACAACTTTATCCTCCTAGATCATGCGACTTGACCCCTTGCGATTTCTTTTTGTGACAAATCTTAAAAATTTAATTTTTAAATCCTCTATCGCTGATTTGGATGACCTTCAACAGAGGATAGTGAATCATATCAGAAATAAATAATACTCCTGGGGTGCTAAACAATGTTTTCAATGAATGCCATGAAAAGAAGAGTTAGGCTGTGTAGAGATGTCATGTCGGTGGTGGCCATATACAGCATCTTCTTTGATTAAACATTTTTTAGAACCGTCTTTGCAGCATTGTAGCGAAACGAAATAGTTATTACATTATAAACAGAGACTCTAGTTATTTCCAATTATTAGCAGTTGTTTTAAGTTATTTAAACAATTTAAATTAAAAAACCAAAATGTACATGAAACTGGATTTAAATGATTAGTTTAGTTGCTGTTCATCAATATTTGCATGGATTAGTTGCAATAGCATGTAGTTCAAATGTCACAAATTCAAGCAGCGACATAAGTGATTTCTTTTCTGGCCTGCTTTGAGGAATCTAATTTTTAATCACTCATTACGTACCAATGTATTACAAATTGTTTACCTATTAAGCTTTTGTTCAGTTTTACGCTATATTCCGTTCACATTGTTTTGGCATAATTTGAGGCCATGGAAATTTGGCATTTAAGTTGGCAGTAAAGCTGTCTGTTTAATTAGGTTATGTTTTTCTAAGTTTGAGGTTATACATCGAGTCAATCTCTAGTGCAGGGTTGTCAGTTTTACTAGTTTGCAATAGAAAAATCCTCACACATTTTTCATCTAATTTAACGCAAGCCTTGTCCAAAGCAGGAATAACCTGATGAATCACCCAATTTTTTAAATTTTTAGCAGACTTGATCAAACAATACCATCTTTTTTTTGAAGTCGTGTATGGTCACGTGAAATTGAGCAACACGGTAAATATGTTCGCATGTCAGGCACTTCAGTGACGCAAAATTGTGTCACGTGGAACAGTGTGTCCAACATTAAAAAAATAAATCATGGCCTCCTATTATGCCAAAACAACGTGAATGGAATATAACTAATTTTTTCTACTCACTGTATAGAAAGTCGGCTTTTGCGCCCTAGTTTTAGGAAACAAAATTGTCAGTTTCCAACCAACGGGAACCAATTTTTATAAACTCCGGCGGGAGCCAATATTTTTTGCTCCCGCATTTGTGTTTATGTCACCATGGATATCACACCAAAGCTTTACAACGTTATGCTGATTTGGAAATTAGACAAAATGTCACTACAGGAATCTCGAGTTACTATAATGATTTTCTAAAGCAAAATATTTTAAATTTTGCGCAATAAAACATGCGTTTGAAGAAAAAATCATATATATATATATATTGATGCCTGTTAAGTTGTGGCCTTTGCTATGTTGAAAAGGCGACCTGACCTCCTGTATAAAGAATGGCTTTTTTTCCTTAAAAATAGTATATATAAGTAGAGGGGGACCATCACATCTCGGTTTTCAAAAGAGGGGAAACAATTTATTTGTTTGATTTTTGTGGTATATCTATATACGGTTTTATAAATGCATGCAACGCTCCGGCTTCCACCCCATATATATAAAGAGACTATGCTAAGCGCTTTGGCACCTCCGGCAGTGTAGCCAGATTTCCGGAGGTATAATCGTTTAGTACATGCAATATTCTGTAATAATATAACAAGCAGTCTGGGATTTTCGGCAATTTAAGGAAGCGTCGCTTAGAAACAATACGCATCAATCACAGCTGGGTATGGTTTGAATCACTAAGTATTCGAATCCAGGATTCAAAACCTTTTTGAGAATTCGTAAGAGCTATTCGAATGTTCTAGCATAAAAGAATCCCTAATCGGGATTTGTAAAGCAAATAAAAAAGGATTTGTATTCGAATGCTCACTTACTGCATTCATACCGTAAAATGTATAAAATATCCAGTAATCTCAATGGGTGACATCACAGCAAGAAAAATTATAGAAAAATTACCGAAAGACTCTCATCTTGGTTGTCTAATTACGTGTTTTGGTTGGTTAATTTAACGCTGAATAAAATAATCACATAAAATGAATAACTAAAAGAAAATTTAGAGTAATATGAAAGATATAGAAAAAAACTAAGATTGCGTGATCTTTTGGGAGCAGGGTTTTTTAAAGATTATTACACACAACTGTCACATGACTGATATCAGCCAATGAAAACCATGCATTTTTTGAAAATCGACCAATCCCGAACTGATTACCTGATAAACGGCCGTGGGCTGCTTACCAAGCTATAAGCGCCCTAGGGATGATTATCGACTCCGTGAATAGTGTCATAATTAGAAATAGAAATGCAAGAAACAAGCAATTTGAGTTTTTTGGCATTGTTAGATCAATTTTAAATCATAATTCGTATACGGGTTTCGCGTAATAATCTCCAAAATATAAACGCGGGCAACACACTTACATATCATTTTGCCTGTGTCAAAAGTCATCGTGCTAGTTGCCCTTAGAAAACTGCCCTTTCTTTCCCAAAAAAAATCAAGAAATCGGAACTTACGGAAGACTTAAAAATCACATTCTTTACGAAAAAAAAAATGTTTTATTCTATTACACAACAAACAAATTTTAAACATAATATACCACCCGTTATCTCAGATGATTTAGAAAATATAAGCAGTAAAAAATAAAATTAGCTACAAAAATACGTATAAAATTATTCGTTTTGTTGCATTAAGTGCTGAATTTTTAATTTTATAACTGTTACTGTTCGACTTATATTAGTTCTTTTATAACTGTTTTTCCTTCAGCTGCTAATGGATAAGTTTTCTTCTTAATATGCCCACTAAACTTTTTTTAACAGTGAGATCTCTTTTGTAGACCAAACTGGAAAAGTCATCAGTTACTTTAGAAAATTTCAGAACTCTATTACACAAACCGCTTCTCTTTAATTCTGATATTTTATGAGGTGCATCATCATCCAATTCTGAAAAGCCATTCCCTTTAATAGCTTTTCTTGGGACTTTAAAGGTACCCCATCATTTGAATCACTGGAATATGAAAATCAACAATATTAACATTTGCTTTACGCTTAAAAAAATTTTTAGCAAGCCATATAATAACTACCAAAAATAATTTTTGATAAGTTATGGAAATGAGTACAAATATTTTAACCCGTAATGGAACTTGCTAAACTGAACAACTTCTCCGTTTATCATTTTTTCGAAAACGCCCTCAAAAGTGGGTTAAAATTCAAAACAGTTTTACTCTAAAAATGCATACCTGCCTATGGAATAATATGTATTTTAATTTAATGGCACAAAACAGTATGGTGTTTACTCCTGCGATTTTTCAGTTTTTTTTCGAGTTTTTCAAAAACGGTTCTAACGATTTTTTTAAAACTTTACATCTTTATTACATGTTTAATGTGTATTGATGTGAGATAGGTGATTTTCCAGTTGAATGCCTCTAAAATGAGTTTTTTGGTTTTTTTTCACATTTTTAAATTAACTCCTATTTTAAATAGAACACCCGTATATTATTACATATTTGAATTCAGCTTAAAATTATAAACAAAATTTGTCTCTTCAACTAACGCTCTATTTTGTACGGTTTCGGTAGAGAATTTTTGACAAATGCTTAAAAATTAAAAATCAAATTTTTGGCTAATTATAAGATCACTGTAACAGGAAGTTGTGTTCGTGTATCACACCAGATTTTTTCATTAGCAAAAGCAATTTGAATACTTTAGCCGTCTGATATATGTCAACAGATAATCTCCAATATTACAAATGGGGAATGAATAAATTTAAAATTAGGAAATCTACACTTACTCGTAAAATTCGTCGTATATCTTTTCAGTGTGGCCCATGAATTTTGAAAATCGATGTGAGATGGGTGATTTTCCAGTAGAACACCTATAAAATTTAACTGAAAAATCACCCATCTTCATCAATACACATTAAAAAATGTAATAAAAATGTAAAGTTTGAAAAAAAATGTTAGAGCCGTTTTTGAAACACAAGAGTAAACATCATGCTTCCGGTTATGCGATTTTCTTCAAAAGCTTGCTGTCGCATCTACATAGTACACAAAACTTATATATGAAGTTTCAACGCCGTACCTCTTTTCGTTTTTGAGATATTTTGTTCACAGACAGACAGACACACTGACACACAGACCAATGAGCAAAAACACGTTTTTTGGGTGCAGGGGACTCTAAAACGTGAAGATCTGTTGAAAACTCAATTTCGAATTTTTGGTGTGAATCCAATACTTCTTTTATCGTAAAAGGAAGTAAAGCCAGTCTGCAAAACTTAACAGTGTGTTATTTACTGAGTGGTTAGTTGTACGTCAAAAATATGTATAATCTTTTTTGTGGAGAATTTCCTAACCGTCATTTTTAATAAAAACATAAAAGTCATACGACCCATAGAAAGCGATATATTTGCGAAAAACTTATTTCTGTGACCTTTGACCTTGAATAACTCAAAACGCACACGCGATATCGATGGGGACTTTTGAGACATTATTTGTAATGTCAAAAAAAAGATGTATGCAAAATTTCAGCCCACTTGGATTTTTTCGGCAGGCGGATCCTAATGTAACTGGACTAAGGCTGGTGTTTTGTAAAAAGTAGAAACATAATAAGCATGCGTTCCAAAATAAATTATGTCAAGCGTTTTTTTTTAGTAAAATTTATAGTAACTGTTCGAAGTAATATCCTTCTGAGTCACTCATAATAATTTTGACAGTTGTAAGTAAAATATACAGATAATGAAAACCAAATACCAGCCTACTAATTCTAAACGTTTTAAAAACGAATTTTTATCTTTAATCCTTTAATCAATGGTATCTTTGAAATGAATGATTTTAGGACATATGTTTATTGGAGTTTTTCTCTTATTTTTCGATGCAGAAAAATGCCCTTATATTTGTTCCGTACACTTCTGAAACACCTTGCATAATAAACAGTCATCAACCTGAGCAGATATAGAAAAATCTGGTGTAATACACGCACGCAACTTCCTTTTACAATGATCTTATAATTAGCCAAAAATATGATTTTTAATTTTTTATCATTTGACAAAAACTTTGAAAAATTACAAATTTTACAGAAACAGTACAAAATAGAGCGTTAGTTCAAGAGACAAATTTTCTCTAAAATTTTAAGCTGATTTCAAAAATGTAATAATATACCCGGTGTTCTATTTAAAATAGAAGTTAATAAAAAGAAATGAGAAAAAAACAAAAGAAATCCATTTTAGAGGCATTTAACTGGAAAATCACTTATCTCACATCAATACACATTAAAAATGTAATAAAACTGTAGAGTTTGAAAAAAAATCGTTTGTGCCGTTTTTGAAAAAATCGAAAAAAACTGAAAAATCACAAGAGTAAACACCATACTTCCGGTTATTCGGTTTTCTTCAAAAGCTTACTGTAACATCTAGATAGTACACAAAACTTATATATTAAGTTTCAACGCCATACCTCAGTTCGTTTTTGAGATATTCTGTTCACAGACACACAGACAGACAAACAAATAAACAAAAACGTGATATTTGGGCTCAGGAGACTCTAAAACGTGAAGATCTATTGAAAACTCAATTTCGAATTTTTGGAGTGAATTTAATTTATCGTAAAAGGAAGTAAAAATTATTATTTAACCACTCACTAGTTATTATTTTAATACTATTTGAGTTTGGCAACAAAACATTGTTTTTCTCAACTTCTCGATCGCATATGAGATTCTCCGAAGAACATTCAGGATGTTTATCATTATATTTTCTAGAACTTTCGATGTTACCCCAACTTTCATTAATAGTATTATCTTTTTCTATGTCTTCAAGATACTTTTCTTCCATTTCCGCTATTAAGTTAATAAAGCAATATCAAAAATGGTTCTCACATTTTGATTTTTAATTGAATTTTAAAGAAAATCTTGTTACACATTTAGGAAATCACCATTATACATACATTTTGTAATTTTAGAATATCTGATAGCTCTGTGTCAATCAACTATTCAAAATAATATATACCGTGGACATTTTTTCAAGTGTGGAATCTCTTGTTTGAATATTTGAGATTTATTCCGTTAACATTAAAATGTCGAAAATTAATTTAGCAACAAATACAGTACATTTTCCTACAGTACGTGAAAAATATTTGTCTATTTAAACATAATATTTTTGTAGCAACACAATATTTGAGATTGACGTTATAGAGTTGCTCACCATTATTTAAGGCAAGCTGAACCAGCAAATTACTTCTTGCACTCATGGTATATTAAACACTATGTATTTGAATTATATAATTATTATCAAAATAATTATTAAGTTAACTCATAAAGGAACCAATAGCAATACGAACCAGCTGAATGAAACGTTGCCAATGTTTCGGAGGTTATGAGCTACCGTAAACATAGTGGAGGTCACAAAGCGCAGCCTGTACTTCAACAGCAAGCGACACTAGCGCCAACGATCTACGCTTGAACTAAAATACGTGTTTGCTGGTACTGGGGGCGTGTAATCACCTCCGGACAAATTTTTGAAATATGACAGCTAGAGGCCTCTAGATGAAGTTTGCGAGAAAAACAATGAAATACGTTGTCACCTCCGTAAACGGAAGTCACAGCGTGGTATATGAGGTGACAACGTTTACTGTATATATACTTTGGAGGTCAGAAAGTATCGTTCACCAATATATATATATATATATACACTTCTCCAATAAATTAACGCACCAAAAAAAGGTAGCCAAAAGTTTAAAGTTAATTATTGTTGAAACCACTTATCCGATTTGGACGATTTTTTTTTTGAATGACACGTCGTCTCTTTCAGAAAGTTAGTGTACTACTCTATTCGCATAGAAACTTATTTTTTTATAAATACCGGGTGTAACAATTATAACGTATTTTTTCCATAAAATGTATAACACCCTGTGGAGTTCAACAGCTACAATATCAAGTTATAATTCAAAGCAAACTCTAGCCTTATCTTTTTATAACAGTTTGTTTTTTGATTCACTCTTTTATCTTAGCTACTGCAAGAGAAACACAATTTTATAGCATAACATGTTTTTATTGACTTTAATTTGCATTAAATTCACTAAAGTAGCAGGCTATGGAGAAACAGAAAGAAACAGTAATTGTCATCAGATAAATACAACTGTCAAAAAGCAGTAGTTGATAGAAGTGTGTTTTCGGTGTTAGTCCTTAACGTTTTTTTTGCAAAATCTTTAATTTTCTCAGTATGCAACGTGAAACACGAAATCTTATTCGCGAAGAATGTGCTCAAGCATTAGTTCTGTTTGAGGAAGATTAGAAGTTATTCTGGCCAGAGGCGAAAATACTCGCTACTGAGACTTTCGTTTACCTTTTTTCTTTACATTTTGTTTCTTTTTTTGTTGTTGTTAAATTAGGTCTCCATTAACACATGTTATGCTATAAAATTGTGTTTCTTTTGCAGTAGCTAAGATAAAAGAGTAAATCAAAAAACAAAATGTTATAAAAAGATAAGGTTAGAGTTTGCTATGAATTATAACTTGATAGTGTAGCTGTTGAACCCCACAGGGTATTAAAAATTTTATGGAAAAAACACGTTATAATTGTTACACCCGGTATTTATAAAAAAATAAGTTTCTATGCGAATAGAGTAGTACACTAACTTTCTGAAAGAGACGACGTGTCATTCAAAAAAAAAATCGTCCAAATCGGATAAGTGGTTTCGACAATAATTAACTTTAAACTTTTGGCTACTTTTTTTTGGTGCGTTAATTTATTGGAGAAGTGTATATCACTGGAGCAAAGGTTCATTTCCTCCTTTGTGTGTTTAATGCCCTCCGCTAACGCATCGGGCATTAAATTCACATGCGGGAGGGAATGAATACCTTTACTCCCTAGATATATAAATAGCTATTATTTCATTATTATTATACCAGCTCATTAACCGCAAGCAGTTATGGCTGCTTATTTTCAAATAAGCTTTCATAATCCTTTATTTGGGATGGATTTATTCCCATATTGCTCTTTCTTTTAGCCTCTTAAGTCTTTGCTGGTCTTCGCATCTTCTACAATTTTTGTCCATTCCTTTCTATTTTGACATTTTTCCCTCCACTTCTTTATTCCCATCTTCTTTAGATCATCCTCTACATCATTTAGCCATCTTGCCCTGGGTCTACCTCTCCTTCTTGGTTCAGTTGGTGTCCATTCCGTCATTATTCTTATTGCTCGGTTTTTGTCTGCTCTCATTACATGTCCCAACCATTTTATTCTTTGTGCTTTCATGTATGTATGTAATGATGTCTTCTTGCATTTGCTCTATTAATTCGAAGTTCATTCTCGGTCTGAGTTCATTTTCTTCTGTTCGTTTAGGCCCCATTATTCTTCGTAAAATCTTTCTTTCGAATACTCGTAAATCTTCTTCTTCTTTATTAGTCAATGTCCATGTCCCTGCTACATATGTTACAACTGGTCTGATAAGAGTTTTATATATTTGTAGTTTGGCATTGCTGCTTAAGTATTGAGATAGTTTTTATTCGCATAGTATGTTTTATATCCAGTTTGTATTTTTTCTTTTGTCTTTTCACTTCCACTATAATTTTTGTTATATATTGTTGTTCCTAAATATTTAAATTTCTGTACTGCCTCAAAACTATAATCTTTTATTTTAAGAGTTTTTTCTTCACTAATTTTTAGACTCACTTTTTTTGTTTCGTCTTCTAATCTCTTGAAAGCTTCCATTATTCCATATTTTGTTCTGCTTATGATTGTTACGTCATCAGCGTAAGTAATAATCTGTACATTTTTTACGTTTATCGTTCCTTCTACATCTGATTTTCTAATTGCACTTTCCAGAGCTATGTTAAATAACATGGCCGATAACATATCTCCCTGTCTAACTCCTTCTTTTACTTTAATTGTATCTGTCACTTGGTTTCCAATTTTTACTACTGCTGTTGTGTCTTTAAGTGTCGTCTTCACAAGATTTATTATTTTTTGTGGTATCCCCATGTGTACCAGTTCTGTTATTATATTAGTTCTATTTACCTTATCAAATGCTTGCTTAAAATCTATAAACATGATGTAGAGTAATATATTAAATTCATTTGCTTTTTCCAGTATTTGCTGCATTATGTGTATAGCGTCTGTAGTTGATCTTCCCTGTCGGAAACCTTGTGTATTCTTGCAATTTGTTTTTAATTAGGTATCTTTGATAGCACTTTGTAGGTTACATTTAATAACATTATTCCTCGATAGTTGGAACATTCTTCTATATCTCCTTTTTTATAAATCGTGAAGATTACTCCTTTTCTCCATTCTTCTGGCATTTTTTCCTCTCTCCATATCATGGAAATTAATTCATGCAATTGTTTGTGTAGTAACTTCCCTCCATATTTAAGGTATTCTGTTATTATGTCATCGCATCCTGGTGTTTTGTTTTTTAAGCTTCTTATTGCTTGTTTTACTTCTTCTAGTGTTGGTTCTTGTATTATCGTTTGATTTGTTATGATGTCTGGTGGAGTGATTGTACCTGTTTGGTTGTCATTGTTAAATAGTTGTTCGTAATAATTTTTCCATATATTTTGAATTTCTTTTGCTTCATATCTCGACTTTCCTTGTGCATCTTTGTATCCTCTTATTTTTATTTCAAAGGTTTTCTTTTCTTGTCTTATCTTCTGGTAAAATTTTCTCGTGTTTTTGATTCTGTATTCATCTTGGATCTCTTTTATTTTGTTTTCGTTCCATTTTCTTTTCTTTTGTTTACATACGTTTCTTGCTTCCGTGTTTGCTTCTTTATAAAGTTGCTCATTTTCTTCTGTTCTTGATTGCAGCCATTTTATCCATTTTTTGTTTTTTGATTCAGTGACTTCTTTGCATTCTTGATCGTACTATTCTTTGTTCTTATCATAATTTTTATAACCTACACATTCTACTGCTGTTGTTAAGATACTATTTTTTATTTTGCTCCATTGATCTTCGATTTTGTTTGTATCCTCATTGCAAGTTTGGTGCGGTTGAAACTTCTGTGTTATTCCTTCCTCTAATTTCTATTGCACTTTTAGATCTTTTAATTTTTCTACATTCCATTTTTGCTTCTTGTTTCTTCCCACTCTATACTTTTCTTTTCTCTAAACGTAGCAATTACTAATATGTGGTCTGTGTGTATATTTGTTCCCCTATAAAACCTGAAATCTTGTATGTTTTTAGCCCTATCTTTGTTTATTAAGACATGATCAATTTGACTGTATGCTGTTTGATTTGGGTGGTTCCATGTTATTTTGTGTCTTTGTGGATGTGGAAATTTTGTACTAATTATAAATAAATTCATTGACGCTGCCAAGTTACATATCCTATTTCCATTGTTATTAGTTTCTTTATGTATCGTATTTTTACCCGCTACTTTTTTATGTGTTCTTCTGTTCCTATCTGGACGTTTATAAATCTCCTAATATTATTAGTGTATCGTATTTTGGTGTTTTTTCACACTCATCTTGTAGTTCTTCGTAAAACTTCTCTTTTTTGTCATCTTCATCCACTTCTGTTAGTGCATACACACATATAAGGGTGGTATTATATAACTTTCCTCGTATTCTAAGTTTTGAAATTCTTTCATTGATGGCTTCAAATTTTATAATGTTGTTCATTTGTTTCTTGTTTACCATGAAACCTGTTCCATTTCTGCCTTTGGTTTCTCCTCCACTCTAATACATAATATTTAGTCTTTTTTATTGATTTCTCCTTTACCAGCCCATCTTATTTCCTGCAAAGCTATAATGCCGATGTTATACTTCTTTATTATTTGTGCTAGTTCAATCATTTTTCCTGGTTGTAATAGCGTCCTTATGTTCCATGTCGCAATTCTTGTTTTTTTCTTATTATGGTTTGTTTTATTTTTAGGTTCTTTAATTTTCTTCTCACTCATATTCATATTCTTCCTCCATAGCTTGTAGGTCGTTTTATCTGCTTTCTTAATTTGTATTTTCCACTTTTTATACATTTCTTCTCTTCTCCTTTCTTCCTTCTCTTGCCAAGGTCGTCCTCAATTTGGATACCTATTGTACTGATTTCTCCTATTTTTTCCTGGTAATCGGTGTATCTTTGTTTGCTTTCTCTGTTTTTTCTTGTGAAAACCCCGTTAGCAAGCTTTGAGACCAAACCGTTTTTGTTTTGTATTGTTCGTCTTCCTTTTTTCCTTTGTTAGGTTTTTTATTCATATTTTCTTCAGGTAATGGTAATCCACTGTTACTTGGTGATTTATCTATTAAGGTTCTCTTCCTGCCTGATCGTTCCTCTTTTTCTTTTTGTTTGTAATCACCAATCTCGAGTTCTCTTATTCCATATTCTTCTCCACTTATTATTAATTTATTTCCTTTAAATTTCGTTGTATATCCTTCTTGTCTCGCTTCCGTCATGTGTTTTAGTAGTTCTTTTCTTTCTTGTTGTTCACTATGTGTGAGGTCTTTTTTTACCCAGATGTTAGTTCCCTTTATTTTAATTGATTTTTTAAATAATTTCCATTTTTTATATTCATTCAAGAATGCAATTAAAATGGGTCTACATTTATTTTCATAAAACTTCCCCATTCTTCTTATATCTTCCACCTCATTTCTGATATTGAGAACTATTTTCATTTTCTTAATAACTTCTGTAAATTTTTCTTCCAATGTTTCTTTGTTTTCTCATTCTTCATCCTGGATTCCGTAGCACACCAAATTTCTCTTTCAAGGTATTCCATTTTTAGTTCTTGGCAGTTTATTTTCTCCTCTAGTTCCGCTATTTTTATTTGTTGTCTTTCTATTTTTTCTTCCCTTTTTTCTATTGTTATTCTTAGTTGTTTTATTTCCTCCTTATTACTTCGATTGTCTTCCATTGTTTCTTTTATGTTTTGGTTCATCGTTTCTAACTGATTATTGATATTTTCAAGAATACTTTCCATTTTTTCAAAAATTTTCTGTGTTGTTGCTTCTTTTTAATAGGTTTTGCGATGTTGCGATGTTATTTCATACGGATGTCAAAAATGACATTTTTCGGATTATTTATGGTACAAAAAATGGAACATTAAAGTGCTAGTAGTTTAAAGTAAAATATTAAAATTCAAGTACTTTAAAATTATTGAAATGATTTACAACTTTTTATTTAAAATTAGTTAAACTTGCAGTATGAAATAAACCGTTGTATTCACCACGAACGAAAAGCATTTTTAAAGGTCCTCGCAGGTAATTTTGCCTCGGCTGACGCCTCGGCCGTAAACAACTTTCTTGTCCTTTAAAATGTCACTTTTCGTTCTAGATAAATAAACCACTATATTAAAATATAAAAATTAATTTTGACCGGTCGTTGTCGATCATTCAATTTTTAACTCATTAATAATTATGTTTCTTCGATTTTCATACGTATTGCAGCTATACTACGGTACTGTACTAACTGTAAAATCAGAAAACAAAATCACATTTAGTATTCTACTTTTACTTCAAGAGTGCAGTCTATATTAGTTTCGGGTCAAAAAAATGTGTTATACAGATTTTAATTTCCTATGTAAATACATTATTTATAGTATTTTCTATATAATATTTTTTTGCAATTGTTTTACAATCCTGAATAATTGTTGAATTATCTATTTTGGTTTTTAATATTTTACCTGCCTAAATATGTTATGTACTTACATATAAGGTGTTTTAAAAATAAAGTTTTTATTTTACTGTCAGACTTCTTTTATTGTGTATTAGTTCAATGTAAATAAATTTTTATATAATTTGTAAGTTATATGTGATTGTTTGATGAAAACATACTTGTGTCGAATAACATATTTAATTTCTACTATTTTAGCTCCGCAACTACATTATTTATAGTATTTTCCACATCATACATGTTTTATTGTGTATAATATACTTGCAGTTTAATGTTTTATAAAAGTGTTGAATTACATATTTTTATTTTTAATATTTCATCTCTATAAATATGTTAGGTACCAATATCTTATACGATTTTTGGAAAATAAAATTTTCATTTAACACATCACATTTTTTTTTCTTTAGTTGCAATTGCTCAATAAGAATGTAACATGTGAGCATATATTTAATATCTACTATAGTGCTAGCGCGTGTAAGTGGGGAGGTCACAGCGTAAGTGAGACAGACAACCAACTCTTCGATGTATTTGGTGAGCTGTGCGCAAGCGCGTCGTCCACGTGGTGTGGAAGTGAACCTCACGGTCAAGTTTAAAATTCGCTTCTAAAGGCGGAGTTCGAATTCTCACGCATGCGCACGAGACGCCTAATACTCAGAGTGAGACTATGTCGGCGCCGTAATGTTTTCGGCCTTTCCCAGGCCCTACTAGCAATATATCGAGAGATAAAAAAAAAACTCATCCTCAGCGGGCTATGAAATTCAAACGTTTGAATAACATGTTGGTGTCACTGTACGTCACTGTCAAATTCGATGTTAGCAGGTTAGGTTTTGCGTCAGTTTGTGTCAAAACTGACGCAAAACCTAACCTACTAACATCGAATTTGACATAGACTTACAGTGCTATGAACATGTTATTCAAACGTTTGAATTTCACAGCCCGCTGAGGATGAGTTTTTTTTTTGATCTTCGATAGTAAGTAATACACATATGCATGTGAGCAAACGAAAATGAAATCAAGCTTGGGTTTCAAATATTTGTTTGTGTTGGTGGCACTGTAAGTCGATGTCAAATTCGAGGTTAGCAGGTTAGGTTTTGCGTCAGTCTGTGTCAAAACTGATCCAAAACCTAACCTGCTAACCTCGAATTTGACATAGACTTACAGTGCCACCAACACAAACAAATATTTCAAAGCCAAGCTTGATTTCATTTTCGTTTGCTCACATGTTACTTGTTATTTAAAAATTCGAGCTGATCGCCAGCTTGACTGGTATTTAATGGTAGGAAAGCTGGTGAAATTTTTTAGTGATCATTTAGTTATGACCTATTTTTTGAGAAAATGTTGCTGGAGGCATGTAACGGGTGTTCATTAGAGTTTGTGGTCTAGTCGGCTTTGGAACTGATGAAATCATGTCGTGCATTAAATCATATGGCTGATAACTGACACTGGTGACACTAAGTCTATGACCAATTCGATGTTAGCAGGTTAGGTTTTGCGTCAGTTTTGACCATATATACAGTGTGGTCCATTAAGTGTTTAACATTTTCTAATTACTTGTACAACCGAAATTTAAATACCGCCAAAAGTTAGTGCTAGTTCAATAACCATATTAGATGCATTTAGAATGGCTCCAAGTCAAACAGCATACAGGGCAGGACAAAAAATATGAAATTCGTTCAAGAATCAAGTTACCTTACTTCAAAAAATATGGCAAAATTTTATTGAGAAAAGTTGTTTAGAATCAAAAGTTATGCTCAAATACAAAGTCAGGGCCTCCTATTCGAATTTGTATTCTTTTTTGGAAAATTTTTTGACCCCGTATGATACATATTTTTATTATTTTGATTTTATATGTATTTAAAGTAGCCACAACCACATCACTTTTAAATATCTTTTATCAACTTGAAGCGTATTTGTAAAATTTACTTCGATTTATATTTTTTTAGGTAACCGTCCACTTCATGTTTGTTGCAACGATATTCAACAGAACTTTAGACTTTCGCAAATATTCTCTTTAACAAGGCAAATGCTTTACTAATAATAATTTACATATGAAAAAACTCTCAATTAAAGCCTACAATTTTATTTCAAATTCTTATGAAAATGTTTCATGTAGAACAGATATTAACAAAACATACCAAAACTATCGCGGATAGCTATGGAAAAAACAAATTTAATAAGTAACAAAAGAATCTGTAGTTTGACAGTTTGACTTTTTAAAAGTTATCTGTTAAGAATTCTTGTTTATTAAATGTCTTTAATTACAAATGCCAATGGGGTAATACAAAATTTTCCAAAAAAAGAATAAAAATTCGAATAGGAGGCCGTGACGTTGTATTTAAGCATAGCTTTTGATTCTAAACAACTTTTCCCAATCAAATTTTGCTATATTTTTTTAAATAAGGGGACGTTATTCTGTCACCAATTTCATATTTTTTGTCCAGCCCTGTATGCTGTTTGACTTGGAGCCATTCTAAATGCATCTATTATGGTTATCGAACATACACTAACCTTTGGCAGTATTTAAATTTCGGTTGTACCGGGTGGCCATAAATATCTGAGATCCCGGTAGCCATGGAATTAGCTACTTATAAATGTTGGTTAGCATTATATTTCAATTACGATAAGTATTGGTACCTATGTAATGTAATAAAATGCAATAAGAGGGGAATGTGCCCTGGATTCTGCAGTTTAGCCTACGACTCAATTATAAAAATTTGTTCTAACTCCATTACTTATTGCAATCTGTAATAATTTTTGACAGATAGGAATTTTAGTTGTGATGACATTAATGACATTTAGTTTAGTTGGATTCATCACTTTAATAAAGCGGTGTCGATTCCAAAGGTAATGTGATATCAGATATTTATGGCCACCCGGTACAAGTAATAAAAAAATGTCCCATTTGTTGCACACTTAATAGACCACACTGTATATTACTTACTATATTCCTAGCGGCTATGAGTTGGGGAGTCACGAAAGAAGTGAGACAGACAACCAACTCTTGTATGTATAATGGTGAGCTGTGGGGCATGCGCACGAGACGTGTTATACTCAGAGTGATGCCGTAATGTTTTCGGCCGTTCTCAAGCCCTGCTAGCAATATAGTAAGTAATACATACAGGGCCGGTTGCAGAAAGCAATGTTAAGTCTGGTGTTAGCTAACGCGACGTCAAAGTGAACAAAAACGAACCAAATCTCAAATGCTTATGGTAACTAATACATTAGTAAACAAAATTTGATGCGATTTTGTTCACTTTGACGCGATGTTATCTAACACCAGACTTAACATTGCTTTCTGCAACCGGCCCACAGTGTGTCCCAGTATTTTATTTTCAGGTAAACTACCCTTTTTGTTCATGATACGGTAAAATTTTATTAAGAAAAATTGTTCATAATGAGAAATTACTGCCCTATACAAAATTTCAGAAGGATCCGTCGACTTAGATTAAACCGTTATTTTTTAGATTAAACAAATTGCATTTATTAAAAATGACGGTTTAATCTGTCGACAGATCTTTCTGAAATGTCGTATAGGGTCATAATTTCTTATTCTGAACAACTTTTCTTAATACAATTTCGCCGTATCATAAACAAACAGGGTAGTTTACCTGAAAATAATATACAATTTTCTAAAAACTAAATGTTTTTTCTAATTCGACAGATCTTTCTGAAATTTTGTGTGGGGCCATAATTTATCATTATGAATAACTTTTCTTAATAAAATTTTGCCGTATCATAAACAAAAAGCGTAGTTTACCTGAAAATAATATACAATTTTCTAAAAAATAAATGTTTTTTCTAATTCGACAGATCTTTCTGAAATTTTGTGTGGGGCCATAATTTATCATTATGAATAACTTTTCTTAATAAAATTTTGCCGTATCATAAACAAAAAGGGTAGTTTACCTGAAAATAAAATAGTTTTCGATTCCCTGTCAAGGCCTACTTGTTTTTCAACAACTGAAATTATTCTTAAAATTCTTTTTAAACCAAGCAGGACCGAATCCCAGAACCTTAAAATAAAATTCAAAAATTTTTAGACCATCTCACCTCTTGTATCATCAATCCTGGGACACATTGTACGAGGATGTATCAAAATTTAAGTTGCACACCCCCATAAAAAAACGTACTGTAAGGGTATAAAAAATGAAAAGTATATTTTCTGAAATATACATCCTTATACTAATTTTCTACATAGTCAACTAATTTGTCTATACATTTTTCTGAACGTGACACTAATTTTTGAAAACCAAGACAATAGAATTCTCCTCCAATTTTGCCTAGCCATTTTTTTACTTATTCTTTGACCTCGTTGTCGTTCCCGAAACGCTTTCCTCCGAGCTCCTTCTTCATTCGAGGGAACAAGTGGTAATCGCAGGGCGCTAAATCCGGGCTGTAAGGTGGGTGTTGCCACACTTCTTACTTAAATTTCCGAAGAAACTCCTGCGTAACGGCGGCCTTGTGGGGAGTTGCGTTGTCATGCAACAATATGACTTCTGCACTCAGATTTTCAGTTCTGCGCTCCTTAATAGCCTTTCTTAAGTTTTTTAATGTCTGGCAGTACGTTTCAGAGTTTATTGTTGTCCCTTTCGACATGTATTCAGTATAAAGAGGTCCTTCGCTGTCGAAGAATATCGTCGCCATAACCTTTCCGACAGACGTCGAGACTTTAAACTTTTTTGCTACAGGTGAGCTCGGGTGTTTCCAAACCATTGAATCCGCTTTGTTTTCTGGAATAAAATGATGCACCCACGTCTCATTTCCAGTGACAATGCGCACGGTTCCGCGAACTTCTAATTTGGAGTACGAATCAAGCTGCCGCGCCATTGTGAATGACAGTTACATTCAAATTACGAATTGTAAGTGTTTGAAACTTTGCTAACAGGTAGAAGACAAAGTATGCCAGAGCACCTCTAAGTCGCCATGTTGCTTCTATAAAATTACGGTAGGTAGCGCTGAGTGCAACTTAAATTTTGATACACCCTCGTATATAGTGAGACTAGCAAGAATAACGATGGAAAACTCCATGAGTAGGGTAAAGATACAAGACAACCTAACAGACCCGTTTAAAGTAAATCAAGGCCTTAAGCAAGGAGACGGACTTGCCCCAATGCTGTTCAACCTAGCACTAGAACATGCAGTAAGAAAGACCAATGCGTCACTGCTATACAAATCATCCCAAATGGCAGGGTACACGGATGACGTAAACGTACTGGGAAGAAACCTAACATCAATAAAGGAAACCTACATACAATTAGAAACCGCAGCAGGAGAAGTAGGCCTTAGAGTGAATAAAGATAAAACCAAAATACTAATACAGACTCGAAGTAATAGGAGGAGAGGCCAAAACATGACAATAGGAAACCAAAATTTTGAAGTGATGAATGACTTTACTTATTTAGGCTGTAATGTCTCCAGTAAGCAAGACGAGATGAAAGAAATTCAACGGAGAATCAATAATGCCAATAAAGCGTACTTTCACATCTCGACTATAATTAAATCTGGGAAAGTCCATAGAAAAACAAAAATAAGACTATATAAAACAATAATACGCCCAATACTGTGTTACGGAAGCGAGGTCTGGACGTTCTCAAAGAAAGCGGAAATAGCAGTGAACGTGTTTAAAAGAAAGATCTTACGCAGAATCTATGGTCCAGTCCAAGAAAACGGACAGTGGAGGATACGATACAACTATGAGATATATCAGCTGTTTGCAGAAGCTGACCTATCAACGGCAATAAGATTGCAAAGACTGAAATGGACTGGGCATGTTCATAGGATGGACGAGTCGAGAGTAGTTAGGAAGATCTTTAATCACAGAATGGAAGGCAAAAGACCGGTAGGAAGACCAGGGGCCAGATGGGCAGATAAAGTGCAAGGTGATGCGCAGACCATGCTTGGAACACCAAACTGGAGAAGGGCGGCAGAGGACAGGGGTAGTTGGAGGCGGAAAATAGAGGAGGCCAGGGCCCGATTTGGGCTGTAGCGTCATTGGATGGATGGATGGATGGAATACATATATGGTTTTGACACAGACTGACGCAAAACCTAACCTGCTAACATCGAATTTGACATAGACTTATAGTCCATTTACTTGACATCTACACTGTCAGTGTCTAAATTAAAAAAAAATTCTAGACTATACCTCAAACATAATGTGTTTTTTATTAGAGTGTACAGTAATTTAATTGTTAAAATGTGAAAAATAGCAGTGGTGCCAACATAATGTCAGTTTGACAGTGCAGATGTCAAGTAAATGGACTATACAGTGTCACCAGTGTCAGTTATCAGCCATATGATTTAATGCACGACATGACTTCATCAGTCCTAAAGCCGACTAGACCACAAATTCTAATGAACACCCTTTATAAGTGTCATCTATAAGGATTATCCTTGATAGCGATATCGAAGGGAGGCAGAACACCCCCAATTTTCACTGTAAGTCTATGTTAAATTCGAGGTTAGCAGGTTAGGTTTTGCGTCAGTCTGTATCAAAAATGACGGAAAATCTAACCTGCTAACCTCGAATTTAACATAGACTTACAGTGAAAATTGGGGGTGTTCTGCCTCCCTCCGACACCACTATCAAGGATAATCCTTACAGATGACGGCTAAACTTCAATATAGCATCCCTAGTCCACACACATATATATACGTGAATCTTTTGGTCTGGGAGCTATAATTTTAGGTTAGTTGCAGTTTAAGATTTGTGTGTACGTAGTACACAATGTTTTATCATTTGTGTGGAAACCACTGCTTTTTGGGGGTTTTCTGCGCTTGCCAGTGGGGACGCTATACTGAAGTTTTCCCCAGATGACACTTATACACATGCCTCCAGCAATATCCTCTCAAAAAATAGGCCTTAACTAAATGATCACTAAAAAATGTCACCAGCTCTCCTACTATTAGACTATAAACATGAACTCTGCTTACAAATAACACTGGAAATAATCCCTTGCGTAGATTATCTGCGTTACTTTTTGCGTTTTGTATTTAAGCTCATAAGGGCATAAGGGCAAAGTAAATGAAGAGAAGAATGTTTATTCCTCTGACATATGCGTCACTTTGAGGTTTGTAGCACAATTCCGTCAACGTGACGTTTGTTGACAATCCGAAACTTTACTTAAAATTGGCAAGACTGTAAGTCTACGTCAAATTCGAGGTTAGCACGTTAGGTTTTGCGTCAGTTTTGACACAAAGCAACGCAACACATAACCTGCTAACCTCGAATTTGACATAGACTTACAGTCTTGCCAATTTCAAGTAAAATTTTAGACATAACTCAATCAGTTATTGCTGATGGGAACAAAAATGGCGGCGATGGCGGCATTTTCACGAATCAAAGAATGGCGGTACTCTCCTATATATACTGGCTCTGAGGTAAAGCAATGACTTATGCCATCTGTCACGCGCGTCCAGTACGTGCTTTCAGTCTGATCCCATGGTCATTGAGTTAAGGTATCTAGGTATATATAATCTTTGCTATAAGCCTCCTATCCGTACTATCCAAAGCTCTAGAAAAACTAATGCAAAAAAGACTGAAAACAATACTAGAAGAAAAGAAGCTAATTCCTAAATAGCAGTTTGGCTTCCGCAACACACATGACACGAGCAAACTAGTGCATAGGATAATTAATCAAATAAATTGGGACTGCTCTACTGTCTTTCTGGATATTAGCCTGGCATTTGATTACGGTCTGGCTTGTGGTATAAATGGAACCTGCCACATCATTATCAAACCTTCAAATCAGACGTAAGTAATACAAATTTCCTAGTTACACATCAAAGTGCAAACAACAATCTGAACATTATCAAAGTTGGAGTACCCCAGGGAAGCGTCTTAGGAAACGGTTAAAATTAAAAGGTGCAGATTTTTGTGTTGCACAAGGCGTGTTTACAAATCTGAGAAATTAAAATTCATGCTAAATTTCGCTTCTAATGAATTACTGAACTCGTTAATAAAAAGGTACGTTTTAATATTCAGTGTTTTAAGGTACAAAGCTATCCTAAGAAATTAAACATCTAACCTACATCTAACTTGAAAACAGTTTTCTCAAAAATTGCTGACACACTTCAAATCCCACAAAACAAGCGGCATTTGCTGGAAAAGCTCGCAACAGCACAGGTGTGATACCTTTGTAGAAAGCCAAGGGTCCTTCTTTTTTTAATAAGTCCCTTACTACATCACGAGCTCCATTGGGAAAACTGCCTTCAGGAGCCGTTTGTAAGCGACTCTTAATAACATCAGCTGGCATTCCGATAGCCCAGTGTGTTACCCCCGCCATCCCGCCAGCAAAAATTGCCCCAGCAATACCCATATCTGTTTTCCCACCTTCAGTAAGGACATCTTTAATACAGTCATAAGTTAAGTAATATAAACCACTTGCTGGGACGTCTCTCATTAATGTAGCGACAGAACCCTTATATATGCTTCTAATTCCACCTTGTTTGTATAATTTGACGGCACAGTCTAGTGGGCCATTATAGAGTTTCTCGCCTTCGCCTTTTTGAACTTGCAAAAGGCTCTTGATGCGTTCACCGGGTGACATGACAAAAGTCGTGAAAAACCCAGCAACTCCACCAGCAGCAAAATATTGCCACGGAGTACCTTTGTCTTCCGATGAAGAGAATAACTTTTTCCCAACTCCATACCCCAAGAAAGATATTGCGAAAATGGGGGCAACTGCGGCTAAAGGTGCAGCCATGCCCTTGTACAGACCTGTCACACCTTCGCTTGCAATGGTTTTTTTTAAACAGTCCAGGGTTCCTGTATACTGAGGCTTTTCCCCAGGTTTTGGAGTGGGCATTGTTTGAAGACGAACTTTTACTGTATCAAGTGGGTGCCCCACGAGAACGGTGCAAATGCCACCAAATCCACCGCTGAGAAAGTATGTCAAAGTATCAGACATCTTAAATGGTTATTTATAATTTCCATTATTGTTATCACGGTGAACTTAACATTAAACTACAGAAATTGACATTTGACACATTTCAAAAATTAAACATACCCAGTGAGTGTCTTTATGTTTGCTCCTAATAAGCACTTTAGTTTTTACTAAAAATCGAAATACCCGAGTATTTGTGCAATACATGTTTTAGCGACACTTAATACTTAACCTAAAAATTATACACATCGATTTTATAGGTTATGGTTATATTTACAATTGAAACATATGATGATCGTGACAGCTGTTTTGGCGCGAAGTTTTTGTTTTTTAATATCCCCCACTCGTTTGCAACTCAAATATTAATTACTTGCTCTCGAGAATGATGTAACGAGTAGTACAAATAAATAGGGCAAAATTAGATGATCTCATGGACGTACAAAAACGACGATAAATAAGCGAAATTGCGCATGTAGTTGTAAAAGTTGGCATTGCGAAATATAGGTACTGTTAGTGCACCATACTTTCCCGTTAATTTTTTTCGTGAAAAATGCAAGTATTGTATGTTTTGGTGGAAGACTGTATGAAACTGTCTTGGCTGCATTCTTTGTTCACTAAAAGTTAATGAAAACCTTGAGTGTAATTTTCATATCTTAAAGGCTAATCGATTGCGATGTTATCACAGACGTACGTTTATCAGATTTTATGCGGCTGCGTGCGTATAAAAAGAGAGAGATAGAATGATGTGTGTCGTGTATAAAATCTTAATTCCCGGGGCAGTACGAATTATTACGTATTGATTTGTATGTTTGAAAAAATAATTAACATAGAACAACACTGATTGATTGTTTACGTTTATATTTAGACCAGTTACAATATGTATTACACAATTTGTAGACTATAACATTGCAAGTTTTCATTTTGCATTGCAGAAACCAAGTCGAAACTGCCAAATCTCGAATATTCACTATGCATGTAGATGCAAATCGGTGATCAATAGAAATTTGAATGGGCCGAAAGGTAATAACAGCATGGATATTTTGGACCAACAATGGATCTCGGGGAGACAGCAGTCGATGGTAGACCATGCCTAGAAACAGTAAGAGCTTTGCACCAAACAGTAGTTGCACTTAGGGCAGCGTTAGAACAAAGCCGTAGTGAGATATTGGAACTTAAGCAGCGAGTGTGGCCTGTGGAGTCTGTTGAAAATGCATTGAGAAATTTATCAATTGAAAATCACGTCCTTAGAAGCAGCTTCTTGAGGAATTCCGACGAAAATGTTGCGAGTCAACATGGAGAAACTGACGAAGCATACACAGAGCATGAAGAAGAATCTATAGAACAGTTAGTTGCCGTGACAAAAGATAAAAATATTACATCTCCCAAAAAACACGTAAGAATTGTAACACCTCCTTTGGTGTCAAGCCCAAATTCCACTCAATCATCTCCAATTTTGAGCCCAAACCAACTTCAATATCCACAAACATCAAGCCCACAAGAACTTGACGAATTAAAAAGAGTTGCTTTTCCTGAAAATTTAAGCCCGATCCCCACAAGTCCCAGAAAATCTGATAAAATTCCACATTTATCTACTCTAACACCTGCCAGTTGTGATCATGGTCATGTAGAAATATCCATAGCAATAGAAAAATTGAGTTCAAATAAAATCTCGAGGTCCTTAGAAAATCTTACAATCGTAAAACCTCCGTCTGCTTCAAGTAGAAAGTTAGCCATATCAAAAACGCTTAGTTATTCCAGTATTCCCACAACAGTTGGAGAAGAATTTAAAGTGAGGATGACTGAAAATTATCAAAATAATTCGTCTCCTCGAAGTATTTCTTCTCCTATGGCATCGCCTTCACGGAACACTTCATCTCCGAGGCACAATATGTTACCGGCACGAACCATTGCATCACCCATGAATGTCTCGTCAACACCCAACATTTCCTTACAACAAACATCTCAGCACAACCTTCAAAATTCAGTATTATCAAATTCTTTAACAATGGAAAATACTCAATCAGAACCTGCTCTTCAAAACACTGCACAGAACGATCTAGAGGAAGTGGATGATATCGAACTGATTTTTACAACGGAAGAAACTAAAGATTCTGATTTTAAAGAAGAATTAGTTCCTATAGAAAGTAGTGATTTAAATATTCAACAAGATTCTCATAATTTGGTAAAATTATATAATTACAAGATCCTAGTGGTAATAATATTAATTTTTTGCAGAATTTGCAATGTCCCACATCTGATTTTGAGCAGAGTTTATCAGATAGGGAACTAGAGGACGACGTATTTAATGAGACTGAAAGCCAAGAAAATTCGCACGCTCAATCGTATCCTTACAAGAGAGAAAACTCACAGTTATATAATTCTAAATCAGACAACTCCATCAACCACGAAGAAAAAAGCCTGAAAAGTTATTATTCTTATCAAGATTCTAGTTTTGAGAATAAGTCGCTGGAGAAGGATGAAAGTTTTGATCGTTTTGAAGAGCGTATACGAATTATTGAAACAGATATTTCAAAGTGTGGTATTATTGATGTAGAATATTTAACCGGACGACGAAATACTTGTCCTAACCCTCTGCCATATCGGCCTATTATCCACAGGTAAATGGTAAAAGGCGGGAAAGTGCAACATATAATGAATATTGGTTATTATTACTGACATTTTTTCCGTGTGAAGATAACTATTCCAAATATTGACAGAAAATGATATGAATTTCGCATTCAGTTTATTGTAATTTTCTTACGTACTTTTAAATTTAAAAAAAAAATCCAAATTGTGCAAGGTGCTTGTTCACCAAGTTATGGGTAACTTTTAGCTTCTAACATTAGTAGTAGTACAGCGTTGCTCTCCTTACCAACCCTGCAGCCTGTTAGTAAAGTTACCGACGATAAATAATGGGCACCTTGTACGAATTGCTACAATTGTTGGTAATTTACATGCTTGATATGTTTGCAAATTTACAGAGAAGCAATAGGAAAGGGCCTAAACACTAGAAAAGGACGACCTATATTATCCCACTCGAGCAACGCGAGACGGGAATCAGGTGCGCAGACTGATATCTCAGCGCTGCCGAGTTCGTCATGGCGTTCCGAAAGCAGTTTGGCCCACAAAGTATTTCTGAAATTCTGGTTTCAGCAGCTTACTCATAGTCAAATTTGTTTTCGCAGGTGAAGGTGGGCGACCACTTCACTACATTGCCATCAAAATTTCCTCTGCCTGGATCGAGGCTCCGTTTATCAGAAAAAACCAACGTAGAGGCTCGCAGAGTATTGTTGTCGGACATTGGTTTTACAAGTATGGTGCCAGAACTGTCCCGATCAGCTGACCATCTGTGCCCTGTAAATATGAAAACTCCTGTGCCAACTACATATGGGCAGTTCTTGCAAACGTCAGATTTATATTCTCCTGGTTTCACGGTAAGCACCAATACAGGCTCTTATTAATTCTGTAATATTGTTTTTAACAGTCACAAAAATTCACCTGGACGGCCACAACAGCTTCGCCTAGTGAAGTGAGTCAACTGCACTCGCGGTTTGGTAGCATGTACCCTCTCACGTCTCCGCCGGCTCCTTCAAGGCGATTTTCTGCCCCAGTTTCTCCTTCGCGAAGGGTTATGATAAAGCCAACACTGTCGAAAGTTCGTTTTGCCAATGGCTCCCTGCCAGAACTGAGAGGTGACTGGGGTGCAGGTACCGATAGTGGTGACTCCACAGACAGTCTTGTGGAAGAAGCAGAACATTATTTGCGACGTTCCATTGATTGTATTGTCACTGGGGGAGATGTTACATATCGCAGGTTTGTATTTATTTTTTGTGACAGTTGTGTGTACTATGAATATTAAAACGATAGAATACAAGGTGTATTCAACTAATAAGAAATGCATCCACAACGGGCACGAATGGTAGTACGGAAGTATATTGTTGAAGACACCATCTATGTCAAATTTGAGGTTAGGTTTTGCGTCAGTCTTTCAAAACTGACGGAAAACATAACCTCAAATTTGACATAGAAGAGATAGAGAAAAAAGTTATTAAAGTTATATGTTTGGAATGGTCATGTCAGGTCAGGAACCGAATTTCAGTCTCTTACACTAATTATTATCTTAATTATATCCTAATCCTAACTTTTTAGGTTAGATTCTAGGCAAATTTTATCAAGGCGAATGCGACTGGTAGTTTGCTACCAACAATGACGTCATATACGTACGTGTGGTGAATACGCGTTCTATTTGCAAAACGGTCTTTTTTGTTTTATTAAATGAGACATTTGTCTCACTGGACTGCTAGTCATATTAAATATCAGTGTAAAAATTAACATAAATAATTTTATTTTAACGTTTCCTTAATAGTGAACCAAAAAGTCGAAGTTTTCGACGTGCTTCAGCTCCTGAGCCATCTGGCGATAATGTACCTCCTCAAGATTGGCAACCATTTTTGCCTCGAACTCCCCGAGACTTACATTTGGACCACTGGGTGAAAGTGATTGTTCCCGAAGGCAGAGTTCGAGGTGGAAGAGTTAGATATGTAGGTCCCTTATTGAATCAGTCGGAGCAGTATGTGGGAGTGCAACTGGGTACTCCAGATGGACACTCTGATGGTACTTACAATAATAGGCGGTACTTTAATTGGTAAGCATGTCTTTAGGCTGCAGTTAGTATAATGCTTATTGGCTTTTTTGATTTTAGTGAGCCTTACCATGGTATTTTTGTGCCATTTAAAAAAGTTGTAATGGGTTGGCGGCCGTAATTATAGTAGTATTAAAGGAATTCTTACTAGTAATAAATAGCAATGTTATATGTTACACATCTGTACTCGTAAGTCTTCAAAGCATTCTGAGACGGAAGCATGTCGGTTTTGAAATAACTCAGGTTTTGTAACGGTTTATGAAAATCTGGTTAACTAAGTGAATGGTAAGTTTACTTTAAAATCTGCGAAACAGATTTTTTGCACTTGTTTTATTAGCTAAACTATTTTAGTACATCCGCAAAATTCAAAACGTTTATAAAAGTTAGTGGTATTGACGAGTTACCAAACCTATAAATATTGAATAATGTTGTATATTTTAATATTTGGTCTTCAAGTAATTTCTTTTAGATGTATCAAATTCGATCAATACATAAATTGGTCACTGTGGACATTTCGAAAAAGCCAGAATTAATTCAAAATATACAATAACCAGATATAGTGCTCGTAAAGTTGTTTTTAATAAGACGTTGAGGCATTGAACATATTTACAAACAAGTCTAATGTCACTATCACCCAGTTATTAAAAGGTTAAAGTAGTTTAAAATAATGATGGCATCATAAATGCACACTCTAATTTGTTAAATGCATTGATTATGTCATGCAGCCATGCAGCTATTACGTGCTTTACATTAGTGATGGGCAAAACCGAATGAATCATTCGGAACAATCGGATACGAATGAATCTCGGATTCCGTCAAGAGCTGTGCAGTACCACGTGTGTGAAAATGAATGAATCTGTTATTAATTCATTTAGTTTCAATTTAAACTGCACTGTCCTATAGCAGCTACATCGCGCATTGGGTTACTTATTTCAAATTTTTGTACCCCCGATAATCTGTCGGCAAGCGGCACACCGGCAGCCGAGAGCGGGAGCCGACCTGTTGACCATCGATCACTCGGACAAACATGTATCCGAATGCGAATGATCGCAGTTCAACGAGAGAATCGGTGGAACAACCATCGTAGTTCCGAGCATCCGATTATTCCGAGTAATCCGAGAGATTTTTTCATTCGAATATTTTCAGCAACAATCGGAATATCTCGGAAAGCGGAAACAATCGAATAATTCGATTCTTTTCATTCGCATTCGCCTATCACTACTTTCCATTAGAGCACTCTAATGTGTTTGAGTGTGATGCTTACAATTTCTAAATTATTCTATTAATAGAAGGCCAGTTTCACATAACAGGGGCAATCGGATCAACCTGTTGCTGGTCTACAATAATCGGAAAAATTCCTCAAATGCCAATGTTAAAGTTTTTTCGTCGGCCAATAGTCTCAAAATCAAGTGACTACGTGAGTACAATTGTCGACCAGACTACCTCAACGGAGACGGTGTGCAGTTCTTTATAAGCATTCAGGTTAATTAAAAAGCAGAAATGGGCGCCAATGAATCTTTGAATTACGACAGAGAATATTCTGAAAGAAAGCGCATAAATCCAGGTAGCAGTAACATAAACAAGACAATGACCTAATATCACAGTATAATAATCATATTAAATAGCATACAGGCCAGTACAAGGTACAGGTGATTATTCTCTAAATATAGGCCAAAAATAAGGTGCACATCAAAACATGTAAACTCGACTCGACTTGCGAGTAAGTTAACATTTCCAACAATTTCAAATGTACAAATATAAACTACAGTAAGTACAACCAACAACAGCGTAAAAGTGTAACGGAGACTAAATTAGGCTCTGAAAATGAAAATCATTATTTATATTAATTTGAGCATTCAAATGGTCCCTGAAGGGTACCCATGGAGATCGTAAATCAAGCTGTAAATATACGGTAAGAGTTTGATCACAAATGTAAAACCCACGGGATTCTGAGGGAACTCCAGCAGGACCTGCTCGCAACATTGCAGCAAGGCAAGTTACGGTTCTAAAGAGGCACAGAATTACTGTACACAACATTTCAATAGTGTTAAAATAATGAGAAACAATACACCTATATAAACTTTATTTCGTTGAGTTCCCAGGCCCACTCGGTTGCTCACATATGGCCAGTGCAGGGCGACGAAGCCTAAGCCAGGGCATATACAGAGGGCTTGATCCAGGAATATTACATTCAAGGCAGCAACTGGTCAAGTCGTTAGCTGCATGTGGAACTGCGAACCTTACATTAACAGCCGAGGGATTGTTTGGGGCTCTAAACTTGCAGCTATAAGCTACGATAAAAGCTCCAATAAACTTACCCCAAAATCTGGGCTACGTGTAAATTAATTCAAACAGCTTGCAACCAAAAATTCGTCAAGAATTGATGTGGGAGGGAGCTCTTTCGTAAAACTGCCAGAGCAGCACCAAACCGCTACCTAAACAAGGACGAATCCCAGCAAAACTATAACGAAATGCCCGCAGAACTCTGGACGATCCAAAAATGGAAACCTAACTGCTTTGAAACATCGCACACAATGAAAGAAGGCGGTCAGGATGCTCCGGGCGTATTTATCGCTTCGCACACCGATAAGAACAAAACACGGCTAGGAAGGGCGCGTGCGAAGTTCAAAATATACCTTGAAATTAACCAGATTATGCTCAATGGCCTGCATACTTATAAGGACGCATTCTGACTGTAACACACTCTAAAAAGACTTGTTATTGGTAAATCTTGTATTTTTAATCATGGTTGTATAATGATGTGCTACACAATGTTGCACATAAAAGAATAATATTTTAACTGGGAAAAGGAAATGTTACCACATTAAGGTGCACTTAATAGGACAAAAGTTAACTTTCCATATATTTTTAACATTTTGCGAATGTTGATAAAAAAAATACTTTATTCGCAACCATATATGTAATGTTAACATTACTGACCTCATTTGAGTGTGGGAAGTCGTACATTTCCGCCCTCGAGTGCGGGAAGTACATTCCCGACCGCTGAGTAGGTAGGGACACTGGGAATCTCGTTCATCCATTCATGCGCGTCACTACCTGTCGTATCATAATATAATCATTTTTCCAATTATTGTTTAGAATAAAGTGGTTGCGAATAAAATAGTATACATACCACGGTGAAAAGTTTCATTCCTGTCTCGAGATAAAGTTCACCTCGACGCTACGCGTCTCGGTTAACTACTTAATCTCTCAACAGGAATGAAACACTTTCCACCTCGGTATGTAATATACTATTATTATATGTTCCGTTTACATCATGTTTAGAACACAAATGTAAGGGCTTTATAATAGTAATGTGATAATTCAGAATTGTCTTATTAAATGCACTATACAATTATAGTGTCAGTTTTATAAACTGATGATTCTAAGGACAAAATCAGTGAACTAAAATAGAAATTCAAAATTAAGTAATGGCAATACGATATATGCTTCACTATATTATACCTTAAAGTAACTAAGTAACCAGATTTTCATTTACCACAAGTGTATTGATCAAGGGTTGTGTAATTAATAGTTGGCTTGAATTTGCATAATGGTCAAAAGGCTGAAAATGCTGATTTATAACCTCTGTAGGGGTGTGTTCTTGTTACACACTAATATACAGGTTGTCATTGTTATTCAATGGTTAACTTTTTTCTTCATATTAAATAATATATTTTAATGTTACGAGAGGTTGGAACGATACTATTTAAAAGTATCGTGATAAGGATACTTAATACTGCATAACGTATCGCTATATTGATACTCGATACTTTTTTTGAAGAATATCGCAGTATCTATACTCGATACTTGCAAAATATTGCTGTGCTTTTTGCGATTTGAATTTGCTTTACTAACTGGTCAAAACAGTGTTTATGTAGATTCACTTATAATAATAATAGCCAGCTCGTTCGATTCCTCAGTTGGGCAAAGGCCTCTCCCCTTGACTTCCATTCGGTCTTATCTGTTGTCGCCAGCCACCATCTCGGTTCTACTTGCTCTTCTACCTTGGTACACCATCTTACTGTTGGCCCTCCTCTTTTCCTTTCTCCATCTTGTGTTATCCATTTTGTAACAGTATTTGTCCACCTACATTCAGCTAAACGCCTGATGTGTCCGGCCCAATTCCACTTGAATAACCTGCACCTTAACACCAGTTCTTCGTCTAATTTCTGATAGTTTCACTTTGTCCATTATTCGAATGTTCAACATCGCTCTTTCCATTCTTGCCTGTGTCACTCTCAATTTTTCCCGAAGTGTCTTGTTTAGCGACCAGGAAACATCATAATATATGGACTTGAAACGGAAACAGTAAACTACTTCGAACTGGAAAAACTGGTCATAAAGCTACTAAGTAATACACTAAAAATAAAATGCGAAGAAGGAGATGTAGAATCAATCAGAAAAATAATACCCAGACAGACAAAAATACCAATAATAGTAAGCGTGGTAAATATGAGACTCAAATATCAGATTTAATGGATCAAAGATAATAATAGATGAGGACTACCCTAAGAACATCCTACAGGAGAGAAAAGACATACTTCCAGTAATGAACTACCTTAGAGAACGGGGAAAACACAATAATTAAATACAGCTCACTGATTGTAGAAGGCACGAAAATAGAACAAAAAGACTTACAAAAATGAAGAAAGAGCAAGAGGCACCATTCCGAAGAAGACAAACCAAATGCAAGAGAGATGAACAAGAACCAAAATAAGAAATACAGAGCAGGAATGATACAATAACTTTTGGCTCCTCATTCAACAAAAATAACATTGCAACAAGAGAGAAAGGAAAAAGAAATTAGTTTCAGGAATAGAGCTAGTAGCGTAGGCTCTTTTTAGTCTCGAGATGAAAGACCAATCGTATAGCAACCAAAGCCAATAGAAGTTACCCAAAAGAAGACGACACACGTGATGGCCACGGAAGAAAGCTCAGAAACCAATGGAAGAAATAATACTCCCCAGAAAATTGGAAGCTAGGGGAGCAAGAGACCTTAAATCCCCCAAACATTAGCACGAAAGTGCACCCCCGAAGAAAACCGGCAGCACACTTAACTTGAAAATAGGCACAATAAATGTGAGAACCCTAAAATCAGAGGAAAGAATGATAAAAATGGAAAACGCCATGGAAAAGATCGCATGGGATGTGATAGGAATGGCGGAGATAAGGCGAGAAATCGACGCAATAATACAAAGAAAAATAGGATGCATACTATACTTTAAAGAAGAAAAAGAAGGTAAAGGAGGAGTCGGATTCTGGATTCTGTATAAAAGAAAAGAGATGATCGAAGAGTTTTATGGTCAATCAGACAGAGTAGCAACAGTAAGATTAAAATTACCTAAAACAGGACTATCCATAATCCAAGTTTATGCATCAACATCCTCGGCTACGGTGGAAGGGGCAGACAAGTTCTACGAGGATGTAGAGGAGGCTTAGAGAGAGACAACAAAGGTGGTCGAAATACATTCTAGTAATGGGAAATTACAACAGTAAAATAGGACAGAAAGAAAGAGAAGATGATGCCGCAACAGGTCCGTATGGATATGGGTCTAGAAATGAGCAAGGAAGGATCTTAATTAATTTTGCCATTAAACACAAACTGTTTATAACAAATACGTTTTTCAAAAGACGCAGTGGAAGGAGATGGACATGGAAATCTCCAGATGGAATGCATAAAAACGAATATGACTACATACTTAGGAACAACAAAGAAATAATTAAAAATACAGAAGTTATAAACCAACTAGAATTTGAAACAGACCACAGAATGGTACGCTCTCTGATAACTATAAAAACGGATAAATACAGAAAACAAAAATGTGGACAAAAAACTGCAAACGTTAAAAAAAGCAAAGAAGTGGATCCGGCTAAGTATAAAGAAAATCTCAAAAACAATATCAGGACCGAAGATGTACAAATAATACAAGACAAAGGAGTACAAGAAATTTACAACCACATAGAACTTATATTAGAAAAGACAAAAAAATACACAAGATCAGCAAGGTGTTAAAAAAGAACGAAAAATCTCAGATGCAACGAAGAAGTTAATAAAGGAACGAGCAGAACTGAAAAAGAAACCAGGAATACTAAATAAAATAGAATACTGTGAACTAAATAAATTAACAAAGCGTGAAATAAGGAAGATATCAGGAATGGGATCGACCAAAAACATGAAAAGAGAACTAGCAAACGGCCATCACTGGGTGACCTACATGAAAAAGGCAATAAGATAGAAAGAGAAAGACTGGCAACAGAATATTATGAAAAATTCTATGCCACAAATCCAGAAAATAAACCAGAGGAAAGAAGAGAGAAAGAAATCACAGGAGAAGAAGAGTCAGAAATATAAGAAGAATTAGAAGCAGCCATAAATAAACTAAAGAAGGACAAGGCTCCAGGAAGCGACGGTATAACTAACGAACAAATTAAAAATGCAACACTGGAAATGAGACATCTCGTACTAATACTGTTCAATAAAATCCTAAGAACAGAAGAAATACCTTCCCAGTGGAAAAAATCAATAATAATACCTTTATTCAAAAAGGGCAAAAAGGAACTTATACAGAACTACAGACCAATTAGCTGGACTCCATGTGTATGCAAACTGTTTACGACTAATTAAAAACAGAATTGAAATACAGACGGAGCTGGTTAAATATGTAGGAATCAAAACAGGTACAGGAGCTGTTGAGAAGGGTATGGAAACATAAAAAATGCTGAAACAATGGTTGTAGGCGGTCATCTGCCCTGTTATTAAAAAAGATAGCAGGACAGCTTTCGAGTACTACGGAGGATATCCGTATTGGGGTAGCATACAAAATATGATAAGTTGTGTTAAGAATCGAGAATCCCAGTGCGTCTTTCACAAGGGACGGTCAGTCACAGACCAGATGTTTGTTTTAAGGGAACTAAAGCTGGAAGTTACCAACACAAGTCACTGACGCATGTTCGTTTATTGATTTTCATCAGGCCTATGATACAGCGAGCCAGGAATTAGTAAAATTGGTGGAAATGACCTTGAAGGAAACTAAAGCAAAGGTGAGAATAGAGGGTAATGATTTGAGACCCTTCCTGCTTAAGGATGGATCAAGACAGAATGACTCGCATTTTAACATAATATTAGAGAAAATATGCCAGAGCAGGATTATTACTCAACGTATCGCATCCTGACAACGAAGAGTTGAAGAGAGTAGTAACAAGACTTGTACAGGTACAACAGAAAAATATGGTTTGGAAATAAATGAAGGGAAATCCAAATAAACGGTGTGCGACAACTCTGACATTCAAAAGGGGAAGTTCGAAAAAGTGGACCATTTTTGTTATATAGAAACAATTTTAGGTGGGTGCCTGAAACGATGGGGAGAAATGCGGGCAAGGTTAATGGTGGGAAATAAGGCAGTGTTTGTGTTGAATCATATACTGAGGGATTAGCAAGTATCGCGGGGACTTAAGATCCGGGTGTACAGAGCAGTAATCCAGCCGACTCCGACTTACGGGAAGTGGGGTGTGGACATTAGGAATGGAGGAAGAAAGAGCATTGGGGGTATAGGAAAGGACAGTGTTAAGATAGATGTTTGGCGGAAAGAAAGTGAACGAGAGATGGAAAAGATGCACTAATGTAAAAGCACCGGAAATGTATAACCAACCCAAGCTGGCAAAAGTGGTAAGGGCCAACAGAATAAGATGGATGGGTATGTGCTGTGGATGGAGGAGGAAAACGCCAAAAAAGGTTCTAGGAAGTACAATAGGGGGTAAGAAAAGTGGAGGTGCAAGAAGAATTGCGTCAACTCGTTAGGAACTGGTTAGTGAAAATTCATGAGCCCCTAAGGCCCCTAGTACTGTAAGAGTAGAGCCTTTGGGGCGTTATATCAGCGTACATACATCAAACAAGTAGAGACACTCATGCCAAATGTTGAAACCTGTCTAGAGTGCCTAGGACAGTGACTCGGGGGGTATTTCTAAGCTTGACTATCAGATGGCAGCACAGGGTTCTACCAATTAGAGTTACTAGATTGAGAGAGTAACGCAAAAGTCGGCCATTGTTGGTCCACAAATTGGCGGGACATTTGAATGTGCATAACCACGTTTTTCATTTTAAAAGTTTTCTTCCATCCTGTCTGTCGGATTCAAATTGGGTTGTTTCAAAATGTGCCTGTTATTGAAGAACAATTAATTAACGATTCAGATTAATTGCAAATCTGTTGTAATCTGCTAATATATGACTTACTTCACAAATACGAGCTCCTGAAGATAAATTAGTTCCGTTTATAAATGCCAACCATTTACGTCTTTTTTGTTCATTCTTTTCACCTTGTGGTAACTGAAACAGTCGAAAACCAGATTCGCTGCGATTTTTACAAAAAGGCACACAACACCCTGGCATTTTACGATTCACCGAAGCTCAAACAGATAACGAAGACCGAAGGTTAACAAATTGACATAACTGTAAAGTGAAGTGACAAGTGTCCAACGTCAAATGTCAAAATTTAGCCAATCACTTGACGGCGCAAAATCAGGAAGTTGAGAAATCACGTCTTTGGAAGTCGGTAAAGTTACAAACCGCCATTTATGAGCCAAATACATTGGCGATACCAATCGCGTTACTCTCTGTATCTAGTAACTCTACTACCAATCAGAACCAGTTACTGGCTCTGCTACCAATCATATGTGATAAAAGTAGTGGCGCCATCTGTTAGTACTATCGGAAAGTACCCCCCAGGAGTCGTTCAAGGTCATCTAAATCGGAATTTTCACATCAAAGGAACCGACAGTGAGTGTCTCTACTTGTTTGATTTATGTACGCTGGTTATATCTTACATAATACGCTTATATATACTGATTGAAATAAAACACGTGTTTGCTTTATGAACCAATATAATAAACTGTTTATAAATGTTTTGATTGTCACCTTCACAACATAAACAGGTGGCAATCGCAACATTACTCCCCCCAAAAAAGAGGAAATAACAGGATTATATGTAGCTACAAAACCTCCTGGATCTATTCAACAATCCTTAGGGCTAATTACAGTATGTAGTATTTGATTAACCTGTGACAGAGCAGCTGAAAAAATCAGAGAAAAAAAAAGGCGGCACAAGGCAAAAAACAACCTGCCATAAACAAATATTAGATAAACAGTAAAAAACGTCAAACGATTAGCCAGGAAATTATTCAACTATTATAAATTGGTCATCATTCCCCGAGCTAAAGCCAAATTACCATCCGCGGCTGTAGTTGGAATGGGGTAACATATTATAAAGTTATCTCCAACCAATGAACTGCACCACGGACGCAGCCACCAATGTTCAACACACACACATACAACTGACAAGGAAACTTTGTATGACAGGTCGCATGTTGCAGGATATTAAAGGTAGATCAGGTAGATCTGGTTGCTGTTTCTTTGAAGTGGTTTCAATTAGGATAGGTCTGGGGCTGCTCGTGATGATTCAGGTCTACTGCTGGCTGTTTGTGTTGGATCAAAAACGGGGGGAGTTTTTCAGATGGATGTCTAGTTGTTTGACGTAGGGATCATGGGAAAATCTTGATGTAATGAAGTAAAAATTGAAACTGTTTATTTACATTAAATAACCAAGTAACGGTTGGCATATTTGAGTTCGCTCGATGCTACAGCGCAGTCCGTGAATGCCAGACTCTGATTGGTCCGTGGTGCGCCGCGAAATGCTTGGTCAATGCCTCGTTGTCCTTATGTAGGTAATTCTGTAGGCAATAAGTAAAATGATTGTTCAATAAATCTAATACCTGCTTTTGTTTACACCCGGACTAGCTCTGATACGTACCTACTGTCAACACCTAATTGCAACTTAAAATTGAGTAACATTCCAAAAATAATATGAACATAATACAATTGCAAACAAAATATAGGTTATAACAAAAATAAATTTTCATAGATCTTTTGAAGTACATCAACACAAACTGCAGCAGTTTTGCAAGAAAATAATATAAGCAGCGACTCCAACAAGTATTAAAAGACCACGAAATTCAAAATAACAAATAAGTATAACTACTTATTTATTGTTTCATACAATTCAGCTTAAGTAGTTTCTAAATAGGATGATTTCTTAACACCAAAACAGGCTAAATCTTGTCTGTTCATCTATAGATAGATAGATATTTATTGGTGCTAATATGCAACAAGTGCACTTACGTAAGTCAAAAAAAAATTACAATAAAATTATTAAAACTAATAAGAATCATCGGTTCAAATTCAAACGTCATTCAAGAAGGACACGAAGTTGGCGACCAATAAGAGCCCGGCATTCCCGGTCCGCGCTGTGGCATCGAGCGAACTCAAATTAACGGTTGCCAAGGCTGCATGTCTGCTGCCACATTACTCCCCCCCCCCCCCCAAATAATTAGTTTAAACTGACTATAGAGAAAAGCTATATATAATCTTGAAGAAATTATATTTAGCTACAAAAACTATAGAGTCGGGGTCACCACTTTGGGGCGTTACATCTTACATAATATGCTTATATATACTGGTTGAAATAAAACGCTTGTTTGCTTTATGAATCAATATAATAAACTTGTTTTAACTTTGTTTACGATCGTCATCTACACAACATGAACCAGGTGGCTAGATTGTTACAGTACTTACCTATTAGTATGATTTATTACTAACAGCAATAAATCATTTAAAACTTCTCACAGCTAATAACATAATCTGTGTAAATAAGTCTACCCTATATGTCTGGCGGCAACAGTAAGGTAAACCTAGAAAGTTTTACAATTTAAACCAAACTTGTATGAGCCATATTATTATTATTATTGTTATTTATACTTTTGACAAGCTAAAGACCCTCATTAAACATTTTTAGAAACTGAAATTATCTACTTTAGTTTACTAAAATATTTAAATTGTAAAATATTGCAAAAGTATAGCATTTTACGATACTTGATAATAACCTAGTATCGCGATACTTTTATCTCGATACATCCAACCACTGCTATTTTTTCATTTTCTGAGATAGTTTTAGAAATGGTTATAGTTGTGTTAAGTAAAGAAGTTAATTACATAAATACAGAGTGATTTTTTAAAACTGAATTGCAGCAGGTCCTGGATAGCCTGAATCAGTTGGCAGTACTGAAGTGTATTGTCAGTATATGTCAAATTCGAGATTTGCAGGTTAAGTTTTGCGTCAGTGTGTGTCAAATGACAAGCACAACCCATATATTTTAACTTCTATATTGCTAGTGGGCGCCAGTGTAGCTCAGTGGTTAGAGCATTGGACTGCGGTCAAATCCCAGAATCGATGCCTGGCGGGCGGCCTACCCAGTCGCTTTAAATAATTGGGGACCTGCGGTCGAAAGAACAAGGGGTAATAATGCGGTTGTCTAATTCGTGATGCTCGCATCACCACGTGTCATGAATTTGACATGCGACAGCCGGGTATGAGAGCGAGGATACGGAAGCTCTGACCTTCCACCTTGCAGGCTAAGCTCCTTCATGGGGTGTTAGAGCCTCACCATTATTATTATTATTATTGTATTGCTAGTAGGGTCTGGGAACGGGCGAAAACATTACGGCGCCGACATAGTCTCACTCTGGGTATTAGGCGTCTCGTGCGCATGCGTGAGAATTCGAACTCCGCCTTTAGAAGCGAATTGACCGAGAGGTTCACTTCCCCACCTCGCTGGATGACGCTTGCGCACAGCTCACCAAGTGTATAGAAGAGTTGGTTGTCTGTCTCACTTACGCTGTGACCTCACCACTCATAGACGTTAGCAATATAGTAGTATTAAATATATGACAAAACATAACCTACTAAGCTCGAATTTAATATAGACTGACAATGCACTTCAGTACTGCCAACTGATTCAGGCTATCCAGGGCCTGCTCCAATTTAGTTTTTTAAAAATGACTGTACATAGATAATTGGTCCTCTTCTCCTTTTGGCGTAAAGATGAGAGAAGAAGTTAATGCATTATAATGTCAAACCAACCTGTATATAATCCATAACTTAATATAATATTAGCAATATACAAGAAATGATTGATACCGGTTGACAAAATACTCATATACAGGGTATTGAAGTATATTTTTGTATGCATTTTGTGTCCATTTTTGCTTCCGAAATAACTGTCATATTCATGATGCTCGTGCTTAAAACTGTGCTTTGATATAAAACCTGTGCTCTAGCTAAAAATGCATTACTGTGTCATATGGTGAACAGTGAGCGTTTATCATATCAGATCTTGATGGAAAAGGAGATTGAAGAACAGTTCCTTAAATTACGCATCATCCAAAATAGAATTTGAAGAACTCAACTGTTGGTGATTGGTATAAGTTAGAAGTTGCTAGCTCGGCAATTGTTAGAGTTGATCAAGCTAGAATAGTGCTTATTGTCCATTGTTATTACGCTTTTTAGAATTTTGGTGCAATTCCAAATATTTTATTAATATAAAACCACAAGCAGGCATGTGTACGGTAGATATTATTTTACTATTTTTCTAGCCCAGTGAAATTTTAAAGCTGAGAAGTATACTAGCGACAACTAGTTGCACTTATATGTTATGTATTCATAAAGCACTTGTTAAAATTATACATTCATGTTGCTATAATATGGCAAGTGACCGTCACTCTCCAACTCGCTTTATGAATGCAGTTAAGAAAGTTATATGTTGTTACATGAAAATATTGCAAATTTAGTAACTCCAAATTAAAGCAGCACTGTTTCATTAAAATTTACTAAAGAACTCATTTGGACTTACGGCGCCTACTTAAACATCCTGTATATTAATAAGTCAATTAAATTGAAACAGTAAACTTAACTGAAACGAGAGGTACTTATGGCGAAACAGTGGTATGTTGTCACTTAACCTGTTAAGTGGGTTTCGAGTCATTCACCTTACTTTGACTGACATTGTAAATTATCAATTTTGCCTGCCCACTTCACAGATTAACAATTATAGTTGTTGTATATTCTATAGTAATAAATGATAATGTATTATGTTACTGTTAGTTAATATCTACCTAAAAGTATTAGAATCATTCATCAATGATTCCTGACCAAAGTTATGTAGTTATATAAAGGAATTGATCAGGCCTAAAGCTAAGGGTATCATTATCGTAGTTGCTCAAACTTACTTGCAATTGTCAACTTCAGCCGGTAAGTTTTGCGATCCAAGGATGTATGCAATTAAAGAAATATACATATTCATGTAGAAACACTTTATTAATACCTACACGTTACTCTTTATAATTTTAATATTTGGAACAGTACAAAATGTATAAAAAATTACATAAACTTTAGTTACAGTTCTATTTAAGTATAGTTATGCAGAGTAATATGTATAGAATGAAAAGAAATGAAGAAAATAAGTATTAGTTGAAGTTATAGACATGCGAAGCTTTAAAGAATATGTTAGTGGCAACGGAAAAGTAGAAAAATCATAAAATAAAGTAGCAGTTACGATAAGCGCAAAAGAACATATTGTTAAATAGAAGTAAAAGCAAAGGATAAAACAGTCTACTCCTTGAACCATGAACACTATGTCAAAATGCGTGCAACAGAAAGAATGTAAAATGCAACTAGAGGAATAATAAATAAGCCAAAGAAACATTTAAGCAAGCCACAAAAATTAAAACAATTAAAAGCATAGAGACAAGCATCAGCGATTTAAGCAAAGTGAAGACGGCAGTTATGTTACGAAACGAGTATAGAAAAGAAAATGCAGAAACGAGGAAGATGATAAATGTTAAAGCAAGTTAGAACAGAAAAATGGAAATCAAGGAAAGCAGTAGTAGAGAAAAGCAAAGAAAAAGAAAAGGAAGGAATGAAATCAAGCATGCAAAATGTAAACTAAACTTAAATGTATTATGAAAATATAATATTTGCTTTACAAGAAATTTTGATAACAAAAACCAAATTTTCACTTCACTGAGCACAAGCAAATGTTTAAACATTTCTGATATTTCTTTCAAAAACTACAGTAATATACTTTAAGTAATAATTTTAAAATACGCTTACACATTTTTAAAATTGTAGTATTTACATATGCTTCCTGAATTTATCGGTTTTCTGATAAATTGTCATGTACTTTAAAGGAAATATCGGAATTTCATTTGTTCACTTCGGCTTAATGGTGGGTCTGTACAGGGAAGTCTGCATACCATCCGAAAGATCCTTTGTGTCCTGTGTGAGCTCCAAAGTCTACGACATCGTGTCCATGTCCTCCTGCCTGCCGTTCAAGTCGTGCGGCTGGTTCGGCCTGGTTGTCCTCTACCGCTTGTGGAGCACCACGAGGGTAAGCGACGACCATGGCGATGGCACATAGTACAAAAGCGAACCTGAGCAGCTACACAAAAAAGAGTGACAAAGATAAAATATCGTATTATAACAGTACACTTTTACAAACATACATTTTGCATGGTGAGGCACTGGATATGTTTACTTGCTGGAGGATATAACTATTCTGCTGTCTCTACAGCATTTTATACGATTTTATGGGCATCTATAGTGAAAACTACTTTCACTTAAACCACAAAAAGCGATCGAAGTTGTGTATATGGTTGATTGATCGGAAAAATGGAGCATTTAGCATTAAATTGTTAATTTCATCGAAGCATTACAGCTTTTTATAAGGTAGCGAATAACATGCTTAAAAAGAAAGTAAGACGTTTATGCATGCTACGACAAAGATTAATTTAATACTGATTTACTTGTATTTTATTTGTACCAAATAGGAAATAATTCTTATATTTAAATTTACCGCCAGATATTTACGTAGTCGTATTGACAAGTACCAACGAATAACACTAAAAAGTACTAACGGCAGGTCAGTTCTTTTGTTTCCGGTTTACGATCGGTGTCTAGCAAAATGGTAAGTTTCAAATGTAATTGTATTTTATCCAGTTGTTTTATTTGCTAAAGTATATAAATAATTCCAAAGTGCAGCTCGTTGTTTCATATACTACATTTAGCAAAAGTTTTAAATGGTAAAATCGATATCATATTATTTATAACCTCAAATTCATTTATGTTCCACATGGCATTTTTCCTTTCAATCCCTAAATCTAAATATTTTAACATTTGAATTGCAGACTTGTAAGAGACGTAACGGAGGACGTTCCAAGCATGGACGTGGCCACGTTAAGCCGGTGCGCTGTACCAACTGTGCACGTTGTGTGCCGAAAGACAAGGCTATTAAAAAGTTCGTGATCCGTAACATTGTTGAAGCCGCTGCTGTTAGAGATATCACAGAGGCTTCAGTTTACTCTCGTAAGTTATGTCTTCATATTTTTGTACAGATTTTTATTGATTGCTTTCTAGAATATGTATTGCCCAAACTGTATGCAAAGTTGCATTACTGTGTGTCCTGTGCTATTCACAGTAAAGTAGTACGCAATAGGAGTAAGAAGGAGAGGAGAATACGTACTCCACCACAGCGCAACTTCCCTGGAAGGGACACCAGAGTTGCCCAACCCGTTCGGAAGTGATTCCAAATGTAATTTTCTTTTTAAATTTAATAAAATATACTACTAAAGTGTAATGGCTTGGTTTTATATTAATGGAATAGATTGTTTAAACCTACTTATGCCACAAGGCTGAAAAGAAGTAATATTGCGAGTTACTTGCTTTACAGGATTATGTATTTTTGCTTGAAGTACAAAGTTAATTGTAGTATGAATGTTGCGTATAACAATTGCAGTTTCATAATTAAAATTAAGTGTAAATACAAATTGGGCAATGTAAATGTTTGAAAGTAATTATTTGTTGAAATAGTGACGTGCACTTACTTAAACACGAGCATAGTTGGGAGGAGCACTCGCCCACCCTAATACATCTTTTAAAGTGCCAAGGACAGTTTTATAATCATTATTGCAATTAACATTAAATAAGATTAAAAAACTAGGCTAGGTATTCCATATAATTTTAATTAAAAGGAACATACACTTGATAACAATAACATCAAGCTGGACTGGTTACAACCAGGCTGTTTTGTTCTGGGAAAAGTACCGCTCATCAGTGTGAGGAAATGTGTGCCATCGACTGAATTTGGACATTAAAGCCTATGAATTTAACAACAATAGAACTCTTAGAGCTAATGACGGTTTTTAAGTTTAGCTGTTTGAAGGAACAGAAAATCATCTAAACCGGCGGATCTCGTACTTTTTTTTTTCGAGTACCCCTTTACGAAATTCAGCAAAGTACCCCTAACTCCATTGTGCGTGTAGTTTGTTAGCACCCCTTATTTAACATGATATCTTGGAAGCGAGTGAAGTATTCAATCTCAACAGAAGTACCTAATTGTGTGAGACGTTCACTAGTTCATAAAATCAAATAGGGTTAAACATAACTTACACGACACTTAACCCTGCAGTGGTCACGCCAACACTCACAAACCCAATGAATACATATTGAGTGGGAATTTGTAGACGGGATATTAGAGGGTTGTGCATCTCGGCACCTTTCTATTTTTTTACTTAAGTTGTCGCCCTATAATCGGCGTAAGCGCAGTTAAGTGTTTATGAGCTATTTGGAAAAAAGTTGCCGCGACCATTTACATTTGTGGATTTTTTTGCCTTGACTTTTTTTCTGAATTTCCTGTATTTGGTTAAGTTTAATGTTGATTATAACGGGTGTTCATTTCAATTTAGCGTCTAATTAGCTGTAATTGTTGTTCATGTACGTCGTAGCATATTCTACACACACATTTCTAACCGTCATAACCCGCAACTGCTTTTTGTAGCCTGTTTTATCAGCAATAGCAACGAGCAAATTTTTAACGGCAAGTTACTTGTAATAAGACTAATAACCTTCCATTAGAGTCCGCCCAACTTAAGATAGGGACAGGCACGTCATCATTGCCAGGGTGCGCAGTGGTTTGGCGATTATTCCGATGGGCAATGGTTACTTAGCAACGGCACGTTTTTAAATAGGCGTTCTGTTACCAGGGGGTTTAGTAGTTGATAGGATACGCAATGAGTTCACTTGTATCCGTGTACGCCACTGCCAATTCTTGAGGCGCGTGACGTAACAAAAATCTGCGCAGCCGAACTGTGACGTGCCTGTCCCTATCTTATGTTGAGCGGACTCTACCAATAACTTGTGTATTATTTGAAGCAAATACTGAATTAAATATAAGGTTATGTCTTCTGTGTACAACCATATGGGGTACGTTTATAAATTTAGGCGACTGGTAGAGTGAAGGGTAGGTCACGTGATCATCACTCTAGCCAACGTTTTTAAACGGTGTCGCGGTAATAATAAACAAGTTGACAGGTACATAACCTCTTTTATTCGACCAAAGAATGGAAAATAGAAAGAGAAAACTTGCAGTGAGTGGACTGGCTATTTCCGTAAGCAAGAAAATGTTTCAAGAGTGTCTCTTAATTACGGCAGTAATAGACGAAGAGGAGCATGATGAAGTGACTATAAGAATTAAGCCGGTGCGAATTGAAAATTATGTAGAACGACTAGTGCCTAACTTATCAAATGAGCAATTTCAGTGGCATTTTAGACTCTCTAGAGCAACTTATGACAGATTGCTGCCTGTTATTAATGAATTAATATGTAAGAAAACTGTTAGAGGAAGGTCAGCTATGAACGTTGAAAAGCAGTTACTGGCTACATTGTGGTTACTCGCAACTCCAGATTCTTATAGGTAAAAAATAACGTTTCATATGATTATTTCAACACGAATAAAAATGTTTTTCAGATCAGTAGGAGAGAGATTTGACATGGGGAAAAACTCATTGTCTGTCGCATTTTTCAGAGTTGTACATGCTCTAAATAAACTATCGTACACTGTCATAAAATGGCCAACAAGGGCGAACATCGAGAAAGTAAAGAACAGTTATTATCAAATAGCTGGGGTCGATAACGTAATAGGTGCAATAGATGGAACATTCATTCCCATAAAGGCACCGAAATTAGATCCAGAGGTATATATTACAAGAAAATGTGATTATGCTATTACACTACAAGCTATATGCAATGCACAATTAAAATTCACTGATTGTTACGTTGGGTATCCTGGATCAGTGAGCGATACACGAATTTTCCGCAACTCGGATATTTACAAGGATGTTTTAGAAGACACAAGGAAATATTTTCCAAATGAGGAATTTATTGTTGGAGATAAAGCTTATCCTGTGTTATCGTGGTGTATGCCACCGTATATAGATAGAGGCAATCTAAATGCCTCTAAAAGGAATTTCAACCACATGATCTCCCAAACTAGACAATGTATTGAAAGATCGTTTGCTCTTCTGTTCGGAAGATTTAGACGCCTTAAGTATTTAGATACAGGCGGGACACAGAAAAAGAAGGATAAAATTAAGTGCGGAACATGGAATATCAGAACAATGTTGGCCCCGGGAAAAATGAACGAAGTAGCAAATGAAATTATGAGATATGGGATAGATATTGTCGCAATACAGGAAATACGTTGGAAAGGACAAGGAACAATACAGAAAAACGAATACAGCATATGGTTTAGTGGTGAAGAAAGACAAGGTCAACAAGGAACAGCTTTCATTGTTGCAAATAAAATTTTAAAAAATGTAATACACTTCAAACCAATAAACGGAAGACTCTGTACTCTAAGAATTCATGGAAAATTTGCAAATATCACCTTAATAAATGCATACGCCCCCACAGAAAGTGCAGATGGGAACATAAAGGAAAACTTCTATGAAGAAAATACAAGACAGAAGACAGTGGCGAAGAATAGTGGAAGAGACTAAAACAAACAACCAAATCTGACTTCGACACCTATGCATGGGAAGGGAGGACCAATCCACCTCTCTTATAATCCCTATCAGGATTTTGGAAGCTTTGAAGAAGCAGGTTATAGTCCGCTAGGACTGGAAAGCCAACTATGATGATGATGAAGTATTTAGATATGAACAGAACTGATTTAATACCGGCAACAGTACTTGCCTGTTGTGTCTTACATAATCTTTGTTTAGACAACACTGATCTACACATTGACGAATACATTAATGAAGGAATTAATAATGTTCGTGAAAATGATAATTTGGAGAGAGTTTTAAACGATAGAATACTAGTGAACAGGGAAGATGCTTATAGAAAGAGGGATAATTTGTGCGCATTATTATACGATTTGATTCAATAATTTCTTTTATTTAAATTAAAAATTTATTTTATGGTGTTACACTTATGTAAACATATTAAATAAAGAACATAATCAAGAAAATTAATGAGGAGTTATTTCAAAAACTACTTAAATTTAAAAAAAAACTACATTTTAAACATGGTTAAGCTTAAACAATAATCGGTCAAAGTTACAGTTTTTCTATTAATTTAGACATCATTTTTTCAAAGCTGTCTATTGCCTTTTGCTGCATATTCAACTTTTCTTGATGTCGTCGTTCGGTTATATCTTGTTTAGTTCTTTTTATTTTTTTTTAGGTGTTTCATGAGATATTGTGTCGTCTTCCAAAACTTCTTGTTCTTCATCGTCTGAAACCGATTTCACATTAATACAAAATTTAGTAACGTATTATTTAACATACCTGTGTTGTTTATGCTGTTGTTAGGCCTAGATGATGATGCAATCGCTACAGGTTCTACATTCGCTTTCTTGCCAAATATCTCGTCCATCTGGTCAAAATAATCAAATGGCATAGGTGCAGCCCTACTTCGTTTTTTGTTATCGATTACTTTCATGTACCGCATTTTCAGATATTTAAATTTATCTTTGCACTGAGTACTTGAAAATTGCAATCCCTCGGTGTCCAAATCACCAGCTATTTTTTGGTACACGGAGTCATTTCTAACGGACGTACTTAAAAACTCCATTTCGTACTTTTTGTACAAGTAAATTAATCGTAATGTTGCATTAGTTGACCATTTGCAAGTAGGACTAGTGAGCCTGTCTTGTGATACTTCAGCAGGATTGTACAAGACATTACGGTCAATTTCTTCTTGTATATGTTTGATTTCAATTCCGAATATCTTAGTAATGTGGTCTGTTATTGGCACATATATGCAGGAACCAGCTAAAATATAAACGTTAGTATCAGTATCTATTTCTAATATAAAGGTATTATTAACTTACTTTTTCTATCACACAAAAGAAGTTCGTCAGATTGATTGGTGATAATTTCGCCTTTATCATCAGTAACAACGTCATGGCTAAAGGTAGTTACAGCTTGAGCCATTTTAATTTCTGTGTATACACTTGCACACAGAGCAAAAACGATTGATTGCACCAAACGCACGTATTCTAACCTTAAACTGCTATTGCTATTTAAACGTGTTTTCCAAACACAACAACTGAAACAGCTGACTGCGTAATTTCTCCCACAGTCAAGACGTGGGGTAACTTGGGTAGGCACAGAGTGTTCCGCAGTGTGTTTAGAAATACACGGGAAGGCTACACGGTGACCGCCACCGGGAATTTATAAACGGCAGTGGTACACGCTAGCGTTATCTCGTCAAATTTATAAACGTACCCATGAGGTAATGCACGACATAACCTCATCAATTCCAAAGGTAACTAACAAATTCAAATAAACGCCCCTTATTCTGAACAATTATTTATGAAAGTACCGGGTGACTATAAATGATTGAAATTTTTTTTCTTATGTTGGCACTGTTTATGTTGGTGGCACTGTAAGTCTATGTCAAATTCAATGTTCACAGGTTAGGTTTTGCGTCATTCTATGTCAAAACTGACGCAAAACCTAACCTGATAACCTCGAATTTGACATAAACTTACAGTGCCACCAACATAAACAGTGCCAACCTAAGAAAAAAAAATTCAATCATTTATAGTCACCCGGTATTTCTGAAATAGTGATTATGGATTATGAAAAAGTGCAAGCACAGTTACATTGTTTGTTGGAGGAAGTTGATTCTGTTGAAGAACAATGACGATAGTGAGCCTAAAGATGAAGGGATTGTGTTGAGGAAGATCTGTGGTAAAGTAAACTGACCAGAATTTAAATACGAGAAAGTGGGACATACAGAAATTTAAATGAGTGGGCTAGTGTACGGCAGGAAGTGCGGGGGCAGGAGCCCAGGGGCTTAAGACTTTTTTCAGAAATAATATCATTGATTTTTCCGCATGTTTTATGAAAAATATTGGTATTGAGGTCCATGTGCGCCACACCAAATTGCCCTACCATAGTGGATTTCTAACTACAACTTGCTAGTTTTTATTTTCTTTCTACAATTTTTTAAGTTTAGTTATTGAAATAAAATACAAGTATCATACGACTTTAATAGTTTGTGTGGCCTCCCTATTTGTATGAGAAATGCAGTAACTTCATTAAAAACAAATTGTAGCACATGGTTTATTTAAATTGAAGATACAACAGTTCAGAGTAGTAACAAGGTCATTTAAAAGAGTTTTAGTTCAGAAAAATGATTTGCGAATATTCCGGTGATGACAATGCATTGAATAATGTAAAATAAATAACCTATTTTTGTCATGTTAAAAAAGTCACACTTTGCGTACTTATCGATAGCCATGTATGAACGTTACCTTCTTTTGACGGTTATTTAATGTTCAAGCTGAATATCTGAAAAACCGTTAAATTTAGGAATATGAAGAAAACTTAGTTCGACTTAAAAATTTGAAATGCTTAAATTTTCTAATTTTGAGCACCCTGTATAATATTAATACCCAGAGCTACCATTATACCTGAAAAGTAATCCACAAAAAACAATTTTTTGGTAATGTTTTCTTTATTCAATTGTTTGCTGTTACAGCAGCGTCAGCAGCTGCCTGAAATTCAGCATTTTTGTGCATATCTCTAAAATAGTTAACTTTAGACCCATACAACTTTGTTTTAAAAAAATTATATTATTTTAATTACTAACATAATTCGAGGAGACACTTGATATACCTAATTATAGGGTGTTCTGTTTAAAAATCAAAGTAAGTTCGGTTTCCCACACTGTTTCGAGCTATACTGTATAATCAAATATATCTTAATAATGTGCACCATCTTCTTACCTACAACTTTGATATAAGCAATATTTATGTGACCCTCATAGTTTTAGAAATATTTTACGCTCCTTTAACCTTCCCTGAGCCCATATTTAATATACAGGGTGATTCTTGACTTATACGCATAATTGCGAGGAATGATAGTTTGTGATGTGTAGTGATGGGTAATTAAAAAAAAAGTGTAATAAAAGTTGTTTATTAACGGTAATAACGAATTAATTATGTTGAGAGTGGTGAATTAGTAAAATATAAAATTATCGCATTTACCTTGAATTGTATCTGTCACTCTCCGTCACTGGTTGTCAAATTGGAGCTTCTTTTATTCGTAAAAAAAAGTATGGCACCTAACTTCACCAACGCAGAACTCATGGACATGGTATTAACGTATGTTCAATAAGTTTTAAGAAAATAATATTAACACTATATTTATATACAGGGTGATTTTTTGAAAACGATCCGCCTGAGATATTTCAAAAACCAAAAGGAAATTAAAAATTTCCGAAAACAGGTCCACTTATATGTCAAGGGGGAAACGGTTTGACCTATGATTCACACTTTTGACGTTTACCCCTGCGCCCCCACGAATACCTCCCCAAAAATTTTAAATGGAATGACCTACCGTGTGGTATCTCAAATGAAAACTTATCTTATAAGGATTATGGTGATGTGTCACTTGCCTACGTTTTTTATTTTCTCATACATTTTATGAGAAAGTTTATCATTGCCACTTCAGGAGAACGGTAAGCGCTATCAAAACCTAATTTTAATCAGGTAGGCGTGGAAAAAAAAGAAAGCAAGCCGTTGACGTTTTGTCTAACAAACTGTCACATTAGTTGATAAGTGGACCTGTTTTCGGAAATTTTTAATTTCCTTTTGGTTTCTCAAAATATCTCAGGCGGATCGTTTTCAAAAAATCACCCTGTATATATCAGCCTTCCAATGTTTCATCGGTTGCTGGTGTACATTCGCCATAACTTCTTGTCTTTGGCATCTATTGATGTTAGATTTTTGTGTGTCATAACTTTTCTTATTTCTGTCCTCCATTGCTCCATTTCAGTTCTGGTCTTTCCCTTCTCCTCCTGCCCACCGGCGACCAGTTCATAATACTCCTCTGCCATTGTTCCTTTGACATAATTGTCCATACCAGTTTAAAATTTTGTTCTCCACTCTTTCTACCACTGTCTGCTGCACCCCTACTCGATTTCTTATTTCTTCATTTCTAACTCCCTGGATTCTAGAAGTTCGAGCTGAGCCTCTCCAAAAGTCCATTTCTGTGGACAGGAGCATTTGTTTCCTTTTTTGATTGAGAGTCCACGTCTCGCATCCGTAGGTCAAGATGCTTTCTACAATCGCTGAATATAATCTTTTCTTTGTGTTTATGCTTACATCTCTACTCTAGAGCTATATTTTATATTGCTCTAATTTGATATTAATTCAACAAGTAATTATTTCTACAGCTATATTTAATAAAATGATATGATTAAACTACGAATAATGGTCTAGTTCTTCAACGCCAACCAGATTAAAAGCATTTTTGTTATAATAAGCTCCAACGGAATATTTCCTCAAAACTTATGGGACATATGTTAATACCATGTCCATGAGTTCTGTGTTGGTTAGGTGCCATCCTTTTTGTGACGAATAAAAGAAGCTCCAATTTGACAACTAGTGATGGAGAGTGACAGATACAGTTGAAAGTAAATGTGATAATTTTATATTTTATCGGTTTCAGGATATTAAGCCTTTGTTTACATATACAAAAGTAGGCTGGTAACTAGGTCATAACTTATCTGTAGGGTTAAAGAATATTACCCTACATGGCAACCATAACCATATAGCAACCGATAAACTATTGAACAAATCACGGATGTTATGAATCATAACTGCCTTAGAAGTTTTAAAATCCTCGCTCTACGAGCTCGGATTTCAAAACATCTGCGGCAGTTATGATACTCATAACATTCCTAGATATGTTAATAGCTATTACTAGTTCACCACTCTCACCATAATTAATTCGTTATTGCCGGTAATAAACAACTTTCACTACACTTTTTTTAATTACCCATCACTACACATCACGAACTATCATTACTCGCAATTAAGCGTATATGTCAAGAATCACCCTGTATAGGTATTACAGGTGCTCTATATTAATGTTTTTGCCTACCCTGTAATAGTATATTAAAGTATGAGTGGATAACAAGGTTTTTAAAACACGCGCGAGTTTTCGAGCACGACGGCGTAGCCGGAGTGCTCGAAATAGAGCAAGTGTTTTAAAAACCAGTTATCCACGAATACTTTACGCTATTTTTTATTATACCTGCAATATTGGAAATAAATTACGCACTAAAAACTTAGAAATAATTTTTGTCGTGATAAATCGAAAGAGCATAATAATATTGCTACTATAGTTACGAGAATTGTTTACATTTTGGTCGCGTCCACGTCCGTTGTTGCATTCAGTCGTTTCCTTAACAACCTTTAAAGCTCGGCGAGCTTTAATCGCCTGTATTCACACGCTCAGGCGTGCTTTAAATGGCGATTCTGATGCAGGTATAATAAAAATATTTTTATTCAATGAAACAAAATCAAATGGTTCTTGAAAGTATTTTAAGAGGCTATATACAGGGTGTCCCAAAACGAACCGGAAACATTTCAAAAATGAATTCCAGAACTTATTTAGAGTCGAAAAGTTCATATAAACATGTGTCCTAAATGTTACCGTTAACGAGTTATTGCCTATTTCATTATTTATGTGGCTAAAATTTTAGTCCAACAGATACTGATCTAGTTGCCATAATCGCATCTTTTTTTTTGTAACATTTGAACATCGTTTTTAACACATTATTGTTTGTAACTGTCAGCTTATTACTGTGATACTGATATTTGCTTCCTTTTTGTATCCTTATCCTCATCGTAATTCACAAGTGATTCACAATGTCAATGTTACTTTCAAATGAAGAATATGGAGATATTCATTATGTTTACGGGCTGTGTGATGGAAATGCTTTAACAGCAAGACAAGAATATCCCAATCTCTTCGTGTTAGAGCTTGGCTTAATTTTCCGGTAAGATGTATTGGAGTAGGATGTTGACGTTCGCCGGACCTGACTCCATTACTCTTATCTTTGGGGTCACATGAAACAGATCATTTATACAACCGAAATACACAAGCTAGAAGAATTACGCGAAAGAATGCAGCAGGCTGCCAATATTAGGAATAACCCAGCAACCATATTAAGAACGCAGCCATCTCTTCTGTGACGTGCGTTCTAGAATTCATGTTTAAAATATTGCCGGTACGTTTTGGGACACCCTGTATAACTAAAAAATGAAGATGAATAAAATGAAAGAACTTTTCTATATTGTATCATAAAACACATTTTCAACCTATACATATATCAGAAATTGTGTACGCAAAAAAAACATTAAGTAAAATATAAAACTAATTTAATAATCTATCTATTATTATGCAAACATACCTACAATTCAGGTTGATGCTATACTTTCTATAAATGAAAGTGCTAACTGGCTGAGGTGACCTGAAATGTATTCCAGTACTTTTTTGTGATCTAAAATGCGTCAAACACAAGTACATTTTAAAAAATATTGCGTTCATTAAAGTGTTGTACAGCATTTGTGCATTCTGAATATTACTTGATATCACAAATATTTTGAAATTAAAATCTTCTAGATCTACCTAGTCCAGGGGTGGCGAACCTTTATTGATCTACGTGCCATTTTTTCTAAAGAAATGGTTAATGAGGCCATGACGTGCCATCAAATAATGCCAGGTAAAAATAGGCTAAAAATACATATTCCTAGGTACATATATAACCGAGCTAAAAGGCGGGAGCTGAAGAAAACTAACTTTTTTTTTGTGATGAAGGAGGGGAAAATCTTCAAAAGACCCCTGGCTAGCCAGGGAGTGTTGGATTCGACTGATAAGGAGGCCCAGTCACCTACCAACTAAAAACCCCTCTTTCTTACGCAGGGTAGTCTGGATCCGTTTCTTAACATTCCTACAGATCTACCTTGCCCATCTGGTTCTACTAGTTCCTTTCTTGTTCTCGTCTCCTTTACTCATCTTCTTTTTTACGCATTATGTCGGTGATCATACTCTCCACTGTTAACCATTTTTCTGCTGTTTCCAGCATATGCGGGACCATGTTGTTGGGTGTTATCGCCTCCCATATCTCCGTCTCAGCTCTATTTCTCTCTTCATCCCAGCGTTCGCACTCAAAGAGTGTGTGTGCTGGGGTATCCTCTTGCCCGCAGTATGCGCATTCATTTGTATCGTGTAACGTCATTCTGAACAAATAGCTGCCAAAGCATCCGTGACCCGTTAGTGCTTGCGTTAGGTGTTAGTTAACCGATCCGTGTCGCCGTGTGACCCATGATCGTATATCTGTGATTAATCTTCTGGTCCAGGCAGCGGTGCCATCCATGTTTCACTCTTCTTGCCACCTTTCTAGAGTGCGTTCCCTGGTAGCCTTTTTCTGTGCTCTTGTGTTTTGTCCCTCCTCGTAGGTCCTTTCCATTGCTAGTAGGTGTATGGGTATCACCCCAGCCACTACCTGCACCGCCCTGGTAAAAGCGGTCCTATACGCGCTGATTATTCTAATCGCGGCTCTTCTCTGGACGCTCTCAAGCCTCCTGCGGTGTCTCAGTGTGTGCATGCAGGGCTCCCATATCGGTGCACCATACAAGATAATTGAGTTTACCACCGAGCATAGTATTTTCCGTCGCCCCGCTTGGGCGCCGCCTATATTAGGCATGATGCGGCTTATCTTCACCACAGTTTTCTCAGCTTTCTTGGCTGTCTCCTCTATGTGTTTACCCATGTACATGTTGCGTGCTATAGTCAGGCCGAGGTATTTAAGGCTATATTGACTGATTATGTTTGTCCCTTCAAGAGTAACTCTTACTGTCCTCAGTTTTCTCTTACCAGCTAGTATGACCATCTCAGGTTTTTGAGGGGCTAACTGCAGACCCCTATCATCCATCCATGCTGCTATAACATGTAACGACCATTGTATGTTATAGGGATGTCGGCGGGTACCCGGGTATATTTTCAGGACCCGGGTACCCGACTAGTGAATTATGTAATTTCTAGTAAGTCAGCCTTTTTCGGAGATGATAAAAACTTAAAAAACAATAGGAATAAGTTCTAGAAAAACATAACCATGCAGTAATAACCAGAATCACCCCATCCCATACCACATAATGTTTCTTGTTTCATATAATAAATCCCCTTCACGGAAATATTCAACCCGTCAATAGTATGTACCATTAAATCGCATCAGTATAGGATGAAGTAACTAACATAAACATCCTCTGTGTGATTTTGATGGGAGAGTAGGTACTATTTCAATTTAGTTCAGTTTAAAACTCGCGGCGTAAAGAATGTTCCGATGTACGCTAACATTTTTGTTATATATTTCGGGTACCCGGGTACTGTTTTCGGGTACCCGGGTTTGATTTTAGACCGGGTACGACATCCCTAGTATGTTATCTTCTATTTCTTCCTGGTCCCTACCGCGCATTACCATCGCCAGGTCATCCGCGTAGCCGATCAATGATACATCTCTGGGTAGGTCCAAATTGAATACCCCGTCATAGTATGCATTCCAAAGGGTGGGGCCGAGGATAGAGCCTTGTGGGACTCCGCATGTCATATTTATATCTTTGGAAAACCCAATTTCCAGCCTCCTGTCTTCTAAGTAGCTCTGTACGATATTTACTAGGTACGGGGATATGTTTCTGTTCTTTAGCTCTTTTATTATTCCCTTCCATGGTACAGAGTTGAAAGCGTTCTGTACGTCAAGCGTTAATAGGACGGCGTATTTGTTCTCTCTGTACGCATCCCTAGCAATATTCATTACTCTCTTGATTGCGTCCACTGTGGACCGACCTTCCCTGAATCCATATTGAGGGTCAGAGAGTCCTCCCTTATTTTCAATTTCGTCCTTCAACCTCTGGTTTATCACATGTTCCAGCAGCTTTCCCATCCCACTTAGGAGGCATAGCAGTCTGTATGTACCGTTTGCTTTTTCGATTAGCACTAACCTTCCTACTTTCCAGACGGTAGGAAAAATCCCACTCTTAATCTGTTCATCCATAACCTTGCTGCACACATCTGAGCATTGTTCAGCCAGCAGTCTCACTACTTCCGGTGGTACCCCATCTGGGCCTGCAGCTTTCCCTGGCTTAATTTTCTTGCCCATGCTTTTAATCTCTGCCTCCGTGCAGGTTGGTATGTCTTCCCTGTCCACCAGTTCCATCATCCACCTCACAGGTCGGTGTAGGGAAAAGCTTTCGTGCTTCTTCCAGAGGAAGACTAACCTGGAGGTGGCAGACAGCCTGGAGTGCCGTGCAAACAACGAAAGTGGGCCCCAAAATTCCGCAAGAGCGTAGTGAACGTAAGGATTGCAACCATAAACAATTATCCTAACGTTCAGTGGGCTGTCGTTGCTTCCAAATTCTCCCTCACAAATGAACCAAGCTATAATTAAGCTGGTGAAGCACGCAGCCGAGGGGCAACCAACTTATTCAAGCGAAGGCTGGGATGGAAAAGGTCGAGAAATACTACCACACGCAATTCAACTCAGGTTATCAAAATCTCCCAAAAATTGGAAAAGGACCACCAGAAAAACTATTGGAATGCAGAGTGGTCTAAATTGATAGCAACATAGCTGTAATTTGCTGAAAAATGTTATCACAAGATAAAAATAGGGTTGCCTAGCTACGCAGGGGAAAATTTATTCAATATTTAAAAATAAATGTGAATAGAGCTGCCTAACGATCGAAGGGAGAACTTACAAAATAAATGCTGAAAGTAAAATCCAACTAGTTATTTCAAATACTGCATGCGAACTACAAACTAAGCGTAACTGCACCCTTCTCGCCATACCTCCGCGTCGCCCGCGCTGGCACACTCCCATCTGTTCGGTCAGAAATTCGTGCAAAATCTACCTATCTCTGTCGCGCAGTCTGTTGCCGTTCCGGCACCGGTAGCCTTGTTCATAATGAACTTTGTTACTATGACCTCAAATGTAGATGAAAAAATAAATTGTTTCGATGAGGTACCTAAATTCCTTAATTAAGGCCGTGCCCAAATTATTTTGCCGTGCTATCAATGTTCGCCAGCCCTGACCCAGTCATAATGATACAGTGTGAGCCTTTGTTGAGTAAATACACAACCATTAATAAACTTACAACTATCTCTGTACAACTCATTTTTGAACACACTGTACATTAAAAGTAATACTCAGAGTACAGTGATTGACTACTTGTACTCGAGTACCACACAGCTCTGGCTGTTGCTTATTGTTGTCGCACGTTATTTCAAGGAAAAGAAAATATGGTTTTCGTCCAATTAACACGCACATGTGGTCAGTTTCACACATATTACACAATATGTTGAAAGTATAATAGAACCCTGATCATCCGAAGACCTAATCAATGGAGCATAGAAAAGTTAAACCTTCGATCGGGGTATCCCAATTATTCGAATTATGGATTTCAGTACTTTAGTTAGACTTTCCTAGTCGTCAAGCAAAATATTAAGAATTGCTGTAATTTGTTTGTTACCCAACAATAGTTATTTAACAAGTATGTTAAAGAGAGCAATTAATAATCGAGACATTTTAACGTGTGAGCACCAGCGAGCGCGTCAATTGCAGAGATTATTAATCGCCGATTAACATACGAGTTAGTTACAATATTTTTCCGTTGATTGTATGTTAATTATTTGAAGAAAATCTAATTTTATTCCATGAAAAGAATTTGTCACTTAAAGTTTTAACCAAGAAGACTGGCGTGTCGAAGCGGACCGCTAAAAGTTGACTATTATGGCGGTCGTCATGTACTATTATCCATTCACAAAACTTTTGAACTGTCAATGTCAAATATTTGCTGAGTGTAACTGGAAATTCGGACCACGTTTTGACAATTAATAACACACTTGAAATACACTCCATTTAATTAACAACCGTAAACTGACTTAACCACAATTACAGGTTAATTTAACTCGCTTCCAACTCTCGAACGGGAGCGTAAACGAACGAAAATTACCAAAGATAGTACACGCTGTCGACGGCTAACCCCAGCATTGGGGCCGTTTTTACGCACAGCCATCATAGCAAGTTGCATCTTCTTAGTACAGTCTTCTTGGTTTTGACATTAATGGTACCAGGTGACCATAAATGGTGATTCTTTTTCTTAGGTTGGCACTGTAAGTCTATGTTAAATTCGAGGTTAAATAACTATTATTAATGAACGATTTAACCAAGAAGTGTGTTAATGAAGGCGATTAATAATCGAAACTGTTTAAAGCACGACCGAGCGATAGCAAGTGAGTGCCTTTAATAGTTGAGATTATTAATCGCCCATTAACAAACGAGTTGATTACAAAATTATTTCGTTGACCACAAAATCTTTTTTTGTGGTGAAAAATTTGATTAATACAACTAACCTCCATGCAAAATATCATCAAAACGTCAAAATCACAAAAACAGTTAATTAATGAAAGAGTGTATTAATAAAAAACAGTGTATTAATGACATCTATTAATCCATCCTTTTTTAAAACAGTTAATTAATGAAAAAGAGTGCATTAATAAAAACAGTGTATTAATGACATCTATTAATCCATCCTTTTTTAGGAAAAATAATTCATTAATATTGAAATTAACAAGCGGTCAACGAAAAAGGTCATTAATAGACGATTCTCTATACATTAATGAAACCCATAAACGATAAACGGAAAAGATCATTTCAATAGCACACCCAATAACAAACAGCTAAGTCGGCTGTAATTATAAATTTATTGAGAAATAATACACCTTTGTCAAATATTTTTCAATACAGTAATTTATATAATTGATACACTTTCATTCAGTATAAATATAATAAATAAAACCGCAAATATATTCTTGCTGCAGTGCCTAATCGCATTAAGAACAATATTGTGTTTTCTTTGTATTCACTAATTTGCATAGTGCACACCTAAGCAATTGCAGTACACTCATAACGTCACTTTATGAAGCGTTGAGGAAGAAACCATTTAAAATTGCAAAAAAAAACACCGGCTGGTTAAAAGTTACAAGTGTCTTGAGAAATAGAGTTGGCATGTAATTTCATATTTTGTACTATATTTGTGCTTAATAATACTACACATTACATTGTTAGATATTTGAGTTATCAAGAAAACAGTCCAAGACATAAAACCCGGAGCTAACATGGGTAAATTCTAAAACTTGATAATTTAATATAAAATGTCTAAGTCAAATTAATACCTTCCACAATGTTATAACTTCTACAAAACAATTAACAAATTAAACTATTTAACAATTGCTTAGTCGTCTGCTAGTGCGCTTTCCATTGCTTCTTTTAAATTCTTTTCAAATAATTTTTTCGCGTCCGAAAATCCATGCTTTGTTTTTCCAAACGAATTTGGTCCCGATGAGGTGGGAGTATCCCTTAAAACAAATGGTTACCCTTATGCTGACTGTGACCTCATTAGACCTACCTCCCGATATTCCTCATTCGCATTTTCGCCTCCGGTGGCATTTCTTCAGGTTCGTCGTCACTTTCTTGATTAAATGCAGAAGCAACTGATATCTTGGGCTTTGGGCTTGCGGCGGATTTTTGTGCAGTTAACTTCATTTGAATACTAATATTCTTTAGCCTGCTCTTTGCGACTGACCCCACGGTGTCAGGCTTTTGCTCTTGCCGCCGCGGGGAGCGCGATCGGGACCTGTCCCGATCTTTTCCAGAATCTGAGCCTAACAAACACTGACAAATTTAAAGATTTTAATAAAGGAAGTGATGCACGCATGATATTCATGCGCCAAATTAGGTTAGGTTTTACCAAAAATTTTGGGGGTTTATTGTAATTACCAGTTTTGTGTTTGATGTAATCGCTAGCCTCTCTCCTCGACATTATGATCAGTTTAATCCGTTTTGAATCTGTGCCCGAATAAAATTATAAAATCGATTGCAAAACTGACATGATTTCACTTCACGATAGCCATGACATAAAC
>OW679200.1:76219984-76262851 GCA_940337035.1 Agriotes lineatus | reverse complement strand
AATTTAATATATACATATATAAGCAGTTTGTGTATGTATGCTTTTTCATTATTAATTAGATTGAATCATTGTAACTAGCGTGCGACTACGGTTCTGTTTTAGTGCGTGGATCGCTCAATTATGTGTATTCAGCGATGGATATAGATACTTCGAGCAACGCGGGGAACTTCGTAGCAACCGGGCTGAGCCCGAAGCCACATGTGTATATGCGCCTCTTAGAGAATTTCGCCTGCGGCGAGCTAGTTAATAGGCAACTGAGGCCGCACAGTAAATATAGTTTACTACCTATAGTGTTTCTGTATAGCAACCCGTGTTTGCATTTCAAGTAAGTGCCATTTTAACCGTGTACAAAATAAGGACACAACCGTGAAGCCACCAAGTAGTTTCGTGGCGTTCCAATTGTTCCGTGACGTTACCCGCAAGAGAGGCGACATCCAGAAGTCAGGTACTTTACCGCCGCATTCGTGAGAAAGTTTCGTACATTAAGTGATTCAAGGGATGACGTTGTCCAGTACGAGTGCTACTCAGCAGTTTCCCGCCATGAACCCAAGGTTCTTAAGGTGATACGGAACATATTTGCAGTTTGAGCGATAAGAGTTTGCTCCAGGCTGTGTTGTGAAGATTTCGCTACCGTGAAGCATATACGCCATACGATAAATCTTTTTATATATAATTTTTCTGTACGTGTGTATGTCACTGAAGCCCTCCTAAACGGCTGGACCGATTTTGATGAAATTTTGTGTGTGTATTTGAATGGGTCCCTGGATGTTTTAGATTCACAATTGGACCCGGTAGGTGGTGCTACAAACGGGTTCTAGGAATTTTGTTGTTATTTTTTACCATTTTTTCTAAGATTTCTAGCATATCAGAACATATAACCCCAAAATTTCACCCCCCCCCCACCACTCCCCAATATTTTTAAAATGCAAAAAATCGAAAATTCGAATATCGAAAAAAAGGTTTGCTGAACCCGCTATAGCAGGCAAACCAACGTTCGGACAGGACAACGTCTGTCGGGTCCGCTATTAATAAATAAATACGCATGCGAATCGCGAAGCCGGAGATACACCTTTAACATCGTCTAAGAAAAATGAACTGAAGGAAGACTCACGAAAATCGTTCTTGATACTGTTTTAAAATAAAAGTTTGAATTTCCCGCGTATGCGAATAGTTATAATTTTCCTACTAGTGTACTTGTGAAACACAGCTAGCGTCAGTCTCCCCTACTTGGGGTTTTTGTGTGCTTGTTGGCGCTGTAGAAAGTGTTAAGGTCCAAAACTTCCCATTATTTTAACAAGATTATTAACAGCCGATTCATGCGATATAGATGTAAATGAAGCTAACCAACATATTTTAAAATGTTGTTATTACTGAAACTTGAAATTTGGAAAACATAGGAGATAGGACAAATTCAAAAGTTATCATTTAAGATTCAGTTAAAAATTCATGATATTTCTTGCTTTAACAATTTAGGGACTTCTATTTTTTGCCAAACAGTATTAAATATATTAGCAAGTACTATAAAAAATGGGAAGTTGAAAATAAAAGAGTAATAGAAAACGAACATTACTGTGGATATGGTGGAAAAATATAAATTGGCATTTTCCGAAAGTTATAAATTAACTTTTTCTACGAAGCCTACTAAAAGTAGTTTTTTTTAATAATCGCTTGTCGAACTAAAAATGACATTATAAGCCAGCATGCTAAAAGTAGAATCAACTGTTTACTTTTAACACACGTGCTAAAAGTAAACAGCTGATTTTGAATTTACGTATTTTAAACTGGAAGTCAGGTTATAAAGTTATTCTAGTTACTTCTTTCGTTAGATGAAAGGTGTTTTTAAATAATTAAAGCATTATGTAATGAATAAAGTAAAATGTGTACTATTATAATTACCTTTGGTAACCAACTTTTTGACAACTACTTGTTGCAGAAATAGTCACCTGTGCCGGCCACTCATCCACGGCCATCTTTTTACTATGACATAAATTATAACTGTCAAGAATGTAAACCTCTGTTAAATTGATATTTATAGATTAATAACAGTAAATTTAAGTTCGTAGAAAAAATATTCTATGCAAACTCATGTTAAAAGGGTTATTGCACTCGACATGTTATGAAACTCAGCCTACGGCTTTATTTCATGATTTTCATGTGCCGTGCACTAAACATTCACTTTTAGCACCTGTATTATAAATAGCTATTATCCTAGTATCCAATGCCGCCTGTTAAAAATTATTGTCATGCTAAGGCCTTTAAAAAATTATTTAAGAAGTACGAAATAACGAAAAGCTTTCTACTTAAATATTTAAAAACAAATAGCAAAAAACTTTTCTTTGAAAGAAGTCGTGGATTGTGTTCGCCAAGAAGCGCCCGCCAATATTGTTGGTAGAATGTTGGATTAAAAAATATTAAAGTCTGCAATAGGGGACTTCTATTTAAGATAGCATGAGACAGAATGATTCTACCCTAGTGTTGTCTTTTGCTACCAGTGACACCAATATAATGGCAAGAATAACTCTGAATTACTAGTTACTATTGAATATTACTAGTTAAGTTGGCATTTACAAATACAATATAACCTGACTTTCTGTATTTGTTGTTGTTTTTTGCTTTCTGATTCTGTTCCTTGTAATCCCGCCAGTAGCCTGTTTCGTGTGTTGTACTAAAAGTGTTTATTCCTCCACCATATACTCCACTAAAGGAAATTTGCATAAACTACGCTAAAGTAAGTTCTTGAACTCAATACATACTTTTATTTTGTGTTATTTGCTAGTTGTAAAAGAGTAGTGATGTGTAATCATTCATTTTATGCTTTTAGAAATACCACAAAATGCCGAAATGCTTTTACAAGGATTGTAGTAACACATCCAAGTCTACGAAGTTGAAAACGCTGCGATACCATCCATTTCCTAAACCAAAAACAAACCTCGCAAAATGTTTTTTATGTTTCGAGTTTTGTGGTAATGAAAACAACTATAAATTACTTATACCCCCATTTCTTGCGGGTAGATCTAGATTGACAGGAGGGGAGGAAATATTGACGAAACGAATTGCTAAGGGGCGTATCCACGTTGAACAAGCAATCTAAAGGATCAACACTTTTTTAATAGTTATTAGCAAAACCAATTCAGATTTCCATGTTACCGCTGATATCAAATATATTTAAGTGTGATTTGTTTTTGGTCAATTTTGAGAAACCTTTGGTTACTTGATTGTTTCTACTTGTATTTTTCTATAATAAACTTTAAATTATTTTATTACTAATTGCTTAATTGATACTATAATAGTTATTTACTATAGAAGTAGCATAAATAAAACACTATGGGCCGGTTGCAGAAAGCAATGTTAAGTCTGGTGTTAGCTAACGTCGCGTCAAAGTGAACAAAATCGCATCAAATTTTGTTTACTAATGTATTAGTTACCATAAACGTTTGAGATTTGATTCGTTTTTGTTCACTTTGACGTCGCGTTAGCTAACACCAGACTTAACATAGCTTTCTGCAACCGGCCCTATATATGCTTTATTTATGACTGAAAGTCAGGTTATGATGTACTTGCACATGCCAACCTAACTAGTAACATTCAATAGTAACTAGTAATTTAGAGTTATTCTTGCCATTATATTGGTGTCACTGGTAGCAAAAGACAACACTAGGGTAGAACTTTTCTCTCACTTGTTTCAAGGTCATATTTCAATAGAAGTCCCCTATTAAAACCCAAACCTAAAACATCACGCTCAGTACTGGCTTACCTGTACAAGATAGTCTCGCGATTTCACTGTGTGACACCCGTGTTTCATCCACTAGTAATACACCCAAAATAATCACTATCGCCTCAAGAAATGGAGTGGCATCCTGAATATCATCCAAATCAGTGCAAGCGTTATGCTGTTATAGGCAAAATTCAAAACTGCGTTTGAAAACTTGAACATGCTGTATTTCGGAAACTACTCTGTTTAGTACTGAGGCTCATATAAACTTTTCTTTACGAAATTATCCAAGGAATCAAATCCTTAACGTGCGGAATATACTGAAGAACCACCCTGTATATTATAATTACAAAATAAACGCACCGTACAGAAACTGCTGTTACAAAATTATTTTTATTTATTTAAACCTTTGTACGGTAAAACTAATTTTAAAGAAAAGTAATGGAATAGGTGGTGCCTAATTGGGTCGCTGAAATTGGGTCGTGCGAACCGATCAGCAATTTCATCCTATGACATCATTTAAATTCGCTTCTCATTATGTAGTTCAACGATTCGAAATTCCTCAAAGGCGTGTTTTTGCTATAAAAGAAGGCAGCGCCGTTCTTTTTCAGTTTGTTTTTCCGAACTGTGGGCGAAGTGAATATTTTGGCGCGAATTTTGACGATGTTGGTACCCAACACAATTGAAAATCGGGTGGTTGCCAGTGCAGACAGACAATAAAAGGTGTTTGTTTTGGACAGTGCATTACAGTTTAAGTAGTGAAACTGTGGAATAATAAATTTTTGTTTAATTGGCAACACAGAAACCTGGCAGGAGACCGCTATTGTTTGGTGGTATTTATATCTAAGCGTATGTCCGATATTTATTAACATTTCGTCACTTTGGCAGTGGTTTCTCAACATTTTTAGTTCCGTTTCGTTTGATTACTCTGATTGTCAATCACGGGTTCCTTCGGTTTTCTTCAATTTTGAGTGTTCGTGTAAACTACACAATTTTCGGACAAATGTGCAATAAATTATCGGTGGAAATGACATCAAGGTGAATTTTATTTTATCAAACCAGCTGGCCTTGCATTTAACGATTGCCCTTGTAATTTCTAAATAAAATCAAGGAAGCTGCGCTCTAACAAACCTAACAGCTTTTGTTTTAAAGTGCGTGCCGCAAAGCTAACAAAAATAGCTGGATTTGAAACACGTCAAAATGTAATTTAATTGTTAATTTTCTCATATCATTCTTTTGTTTTAAATTGGTTTTTGTTGTACATATACATTTGAAAATATCCAAATACCGCGGTTTTGCTTTCAAAAAGCGTCTTACTGACCTGTCAGACACCTGTGCAAATTCCATGGTATCACGAGAATACGACAGTTACAGATCGCCATAAAAATGACTATGAAAAATAAAAGTTTTTAGAAGTATAGTTAGGTCCATCTGGGGACACACTGTATATGTGTAATTGCGTAGCATCCTACATGTATATATTGCTGTGGTCTTAAAGCTTTTATTTTATTTAAAATTTATATTATGCTCAGGCTTTTATGAAAATTTGGGCTCTAAATCTTACTTTTTTGTTCACATGCACTTGTAATAACTTTAATTATTATTAGACTCTTAATCTCTGGGTTACTGTTGAATGTAATTAATACATCTACAATGAGATCTATAATGCTTAATATGAGAATTATATTTATTAAAAATATATCTGCATTAATCATATTTTATAACATTTGTTTAAATACCTCTAAACGAATTAATTGCATTCAATTCAATTTTATATTAATGATACTGTATGTTTACAATGGTTAATTATTTTATCTTCATCCGTGTTGTTATAGCGTCTTAACCAAATTAATTTTAGTATCGTTAAGAGCTTCATTACCGCACTGAGTGCGGTAATGGACAGATATTACCGCACTCAGTGCGGTAATGAATATTACCGCACTCTTTTTATACAGTGAACCAGAGTTTATTGATGAAGATAAAATATTGAACAATACACGTTTGCTTGTGGCACACAACGAAACTCGTTTGATTGCCGCAAAACTCGGCTCACCGCCTCATTTTGGCAATCAAACTCGTTTCGTTAAGATGCTCATAATCAAACTTGTATCGTTAATATCTATAATTTGTTGTTTAACTGAACTCAATTTTATATTCGTAAGTAGCAGATAAATACTGGTGATTACTGCTTTCCTTTTAATATCAGTTTTATTTCTATTTGAAGTTTTATACACTTACTTGGTAATCTTCTTTCTTCGAGCTCTTTTAATCTTATACAGGGTGTAGAAATGCTTTACTCACCATAGGGTTTCCAATGGTAATTTTTTCATATGAAAATATTTGCTTCCCTAATTATTTTAGAGCAAACTTGTATGGAAGTTTCTTGTAGAGAAAAAAATCTGTATGCATTTATGCCAGCATTTGTCATTTTACATTTCGGAAAACCGAAAATTTAAAGAAATAAAATTATCGTTATTAGACAAATCAGTGGCGCCTTGAAATTATTGCTGCATCTCAAAGCATCAACAAATTAGTTTGTTGTTTATTTGTTTGCATCTGTCAAATGTAGCGGCAACCACGGCACTTATTGCACCTGATCTGCTTCCAGCATACCACCACTTCACAATTTGCACTGATTTTTGAAAAAATGATAACTCTAGTTCCTTTCATTATTAGGTTCTGTGACGTAAAATGACGAAAATTATGACATAAATTGATGCAGAATTGTTTGCTCTACAAAAAACCTATTTACAAGTTTGCTCTAAAATAATCAGGGAAGCAAATATTTTCACATATAATCTCATAAGAGCATTAATTCTTTCCGGAAATTTTTTTGAATGCGGTCCAACAACGTCGTATTAATTTGACCGAGCGGAACGCGAGGGCAAATTAGGACGTTGTTGGAATGCACGAAAATAATTTCCGGATATGAATTAATGCTCGAATGCAGATTCGGTAAGAAAATCGTAACGCCACAAACCCTCACAGTTAGGTTGGTCTACCTACAAAAAATTTCCAAGAAATTTTTTTATTGTGTTGGTTACGGCTCTTGAACTAATTTTTCTATTGGTCATTAATGAGTGTCGTACGATTTTCAGTAGAAATATAACAAGTGCTTGAAATATTTCCATAGGTAATTTTTTTAAGCACGCGTTATATTTTGATAGAGAATATCACGAATGAAAAACACAGTAAAGAAAACATTTTTATCCAAAAAAATACGAAACTAATATCTAAGTACTAATAGTTTACGGTTTTTTGTGATGACAGTGACATAACTGGATATTTTCTGGTAAATTTCCGATTATCAATTTTCGCCGTTACCATGGAAAATTTCCAACTAAATTTGCATAAGGGATATTCTCATATAAAGAAATTGCCATTGAAAACCCTATGGTGCGTAAATCATTTCTACACCCTGTATGTATTTCAGTACACTTGATACCTGCATCAGCTATCGTTCTCGTTGTAGTCATCAATTCCTTTTGACCATAAGTTTTATGCACTCACTTGGTCTTTTTCGATTTCACATCTAATTCTTCAATATAGCACTACCTACGAGTATGACATTATCTAACTGTACATACCAGTATTTTATTATGTAAAATTGACTATTTGATTCATTTTCAAATTGAATTTGTGTTAATCGAATTAATACATTTTTCAGCCCATTTGTTCTTGTTATTTTTAAAATACCCGCCAAAAAGCTTGGTGATCTTTAATCGATAATACAGATTTCTATTTTTAATCTTTGTGCCTTTTCTATTTATCATTAATCACACTTTTTAGGTTAACAATTCTCAATTGAATCTGTCTCCAATTATATGATGATAACATCATGACAGTCGTTAGTGGGATTGGAAGTCCCCATAAATGTACAGCAACGTCTATAATTGGCCTAACGGCTGTTGGCTGAGTACAAAATAAATAAATAAGTTAATTAATATTAACCCTTTTATACACCCAATATGTAAGAATTAAACTTTTGTGATTCATTTTATGATAATATTTACTTCTTTTAGATAAATATAGCCCAACAGAATCAACTTCAATTAATTTGAATTACAATTGCAACCACAAATGGACTATTTACAAATGAACTGTTAATAACATTGTAGGAAATAGAAATTCCAATGATAAAACGAAGTAATTCCAATCAGTATCCTTTTATGACCAACAAGCGTCCACGTTCGATCTGTAGAGTTAAGCAACGCTCTTTCTGGTCAGAACTTGGATGGGAGTTCCACGGCTATTACGGCTGTTTCTCCCGGCGCCTCGTGGTACGGTTGCCACGGAAATAGTTGGTCCCGGATGTCATAATAACATCATGGCAGTCGTTAGTGGGGTTGGAAGTCCCCATAAACGTACAGTGATGCCTATAATTGGCCTAACGGCTGTTGGCTGAGTACGAAATAAATAAATAAATAAATTACATTAATATCATTAAGCTGCTTTATTATCATTTCATTTTAAACTGCTTTGTCATTTTAAGACCGTATCAATATTTATATGTGTGGTCATAGTAAATCTTGTTAAAATAAATAAATAGCTATTGTTTTCCTATAACTATTATCATTTGTAATTACTGGGTATCAACATTTTCACCCGGTTGACCGTGAGGGAAAGCCCCCCCCCCCCTCTCCTCACGGGCAGTACAGAATTCCCTCTGGAGAACAGTGCCACATAATATTCAGATTTTTTTAATTGACTGAACGAAGCGAAAATTCATTTCCGTCTATGTACGCCATATTCCTACGTGTGGAATGAAGCACCCTAAACTTCGCTTTAAGTACCTACCTATGTACCGATGTATGTATGTTCTACACATAGCGGCAAAATGGACTTACTGATTTATATGAAAATTTACAGAGATGTTCTAGAAAGCTTTAGAAAGATGGTGCCAGACTTTGGTTTCACTGAGATGCTGCGTTTGGTGTGTGGAAGCCCAAATACCCCCAAAAATGTCGAAAAACCGAAAAAGAATGTTTTTTCTCAAAATTTACTAATATTTTTTATCATTTTCACAGACGACATTTCCCTCTTACTTGCTGAAGATATCTGGGGGGGCGGGGGGGCTGAGCTTATGGTCTATGACCACTAAAGTCTACTGGTCGCAAAAATATTATTATGTAGAAGAATGAGTGGCTTGTATGAAAATTAAAGTATTTCCATTTAATTCTGTGGTGTTTCTCTAAATTAAGTAATGTGTGTATTTTCATTTTTTAACTGACGTTTGAAGAAAATATATTTCATAATATTTCTCGAGATTTTTGACTGCGCTAGGTTTCTGTTAAGTTTGATTATTATGTTGTAAGTTAATACCGATGGAAACCTTGAAATGCGGTTTTTCATAGCCCTTTCGTTGGAACGTTAATTTCCAATGGGTCATCTCGTACGCCTTAATATTTTTATAAAATGTTTACCCTTGTTGTTTACCTAGCTAGCTCAGTACACATGAAACACTTAATTTAGCTCAGCTTGTGGCTAGAAAGCACAATTAACTGCCAAAAACAGGTAGCTGGCCTGCAATTCGAGTGCTGAAACTAACTCTAAACAATATACACAAGAAAAACAAATTTGTTTGCACAAATTAATAAAATACATTTTCAATAAAGGGCAAGATACTTTAGCATGCATTACCCAACCCAGCAACGCTAAAATCTACTTGCATTAAAAGGAATTCGAATTGAATCCCCCGTACTATTCGCATACATACTTACTTGTCCTTTACGGTCGCGAAATCTTTCCTCAGCCTAAAGCGAACGTTTATCGCTCAGACTGCAAACATTACCTGTATCGGGTTACCTTAACCTCGTGGCTCGAAACTGTAATGTAGCGGATCGGGCTGGCTCTGGACTCTAAACAATTGTCGGGGAAGTATCTGGCTTCCAGCTCAATCGGTTGTAGGACGGATCACGTCACAAACCGCTTGTGACGTCACGAAACCCCTTGGGGGTGTCACAGTTGCGTATTTACTCAGTACATGGCTTACTTGGACAACACTGGCTAGACTGGCACTGCAACACTGGATTACTACACGTAAACACAATAGGCAGCAAATTCTATTTACTACGCGGCTTCAAGCAGCTTTTAGTTTTTAGACGAAATTCACTTTGTGGCGCCAGGGACGCGAGTCTTGAGGCTTGACGCGCCCGCAACAAAATTTACCACAGCGTGGCCGTGATTGTCGTTGAATTCCTTTCAATCGCTGAACACACATAATTAAGCAATTTACGTACTGAGCAGGACCGTACGCGCGCACTTTTAACTATATTAAATTACAATGATGAAACCTAATTAACAATGAAAAGGCATCCAAATACAAATCGGCTATACCGAGTGACACTTTCTGACGTATCTGTCAAATTGTTTAGGCCTTCAGTTTTGCCGGAAGTAACCTCAACCCCTGATTTTTAAATGGGGCAAGGGCAAGCACAAGACACACACAAAATATAACCTTTAATGAACTGTAGATGTCTAGACTAGAAGTGGAAACTTCTAGTTCAAAACATGAGATCTGCATTGTAAAATTAGAAATATCTACTCTACTGTTTTTCACTGTGATTCGTCAAAACCATTCTACCTCCAATATGCATTCTTGAGCCATATCAAGTTACAATAAACGTTATTAATGAAACTCATGCTAAGGAAGTAATTCACACAAAATATTATTTACTAACAGTCCATGTGTAGTGTGTGTCAATAGCAGCTTGCAATTAAAATTCCATAATAAAATGTAACAATGAATATTTTGAGATACACCTACATCTTTCGCTAAAAGTATGCAACACAAAAGCAACTGTCGTTAATTCCTATAAATGGGATCGCTTTCAGAAAAATTAAATTAACGGAATCTTTTGAAACACCAGCTTGACAGTTATGCTGCACTATTGTGTGGGCAAGATGAATTTAGTTTCTGGCAGTACATCAAAGCATTGTGCAAATAATAACAGCTCGTCTTCCAAAATAGTGGGCAACGAAAGAGCAACATTTAGCTCTAATGAATTGTCATTAATAAAAGGCACTTTCTGTGGTTTGAGGGCCACGTGCAGTCATAAATCATCTAATTCAATTTATGGACTGACAAAAGGACTGTCCTAAAAAACAAGAAGTAATGAAGTTAAATGGGTAAATTATTATTAAACTAAGAAGATTTATTAAGCATAAACAAATACAAGAGGAAATTACCTATATCTCAAGTCCAAACTTCAGGCAAAATATTGAACAACCAAGTTATATCAACCCACAAAAAGTCTAACACTTGATATGTTAGTTGAGTAAGATGTCTAATTATCCTTTAGAATACAGAAATTAATTTGGTCGACACTATGTATATAGCACAATTGACTATAGAGATAAATTCCTATAAAGAAGTCGAAAAACAAAATTGCTCATAATGAATACAAAAAGGTTATTAGAGTTTTTGAAATAATACAATAGATAAAGCATTCAGTTCTGATATTCGAAAACAAAATCTTGAGTTTATAGAAAATATTTTTAAAAAAATGTAGAGCTAAAAATGTAATATACTACTCAGTGCGTTAAACGTTTTACAAAAATTAAAACCTCGCGCTGTAAAATGCAACCTATCGCACTTATAATGTAAATAACTATTTCTTGCCGCTAGATTTTTTTATCAACTATCATTAAAAACTGACATTAGAGGTTACTATAACATTTTTATTACTACGTCATCCTAAAGTCAGGCTGAATATATCCATTACATCGCAGCTTCATTATGATAAATATCATTGTGCAAACGGCAATTTTTTATTGTTCCTAGCAAGGACAGATTGAAATTATTGTAACAACAAAATTTTATCAAGTCATCATAGTTAACTGTAATTTAACTTGCAGGTGAGATGGCGGACACCGGATGAGTGGCGGAGGTGGCGGCGGCGGTGGGGTGGGCAGTGCGGCACTGCGAGCAGCGGCAAGCGCAGGAGACACCGCAGGGTGTGCGAGATTGTTGGGATCAGCAAGATCAGTCCGTTTCTCGAGAGATGAGCTGGGCCGATCCGCCTTGCACCTGGCGGCAAGCGCGGGCCACGGTCCTGTGGTTCGGCTGCTCCTCAGTGTCGCCGCCCCTCGGGAGGTGGACAGCCCCGATGGTGCAGGATGTACAGCGCTTCAGCGAGCCGCCGCTGACGGCCACGAGGAAGTTGTCCGATTGCTGCTGGCACGTGGCGCCGATGTAGACCACCAGGACAGCGTCCATGGCAACTGCGCCCTCCATGAAGCCGCTTGGAAGGGCTACAGCCGCACTGTGTCCCTACTGGCAACTGCAGGAGCGAACCTGACTCGGACCAACGCAGGGGGCTTCACCGCACTACATCTTTGTTGCCAGAACGGCCACAACCAGTCTTGCCGTGAACTCCTCCTTGCTGGATGTGATCCTGATCTCCAGAATAACTATGGCGACACTGCGCTTCATACTGCTGCTCGTTATGGGCATGCTGGGGTCACTCGAATCTTAATATCAGCGAAATGTCGAGTTTCGGAGCAAAACAAGAATGGTGATACTGCCCTACATATTGCAGCTGCCATGGGGAGAAGAAAGTTGACTAGGATTTTGCTGGAAGCCGGGTGTGATAAAAGTGTCCGGAATAAACAAAATGAAACTGCAAGAGATATAGCTTTACGAAAGGATCTCAACGAGATCTTGAATATCTTGGATGAATCTGCTTCTAAGAAGGACAAGAAATCCAAGGCTAAGAAACGCTCAAAAAGCAAAGTCAGATTTGATGGAAAACCGCCAGGTAATAAATGAACTAATAAATCTTTATAATTTCAAAGTAGTTAGGTATATTGATGTTTATGAATAACAAAGAAATATATTCATCAAACTGTTTATTTTTAAATGTGTTAAGGTTTATTCCATTTCTCCTTCATCATAGACACATATTCAGATTTTTTTATAGACCAAATATGTAGAGGTAGACGACGAAAAAACTAAATTTCTTTTTTCGTGGTGGTTTTCCGTTGTTTTTAAATAATAAATTATTGAAATCAATGGTCACTGATGGGAATAACACATCATAATTAATAAAAGTTAATTGTATGACAGAATATTGCTAACTTCATTCTGGAAATTAATTAAGTAACACAAATTCTGCATTTTTAATATGACCATAACAGCCTAGTAATTGTTTCCCTATAATAGTTAACTATCGACTTTAACAACACTAACAGAATGATTTCCTGAGCAATACAATTTAACATTTATAAAATTACTTTGTGCAAAATTCTAATCTTATAAGCTTTGTGTGAAAAAACTGTAATTGTTATATTTCTACAGTGTGTCGAATAAAATGAGGTATCCTAGTAAATTTCAACTGATGGTCATTGATTGTAAAGTACGTTTTTTTTCTATAATATCTGTCAAAGTGTTACAATGTTGGTAGATATGTGATTAAAACGCTAGGAAATTTTTATACCTCGTGTTGGTAGAACTTTTTCAAAATGATGGTTATGTGTCAATTTTGAATGTCAAAGTTTCTTAATTTGAACTCTTGACAAATTTCTTTTTTTAACATGGAATAATCATCATCATCAATCAAATCGGATAAAGAAAGAAAACCAAGAAATATTTTAAATGCAAAAATGAAGCAAGCGATATTAAATTATGACATATCTGTCAAAATGACAATAATTTTTTTAGTGGAAGAAAAGAACTATAAATCCATGTACCAACATTATTAAAACTAGGGACCCTGCAGGAATGCAACTTATTCCCTAGAAAGTTGACCTTGAAAATTATTATAGAAAAAAAATGTACTTTAACTATAACAAAAAATGTTACATCTGTGTGTGGAAGTGTTTTCAATTTCAATTACAATTATTTGTTATTATATTTAGATTGGAGCACTTTGTCTAAATTATTTCTGTAACTTAATACTTTTTTTTTATAATTATTAAAATATTCTGTGCTTCATATGTGGAAAATCTATAATTTTTGCAACAAAATTGTAATCACGTTTACGCATTCCAAAGTTTTTGTTTGCAAGACTACAAAAATTAGTTCAAATGTTTTTAATTTAATTTTTTCAACTACTTACAATCGTTTTCCTTCCATTTTTGACAGTTTTCGTGATTATAACGAAATTATGGTAAGCTATTCATGGTGTTACTTGATTTACTACTGATACTTTCTAAATACTAAAGACCCTCGATGAACGGCAAAAGAAGTGTGATCGCAAGTAATAAAACAATTATAATATTAGTTATTTGATAAAAGCTACCTGGTATTAGGTATCATCACCATCATAATCATAGTCTGTGAGATACCATTATTGGGCAAAGGCCTCTTTTAGGACTTTCCATTTTCCTTGGTCTTTTCCTTATTGCATCCAGATTTCGCCCGTTAAATGTTTTAATTGGTCAGTCCATCGGGTTTTTGGCTTGCCTCTTAAGAGCCATTTACACGAACAAGAATTTCTGGTACAGTGACGTTACAAGTTTTCTCTGTCTAACATTTACACGTATTAAAAAGAGACAAACAATGTCTTACAAGTTCGTTCTTACAAGAAAACTTTTACCGGTAAACTGGAACATGCGCTACTTTCTACAAGTTGTCGTTAAAAGTTCCACCTTCGCGCAAGCGCATTTTTTGCAAATCCGTAATACCAACCTGCGCCAATTTGTAAACATAACCTCTTCATTGCGTTAGTAAACAGAAATTTGTTACGTGATTTTAAGTTTTGTTCTTGTCTCAAAGACAGATTTATGTTAAAAATGCAGCAGTGGAAAAGAGAAGAAATTCAATTACTGATACCATTGTATGAAAACTACAAAAAAAGCATGCTAGCCCACAGGATAGACCTATTTTTTGAGGTTATGTTTCTATTTAATTTTAAATAGATTGGTATGACTGCATGACAGCCAGCTGCAAGTGAATTTACAAGAAAAACTTGTTCGTGTAAACGGTCTTACAATTTACTTTTAACTGGACTGGTAACGTCACTGTACCAGAAATTCTTGTTCGTGTAAATGGCTCTTAAGTCTTTGTTTTATGTGCGGTGTCCATTTTGTTGTTCTTAATGTCCATCTGTCCTTCATTCTGCAAATGTGCCCAGCCCATCTCCATTTCTGTTTCTTACACTCGCGCACTATATCAATTGTGTGAAATTTGTCTTAAGTCCACTTTTTTAACTTTGTGACTTGGTTTTATTTTTAAGATGTTACGTACTATATTGTTTTGTGTGGCTTTTTGAATTCGTTTTTGGTTATAGACCATGTTTCTGCTCCGTATGGCAATGTTGGTATTACACAGCTATCGAAAACTTTGCTCTTGAAATCATTTCTGTTGTTAATATTTCTTCTAGTAACTATTTTCTCCAACCTTGTGTAATCCTTCTCTGTAGCTCTTTTTCTATTTGTACTAAATAAATACTTTCTTTTGCATATGCTGTTTCTTTTTCTTCTATTTTTATTTTCAGTTTTCTTCCATTGATTTACCGGCTTCATTAGTTCATTTTGCATTTTGCTCAATTCTTTGCTGTTTTTCAAAAACATTGCCACATCATCTGCAAATTTTAAATTTAATAAGTGCTTTCTATCAATCAGAATACCTCCGTTTTTCCAATTTAGGTTTTTAAATAGATGTTCTAATGTGATGTTAAATAGGTCTGCGGATAATAGATCACCTTGGTGAACTCCTTTTTTGATTTTAAAACTTGGATCTTTGCTTTTTAGCTGTATTATTTTTAAGTAGATCCCAAATTAATCTTATATACTTGTTTTCTACTTTAAAATTAATTAGCCTTTTATAATGCTTATATTTTCTAAGGATTGGTTGATTGTCTGGAGAAGATCAATTGTCGAGAAACCCTACTTGGTCTATTGAGTAATTTGGTTTTAATTGTTTGTATAAACGGGTTTGGGAAATTCGTGTGAAAATCTTATATATTATATTTGTGATCAACCTTATTGGGCGATAATTTGTGATTTTTTCTTTCCCTCCTTTTTACTTCCTTTTACTACTATAAAGGAAGTATTGGATTCACCCCAAAAATTCGAAATTGAGTTTTCAACAGATCTTCACGTTTTAGAGTCCCCTGATCCCAAAAAACATATTTTTTTTCATTGGTCTGTCTGTCTGTCTGTCTGTCTGTGTGTCTGTCTGTGAACAGAATATCTCAAAAACGAAAAGAGGTATGGCATTGAAACTTCATATATAAGTTTTGTGTACTATGTAGATGAGACAGCAAGCTTTTGAAGAAAATCGCATAACCGGAAGTAGGTGTTTACTCTTGTGATTTTTCAGTTTTTTTCGATTTTTTCAAAAACGGCTCTAACGATTTTTTTTAAATTTCACATTTTTCTTACATTTTTAATGTGTATTGATGTGAGATAGGTGATTTTCCAGTTGAATACTTCTAAAGTGGGTTTCTTTTGTTTTTTTTAATATTTTTTTTATTAACTCCTATTTTAAATAAAACACCCGGTATATTATTACATTTTTGAATTCACCTTAAAATTTTAGAGAAAATTTGTCTCTTCAACTAACACTCGATTTTGTACCGTTTTTGTAGAATTTGTAATTTTTGAAAATTTTTAACAAATGGTTAAAAATTAAAAATGAAATTTTTGACTAATTATAAAATCACTGTAAAAGGAAGTTGTGTGAGTGTATCACACCAGATTTTTTGTGTAGTAATATGATTGTTGATTTGGTCCATTGTTCGGGTATAATTTCTTCTTGTATGATTTTATTAAATAGTAAATGTGGTTTGTCTAAAATGTCTTCTAGTCCATCTTTAACCATTTCACAAGTTATCCTGTCACCTCCTGGTACTTTTCCACATTTTGAATTTGCTATAGCTTTTCTTATTTCTGTTTTTTGGATTGGTGGGGTTTCGACTTCTATGGGAATTAATTCAGCGATGTTTCTGTTTTGTGTGTTGTTATATATTAGTTGTTTGTAAAATTCTGTTGCTACTTGTATAATTTCATACCTATTTTGCGCTAGTTTGTTGTCTTGGTTATGGCCTTCTTACTTGTGTATCCATTTTTTGCTATCTCTAACTATTTGTAGACTTCCTTGGTTCCTAGTTCTGTGAATTCTACTTTATTTTTCCCGTCTGTTAGTCTTTTTTTTTGTTTCAGTTTTTTTTTTGCTTAATAAGTTCCTTTGTGTTTTCTGGGAATTAGTTGACTTCCTGTTGTGTTTAATTTTGTATTTCTCTAGGTGTCTTGACTTACTTTTTGTAGTGGTCTTTCTAGATCATTATAGATCTCTTGAGTGATTTTTTCGTGTTGGTTTGTGTTTATGTTTGTTTGTTGTAGGTTTTGCTTGAAATTCTGTGAATTCCAATAGTGTGTTCGTTTTATGGTATTTTCTGTAAAGAGTTTGGCCCTTTCATAAAAAATCGTACGCTCCCCGGCTACCAGACTAACACCTGCGGTAGTTGTTAACTCCTAACAAGGGAACTCTTCCCCACCTACCCGACCTAAAGGTAAAGAGGGCTCATAGAACCACTTTGTGGTTAAAACAGGCCACTGGCCTATAATAAGAGGAGGAAGAAGAGTCATTCGTATTAGTCGACGGTCGGAGCTGAATTATAATCTGTTCAGTACTTATGTGTTTATTGTTTGCAAGAACGTAATCAATTAGGTTTTTGTGCTACCCATTTGGTGATAACCAAGTCCATTATTTTTCTGATTTTAGGTATACAGGGTTGAATGTTTGGTATTCAGCATTGTTGGTATCTCAAAAACCATATTTATAATTATGAACTTGATTAAATTCATAGTCCATGCATTTTTTTGTTGATGATGGTATGGAAAAGATAATTGCCAATGGTAAAACTGATAAAACTTTTTACTTTTCTTTGTATACAAACACCTAATGGTTTAATACTCATGAATTTCATTGTAATCTTGTCCCGTTTCTTAATTCTTTACTTACACATAGTTTGAAATCATATCACTCAATAGTTTAAATCAGTAGATTCTTACTGTACATTGGTATTAGCAAAGTGCATATAATTATATGCTCTTTGGTATCTATTAGTTAATATATACAGGCTGAGTTTTTTATTATGTAACAACTTGTAGGCAACCCATTATGCAAAAGCATGCATAATGCATGTTTCTGCATAATGGGTTGCCTACAAATTATTACATGATAAAAAAATCAGCCTGTATGCATTTTAAGACCTGACGAGTAAAATGATCGAGCCATCTACATTAAACTTACTTAATTTGACATTTAGGACCCCTTCTGCATTTAAAACTGCATTGAAATACACGGTAATCACCAAATTGGTTTATTAACAAAGAAAATTCAACTGGTTATAGAAAATGAAAATGCACAAAATAAACATTTTATTCGACCAAGGCAACAATTTTCTTAAAAAATCAGATCATTTTCACTGTGTGCGTGTTTTTCACGTGATGTTCTTCATCTACTCCCGTTATCAAGCATGCTTTTGTACGTTTTTTCTACGTACTCTGGTGTCTACCCCGGGATTTGAAGCAGGGACCACTAATCACTTGTGGTTATGACTCTGTCACTCTTACCACTGAGTCACCAACACGGCCATATTATATGTTATCTATGTTACATTCATCTCTAGACTAAGACATAAGGCCTTATATGTTCTTAAGGTTGGAGAATTTCCGTGTTACGCACAACATAAATTGTAGAGGGCGGTCGGTGTATCAAAATGCTTGAAAATTAAATATGCTTGTTTGGTTGCATAGCTAAGTAATATCATCGAAACTTGTTTGAACTTCAACCGAAAGGGGTAGCTACTAGGCAATTTTTGTTTTCAATAAATTGCAAACGAGCTGTTTGCGGATCAAACCACTGAAACGTTCAGTGTTGCATCTTAGCGGTTTTACCGCTAACTCTAACTTTTTTGTAGTTTCTTCGGCGGGTAAATTTGACCAACAGCGGCTAACGGAAAATCTAGCTTTTTAACGAAAACATGCTGGCGGTATTTAGCGGTGTATCTAAAAACACACTACACACATCGTAACTTACTCTAAAAATAGAAAGGCCACGAACGAACCAAAGATCAACACAGTCATTTGATATTTAGTTTCCTCCTTATTGATTTTTGCGCATGCGATCACTACTAGGTGTCAATTTACGCTGATAGGTCTCTCGGAAATGTATGTAAAAGGTCCACGCAGCACACTCTCGGCCCACACAACGCGTCCATACAGGGAGAAATGCTTATTAGACTTCATTTTTTAGTAAGGATTAATTCAGTCGTCACTCGTCAGTTTCGTACAGGCAGTTTTAAAGTCCATCGTGTTATTCTATTCTGGATAGCGCTTGATTATACTTTCATTTAGTTACTATAGAAACAACAATCACACACTTTCTTTAGGCACACAATAATATATTTGTCATATTCAACGGTATTTTTTATGTTGATAGCGCAAAAAATGTTAAACGAGACTTGATCGTTAAGTGCTTTACAGGAACAGTCCTCAAAAAAAGCAGAGCTTGGCGCTTCGAGCCTCATTCTAACTTTTTTCGGCCTGTTCTAAGGCACTTACTCATCTTATAACGTAATATACTAATGCGTAAGTGCTACTATACTATTCTAAAAGGAATCATTCAGTAGTTAATAATTTATAACTGCACAATCCATCAATAGTTTTTTTATTGCAAAAATGTAGTCTGGCAAAACAATCTTATTGTGGATATTACAAACTTTGAGGTTAAAATGCACAAACCAATAATATAACTGCTTCCAAGTATCACATTTAGTTTTTGAATACTACCATGGAGACACTCCATGGTTATTACAATCTGTGCTATAGTTCTCTATCAGGTTTTACAGAGGCTCCATCTATGTAAAATTGGTTGCATTACGAAGTAACCAGAAACTGTTGCTAAATATGGCGGTCGTTTTAAATTTCTACAGGCCTTATGGGGTAAACTATTGTCCTGAACTACTAATTAACAAATCGCTTATTTGTAATTTATTTTAGTTATATACTTTTAAATGCACTTCGAGAGTAGACTCAGATAGGTTATTTTGTATGCAAATTAAAAATGAGCAGTTTAAATTATGAAGTAGTAGGGTTACTTTTCTTTATTTTTTGCGAGCTTTTCTAATCACTTTTTAAAATGAAATGCATATCAAAATGTATATCAATCTCATCACTTATCGTTAATTAACTACTGTCCAAAAGCGCAGCCGAAGATATTAATTGGTTTGGTAACTAAACATGACATTTTAAAGTGCTGCGCTTTGTCTCCAAATTCCCCAGCCTTAAACAAGTCATAAGGCAAGACATGTTCTGGAAGTACATCATCTTCTACATATACAGAATGTGACAGGTAACTAGGACCATTGCAAAAGCAAGGAGAATATGTATGTAAAGTCCCCTTGCTTTTGCTATAGTCCTAGTGGCCTGCCGCAATCTGTAGATCAGTAACCATGGAGTCTTCACAGACTCTGTACAGTGTACATGCTCAAAAAGATTTATACCAGCGTACATAAATCAAACAAGTAGAGACACTCACTGTCGGTTCCTTTGATGTCAAAATACCAAGTTTGATGACCTTGAACGGCTCCTGGGGGGTACTTTCTGATGGAACCAACAGATGGAGCCACTACTTTATCACATATGATTGGTAGCAAAGCTAGTAACTGGCTCTGATTGGTAGCATAGATATATTAAACAAGATACAGCCATGCGGCGACATAGTTCAAAATGACGTACCTTTTATTGCTGTCACTGTCAGTGCTTGAATTACGTATAGCGCTATCCTTTAGAGAGGTACCTTTGCTTGCATAGAAAAAATTTGTTGGTGGCACTGTAAGTCTATGTCAAATTCGAGGTTAGCAGGTTAGGTTTTGCGTCAGTTTTGACACAAACTGACGCAAAACCTAACCTGCTAACTTCGAATTTGACGTAGACTTGCAGTGCCACCAACAAATTTTTCAAAATAGAATTTTTTACTGTTCCACTTTTCTATGCAAGCAATGGTACTTTGATGCGATATTGAGAGAAATTCGAACAAAATACACGCACCGATGGAAGGATAAATCTTCATAAAAATGACTATAAGAAATGAAATACAGAATACAAGTCCTCATTTTGATTATAAATATTAATTGAGCTCTTTATTATTTCAATAAACTACGTGAATTACGAGTTTGGCGTAATTTGAAATTTTAATGACACTTCAAAACAAAGCACTCGAAATTCGTGTGACTTACGGCTAACTAGTAAAAAGAAAAAACAAATACATTACATGCGTGGCAGAATGAAATGGAGAGATGTACCGAATTCTTTGATATGTTTTCTAAGCACGAACATACGTTTACAGCGCATGGCTGTATCTTGTTTAATATATCTATGATTGGTAGAATTTTGTGCTGCCATCTGATAGCCAAGTTTAGAAATACCCCCCGAATTACTGTCTTAGGCACTCTGGACAGGTTTCAATATTTGGCATGAGTGTCTCTACTTGTTTGATATATGTACGCTGTCTATACCATCAGAGAATTTCCTTGAAACTTTACGTGATAAGAGAACTTGCATTGTACTATTATTTCCCTACTCTTCTCCCAACTTAAAGTTGATCATTCCCACCATGTAGCTCGATTTGTTTGTAAAAAGACCAAAGTTCTATTCCTCCACAGCATCCAATTTAGGTGAATACAAGCAAGCTGTAGCCAACAAACTTGTTTTTTTTTTAAGTTTGTATACCCTCGTTGGCTTCTTGTAATCTTCTTCAAATTGTCTATTTGCTTATATTTGTACCACGAACTTAAATCATGAATTTCTAATCTTTACTGCAGTGCTATGCCTGTTTCTCAAGACTGTAGTTGAAGTCGTCCCGCTCTGACGTAACCTTCTTTCATCCGGAATCTGGACTTCTTTTAAAGGAATCTATCTTCTGATAACGTTGAATAAGCCTTTCATTCTTAAACTTTGAGCAGCATAACACTGAATTTGCACATCCTCAACTAAAACAACAACTTTTGTTGCTTGTGTTACCCCATTGTTCATTTAAAAGAAAACTTGTAGTAGTTGTAATGTAATAGATACTGCTTCATTACTAAGGTATTACGAACAATTGTGGCAGATTTAACACCATCACTCTTAAATTAAATTGGGGGATTGATTTTTTTGGTGGTACTATTCTGGCCAAAAAATTTCGCATGGTTCGTCTGCCTTGCGCATGTATGGTTTTATCAAGTGGATTAAAGTCACTCAATTGGCAGTTGTATAATTGACATTTTGCCTTCAAAACTTAAAATTCCGAATCATATTCTCCGAAAAAGGCTTTGCTATCGCAAAACTACAAGAGGGATGGTCACTGCAATGTGTGGCCGATGAAGTTTGTTGCGGAAGAAGCACTATTTTATAACATAACCTGAACAAGCTAGTAATACGACGCTAACCCCAAAATGTGAAAATGACAAGTAGTCAGATACTCACTAAGCCACTGTATATAAAACCAAGTAACTAGATTAAGTATCGTGCTAAATTTTTGGGCTGCAATAGTACATAATCATTCCGAGACAGTGGAAAAAGTCCGATAAAAAAAACCCTCCTAGTTATTTGAAAGCTTCTTACATCAAATTATTATAACTTATTCAACTAAAACTAGTTTCATATAGCATAAAAGAATTCACCTCATGTTATACAGTAACAGCAAATCTCAACATCAAATGCTATTAATTTCCATCTTTGTACTTCAGCTACTTCTGACAATCCGATACGATCAAAACACTGGTCGCCGTACGGATGCCATTACTACCCCGACCCTGAAGCATTTCCCTCACCCCGCCTGGATACTCTGCCCGATGAGCCCTTAAAGCGAGGAGAACAGTATTACTTAGATTTAGCAGGAAACATTCGCAAGGGCCCTGTGGGGGTGGGGTACACTTGCTATTGTGCTCCATTGTTCCGGCATCTGGAGGCCCGTCTGGAGAAAGATAAGCGTGAGCTGCAGAGGGCACAGATGCGTCTCGGCCAGAGGGTAGCTGGCCTGGAGCAGAGACTTAGTCGTGGGGTCCACGGTCGCAGGTCTGAGAGAGTGATCAACACTAGAGATAGCCAGCCACCCAGTCTGCCACGCTCGAGGAGTCTTGAAATGTTGGACAAGATAGATGAAGCTGCTCCTTTACAGGCTACAAGGTAGGCCAATAGTAAAAATTAGAAATTACATAGCTGTATGAGGGTTTTTCGAGAAGTCCAGTTTATTGATTTAGAACAAATAACGACAGATCAATAAACAAAACAATTAGAGCAGGCTGTGATATGTGTTATACGTTTGGCAGTACTGAAGTGTATTGTTAGTCTATGTCAAATTCGAGATTTGTAGGTTAAGTTTTACGTCAGTCTGTGTCAAACAACAAACAAAACCTAACCTACTAATCTCGAATTTGACATAGACTGACAATACATTTCAGTACTGCCAAACGTATAACACATATCACAGACTGCCTTAATTGATTTTTTTATTGCTCTGTCTGTATAACTTTATATGCGTTTTCATTTATTATACGAAAGCTTTAGTAATAGCTTTATTAAATATTGATCATTCTTTGGTTTTAATTGCTAATAACTTCTATAACTTTCTCTCCTATGGAATGCAGGTGTTTATACCTTTTACTGAAAACAATTTCTAGCTTTAAATTTCAATCCATACAGCCCTATTTTTTTTAAGCATACTGTTGCGACTGTACGTACTATAATGCAGCAATTTACATGTTTTATTATGTGACATTATCGATTCTCCATCCATAGTTAACCTAACAAAAACAAATTTATGGAAATATCGGGCGCATTGTATAAATATCCAAGTAACAATTTTATCCAATACTAAAATAGGTATTCTTCCTCTTCTTAAAGCTTTTATAATGCCTACATCACCAACATGAATAAGTTATGGTCAATAAAACTTGCTTTCAAAACCATTAATGATAACTATTCTTATGATCATTAGTTCCAGAATATAAATATCATTTTATTTCTGTCAAAGGTAGATTCCTTTAAATTGCCAGCTCTAACATTTACTGTTGATTCACATGCAGTTACAATAAGTTGTTTATTTTTAGTTTTAAACCAGCGTTTGTTCTTCCTGCTCTTTTACATATACAAGGTGCGTTTCGGTACTACCAAGATTGATGCTAGAAGGCAACATCTATTGGTGCTATATATTATAGCATAGTTTTATCCCTCTGCTATGTACAATTTCAGAGAACAGAGAACACCATGAAGCAGAGAGCAATGATTAAATTTCACGCAGAACTTGGTATAACAACCATAAAATGATATGAAATATTATACCAACTGTATAACGACAAGGGTCTTTGAGTGGTATAAATAATCTTATAAAGGCCAGGCATCAAAGGACGATAAAGACCTGCTCCAGAACCTCAAACATTTTGCATTCTTGAAATAATTTTAAAAGCACATGATTTCATTGCCAAAGTTTGAAGTGGTACCATTAGGATTGTCGCAGACGTCTGAGGCATAGCTAACAGCACTGTCCTTCCAACTTTCGCAACAATGGACCCAGCCATGGATCCGTACTTATACGTGAGTTTTTACCACGCAAACAAGTCTGTACTTAATCACCCATTATATTCCCAAAACTTAAAATGACACTGAAAGAGTGGTATTTTGAATATATCGATACTATCAAACAGGCCATGATGCATGCTTGGAAGACCATAGTTCCAATTACTTTAAACCATTCCAAGTAATGTACAGGGTGGGCCAACGAAAACTGACTGATACAAAACACAAATAACTGTTGCAATTATTAAATTTTTAAAGAAAATATAATTTGTGGACATTTTTGAGAACTATATTTGAAATATTGCGTCTCTCAAATGCCCCTCATTCTACTGTTGACAAATTGTGACTCTTTTTAAAGCATTTTCCATTACTGATTGCAAGGTTTTTGCCCCCAAATTTCTTATTTTGGCATGAATATTCTGCTCGAGTTGTTGAACACAAAGTAGCCCCACAAAAAGAAGTCAGGTGCCGTCAAATCTGGTAAATGAAGAGACCTACCGAAGTAAGAATTTCCTGAGCTGAGTCTCTGGCTGTGTGCACAATGGCTCCATCCTGCTGAAACCATATGTTATGATTGTCTTCGATTACCTCTGACATTCTGGAGATGCTCAATTGGGCAGAACACCGACAAGTGGAGACAGATGCATCTTCATTCACACTCTGCCGAATCGCAGACCGACAAGCATTTGTTCTTGGATGATGTGCAACTGTGCCCCGCTACTCAAAACAAGAGTTGAAGTTTCCAGGGCCGCAGTCTCACTGAGCCACCACTAGCCAGCAACAGCCATCAACTAAAATTCCCGCATACGTAATGATATGCGGCTGGTCTCACTGAGTCACCGCTAGCCACTGACCGCCACCAACCAGTTTGAAATTTCTAACCTGCTCGAATTTTGGTAAACGATGGACGCTGCTGGTTAGTGATAACACTTCTGAAGAGACCTATATTTCCAAATCACAAAGTAAATAAACATCTGAGTACATATACTGCTGCGAAAACTGTGAAGTTTTATTTCGCATTTGACGTTTGATAGATTCTAAAAACTCGTTCACCATAAAATGTATTCGTACGATTAAATGTACCAATCGAATGGCGGCTGTAGTTCATGTAGCCTCTCTCCAGTATAATATTTCCTGTGCAGGCGCAATGCAACCATGCAACGGATTTTTTCTCTAATAAATGCGTCATCTAAACATCTAAACAAACAGCTTTAAAAGTAGAGACGATGCGTGCAATGTTAATTTCAAAATTTAATAAGCTGTGAAAATGTCTACGAAACATTAATAGAACACCCAGAACTAGAAGTGTCACAGCATTAACAAATATAATTTTTGCAATACCTGCATAGCAATTATAGTAGATTATGCAATAAGGGAGAGAAATGCGTTATTTTGCTGAGGTGCAATTTCTGACTCGAGGGCGAAGCCCGAGAGTCAGAAATTGCACTGAAGCAAAATAGCATTCTCTCCGAGTTGCATATACTATTTTTTTCACGTTGCAGGAAGATTTAAAACGAAAACCCGTTTTTTTAAACGTCATTTATTGACATTTTAGTTACAATTATTTTAAAATTAGTAGCCTTTGGTAAATTTTAAAGTTGGTGGCACTGTAAGTCATTATGACAAGAGCTCACAATTATGTCAAATTCGAGGTTAGTAGCTTAGGTTTTGCGTCAGTTTATATCAAAACTGACGCGAAACCTAACCTGATAACCCCGAATTTACCATAGATTACCATAGATACAGTAACATTTTTTATTCGCAATCACATTGTAATGTGTCAATTTCATGACATGACAACAGCTGGGAACTAGATGATTACTTGAAACTAGCCAGGAAATTATTACATACCCCGAAAAATATTACATACCTGAAGAGTGGGGTGTTTCCATGGTAACAAAACATTGAGTGGGTTGTTTTCATGGTAACAAAAATATTAGCTACATCAAGATATCTATTATTCAGAATTCAATTGTAGTTATTTTTAAAATTAGATGATTGCAAATTAGTATATTACACAACGAGAGCTGTAGGAAGCATATTACACGCGAGTTGGAAAAGTTACGCACAAGCCGCGTAGCGGCGCGTGTGTAATTCCACGAGCGTGTAATTGCTCTATAGCTCGAGTTGCGTACTATACTTTTTCTACGATCACACTCATTTCGTTAAACGAAAAAGAAATATTTTATTAACTGTCAAACTATCTGTCACACCATCTTAAAAATTAGGCGGCTGCAGTCACATCCCTACACCGCTTCGTACAAACAACAGAAGCTAACTGTAACGTAATAAAAAAAATTACGTGTTAGTCATTACGTAACACTGTTTGTAACAACGAATTTACTAATCAAGTAAACAGTGCTTAATGAGCAATTTACTAATAAAGGAGTAGAAAAAATAGTATATTATACATCAAGGTAGCGAAGAGCAGTATTATAACCTGAGCGCATATTAGATACTGAGCGCGCAGCGCGAAGTATCTAAAGCGCGAAGTATATAAAACGATTCGCTACCGTGGTGTATATACTATTTTTTGCACTACCAAACGGCTTAATACCTAAATTCCCAACAAATTTCGAAAATATTTTAACTGTCAACCTGACAATACAGCTCTTTAAAACGTCAAAATTAAAATAGTCATATTTGGTAACTTAGCAATTTATTAGTTACCACGGTGAAAATTGTTTATTTTACTTTCTCTCCCTTGGTGGAGAAAATCAACTTCACGACCTAAAAATAGGCCAATAACGATGCGTTCTGAGACTAGTAGTGCAAAAAATAGTATACATACCACGGTGGAAAGTTTCATCCCTGTCTCGAGATAAAGTTAACCTCGACGCTACGCGTCTCGGTAAACTACCTAATCTCTCAACAGTAATGAAACACTTCCCACCTCGGTATGTAATATACTATTACTTTAGTCCCTAGGGGCTAAAGTAATTACTTCTGTCCCTAGAGAGTAAATGAGCTACTTTAGTCCCTGAAATAAGTGACTAAAGTGCCAACTTTAGTCTCGCAAGTGCAAAAATAATAATTATTAATCTTTTTTCCACGACCGGGAATAGAAGTCGGTTTCTATAGCATCAAAATTGTGACAGAAGTAAAACATTTACTCCCTAGAGACTAAATAAGACAAAAATTTCCCTAGGGAGTTTTCATTATGACTGACACAACAATTATGCCAAATTCGAGGTTATAAGGTTAGGTTTTGCATCAGTTTTGACACAAACTGACGCAAAGTCTAACCTGCTCACCTCTTGTCATAATGACTTACAGTGCCACCAACTTTAAAATTTACCATAGGCTACTAATTTTAAAATAACTGTAACTAAAATGTCATAAATGACATTTAAAAAAATACAGGTTTTCCGTTTTAAATCTTCCTGCAACCTGAAAAAAATAGTATATGCAACTCGGAGAGAATGCGATTTTGCTTCAGTGCAATTTCTTTCAGAAATTGCACCTCATTAAAATAACGCATTTCTCTCCCTCATTGCATAATCTACTATTTTTAGAGTTCGACAAACTTACAATTATCCACTTACTGGTTACCATGGTTACAGGGCTTTAGTATTAATTTACGTACAGTCCACCTTAACTGTAAGTGAATATTACGTGGTACCAATATACAGAGGGATAAAAAATTAACTTGGTCACGGGAGCCATTGAAAATAATTAAGCTTGCCTAGTCCGCAGCATGCTTTTTGTTGACATAGAATTGTCATGTTTTTAACTTTTAAATTTCATTTTTGACAACTTGTTTAACTTATTCACATGTAATTTTAATGGTACCTATCAATTTAATCTACAAATTTGGTTTAAATAACATATTTTTGCATATTTGTGTAACTGATTAGACTGCGAAGTCACATGAACTAATATTATAAACTAATTGTAGTTGAAATGTAACTATAAAGTTCAGTGTAGACGATGGTCATGTTTTTCATTATTTTCATTAATTTTATTTGTGATCGCCCTGTATTATGAATTGTTTATCTTTTAAGTTTTCATTGGTATAGTCTGTTCAGTAAACATAAAAACACAAAGTGGCCTTTGATTTCTAAAATTTCATGAGTGTACGTCTAGAATTCATCTTTGTCTAGCAATGTAGTTACAAAAAGTTACTAAAACAAATAGGTTAATGGTGTGATATTTATCTATAGTCTGTTCAGTAAACATAAAAACACAAAGTGGCCTTTGATTTCCAAAATTTCATGAGTGTACTTCTAGAATTCATCTTTGTCTAGGAATGTAGTTACAAAAAGTTACTAAAACAAATAGGTTAATGGTGTGACATTTATCTATAGTCTGTTCAGTAAACATAAAAACACAAAGTGGCCTTTGATTTCCAAAATTTCATGAGTGTACTTCTAGAATTCATCTTTGTCTAGGAATGTAGTTACAAAAAGTTACTAAAACAACTAGGTTAATGGTGTGACATTTATCTATAGTCTGTTCAGTAAACATAAAAACACAAAGTGGCCTTTGATTTCCAAAATTTCATGAGTGTACGTTTAGAATTCATCTTTGTCTAGGAATGTAGTTACAAAAAGTTACTAAAACAAATAGGTTAATGGTGTGACATTTATCTATAGTCTGTTCAGTAAACATAAAAACACAAAGTGGCCTTTGATTTCCAAAATTTCATGAGTGTACTTCTAGAATTCATCTTTGTCTAGGAATGTAGTTACAAAAAGTTACTAAAACAAATAGGTTAATGGTGTGACATTTATCTATAGTCTGTTCAGTAAACATAAAAACACAAAGTGGCCTTTGATTTCCAAAATTTCATGAGTGTACTTCTAGAATTCATTTTTGTCTAGGAATGTAGTTACAAAAAGTTACTAAAACAACTAGGTTAATGGTGTGACATTTATCTATAGTCTGTTCAGTAAACATAAAAACACAAAGTGGCCTTTGATTTCCAAAATTTCATAAGTGTACATTTAGAATTCATCTTTGTCTAGGAATGTAGTTACAAAAAGTTACTAAAACAAATAGGTTAATGTTGTGACATTTATCTATAGTCTGTTCAGTAAACATAAAAACACAAAGTGGCCCTTGATTTCCAAAATTTCATGAGTGTACTTCTAGAATTCATCTTTGTCTAGGAATGTAGTTACAAAAAGTTACTAAAACAGATAGGTTAATGGTGTGACATTTATCTATAGTCTGTTCAGTAAACATAAAAACACAAAGTGGCCTTTGATTTCCAAAATTTCATGAGTGTAATTCTAGAATTCATCTTTGTCTAGGAATGTAGTTACAAAAAGTTACTAAAACAAATAGGTTAATGGTGTGACATTTATCTACAGTCTGTTCAGTAAACATAAAAACACAAAGTGGCCTTTGATTTCCAAAATTTCAAGAGTGTACTACTTCTAAAATTCATCTTTGTCTAGGAATGTAGTTACAAAAAGTTACTAAAACAACTAGGTTAATGGTGTGACATTTATCTATAGTCTGTTCAGTAAACATAAAAACACAAAGTGGCCTTTGATTTCCAAAATTTCATGAGTGTACGTTTAGAATTCATCTTTGTCTAGGAATGTAGTTACAAAAAGTTACTAAAACAAATAGGTTAATGGTGTGACATTTATCTATAGTCTGTTCAGTAAACATAAAAACACAAAGTGGCCTTTGATTTCCAAAATTTCATGAGTGTACTTCTAGAATTCATCTTTGTCTAGGAATGTAGTTACAAAAAGTTACTAAAACAAATAGGTTAATGGTGTGACATTTATCTATAGTCTGTTCAGTAAACATAAAAACACAAAGTGGCCTTTGATTTCCAAAATTTCATGAGTGTACTTCTAGAATTCATCTTTGTCTAGGAATGTAGTTACAAAAAGTTACTAAAACAGATAGGTTAATGGTGTGACATTTATCTATAGTCTGTTCAGTAAACATAAAAACACAAAGTGGCCTTTGATTTCCAAAATTTCATGAGTGTAATTCTAGAATTCATCTTTGTCTAGGAATGTAGTTACAAAAAGTTACTAAAACAAATAGGTTAATGGTGTGACATTTATCTATAGTCTGTTCAGTAAACATAAAAACAAAGTGGCCTTTGATTTCCAAAATTTTATGAGTGTACTTCTAGAATTCATCTTTGTCTAGGAATGTAGTTACAAAAAGTTACTAAAACAAATAGGTTAATGGTGTGACATTTATCTATAGTCTGTTCAGTAAACATAAAAACACAAAGTGGCCTTTGATTTCCAAAATTTCATGAGTGTACTTCTAGAATTCATCTTTGTCTAGGAATGTAGTTACAAAAAGTTACTAAAACAAATAGGTTAATGGTGTGACATTTATCTATAGTCTGTTCAGTAAACATAAAAACACAAAGTGGCCTTTCATTTCCAAAATTTCATGAGTGTACTTCTAGAATTCATCTTTGTCTAGGAATGTAGTTACAAAAAGTTACTAAAACAACTAGGTTAATGGTGTGACATTTATCTATAGTCTGTTCAGTAAACATAAAAACACAAAGTGGCCTTTGATTTCCAAAATTTCATGAGTGTACGTTTAGAATTCATCTTTGTCTAGGAATGTAGTTACAAAAAGTTACTAAAACAAATAGGTTAATGGTGTGACATTTATCTATAGTCTGTTCAGTAAACATAAAAACACAAAGTGGCCTTTGATTTCCAAAATTTCATGAGTGTACTTCTAGAATTCATCTTTGTCTAGGAATGTAGTTACAAAAAGTTACTAAAACAAATAGGTTAATGGTGTGACATTTATCTATAGTCTGTTCAGTAAACATAAAAACACAAAGTGGCCTTTGATTTCCAAAATTTCATGAGTGTACTTCTAGAATTCATCTTTGTCTAGGAATGTAGTTACAAAAAGTTACTAAAACAAATAGGTTAATGGTGTGACATTTATCTATAGTCTGTTCAGTAAACATAAAAACACAAAGTGGCCTTTGATTTCCAAAATTTCATGAGTGTACTTCTAGAATTCATCTTTGTCCAAGAATGTAGTTACAAAAAGTTACTAAAACAGATAGGTGAATGGTGTGACATTTATCTATAGTCTGTTCAGTAAACATAAAAACACAAAGTGGCCTTTGATTTCCAAAATTTCATGAGTGTATTTCTAGAATTCATCTTTGTCTAGGAATGTAGTTACAAAAAGTTACTAAAACAAATAGGTTAATGGTGTGACATTTATCTATAGTCTGTTCAGTAAACATAAAAACACAAAGTGGCCTTTGATTTCCAAAATTTCATGAGTGTACTTCTAGAATTCATCTTTGTCTAGGAATGTAGTTACAAAAAGTTACTAAAACAAATAGGTTAATGGTGTGACATTTATCTATAGTCTGTTCAGTAAACATAAAAACACAAAGTGGCCTTTGATTTCCAAAATTTCATGAGTGTACTTCTAGAATTCATCTTTGTCTAGGAATGTAGTTACAAAAAGTTACTAAAACAACTAGGTTAATGGTGTGACATTTATCTATAGTCTGTTCAGTAAACATAAAAACACAAAGTGGCCTTTGATTTCCAAAATTTCATAAGTGTACATTTAGAATTCATCTTTGTCTAGGAATGTAGTTACAAAAAGTTACTAAAACAAATAGGTTAATGTTGTGACATTTATCTATAGTCTGTTCAGTAAACATAAAAACACAAAGTGGCCCTTGATTTCCAAAATTTCATGAGTGTACTTCTAGAATTCATCTTTGTCTAGGAATGTAGTTACAAAAAGTTACTAAAACAGATAGGTTAATGGTGTGACATTTATCTATAGTCTGTTCAGTAAACATAAAAACACAAAGTGGCCTTTGATTTCCAAAATTTCATGAGTGTAATTCTAGAATTCATCTTTGTCTAGGAATGTAGTTACAAAAAGTTACTAAAACAAATAGGTTAATGGTGTGACATTTATCTACAGTCTGTTCAGTAAACATAAAAACACAAAGTGGCCTTTGATTTCCAAAATTTCAAGAGTGTACTACTTCTAAAATTCATCTTTGTCTAGGAATGTAGTTACAAAAAGTTACTAAAACAACTAGGTTAATGGTGTGACATTTATCTATAGTCTGTTCAGTAAACATAAAAACACAAAGTGGCCTTTGATTTCCAAAATTTCATGAGTGTACGTTTAGAATTCATCTTTGTCTAGGAATGTAGTTACAAAAAGTTACTAAAACAAATAGGTTAATGGTGTGACATTTATCTATAGTCTGTTCAGTAAACATAAAAACACAAAGTGGCCTTTGATTTCCAAAATTTCATGAGTGTACTTCTAGAATTCATCTTTGTCTAGGAATGTAGTTACAAAAAGTTACTAAAACAAATAGGTTAATGGTGTGACATTTATCTATAGTCTGTTCAGTAAACATAAAAACACAAAGTGGCCTTTGATTTCCAAAATTTCATGAGTGTACTTCTAGAATTCATCTTTGTCTAGGAATGTAGTTACAAAAAGTTACTAAAACAGATAGGTTAATGGTGTGACATTTATCTATAGTCTGTTCAGTAAACATAAAAACACAAAGTGGCCTTTGATTTCCAAAATTTCATGAGTGTAATTCTAGAATTCATCTTTGTCTAGGAATGTAGTTACAAAAAGTTACTAAAACAAATAGGTTAATGGTGTGACATTTATCTATAGTCTGTTCAGTAAACATAAAAACAAAGTGGCCTTTGATTTCCAAAATTTTATGAGTGTACTTCTAGAATTCATCTTTGTCTAGGAATGTAGTTACAAAAAGTTACTAAAACAAATAGGTTAATGGTGTGACATTTATCTATAGTCTGTTCAGTAAACATAAAAACACAAAGTGGCCTTTGATTTCCAAAATTTCATGAGTGTACTTCTAGAATTCATCTTTGTCTAGGAATGTAGTTACAAAAAGTTACTAAAACAAATAGGTTAATGGTGTGACATTTATCTATAGTCTGTTCAGTAAACATAAAAACACAAAGTGGCCTTTCATTTCCAAAATTTCATGAGTGTACTTCTAGAATTCATCTTTGTCTAAGAATGTAGTTACAAAAAGTTACTAAAACAACTAGGTTAATGGTGTGACATTTATCTATAGTCTGTTCAGTAAACATAAAAACACAAAGTGGCCTTTGATTTCCAAAATTTCATGAGTGTACGTTTAGAATTCATCTTTGTCTAGGAATGTAGTTACAAAAAGTTACTAAAACAAATAGGTTAATGGTGTGACATTTATCTATAGTCTGTTCAGTAAACATAAAAACACAAAGTGGCCTTTGATTTCCAAAATTTCATGAGTGTACTTCTAGAATTCATCTTTGTCTAGGAATGTAGTTACAAAAAGTTACTAAAACAAATAGGTTAATGGTGTGACATTTATCTATAGTCTGTTCAGTAAACATAAAAACACAAAGTGGCCTTTGATTTCCAAAATTTCATGAGTGTACTTCTAGAATTCATCTTTGTCTAGGAATGTAGTTACAAAAAGTTACTAAAACAAATAGGTTAATGGTGTGACATTTATCTATAGTCTGTTCAGTAAACATAAAAACACAAAGTGGCCTTTGATTTCCAAAATTTCATGAGTGTACTTCTAGAATTCATCTTTGTCCAAGAATGTAGTTACAAAAAGTTACTAAAACAGATAGGTGAATGGTGTGACATTTATCTATAGTCTGTTCAGTAAACATAAAAACACAAAGTGGCCTTTGATTTCCAAAATTTCATGAGTGTATTTCTAGAATTCATCTTTGTCTAGGAATGTAGTTACAAAAAGTTACTAAAACAAATAGGTTAATGGTGTGACATTTATCTATAGTCTGTTCAGTAAACATAAAAACACAAAGTGGCCTTTGATTTCCAAAATTTCATGAGTGTACTTCTAGAATTCATCTTTGTCTAGGAATGTAGTTACAAAAAGTTACTAAAACAAATAGGTTAATGGTGTGACATTTATCTATAGTCTGTTCAGTAAACATAAAAACACAAAGTGGCCTTTGATTTCCAAAATTTCATGAGTGTACTTCTAGAATTCATCTTTGTCTAGGAATGTAGTTACAAAAAGTTACTAAAACAACTAGGTTAATGGTGTGACATTTATCTATAGTCTGTTCAGTAAACATAAAAACACAAAGTGGCCTTTGATTTCCAAAATTTCATAAGTGTACATTTAGAATTCATCTTTGTCTAGGAATGTAGTTACAAAAAGTTACTAAAACAAATAGGTTAATGTTGTGACATTTATCTATAGTCTGTTCAGTAAACATAAAAACACAAAGTGGCCCTTGATTTCCAAAATTTCATGAGTGTACTTCTAGAATTCATCTTTGTCTAGGAATGTAGTTACAAAAAGTTACTAAAACAGATAGGTTAATGGTGTGACATTTATCTATAGTCTGTTCAGTAAACATAAAAACACAAAGTGGCCTTTGATTTCCAAAATTTCATGAGTGTAATTCTAGAATTCATCTTTGTCTAGGAATGTAGTTACAAAAAGTTACTAAAACAAATAGGTTAATGGTGTGACATTTATCTACAGTCTGTTCAGTAAACATAAAAACACAAAGTGGCCTTTGATTTCCAAAATTTCAAGAGTGTACTACTTCTAAAATTCATCTTTGTCTAGGAATGTAGTTACAAAAAGTTACTAAAACAACTAGGTTAATGGTGTGACATTTATCTATAGTCTGTTCAGTAAACATAAAAACACAAAGTGGCCTTTGATTTCCAAAATTTCATGAGTGTACGTTTAGAATTCATCTTTGTCTAGGAATGTAGTTACAAAAAGTTACTAAAACAAATAGGTTAATGGTGTGACATTTATCTATAGTCTGTTCAGTAAACATAAAAACACAAAGTGGCCTTTGATTTCCAAAATTTCATGAGTGTACTTCTAGAATTCATCTTTGTCTAGGAATGTAGTTACAAAAAGTTACTAAAACAAATAGGTTAATGGTGTGACATTTATCTATAGTCTGTTCAGTAAACATAAAAACACAAAGTGGCCTTTGATTTCCAAAATTTCATGAGTGTACTTCTAGAATTCATCTTTGTCTAGGAATGTAGTTACAAAAAGTTACTAAAACAGATAGGTTAATGGTGTGACATTTATCTATAGTCTGTTCAGTAAACATAAAAACACAAAGTGGCCTTTGATTTCCAAAATTTCATGAGTGTAATTCTAGAATTCATCTTTGTCTAGGAATGTAGTTACAAAAAGTTACTAAAACAAATAGGTTAATGGTGTGACATTTATCTATAGTCTGTTCAGTAAACATAAAAACAAAGTGGCCTTTGATTTCCAAAATTTTATGAGTGTACTTCTAGAATTCATCTTTGTCTAGGAATGTAGTTACAAAAAGTTACTAAAACAAATAGGTTAATGGTGTGACATTTATCTATAGTCTGTTCAGTAAACATAAAAACACAAAGTGGCCTTTGATTTCCAAAATTTCATGAGTGTACTTCTAGAATTCATCTTTGTCTAGGAATGTAGTTACAAAAAGTTACTAAAACAAATAGGTTAATGGTGTGACATTTATCTATAGTCTGTTCAGTAAACATAAAAACACAAAGTGGCCTTTCATTTCCAAAATTTCATGAGTGTACTTCTAGAATTCATCTTTGTCTAGGAATGTAGTTACAAAAAGTTACTAAAACAACTAGGTTAATGGTGTGACATTTATCTATAGTCTGTTCAGTAAACATAAAAACACAAAGTGGCCTTTGATTTCCAAAATTTCATGAGTGTACGTTTAGAATTCATCTTTGTCTAGGAATGTAGTTACAAAAAGTTACTAAAACAAATAGGTTAATGGTGTGACATTTATCTATAGTCTGTTCAGTAAACATAAAAACACAAAGTGGCCTTTGATTTCCAAAATTTCATGAGTGTACTTCTAGAATTCATCTTTGTCTAGGAATGTAGTTACAAAAAGTTACTAAAACAAATAGGTTAATGGTGTGACATTTATCTATAGTCTGTTCAGTAAACATAAAAACACAAAGTGGCCTTTGATTTCCAAAATTTCATGAGTGTACTTCTAGAATTCATCTTTGTCTAGGAATGTAGTTACAAAAAGTTACTAAAACAAATAGGTTAATGGTGTGACATTTATCTATAGTCTGTTCAGTAAACATAAAAACACAAAGTGGCCTTTGATTTCCAAAATTTCATGAGTGTACTTCTAGAATTCATCTTTGTCCAAGAATGTAGTTACAAAAAGTTACTAAAACAGATAGGTGAATGGTGTGACATTTATCTATAGTCTGTTCAGTAAACATAAAAACACAAAGTGGCCTTTGATTTCCAAAATTTCATGAGTGTATTTCTAGAATTCATCTTTGTCTAGGAATGTAGTTACAAAAAGTTACTAAAACAAATAGGTTAATGGTGTGACATTTATCTATAGTCTGTTCAGTAAACATAAAAACACAAAGTGGCCTTTGATTTCCAAAATTTCATGAGTGTACTTCTAGAATTCATCTTTGTCTAGGAATGTAGTTACAAAAAGTTACTAAAACAAATAGGTTAATGGTGTGACATTTATCTATAGTCTGTTCAGTAAACATAAAAACACAAAGTGGCCTTTGATTTCCAAAATTTCATGAGTGTACTTCTAGAATTCATCTTTGTCTAGGAATGTAGTTACAAAAAGTTACTAAAACAACTAGGTTAATGGTGTGACATTTATCTATAGTCTGTTCAGTAAACATAAAAACACAAAGTGGCCTTTGATTTCCAAAATTTCATAAGTGTACATTTAGAATTCATCTTTGTCTAGGAATGTAGTTACAAAAAGTTACTAAAACAAATAGGTTAATGTTGTGACATTTATCTATAGTCTGTTCAGTAAACATAAAAACACAAAGTGGCCCTTGATTTCCAAAATTTCATGAGTGTACTTCTAGAATTCATCTTTGTCTAGGAATGTAGTTACAAAAAGTTACTAAAACAGATAGGTTAATGGTGTGACATTTATCTATAGTCTGTTCAGTAAACATAAAAACACAAAGTGGCCTTTGATTTCCAAAATTTCATGAGTGTAATTCTAGAATTCATCTTTGTCTAGGAATGTAGTTACAAAAAGTTACTAAAACAAATAGGTTAATGGTGTGACATTTATCTACAGTCTGTTCAGTAAACATAAAAACACAAGTGGCCTTTGATTTCCAAAATTTCAAGAGTGTACTACTTCTAAAATTCATCTTTGTCTAGGAATGTACTTCCAAAAAATTACTAAAACAAATAGGTTAAGTGTGTGACATTTACTACTATCTGTCATAAATATTCTAATAACTACTTTTAAGTATATTATACAAATACTGTTTGGATACTATTGACGTAGCGTTTATTCATAGGTATATTTATTAAATTTTATACAAGTTCAGATGAAAATTGCTAGAAAAATATCTACTTTGACACTGACAATGAGAAATAATAACACCCGTATTCATAGTCGTTCGCCAGCGGATTGCCGGTGACTCTCCGCAGTTTCGTTGTGAATAGTATGTTGGCGGCACTGTACGTCTATGTCAAATGCGAAGTGATCAGGTTAGGTTTTCAGTCAGTTTTGACAGAAACTGACACAAAATCTAACCTGCTAACCTCGAATTTGACATAGACGTACAGTGCCGCCAACATACTATTCATAACGAAACTCTGGCGAGTCGCCGGCGATCCGCTGGCGAACGACTATGAATACGGGCGTTAGTGTCATTTTTAAATTCAAATCTGCCTTTATACAGGTGTGGCAAACCTTTGCAAAACAAAATACAGAATCCCTAATAGAAAAGTTATATGCACATGCCAACTTCAAAAAAATTTAAATGTTTTTATGTTTAGTGAATGCCCTATAGCAACTGTCATAAATGTTGTAAATAATTACTTTTCAGAATATTATGCAAATATTGTGTCAGATACTATTGACGTGGCGTTTATTAATGTGTTTTTATTACATTTTATAAAAGTCCAGGGGACAATTTCCAGAAAAATATCTACTTTGACACTGAAATTAATTGTCATTGACTGTCATTTTTAAATTCAAACCTTTGCAAAACAAAATAAAGAATCCCTAGTATACAAAGATTGTATGCATATGCCAACTTCAAAAAAATTAAAATGTTTTTGTGTTTATTGAATGCCCGATACAGTTTTAGCCTACCTAATTTATTAAACTACAAAATGTCATTTTGACATGCCGTTGTTAATTCAATTGTAACTCATTATTCATTACTTTTCTTTGCTTTTCACAGGCATTGCAAAAAATTATGTACTAACCGCGAACTATAAGTGACACTTACAGTTCATGGATACGTAAGGACCATACATTTCTTTTATTGTATAATTTGCATATATTTTGTTAACTCCCCCCTCTCCTTTCGGACCCCTCCCCCGCAGAGTAATCATGTCCCGCATTGCGGTCTTCAGTACTTGGCAGCCTTAACCGCAAAGCATTGTCTTAGTTGTGGATGGTGATGGCTCAGTGTGACTGCTGCCTAATTGTGTTTAAACTTGGAGCTGTTCTAATACAGGGTGCGGCAGCAAATCTTGCTGATTTGAAAGGTCAATAAAACAAAAAGTTTTATATTTATTGTTTTAATTCTTTTTTCTCGTGTTCCTACATTACACAATTTTGAAAATAATATCCGGCAAGTGATGCCCCTCATTGTCAATACACTGAGTTACTCGATTTCTGAAATTCCAGTCGACTCTGTCGAGCATAGCGATGGGTATGCGGTTCATTACTTGAAGAATACTCTTCTTCAAGTGGGCTAGGGTCCGTGGACAATCGGTGTAAACAATAGATTTCAGATATCCCCATAAAAAGAAGTCGCAAGTGGCTAAATCGGGCGAGCGCGCCGGCTACGGAAGATTGCCCCTCAAGGAGATCAAGTGCCTGGGGAAGTTTTCCCGCAAAACACGCACTGCAATTTGAGCTGTGTGTGCCATGGTTCCATCTTGCTGAAACCACACATGCCCAACATCAATTTCTTCAAGATTGGGCACAAAAAAGTTCTTAATCATGTTGACATATGGCTCAACATTTTGTGGTGTTCTAACGGGCCGTGGTAACCCTATTCTTCTTCTTTGCACATTTCCAGTTCTCCTGAAGGTGTCCACCCACGAAACAATCCATTGACGGCCAGGAACAGGACCTCGGGTAGGAATATTGAAGTGTGCACGAAATGCACGCTGCATGGCGACGATTAACCGGCCGTTAGAAAAATAGGCCTCTACTGCAAACGCCCGTTGCTCCTTCTGCCAATGCTTTATCGCCACTGAAGCTGATGGTAAACAAACTTCCCGATCCACCTCTTCAAATGAGACCATCCCCACCCTCGGTCTACTATGCCTCCCTTCAAAGCGCTCTCTTCAAATCAGCAAGTTCCATTGCTGCACCCTGTATTAAAAGAGATATTTTGGAAGAATACAAAAATCAGTGATGTTGACAAGTAATTGCATAGATAGCCATCATAAAACTACATAAAATGCTTTATAGCCTGAAAAAAAATCGTAAAAAACTAAAAAATTACGAATATTTAAAACAGCCAGTCTTCGTTAGCACACCTAGTATAACGCCACAAGGTGACCAGCTTGAATAAATAGTGTACTTGTCTTTGTTTTACTGCATCAGTCTCGGTAGAATACAAACGCTCTTTTTCTTTCTTTTTACATTTAGAATATCTTTGTATGCAATTTTTATTATTCATTTTTGGGAATTTTGTCACGTCAGAATGGTTTCTACTTTTTGAAAAAGTTTTACTGTAGGTACTTTATGTATGTTGGTCATTCTTTAAAACCACTTCTCAAAAGAGGCAGAAATTTTGTTTCGAACTCGAGATTTTTGCAGAAATATTCATTTTTGTGTCTTCTGATTCAGAAAAAAATGTTTCAAAGTGATGTGTCTGTGAGTTTGTTTGTGTCCTCTTTACAGGCCAGATGGTTTAATCAATCAGTCTCAAATTCTTTGCCTTTTAATATAAATTGGGAGGTCTTGAGAGGTGACTCTTGGTTAAAATTGGGTAACCAGAAGTGGTACTTTACTGTTCCGTTTTTCGGGAAAATTTTATAGTTGTTTCATAAAAATTAAATTTCAGAGAACAAGATCATATACCATGCAATTTTCTACAAATTTTGTTTAAAAGGTTTTTCGGTAAGAAGTAGTTTTTGGAAAAATCGTACATTAAGAGAATTGTGTAGTGACCACACCTCATTTAGGACTATAAATCAAAGACTCATCACCCATAACAATATTAAACACACATGCTTAGAAGATTCTTCATCGAACTTTTCTAACATAAATCTGCACCAGTGTGCGTGTGCTTGTATTTGTTCTTCGGTTAACAAATGTGATATCCACCGACTTGCCAGCTTCCTCACACCACTTATAAAATTTAAAGTTTGTCTGTAGACACTTGAATCCCACCCTGTGAAAGTTGTAACTGGAAACTGTGCATGCTTGTAGATTAAAGCTGCTTGACTTCTCTAGGAACTGTTCATACGTGTGTGACTAGTGGAGTCGTTTATTACCAGTCAATCTATCTCTGAGAAATTTTAATAATTTTAAAAACTCCTAGTTTGAAATGAAAACAGCATCATCTGCTCCCTCGTCAAACTTTCACTCCTCATCCCATTATTCATTTAGGTTCTTAGATTATGCAGCTTCATTTAATTCGGTTGTTTTTTCTGTCATCCATTAAGCAGACTGGGCCATTTTATTTAAAAAATCACGAGTTTAACTAAACTATTTTCTTTGTTATTTAAATGACTAGAAGACAAATAATTACATAAATATAGTAGAAACGTTACACCAAAACCCTCAACAGTAGTTGTTGCTCTGTCTCGCAAGAAACTTCAAACTACCCTGTACACGTACATCAAGTCTTGCCACGAATCGCTTTCAATGTTTATACGATGATATATTGAATTCATAGAGTGGTATTGCTGGATCGAATGCCTAGTCTAGCGATACTGCTCTCGCTGGTGTACAGACACTGACATGTGGTCTATAGACCTTCTTTAAACTGAGCTTTCTATGTATGCAAATGTTTTTGTTTTTATTGTTAGCCCTCGTAATTAACGTAACAGGGATTGGTTGCCTTTCTACTAAATTGTAAGTATTGTTTGTGTTTATCCATTTGTTTTCAGTCACATATTGAATTCTTTACATCTTATTCTGGTTTCTTCTTTTTGATAAAGCGCTATCTTTAATAATAGCTTCTATTCTGCCCAATTTTCTATTCATGACTTTTGTCAATATTTTCATACTCCTACTTTGTGCCTTTTAGGTATAAATTTCTTATTTAAACTAGTAGTTATTTATCTACTTTGGTGATACACGTGAATTATGTGATTTATAACTCACGTGTGACTTATGACCTATATAATTCAACTGAAATTGGCATCATTATAGAGTCATAATAAGGAGTTGTTGGATAAATAAATATATAAATAATCATATGAGTGTTTTGGAAAGACAATCATTTTAATTATTTTAATAACTATGCACGTTTACTATTCAATACTAATATTTAGATCATGATTAATTTACTACATTTTTGTAGGAGTATGGATGAATTGGAGCAATCGGACGAAAATGAAATGGAAGAAAACCGGCCAAGTGTAAAAGAACTGGTAGCACGAATCCAACAGCAACAGGCAGCAGCAGCCAGCATCAACACTACAGGTGAAAATAGTGAAAGCAGTGACGATGAAGACAGTCCAATGCGCATGATTCAACATCGGGGGCCCATGGGGAGTAGCAACCTTGTATTTACACCTGCAGATCCAAACCCCAACTACGAAAACGTACCCAACGGTGCCCCCAGAAGCAGAATGGGCGTGTATAGTCCCACCACCATGGGTCCTCCTCTGGTGGATTCTAGTACCAGCTATATTGAGCCAAATGTGCGAATACAAGAATCGAGCGTGCGGATTAACCCGAATCCTCGTATTTACACATCTAGCGCTCGGATACCGGTTCATTACAGCCAGCAGAGTGTGGGGTTTGGCGAACCGGAAGTAAGGACGTATGAACCTAATCCAAAATTTTACGAACAAAACGTTAATATGAGGTTTGCTAAGTTGCGTATGCTGGATAATACAAAAGTGTTTGAAAGTGCAAAGGGTGGACATGAAGGCAGTTCGCGAATGCTAGATTCGAATAAGATGTTTGAAAGCACTGCAAGGATGTTGGAAAATCCTCACGATGTGATTGATCGGGACACAAACAATGATTCAGGTTATTCTACTAAAGTTTATGGTAGTTCTAAAGGTAACTCACCGTGTTTATCAGGACAAACGGATAATGAATGTTTAGGTGCATCCAGTTTAGTGTAATTTATAATTATTACTTAAAACCAAAAATGTATGATTTCCAAAGGATGGATGGACTGTTAAGAATAAAAAAGCCAAATCAAATGATTGCATTTGAGTAATGAAACAAATGAAGTATGCCATTTTATTGTAAATATTTATGAAACTTAGTTATTTCAGTGACGTTGTATAAAGTAGTTTTAAGATAATATAAAAATTCCCTGATTATTTTGTTCACTTTGTTTGGAATTCAAATTGTTTACGTACCACAATTGATAGGGTTTAATAGTAAACGCTAAGAACTGTATTAAATCTCAAACTAAGTTTGGGATTGGTGCTAAAGCCAGTGCCTTATTTATTGCTAAAA
>OW679200.1:75962116-76219884 GCA_940337035.1 Agriotes lineatus | reverse complement strand
CCTGCAGATGTGGCCAATAAGAACGCAGCTAAGCCTCGCATGACACGGCGAAGAAGACCGCGTGCGAGTGAGACCGACTGATGTTTTTAATATTTAAAGAAGGGTATCTCGCTTGCTCTCATTGACTGTGTTTTTAAATATGTTGAAAACAAGCGTTCTTACACGCGATGAGACAAACAGCTGCACTAAACAGTGGCATAGAGATTCTAGCCGTACGCCAGACTTGGATCTTTGAGATGCAAATAGCTGAAGCGTTATATGATAAACTATTACTGAAACGGAGCCGATATACAGGCAAACTCGCCAACTTGGTACCAAAACTGCTCCAAATGGTCACGTAACGGTACAACAAAAATGGCCTGACAAATGTTGAAGAATTGCAAGAAGGAGTTCAAACTGCTTGCCAAAGAATTTGAAAGATGCATGCATCTTTGAACATGTGAGACAATGTATGATGCGTCGTGCTAATGCTTGCATAGCATCCAATAGACAACACTTTGAACATCTTTTGTAACGAGAATTGTATTAATATTATAACTACAGTCGCGGCCAAAAAAAACGGGTTACTTTTTTTGACCTAACTCTCAAATTGCGAAAACAATGACTGACACTGACAGTTCTAATTAATAAATGTCATCAAAAGTCATTATTCAGATGACAATGACGATGACTTTTGATGACATATATTAATTAGAATTGTTTTTGCATTTTGAAAATTAGGCAAAAAAAGTCCCAGGCTTTTTGGCCGCGACTGTATCTTACTTAAATTAGGCTAAATAAATTGCAATTCAACTATTTCTTTTCTTTCATAAATAAAAGTGCTATATCTCGGAGGGTGTGCGAATATAGTGTTCGAAGTATTTTTTAATTGTTTTGGAGTATACAATCACTCCTCAAGTGTTGAGACGCGTTTTAGCAGACACCCTGTATAGTTACAATATTATCCCCTTCAAAGTAATCCCCTCTCCTATCCCTACACCGCACCATCCGAAGTTGCCACTATTGGAACTATTGGAAGCAATGTTGTAGGTCGTTTGTCTACCAGCTGTTCACGAGCACTGTCGATTTTTCTTTTACGTCGTCCAGCGTCGCACAGCGGCATCCTTTTAAGAGAGACTTGAATTTTGGGAATAAGTAGAAGTCGCAGGGTGAAAGGTGCGGTGAATAAGATGGGTGTTGCAGCACAGGAATATTGTGTTTGACCAAAATTGCTAGCCTACACCGACAGCACGTTGTGAGCTGGCACGATGTAGCGTCCAACCACCTTTTTTTTTCAGAGTTTTGATCTTTTCCTTCACACTTTTTAACAATGTTTGTAAGACCAAATGACGATCGTTTCGAAAGACATCCTTGATTTTTTCGTCCGTACTCGAAGTGCTAGAGCGCGGATTGTCGTGAACGAGTTCAACCAGATATTTCACTTGATGTCACTGAACTATTAATTAAAATTTTCTTATAATGCTCAAAAATTGGTGGAATTTTTTCTTAATATTGGTATTTCTGTCCAAATACAAATTCATGTACAAAAATTGATCTCCTTGAAATCCAACTACACTATTTCTTTCAAATTTCTTTATCCAAAAGAACATAAACCCCGAAAGAAGAGGGCATTTGTCTACATCACGTCGATCAGTTCGGTTGTGCGGACTACCTTTAAACATTTTGACTTAGATTTTGCTGGTGGTGTTTTGATTATACGGTGATCAGGCTGTATGTCCAACCAATCGTCGATGTGCGTCTTGGTGGTTCAGCCAAATTTAATCCGCACCAATCATCCCAACCCTTTCCCTGCATTTAAAAGATAAGTTAAAGTTTTAACTCTGAAACTTTCTTATCGTCTGTATTTCATGGTTCTTCTGAAGCCGAATATCACAACCTAATTTGTATCTGCGTAATGTTGATTGTTTTGTTAAAAATATACGCGTTTTCCAACTTTCTTTTGGTTGTTGTCGAGTTTCAAGCGAAAGTGCTTTGCTTGCAAAGATCTGTTACCCACCAAAGTACGATTAGGGCATTATGAATTTAGGTAAATTTTTATGACCATCAGCCAAGACGCTTTTAGAGCTTAAACCACAGAGTACTATACTTAAATGTAGTACTCCTTGCTTACACAAAGAAAGACATCTATTTACTCCAGCGGTCCCGAACAAGTATAAGTTGAATTTAATTTTAGAGCTACGTTTTTGATGTGTTTGCTTGCCTTATTTTCTTGTTAACTATCAATGGCACCTTCACTTCTATATAAAAATATATTTCGCGCTTTGTTGTAATCAACAGATTCCAGGAAATGTTAACCTTAGCTAATTCTACGTTGTCGGATGTCACTAATGATGTTCTACTAATTTTACTCCGGCAAAATATGTGCAAAAGACACCGAATTCGTAACGATCAACACTGCTTTCGGGTACCGTCAACCGGGAAAAAGTCGAACAAAAAATTAAGTTTTTTCGCCAGAGCACCTAAACGGCTTGACACTTTTGTACAAAAATAAAAATATTTTTTTCTTCTTTTTTAGTAGTTAAAAATTGATCGATTTTACCCCGTGGTGTAAATATATGTGTATTTCTTGTTATTTTATACAGTAGGTCTTTTGCATATGAGTAGATCAATAAGGCACCTTAGTTAATATGTAGAAAATGGCAAGATGTTTAAAATATCACGGCCGACTAAATTAAATAATGTATTTGTACATGTAATATAGGTGGCCATGACAATACTAAACTAACGTAGGTGTTTTTTTTGTTTATTATTGATGATTTACTGCAATTGTTATTAGATATTTAGAAACGCGATTTATCCATCATTTACCATTAGCTAGTAAGTTGCATTATTGTTACAAACATGTGATTCAATAATTTTAGAACGTTGTTGGGGTATATCATCTAACATTGAACATAACGAAGAAAGCATAAGTGCATGTGTACTGTCTGGATTGGTTGGCCACAAACTTACATACCTAGGTACTAACTGGGTGTATGCATTGGTAGATAAGTACAATTTTCAAACCCTCTTGTTGCCAACTAATCGCTTGTATTTTTTTTGCATAGTGATCATGAAAGTCGTCTTTTTTTAACGAAAAATCGTATTGAAAGTACCATTTTTTAAGGCACAATCGTGAAAAAAATACACTTTCCAAACTATTTTATTGAAATGTCAATTTGACAGTTGTAAATTCCGAAGTCCTTTTCAACTAAATTTCGAGTTACTTACAAGAGATCACTATGCAAAAAACTACGTGTACAACACGTTTTGAAGTCCCTTTTTTCATTCATTTGCTTGATTAACGAGTGCAAATTCATGAAAAAAAGTATGACTTTCAAAACTTGTACAAATTCTATTAAATGAATCCTGTATGTATGGCATGTGTACAATATTTGTAATTGTCTAATAATATTTCGGTAAGTAAATGACTGACAATCATTCTCAATATGAATATTCTCATTTCAGAAACGTGACAGAATTTCAAGTGCAGCATTTGATGGAACAGCACTGACGTGTTTTGTGCGATTCTGCAGTTTTTCCACCTGCTTGAGGTACTTATATAGATTTAAATGAATTGTCATTAGAATATGGGGAAAAGGGAAAATTTCACTTTTTACTGGAGTTGAAAAGCTAAGTCTTTGTTGTTCATTCTAGTTTTAACCCTTTCATTGCAGCTTCCGTTTTACCATGGTGCTTGCCCAGTGCGGCTGCGTTAAGGCTCTGCATATCTGTACGGTTTACCGCATTTAACACATTGCTCATGGTGACGTACTTATTTATTTTCCGCATTTGAGCTTTTCTTTTTATTCAAAATTTTACTTGTAAATAATTGATATTTTACAGTTGTTTATATAACTAACAAAGATTCGATGCATACTAAAAATGCATAAGAAAACCTCGCACAACGTTAAAAACAACATATACTTTCTTAGTACCTAACTAATAATTTTTATTAGTTCCTCTAGCTTTTAGGATGTGTCAAATGGCAGATTAGGACCTATTTGAAATATATTTCAAGAGAAATTTTCCAATTCCCAATATACAGACACCACTTCTTGTGTATTTTTATGGTGTTCGCAGTGAAGGGGTTAATTGTTAATTCGTTGATAATGAGGACAGATTGTTCCTCGAAATGTTAAATTTTTAATCATTTTAATTTTGGAGGGTGGCAAAATACCTATTGAACAGCATGAATTATATCACACCACAAAATGGTTTCAGAGATTATCTTATTAGACTGTTTCAATTTCAAGTCATGTGGACAAATAATACAGTTAATGCAGTTCAAATGTAGTTTTATACAGTGCAGTGTGTAGACACTAGACAGTGGTCATATTTTTCATTGGCTCCGGTGATTAATTTTATTTTTGATTGCTCTGTATAATCTTTAATGGAAACTATAGCAGATTTTGCAACCATCTGAAAAATTGTTTTTCTTCAAACGGCAGTAAAATATGGCATTATACTGCTGGATTGATGATGTTAAACTGTCACTTTATTGCCAAGCGGCAGATAATATTATCTGCCGCTGACGAGATCAAGTAATTTTCTTCGAATTTTGTTCACAAAGTTGTAAATAATTTGTTATCAAAACGTTTGAAGAAAAAATACTATATGTTATTCGGAGCAAAAGTATCTTTATGTGGCTCGGCTGTACCCGTCCAGCCTCGCCACATAAAATATAACTTTTGCTCCTAATAACATAATATACTATTATTTATAATAATGTAAATGAGGGTTGATATACTTACACCTATACTAAATTTCAAATAAACATACAGTACCTGGAACTAAGTAGTAATCATAACTATGGCCGTGACTGATCCAAACTAAGTTATCATTACATCTATCTGAAAAACAATTTTTTTTTAAATTGTCAATTTAACATTCGATATGAATCTTTCTAAAAATATAAAAGGAAAACCGATAAATAGTGGACTGTGACGAGAAGTGCAATATAAAGAAGATAAAGATAAAGATTTTATTCCACTTATATTTTCCTCTAATGTAAAACTGAGTTTTAGAGTAACTGTACATAAGATAAGAGTAGAGCAGAAGATGACATTTAGGGAGCCATCATGCGAAGTTAGTTACAATTTCACAGTCGACTACATCAATAGTGCGATGTTAGTTACAACTGTCGTAGGTTATAGTTGACTATAAATTTAGTATTTAGCCTTGGTAAGAAGTTGACATTTTGTGCGATTTATGCCATATTAGTATACTGGCTGTTTCCTAAAAAACGCCGCAACCCATAACTCTGTTGTTTTAAATTTTAGACCCAATAAACTATATATATTCTTAAATGGCAAGGCAAGAGCTACCTTTTGACATCGCCCGTTCGTAAATATCTTTCAACTGTTTTGAGCACCGATGTTCAACTTTTTTATTTTAAATAGAACACCCTGTATATTTTTACATATTTGGATTCAGGATGAAATTCTGCATGCAGTAGTATGCTTCATTTGTTTTTTGGACACTTAGAAATGTTTAAAATAATTTTTAATATTGCATGTAGACAGTCGTATAGTACCATAAAATTTTCAAGTGTGCCGTGGAAAACAATCAGAATACACAACGCAATAAACGTCATTTAAGCGTCAGTGTCGCATAACGCCAGAATAGATGTTAATTGGTTAAACGCCAAATTTGGTGGAAGGTGGATAGGAAGGCATGGACCAGTTCGGTGGCCTGCGCATTTACTCGATCTTACGCTCCTAGATTTTTGGTTTTGGGGCTATCTTAAAGATCATGTTTATCTAACACGTCCAGAAAACGAAGAAACTCTGAGGCAGAGGATTATCAATGCTTGTCGCGAAATACCTCCCAATTTGATATTGAATGCGACCAATGGAGTAACTAGAAGATGTCAGTTGTGTGTTCAACAAGGTGGCGGTCAGTTTGAGCAATACTTGTAGATACGTTTTGTAGTTTTGTTTAAATTTGTTTCCAATAAAATATTTCAACATTCTGATCGTTTTCCACGGCACACTTGAATATTTTATGGTACTGTACGACCGACTGTCTACATGCTATATTAAAAAATTATTTTAAACATTTCTAAGTGTCCAAAAAACAAATGAAGCATACTACTGCATGCAGAATTTCATCCTGAATCCAAATATGTAAAAATATACAGGGTGTTCCATTTAAAATAAGAAAGTTAAACATCGTTGCTCAAAACAGATGTTTTTTAGGAAACAGCCTGTATTATCTATCAAGTACGCAAAATGGAGTTTTAGGGGACGAATTGTTTTTAAAGAGGAGGCGACGAAGGAGCCTCGTCTTTAATGAGAGGAGTCCCCTAAAACTATTTGCGTACGTGATGCATACAAGATTTTTTGGTAGCTCTGCAAATTGTCTGCTATAAGTCAGAAAAACATAAATTATTTTTAATTTAAAAAAAAATCACGTTTCCAATGTATTGCTAAGTAATCTTTCAGTCCGCTAAAACCACTGCCTCCTACACTTACAAGACATGCTGTTAGACTTGGCAATATTGCATCTCTGGTAGTTGGCGGTCCTAAATTACAGTACTCCAATTTGAAATAATTTTGCCTTAAAGAGCACAGTTTTACTCTTTATCATATGTTAATGTGTAATTAACTAAAGATAGCTTCTGTAATTGTGACATTTATTTACATACTCAAGTAATACAAACATGTAACAGTATATTTATAAAAATAGAATAACTTAACCTATGTAACCCATGGATACAAGAACATATCTGTAATTATTTTATAGTGTGTAATTTTCTATACACCACTGATGATTGAGAGTACAACATATATGCAAAAGCTATGGTGGTGCTACTGTAAATAATCTTATTTGAACATAATAAACTTATCTGCTCGGTAACATCTAAATTTTTGTGACATAAATTGTTCCATAGACTTCGAAAAACTGCTGATGTCATTATAAAAAACACTTTCACTGTTTCTGCATGTCTTTCCAGTATTTGTTTTCTTCTACATTCAGGATTTGTCCTTTGTTGAGGTGCTTTTGACGACAAATACGCTGGTAAATATGGAAATACGGTTGGGACAGCATTTTAAGTTAATCGAGGGTAATGCAGCATCAGCTTCTGCAATTCCCCACTCTTATTTCTAACGCTTTCAAATGTCTTTTCCATTAAAATGTATTTCACACACGACAGCACTTTTCGATTTTTTCAAAAACGGCTCCAACGATTTTTTTCAAACTTTACATTTTTATTACATTTTTAATGTGTATGGATGTGAGATAGTTGATTTTCCAGTTGAATACCTCTAAAATGGGATTCTTTTGGTTTTTTTCTATTTTTTCTATTAACACCTATTTTAAATAACTGTAAAAGGAAGTTGCGTGCGTGTATCACACCAGATTTTTTTTCGGTATACAGTTATATAATAACGTATTTATAATTATATAATAAATGCATAGTATTACTAGGTTGCTGACGGTGGTGTAATTCTTTATAAACTAGCGCTTCCACATTTAAATAAATACAAATGTACATAGAAAAAGGCTCGAAACAAGATCACATGAAGACATCACAAATTACCAATCAAAACAAAAAGAAGTGCACAAAGAAATCAAAAAAGCCCAAAACGTCTACTGGGAAAAAACATGTGCTGAAGTCAATACATATATAGGTAACACCAGAGCTAATAGAGCATGGAAAGTGGTCAAAGGTATGAGAAACCAGAACAAAGATACCGCAAAGATCAGTCTAATCGGAATACAGGAATGGAAGGAGTATTATAAAGACTTACTAACAGAACAGAGAGTGGAATACATGGTAGAGGAAAGAGAGCTACAAGATATGAATGAAAGTCATACTGTACAGGAAATCACGCCGTTCGAAGTAAAAGAAGCTGTAAAGCAGATGAAAAATGGGAAAGCTCCTGGTCCAGGAAACATAAACGTGGAATTACTTAAAGCGGCCCCAGACATACTCATAGAGCTACTAGCTAACATTTTCAATAAGTGCTTAAGCGAGGAGGCACCACCACGAGAATGGAAAAGGGTTATTATTACATCTATCTATAAGAAAGGTGGCAGACAAAAGTGTAAGAACTACTGAGGAATCAGCACAGTAGCAAGCCTTTATGGGCGTGTACTTAAACGCAGAATTGAAGAAGAATTCAGAGAATCTGAAGAGCAAAACGGATTTAGGGCAGGACGCTCCTGTATAGACGATGTATTTACTATCAAGAATGTTATAGATAAAAATCTGTAGGAGGCTTTACGCAGAACTTCCCTCGTCGATTGTGACTCTAAATAATTTTAAAAATCATATTAAGTTAGGAGTAAAAATATCTTCACGTTTCTAACAAATTAAATATATTTTCAAATAAAAATAAAATGTATCCCGCTGGGGTTTGAACCCGCCGCATCTGCAGCTCTGCAGAATACTCGATCTTAGCCGAATCTCTGCAGAGGATGTAAGTCCGGCGGAATTCCATCTGCGCTACCGCGTCTCCTCGGGAAAACACTAGCGCGCGCGTCTGTTGAAGAGCGCGGTGTAATGGTTGAAACATTTTTACCTTTTGTGACATTATCCTTTATCGGTAAATGTAAAGCCTGACCTATGTGAAAGCTATTACTTTCTTTTATTTCAAAATTAACACAAAAATAAACAAATTTTTATTTTTTTAACGTGCTCACCCTGTATATATTTGTATGAAATTGTACCGGTTTCATGCGAGGTAGATATATAATATGTATGCAAAATATCGTCTTCCTCCGACAAATAGTTTTTGAGCTATACTGCCAACAGACGGACAGACAGACAGACAGACTGGCGGAATTGGGAAAACCTCTTTTTCGTCATCTAGGGACCTTGAAACGTAAAGATCTGAAAAAATCTCGGAAGGTGATTTTTTCGTGATTACAATACTTCCTTCTTCTTTCAGACGAGGGAAGTAAAAATATAGAAAGGGGAAGAACAGTTCATATGGCATTTGTGGATCTTCAGAAGGCTTATGACACCGTGCCATTAACCTTCCTCCCCACGGTTAGAATTTTGTACGTTGTTCCACGAAGAGGCACCCGGGTACCAGCACGTCGGCTGCAATAGAATTACACACAGTCAGTGCAGTCAACAACCTCCGCTGTGAACGTGTGTGTATCGAATTCAAAGTAATCTGTCTGTGTATGTAATTGTAATATTGCTAGTGATTATTTTGTCTTGTCTTGCAAAATGGCCGTGCCGTTTAGAGAAGTTTCAAGAAATGAATTCATACGGTAAGTTTTAATTTCTAACATAACCTAACATTTTAATCGGTAAATTGGCATTCGATTTCTCGTCTATTTATTTTGATAATATGTTTTATTATAATAATTTAAATTTTACAGTATGACGTATGAACAGCAAGTGGCCTTGCTATATTAGCTGAGGATAGTGATGCAGACAACGAACCTTTTGAAGGCGACGTATCCGATGAGGAATGGTTGCCGCCGGCAACTTCGGCTACAAAAGAGGAGTCAGATGTTGAAGATGTTTATGCAGACGAACAAAATAAAATAGAAATAGGAGAGGAAGGTAGTGACGACGATTCTGGAGACGAAGCTGAAGCAAGTGTCGCTAATGAACTGGATTTTCGGAGTAGAGATGGAACAATATGGAAGTCGACACCTCCTACAGTAGGAGTTCAAACTCTGAAGCAAAACATATTTCGGGAAAAGGCTGGGCCTGTAAAAGCCACTACAACCCTTTCTATTAGAGATACATTCAAACGCATATTTACTCCAGTGATGTGCAATATTATAATTCAGGAGACTAATCGCAAAGCGAAAACTGTATACCAGAAGTGGAATACAGATAATCCAAATAAGCCAGACAAAGTTTGGAAAGAATTAACCGCCGAAGAATTTGATGGATATTTAGGAATACTAATAGCAGCGGGAGTATACCATTCTAATAAAGAAGACGTAAAAGAACTTTGGAAAACTACATCGCATCCACTGTATAGAGCTACATTGTCAATCAATAGATTTTGGGAAATCCAAAGATTTCTAAGATTTGATAATGTAAATACAAGAGCAAACAGAATAAAAAACGATAAAGCTGCGGCAATTTCAGAATTGTGGCTATTGCTGAATGAGAATTTGAGAAAAAATTATGTACCTTCCGAGTGCCTAACAGTCGATGAGCAACTATTTCCGTTTAGAGGAAGAACTCGATTCACTCAGTATATGCCAGCAAAACCCGCAAAGTATGGAGTGAAAATTTGGTGGGTATGCGACGCTGCTAATTCGTATCCATTGACTGGACAAATATACACGGGTAAATCTGTGGAAGGACGTGAACAAAATCAGGGCGAAAGAGTGGTAAAAGATCTGTGCTTTCGATACAGAAACAGTGGGAGAAACATTGTAATGGACAATTTTTTTACCACGCTTCCTTTAGCAAAACTGCTGTTGTCGTGGAATCTATCACTTGTCGGCACATTGAAGAAAAATAAACCCTACATACCTACCCAGATGATGGCAAATAAGTCTAGAGAAGAAGCGTCTTCACTATTTGGATTTAGTAACGACAAAGTTACAATGGTCTCATATGTCCCAAAGCGCAACAAAGTCGTTATTTTATTATCTACTATGCATTATGATACTACAGTTAGCGGTGCTAAAAATAAGCCCGAAATTATTCAATATTATAATTCCGGAAAAGGAGGTGTTGATAATATGGACAAAATGGTGTCACACTACTCAGTGAAAAGAAAAACTAATAGGTGGCCCGTCGCCATGTTTTCCAATATAATTGATATAGCAGCCTTAGCAGCTTGCATCATATACATGGAAAATAATCCACAGCAAGCTAACAAGCATTATCGACGTCGCATATTTTTGCAAAATCTTGCAAAGGAACTAGCCCTGCCAGCGATTGAGGTTCGATCCAGATATAAACGGTCGTGTCAGCATTTTGGCACTAGATCAGGCATTGAATGCATGTTAGGAAAACCCGTTGTTCAACTAGAACCTTGCGAAGAAACCATTCACCCTAGAGATACAACTGGTCGTCTTCAGGTGACAGGAAGATGCTACATCTGTAGATCAACAAAAAAGCAAAGAAAAACAAGAAAAGCTTGTTGCGTGTGTTACAAGCCCATCTGTGTAGAACACACTAAAAAAATTGAAAAATGTATTCCTTGCAGCAGTTTGTAATTTGCCAATTCTCTTAATAAAAGTTAAATTTAATTGTAAGTTTACATTATACTCACATACTGTATTTCACAAGTTTCAATAAAGCATTTATTTTCTCACTGCTTAAATTTTTACATGATAAAAGCACTGTTTAGGAAATTGGTACCAGGGTACCTCGTCATAGGAATAGAGAATAAACACTTTTCACTGAAAATTTTTCCAAAAGTCTGTCTGAGATTGAGATGCCAAGTACACTTATGTGTATTTCTCAACTAAGTTTGAGGTGTCAGGGAACCTCAGAGTAATATCTTAAATCTATTACTGTTTATTTTGCACTTGTATATAAAAACGGCACCTGGGTACCACGTCGTGGGGATGAAGGTTAAATAAGTTATGGTCTTGTATGAAAAGAAGTAAAATCTCCACAGTCTATATACACGCGGTGAAAGAATTATATTGTGGATGTCCCAGTGCAGTGAAAGTTATTAACGAAATTTCTCAGGACTTTGAAGTATCAAAAGGCCTAAGACAAGGCTGCACCCTGGCTCCTCTTTTATTTAAAATTTATTTGGAATAAGCATTGAGGAATTGGAAGAGAAAATGCGGCAGGATGGGAATAACAATTGGTGACGAAGTGCTGTATATTAGTGATGGGCATAATCGGATGATTTGAATAATCGGAATGTTCCATTTCGGAATGTTTATAAAATCAGAATATCATCCGATTATTATTTTACATTCCGTAACTGCAAAGCAAGGGAAAACGAGCGAAACAACAACAAGCGGAAGGAAGATGAAGTGCGTGCAAATTAGCGATGCGAGCACTCGCCGTAAACATTTATCTGCGTTGGCATCTATTATTTGGGTTTGTAGGACGGCCAGTAAAATAATTTATGTCGCACAGTGGCATATAAGAGGAAGTAAAATATGTTTTCAAATTATTACAGTAGTTATCTTAATAGACTTTCGGAAAATGGTAGTGATATTTTAAAGTTTAATGGCACGTAAAGTACATAATAGAATTTGAAGTCTGTAAGGTGTACTATCTAATAATTAATCTACGAAATACAACTGCCATTAGTGCCATTCACGTATCATGCACGTGCGCACACAGCATATAGCAGTCAAGTGAGTCAACACAACATTCCGTATTCCGTTCAGTTCAAATTGGCATTTTGTTTTCTCATTTTTTGTACGGAATAGTAAAATAATCGAATTCCGAAAGTTCCGAATTTTGAGCAACGAACAGTAAAATAATCGAATTCCGAAAAGTTCCGAAACGTTCCGAAATAATCGGAACCTTCCAATTTTTTTAACAATCGGAAACCTTCCGATTACTCATTCCGGATAAGCCCATACCTTACTGTTCGCTGATGATCAGGTAATACTAGCTACGGATAGAGATGATATCAACTATATGCTGCGCAAACTGAAGGAGAAGTATGAGAAGTGGGGCCTTGTCATAAACACAGATAAAACAGAATACATGATAGCAGGCGATGAGAACGACAAGAGCGATCTTAACTTAGAAAACTGCGTAATAAAACACTGTTCCTCATTTAAATATTTGGGCGTAACTCTTTCGTCAATTGGAAAAAGCAGTAAAGATATTTCAAATAAAATAGGACAGGGAAGAAGAACAATCCGCCAATTAAATTCACTGCTTTGGAGTAAAAATATCAACAGCAAAACTAAGACTACCTTATACAAAACGATCATGCAGAGTATTAGCACATATGGTTCCGAGACATGGGAAATTAACAAAAAATATAGTCAAAAGCTGCTATCCCTTGAAATGAATTTCTGGCGAAGGAGTGCAAGAATATCAAAACTGGACCACGTTAGGAATGACAGGATACGTGAGATCATGAAGGTAGAGCAAAGCATTTTGGATACTATTGAATGCAAACGACTAATGTGGTATGGGCATCTCCAACGCATGGACGAAAGCAGGTGGCCAAAAAAGGTATTAAAATGGACGCCACCAGAACGGAGGAAAAGAGGAAGGCCACCGAGAAACTGGAAAGCCAACGTAGAACGGAATATGGAAACCAGAGGACTATATGACGGAGACTGGCAGAATAGGAGACAGTGAAAGTTGAGATGCGAGAAGTGGCAACGGCCGTAGAAACCTCGCTTGTATATATATATATATATATATATATGTGCACGGCTATCTTACTTGCCTCCGAACATATGACAGACACCCACGCCTCCATGTCAAGGAACATGTTTTTCCATGTGTATTCCTCGTCAATCTCTTAAATAAGGTTATCGTAACAGGAGCATCAAGAGAGGGGTAAGGAATTTTGATATTTGAGATATACAAAAAAATGGTGCACACAAAATAGCAGCACAGCTCCGACTACACTGCTACAATGTGGCCTCCCATTGTATATCGCCGTGTTACACAATCGACATACTCACCTCCAGCAACGTTGCCGCTGTGTTGCACCTTTTGCCGAGGGAATAAAAGTAGCGCGTCGTTTTGTTTTCGGATTTTGGCACGGCGAACGTGATAACGTATCTAAACATCGCGCGGATGGCATTCTGCGTGTGTTAATAAATTCTTGTGGGTACCTAACATAGCTATATTCTACGAGGTACCTAAGAAGGCGGTGCACATCACACAGTTTTGATTATAAATGGTAGGTCAAAAAGAGTGGCGACCTAAACTTACTTTTTTTAAATAGAAGGCTCGATATTTAGGTAGCTTACAAGGAGTTTTCCATTGAAATGCTAATAATTTTAATATAAAGTTGTATGGATCTACCGCCAACGGTTCTGGAGATATTAACGATTTTATGCAAAAAAAAAATGCTGAACTTTAGGAGGCTGTTGTACTAAGTAACAGGAAAATTCAATGAAAGAGAACGTTATCAAAATATTATGGGGTAAAAGTTTCTTCACGTTTCTAATAATACTGAAACAATAAAAGGAAACATTTGCTAATGCGAATTGCATCAACAACGGTGATGGGATTCGAACTACATCGCCTGCAAATGAGATTTCAGTTCCACTCGTTTCTTCCACTGATCCGTGAAGGATCTCTCGGATCTGTGCAATGCATGGCTGTATTCAACAGAACACACTATTTGTTGCCCCTTTTTCACTCTTACAACATTTATCTTGTATCTCTTGGGTTCCATCTTCGTCAAGTGTAAAGCCTGAGCTATGTGCAAATTACTGATATTATCTGCTTCTAAGTGAAAGCAAAATAAACAACCATTTGTTTAGTGCCCACTCTGTACCTATATGTTGTGTCCAAATATGCCTTTTTTCTTCAAGTGTAAAAACCTGAGACTTGTGCAAATTATTACTTTCATTTAAGTAATAGGGTTAAACAGTTAAAGCAAAAATAGAAAGAATTTAATTTTTCTTATTTGCTCAGCCTGTATATATTTCTCCGAAATTTTTTCGGCTTTATGCCAGGTAGACATAGAATATGCATGCAAAGTATCGGCTTCCTCAAAAAATAGTTTTAGAGTTATACCAGCAAAAGACAGACGGAATTGAAAAAAACGGTTCTTTGATATCTAGGGGCCCTGGAAGTAAAGATCTGAAGAAATTTCAGAAGGTAATTTTTTATCGATTACAATACGTTCTTCGTCTTTTAGACGAGGCAAGTAAAAATTAAAAATTAAGATGCTTTAATTCAAGGGATAACAAAAACCACCGTTAGATTAATAAATTTAAATCTCCGAACAGAACAAAGAACCAGATTTAGACAATACAATTCCTATAATGTAGATACAAGAAATAATGAACACGAAAAAACGAAATATTCTGAATAAATTGATTCTACGAGTATTATCAAATGAAATCAGATTTTGAAAAAAAAAACAAACGAACACATCGAAATTATACAGTGGCCGCCAAAAAGTCGGCATCATATGGGAGTTTTTTATTATTTATTTTTGAAAAGAACTTTTTACGACAATAATTTGTGCTTGTCCAAAAACCTCTTTAGCCCCTATCATACATACCGAGTGATTTTAACTTATTTAGAAAATAGCGTATTTCGAAATTGTCAAAATCTAAAAAGTGCTATTTTTCGGAAATTAAGTAAGATTTCAATGAGATTTCTTTAGAGTGTTAGTTTTAGCTAACTGAACAATCTCAAGACCAGAAAACACACATTTTTCTTTAACTTTAGCTAAACTTTAATTTTTCAATTTTTTAAATATTTTTCAAAATTCCACATACCAACAGCATGTGGCCGGCTGGTGCTTGCGTGGGGTCAGCAGTGAAGTGGGTTCAAGCCCCACACCCGAGCATTGATAACATCGTACGCTCTCCTGCCATCATACGAACACCTTTGATGGTCGTGACCCCTGCGAGGGCATTCTTCCTTAATTCAAGGGGTTAGGCTAGCCACCTACCCCGGCCGCGGATTAAGATGGCTTATAAAACCGCACTCAAGTGTGTGAAAGGAACAGGCTCTCAGTCTATATTAAGAGGAAGAAGAAGATATACCAAAACTTAATTTTAAAATTGACATTTTTTTATGTGAAGACTAACGATTTATAATTGTAAAAAATAATATAAAATGTTAATTACTCCTTTAGATTTTTATTATTTACCGAAAAGTGATATGTTCGCATAATTTTGAAGTTTTTGATGCAATATGCTTTTTAGGAGAAGTGTTTTTAAATGATAATTAATATCTATTTAAATGGCTTCTACGATAAAAACTCTAATCTAACCCTTTTAATGAATCCTGTAAATATTCTTTTACAGTTGTCTAAATGAGAAAATTTTTCTTTATTCAATTTACATGTTCTAAAAATTCTTCTCATTCAGACAACTGTAAAAGATCGTTTACAGGATTTCTGTAACAGGAATTCGCTAACAGGGTTAGAGTTTTTAGAAGCCATTTAAATAGATATTAATAATCATTCAAAAATATTTCTCCTAAAAAGCACATTGCATCAAAAACGTAAAAATTATGCGAACATATCACTTTTCGGTAAATAATACAAAATCTAAACGAGCAATTAACATTTTATATTATTTTTTACAATTATAAATCATGAAAGTCGTTACATAAAAAATTTGAATTATAATATTAAGTCATGGTATGCGAAACTGAAACATATTTAAAAAAATCTGGTGTGATACACTCACACAACTTCCTTTTACAGTGATCTTATAATTAGTCAAAAATTTAATTTTTAATTTTTAACCATTTGTTAAAAATTTTCAAAAATTACAAATTCTACAAAAACGGTACAAAATCGAGTGTTAGTTGAAGAGACAAATTTTCTCTAGAATTTTAAGGTGAATTAAAAAATGTAATAATATACCGGGTGTTTTATTTAAAATAGGAGTTAATAAAAAAAATAGAAAAAAAAACAAAAGAAACCCACTTTAGAAGTATTCAACTGGAAAATCACCTATCTCACATCAATACACATTAAAAATGTAAGAAAATTGTAAAGTTTAAAAAAAATTGTTAGAGCCGTTTTTGAAAAAATCGAAAAAAACTGAAAAATCACAAGAGTAAACACCTACTTCCGGTTATGCGATTTTCTTCAAAAGCTTGCTGTCTCATCTACATAGTACACAAAACTTATATATGAAGTTTCAATGCCATACCTCTTTTCGTTTTTGAGATATTCTGTTCACAGACACACAGACAGACGCACAGACACACACACAGGCAGACCAATGAAAAAAAATATGTTTTTTGGGATCAGGGGACTCTAAAACGTGAAGATCTGTTGAAAACTCAATTTCGAATTTTTGGGGTGAATCTAATACTTCCTTTATAGTAGTAAAAGGAAGTAAAAAGGAAAAAGCTAAAGCTAAAGTTAAAGAAAAATATGTGTTTTCTGGACTTGAGATTGTTCAGTTAATCAAAACTAACACACTCTAAAACAATCTCATTGCAATCTTACTTAGTTTCCGAAAAATAGCACTTTTTAGATTTTGACAATTTCGAAAAACGGAATTTTCTAAGTAAGTAAACGTCACTCGGTATCTATGATAGGGGCTAAATAGGTTTTTAGACAAGCACAAATTATTGACGTGTAAGGTTTTTTGAAAAATCTAAAATAATTTTTTTTTGACTTATGTGATGCCGATTTTTGGCGGTCACTGTATACCCAATACCGCTAAATTGTCAACTATTTCTCCTCTTCTTCGATGGGTATTAAAACTATACAAAGTGCTCGTAATTTGCAAATTTAATGTTTTTGCCTTAGTAAATGAAGCACGCTATGTATCTCTGTATTTCTTAAAAACTCTTTCAATAAACTTTCGCCTAATAGCTTATTTAACACCCCTAAATTCAACTGGTTTTGAGATTTAATTTATTCCAGCATTTCTCGGTTTTTGTGTCAGCAATGGCTGGATTTTTATTTTTTAAACCTAGTTTGTGATTCCTTTAAATAAAGCATTTTAGGGGCCTTACATTGTTTTTCTTATACTCACACTCGCATAGTTGGAAAACAGTTGAATTCAGAGTTATCCAGTAAGATATCAAAATAAATCTCTTTAAAGGGGCATTTTAAAAATACTAAAACGTGTAGTGCGTTTCCTTTAAAAACCTTTGAAATCATGAAATTTGCAGACACCTTGTATAGTATGAATGCCGAGAATCGCCATTTTACACTCGAAAGATAATTCACAAAAAACATAATGTTTTATTTTTATTTCAGTATCTACAGCAGCTGCCTGAAGTTTAGCATTTTGTGCATAAAATCGGTAACATCTTCAAAACAGTTGATGTTAGACCCATACAAATTTATATTAAAACTATTGGTATTTCAATGCAAAGCTTTTAACCTTCCTAAATATAGAGTAATAACTTTGATTTGCCACACTTTTTGAGCCATCCTGTATAATTAGAAATATTTTAGTAATATGCAACACTTTCCTATCTTCAACTTTTATATAAGCTATTTTAATGTAAATCTTCTAGTTTTAGAGATATTTCCCACCCCGCATCGTTGACGGATCCTATATTAAATGTCCAGCGACATGCGGTTGTATTGAATCTACTTAAATCCATTACTAGCGATAAGCCCCCGTGCGCGTTTGCCAAGTCTCTGAGGCGTAACAGTCTGTTTCATAGATAGAGGCGAGTACTACTGGCGCACGTTGTTAGGTGTATATGTATATTACATGGTTGCGCCATCTAGAATAACCTCTACCAACTGAAGTGTATAACTGAATATGTGTACTGTCAAACTCACCTCCACCAAAAAATCTGTTAAATCGATGCTTGTTGCACCATCTGTTGAATGGAACACTTATACATCGGGATACCTAGTCGCCTCCGATTTTTCGTACTGTCCTCCAAAAATGAGGCCAGTTCTTCGTTTCGACGTATGCTTTCGGAGGCGAGTTTGACGTTTTGCATATATATATATATACTATTATTCCCGTTTCTCATTCTTTCGGCATCGTTTCACTTCTTCATATTTCCTTTATACGGTTACTTATTCTTTCACGTAGTTTGTCTCCTCCATATTTTAAGAGTTCTCGGTTTAAGTTGTCACCGCGCGGTGTCATCCCATTTTTTACTTCCTTTTACTACTATAAAGGAAGTATTGGATTCACCCCAAAAATTCGAAATTGAGTTTTCAACAGATCTTCACGTTTTAGAGTCCCCTGATCCCAAAAAACATATTTTTTTTCATTGGTCTGTCTGTCTGTCTGTCTGTCTGTCTGTCTGTCTGTCTGTCTGTCTGTCTGTGTGTCTGTGAACAGAATATCTCAAAAACGAAAAGAGGTATGGCATTGAAACTTCATATATAAGTTTTGTGTACTATGTAGATGAGACAGCAAGCTTTTGAAGAAAATCGCATAACCGGAAGTAGGTGTTTACTCTTGTGATTTTTCAGTTTTTTTCGATTTTTTCAAAAACGGCTCTAACGATTTTTTTTAAATTTTACATTTTTCTTACATTTTTAATGTGTATTGATGTGAGATAGGTGATTTTCCAGTTGAATACTTCTAAAGTGGGTTTCTTTTGTGTTTTTTTCTATTTTTTTTATTAACTCCTATTTTAAATAAAACACCCGGTATATTATAAAATTTTTGAATTCACCTTAAAATTCTAGAGAAAATTTGTCTCTTCAACTAACACTCGATTTTGTACCGTTTTTGTAGAATTTGTAATTTTTGAAAATTTTTAACAAATGGTTAAAAATTCAAAATGAAATTTTTGACTAATTATAAGATCACTGTAAAAGGAAGTTGTGTGAGTGTATCACACCAGATTTTTATTTTTGTTATAGCATCTATCACTTCCTGATATGTTGGTTCTTCAGTTTCTTCTATCTCTTCCGCTGTTTCCTCATTTCTTTCTCTCTTTTATTGGTCACCATCTTCATCCTCTTCCTCGTATAGTAGTTTTTATAGAAGTGTTCCCTCCATATTTACTTCTTTCTATTCCCGTCGTACTCAATACTACCATGTTTGTCTCTTAGACCTCTTATTTGTACGGTGTTCTTTTTCTTTTGATTTCTAATTTGTTTGTAAAATTTCTTTGTAGGTATTGATATTTTTACAATTTTGTTCCATTTCATTCATTACTCCATCAATTCATTCTTTTTTCTTCTGCCTACATAACTTCTGTGTTTCCCTTTTATTTTCCTTATAGGACTCCATATTTTCTTCTTTTCTAGTTCGTAACCATTTTTTTCTTGCTTCGTTCCTTTAGTCTGTCATTTCTTGGCATTCTTAATCATACCATTGTTTTCTCCTCTTGTTGTCTTTTTGTCCAATGGTTTTGGTAGAGCTCGTTTCTATTATTCCTTTGATAACTCTCCATTCATTCTCTATATCCACTTTTTTCTCATTCTTTTCTATTTATTTATTTCTTGTAAGTATTCTTTCCTTCCGTTTTCTGTGTACAGCCTCTCCACTTTCTTTTTTTTTCCTTCCCAGTGTACCTTTTTGTTTCTGTATTCTTGTTTAAATTTTGCGATTACTAGGAAACGGTCTGAGTCCGCATTTGCACCTCTATATGATCTAACGTCCTGCTTTGTTTCTTCTTTGTTAATACATGGTCTATCTGATTTCCTCTCGTAGATCCTGGCATCGTCCATGTTTCCTTATGTATTCTTTTGTGCTTATATTTGGTACCATTAATCACCATGTTTGTTTTCGCCGCAGAGTTGCATAGTCTGGTTCCATTGTTGTTCGTCTTTTCATGTATTGTGTGCTCTCCGGCTACTTTCTTACGCATTCAAATCCCCTAATATTATCAGTATATACCTATCTTGCCTCGGTACCTTTTTATATTCTGACTCCATAGTAAAAATTGTCCTTTTCTTCCTGATTATCTACTTCCGTTGATGCGTACACACATATAGTAGATATAATAATAATAATGGTGAGGCACTTAACACCCCATGAAGGAGCTTGGCCTGCAAGGCGGAAGGTCAGAGCTTCCGTATCCTCGCTCTCACACCCGGCTGTCACGTGTCAAATTTATGACACGTGGTGATGTGGTGAGCATCACGCATTAGACAACCGCATTATTACACCTTGTTCATTCGAACGCAGGTACCCAATTATTTAAAGCGACTGGGTAGGCCGCCCGCCAGGCATCGATCTGGGATTTGAACTCCAGACTTCAGCGCCGCAGTCCGATGCTCTAACCACCGAGCCGCGCTGGCGCGCTATAGTTTATTTATTTATTTATTTTTAAATACTACCATAAGCCAAATTACAGTGGATAGGTGATTGTCAAAGTCGAGTATAACAAATATTACAAAAAATACAGTATACTTAAATAATACATATTGGGTTTAGATGTAATACATAATACATAATATTGATACTAAAAATAAAAACAATTTTTAAACTCTTTTTTATTATTAAAGTTTTAAGACAAAAAATTGAAGTATTCCTGTATAGTATAAAAACAATTTTCAATTAAGAATTCTTTAACTGCAGTCTTAAACTGGGTAAATGTCTGTTTACTTTTTATAAAGTCAGGCAAATGATTGAATAGTTTTTTTGCATGTATTAAAGGACTCTTTGCGACTTGTGTTAAGCGAAAAGCAGGAAGGTAAAGATCATTGGCCGCTCTAGTGTGATATTTGTTTATGTCCCCACATTTTTTCAACATATGAATATTAGTATAGATAAAACACACTGCTTGTAAAATGTATAGACAATGAACATTCAGAATTTTTAAACGTTGAAAATGAGGTTTGCATGATTCATTGTATGCGAGGTTTAACATTGATCTAAGTATTCTTTTTTGCAATACAAAAATTTTACCTACATTGTGGCTATTTCCCCAGCATAATATTCCATAAGACAAAACCGTCTGAATGCTCCCAAAATAAAAACATCTCAGTGTACTATAACTAACTATATTTCTCAACTGCAGTACTGCAAAGTTTTTCGTTGAAAGTATTGAAATAAGGTGCTGAATATGTTGTTCCCACGAAAGATTTTTATCCATGTGTATACCCAAAAATTTGGTGTTGTTACTTTGAACTAGGACTTGATTGTTGTGTCTAACCAATAGGCTAAAATCTATTTTAGGCCCAATAAGTGAGTATAAAAGAAAATTGGTTTTTTGTGTATTTAGAACGAGTCCATTTGAATCACACCAAGAAGCCATTTGAGATACACAAGAAGCTGCTAGCGCACTGAGCGACGCTATATCAGTGGCTGATATGATTGCGGAGGTGTCATCTGCAAAAAGAGTTAAATGAAAATCCCTTAGTTTTTCAATAATATCAATTATGAATAGGGTAAACAAGCAAGGGGCTAATATGCTCCCTTGTGGAACACCTGTTTGCATATCAACGAAATTTGATAATATTTTACCTGTATTGTGTGGTATTTGCACTGCTTGAGTTCTATCTTTTAAAAAGGACCTTAACCACAAATAGGCCGGCCCACGAACACCATAAAGATCGAGTTTTTGAAGTAGCAGATCATGGTTCACGGTATCAAACGCTCGTGTGAAATCGAAAAATATACCTGCACATTTTAATTTATTGTCGAAGTTTTGTAAAATCTTTTCATAAAAGGACAAAATGGCATCTTGGGTAGAGCGGTTTTTGCAAAAACCAAACTGTTGTGTAGCTAAGATGTGATGCTTTTTTAAAAATGATGATAGTCGGATCAAGAAAGTTTTTTCTAGAATCTTAGAGAAAACAGATAGAAGTACAACAGGCCTGTAGTTGGTGAAATTTGCTGGATCCCCTTTTTTATGAATTGGGACCACGATGGCAACTTTCAGTTCTTGCGGGAAGTAACCACAACTAAAAGATGTGTTTATTAGATAACATAAGATGGTTAAAATATAATCAGCCGCCACTCGCAGCAAACTGCAGGGCACTTCATCATATCCGCATGATTTCTTCTTTGTAACGGAAAAAATTATATTATATAATTCGACTTCGGTGACTGGTGCGAGAAATATAGAATTTGGGTTTCTGTTTATATGACTCTTGCAATTTTCAGTTAAGATAAAAGAAGATGTCAACTCGTTAACTGAATTTATGAAGGTGGAGTTAAAAGTGTTGGCGATCTCAGTTGGATTTTTTAGCATGCGATTGTCAATAGACTTCATAAATGTAGGCAGTTTTTTGCTGCGGTTTTTGGAGTTTATATTTTGATTTATTACTTTCCAGGTGGCTTGCGCCTTATTCAAGCTGTTTGAAATTTTTGAGTCGTACATTTTCTTTGCATTTTGAATGTTATTTCTGTGAGTTTTTTTGAGAACGGAGTATCTACGTATTAATTCGGGATCATCAGAGAATTGTTGGAGTTTATGAACCTCTTTTAGAAAATTACCTTCGTTTATAAGGTGAGGGGTAATCCATCGATTTGCGGTACTTAGTTTTCTAGCTCTTACTGGAGTTTTTGGAAAAGCCATATTGAATAATTCAAAGAATATTTTAAAGAAGATTTCGAATTTACGGGAGATATGTGGTTCAGCATACACACTAAGCCAATTTTCTTTTGCTAACAGATTAATAAAACTGTTTATATTCATATCAGAAAAAACTCTTTTTGTTATTGAACCATGAGAATTTATTATATTTTGATCTTGGTAATTATAAGTCACAATTTGTGCCCAATGATTTGCTAAATAGGTATTAACCGTACTCGATTTTATGTTATTTACGTCAGCATTTGTAAAGATATTGTCTATTAAGGTTCTCGTTTTGCCTTGAATATGTGAAAACTCGGCAAAGCAAGCCTTAAAATTAAATGATGCAAACAAGTTCAAAACCTCATTTGCTTTTTTGTCAATTTTGCTTACATTTTTATGGAAATTATAATTAAAATCGCCACATATAAATTTTATACATTTCGATTTCGAAATAAAATGCAATAGATTTTCGAGTGCGTTATAAAAATAATTATCGCTAGCACCTGGTGACCTATACAGACAACTTACATTAATTTTTATTTTATTGATATATAACTTTATTGTTACCGCTTCGAATAATTGATCAGCGACTGGGATTGTTGTTACTGACTTGATGTTGCTAGGGATATCCTCCCTTACCAGGATGGCGACTCCTCCACCACGCATTGTTGATCTTGAGTAGCTGTTTGCAACATAGTATTTTTGAATTTTGAGGACTGCAGCTTCCTCAGTTGTCAGCCACGTTTCTGTTATACAGATGACTTCTGGGTAATTGAACGAACAGAGGACCATACTTAGCATATCTGTTTTGTTCCTAATACTGCAAACGTTTATATTCACTATGCGTAGATTTGTTTTTGAAGTATCACATATTTTATTATCACAAATCTTATTATCGTTTATTTCACGATTTTGTAGGTCTAAGTTTGGTTGTTGACTCTCGGGAGTTTGGTAAAGCCGATTTTCTTCTGTTTTTACTACTTTATTTCCTATTGAACGAACATTTTGATGAATCAGGCTTATCTTAGTTTTTGTTGTTACTTGTTTCTTTGACTTTTCCTTTGTGTTCAAGCTAAAAAATCCCCCTTTTGCTTATACCTGTCATAAAGCGCAAAATTAAATCTTTTAATACCCACATTTGAAGGCCAAAAACTGGGATCATACATTTCATCTTTTCGCCTTAAGGGTGCGGTTACTACAAAACTTTTTTGGGAATCAGATTTTGACGGTAATTCTTTTACTTCCACCTTTTCATCATCAAATTTTGGTTGTTTTTTAATATGTCCTTTTACCATGTCTGCTGTTACATGTGGTTTAACTCTGTACACATACAACCACACTTTACGCTCCGCTCCTGTAAAACCATGTTCATTTTCTTCATTTGATGTCTTTCCTGTGCCTAGCCGTTTATTCACATATTTATTCCTGTACTGAACTCTCTGATAGCCTTCTGACTTTTCAGAATCTTCCTGTTTTTTTAACTGGTGATCACAATTTAATTCTGCACTATTTTCTTTCACTAGATTTATGAGTTCATTCATTTTACTTCTTTGAGCCTCTACAAACTCATTTTCCTTCAATGTCTGTAACTGTTTAATATTTTCAGAACTTTCCTTTATGTTTTCACTTAACAGCTGTTCTGGTTTGTGAGTTGCTCTTAAGGACCTTGGCTGCTTTGATATCTGGCTGTATGTTTTGTTTGTTGTTTTATCTGAGGATTTTTCTAAATTTTCAATTTTTTCTTCTAATAGTTTATTTTGTTTTTGTAGCAGATTTTTACTTTCCAACAAAATGTTGAATTTTTCATCCTTTTCCTTAATGAGTTTTCTTAGCAATTCATTCTCTATTCGTAATTTATTAGCATCTGGTTCAACTGTTTGACTCTTTGAGGTTATTTCACAACACTTAACCCTTGCATCTTTTTCACTTACTAAACTGGGATTTTCTCTTCTTAAGCACGATCTGTGCCATATATTTCCACAATTTATACATACAACACTGCTGGCATTTTTGGATTTACAACACTTAAACACATTTTTCATTCCATCTGTGTCCTCTAAATCCTCACCGCCTGCCATCTTGGCATTATAGTAGTAGATATATGTAGTGGTTTTCCTTCTACTCTCAAGTAACACATTCTACCAGTAATTGGTTTAAAGCTTATGATGTTTACTACTCTCCCTACTATAAATCCTGTATCTGTATGTCCCTGTTTCGCCTCTCCTGAGTATAACATCATAAAATCTTTTTTCTTTATTTCCGCTTGGCCGGCCCACCTTATCTCTTGTATTGCTGCTATATTCACTTTGTATTTTTTTATCTCCCTTGCTATTTCCATCATCTTTCCTGGTGTTAGCATGGTTTTTACATTCCAAGTTGCTGTTTTGCCGGTTTTTTTTTGTTTTATTTTTGTTATTTGCTTTAACTTTATTTCCAAACTTATTATTATTTATTTTTGTTTGATCCTTAATCGTGTCCATGTTCCTTGCCCTGTTCATTTGCGGTTTGAGTCGTTCTTGGTTCTTCAACAGTTTTTTTATTTGTTTAAAACTAACTTTAAAACCTACATTCCCATCAAATGGTAATAACTTAACCGTAATTTATTGCAATAAATAAATAATCCATAACAAATGATCAAAATGATCACCGCGTTCACACATACACGCACAATCCCATTGCCGACATTTATTAACATATTCGGATTGTTATTAATTTCATAAATTTTCTCCAATATTCAGTGCCGCAGTTCATATATAGGTCATGTATTGGCTGCTGGAAAATGGAGTTCTTTGAATATGGCCACAATATGCCGCTGACGAGCAGCAGATAAAGTGTTTAGATGCCATGGCAATGAAGTGACATTTTAGCATCATCAATCAGGCAGTATAATGTCACATTTTACTGACTTGAAGAAAAACAGTATTATGCTCATTTTAAGAGCACTTTAGTAGGTACAATAGCTACTTCCCACATAGCAAAGCAAGTGTGATATAAATTTGAATCAAGGTTGCCATAACCAGCATATAGGCTTGAAACAACCTTGTTGCGGCAAGTCGGCAAGCTTATGGCAAGCTTGAAACAAGCAAACTAGTTTACACATGACAAGTCTACTGAAAGCTTGTTTTGCAAGCTTAAATAAAGCTTGTTTTGCAAGCTTAATTAAAGCTTGTTTTGCAAGCTTAAATAAAGCTTCTTTTGCAAGCTTAAAGAGAGCTTGAATTAAGCTCATTCATTAAGCATGTTTCAAGCTTATTTTGGACTATTGTGGCCCTTTCTATGGCCAGCCTGAACCAAGCTTGAAACAAGCAACAGTTATGCTTAATACAAGCTTAATGCAGCAAGTTTTATACTATGGTACTGCGGCTTTAAGGAATTAGACCATAACCCTTACAGTCTGTATTCCAGTCCCTGCCGATTACCTTTTTCATCAAATTTTAAAAAAGGCCTCTGGAGAAACTGGTTCAGAGATGATAAAGAACTTGCAGCAGATGGTCATTTTTTGAATGTTTTTACAGTTCTAATACTTGCATTCTAAGGCAAAGAGACTGTGTTGAAAATTAATTTTATGTCGACAAAATAGCGGTTTACGAGCCCATGTATTTCTAGAAAATTTTAATTGTTTTAAATACTAACAGCAATTTAAAAGAAATAAAACACAAGTGTATAATAGATATACTAAATATATTTTAAATATTCAACCTTAGATACTATACTGGATGCAGTGAACAAATAAGAGTAGAACATGCAACCCAAATGCAATATTATAAAGACTAGATCAGAATTTTAATGATAATAACTAAAGAATTAGAGATAGTGGTTGTTATAATTAGACAATTTCAACTGACATTAAATAATGTGTTGAGGTTATCATACAAAAAAAAACTGACCAACTGAACAGCATGCCATTTGTGCACATGTAATTGAAAATACTGTATAAAACAAAGTGTAAAGAAGTAACAAAGACAATAATAACAGAAAACTAAAATGAACAAATAATGTAAATCACAAACTATCAAACACAAATTCGCTGAAAAACGTCAAACTTGACAGAAAAGATTTTTTTGTTAGAATTACTGGTATCGCTGATTTTAAGCTATTTACTATTCAAATACTAATCCAGGCAGCATTGTAATTTGTAATTTGGTTTGCACGTTCTACTGTATTTGTTCCCAGCGCCAGGTATAGTAAGTCTTATGTAGGTACAGTTGGCGCCATCGAAATGTGAACGGATTCGCGCTGCCATGGCATTTTTGTCTGATTTTTATTGTTTACTATAATAAAAATCAGAAAACAATGCCATGGCTGCAAGAATCCGTTCACATTTCGATGGCGCCAACTGTATATACCTATTACATACAAATATTTAATAACAAAATACCTATACTACTTATATTATTCATTTGTATTCTGGCTACGCTGATCTCTGTAAAGAAAACAAAGTTAGTAAAATTAAAATGTTACTGCATAGATTACCTAATAAGTACATGAACCAGATGCAACTTGTAAAAAATAGCAATAGGTACTTAATTTTTATTAATAACATTTTTTTTTATTATATGCAGTTAGCATGTTTATATAAAAGATGCTTACAGCAATTCCATACCTTATGCTTTAAATATGTTCAAAGTAGAGCAACAGTGAGTTGTCATTCATAGCACAGCGAACTTTTGAAAGCTACGTGACGCATGTTCATTAAACATTTTTAGGTTTAATCAAAGAGCATATAATGCTCTTAGGTTGAATGTAAAATAATTCTTTTTTTCTATAGCAGATGTTAAAGTGCTATTTTATCAACTCACAATAGTAGATCAAATAGTACTTTAGCCTCAAGGGTGGATACAGTGTAATATTAGAGTAGATAAAGTAGCACTTTAACATCAAGGGTAGATAAAGTACTTGATTTTTAAAATTTTTATTCGTATTATCCTAGCAACCCAATTTAGCTACTGAGATTTTAAAATGTGATTGACTTTCCTTATTTTCTTTTGAAATTGTTAAAAGTTCTTGCTATAGAAAAAAATTACATGAGAAATGCAAGAAAAAATAAAAGCTTATGCTTGCTACCTTTTCTGACGAATTTTAGAGTTTATAATTATTTTATACACTCACCGGCACGAAAAACGGAGCACTTGCATTTTTTGGTTAGATTTAAAATTGTATCCCTTTGTGATGTTTTATTATTACATTTATTATTATACATTTATTATACATTTAACATTATAACATGTATAATAAATGTATAATACAGTGAGCGCCAGAAAGCATTGGTCAGTTTCAATACCTAATAAAAACCCATACACTTCACCTATGGAATCAATGATAATTTCTTCATAAATCGGAAACTTGGGAGTTTTGTTTCAATGTTTGACATCCTCCGAAAGTGACAGTTTGGTGTGCTGTTTCACCGTCAAAGATTGTCGGGGCTAATTTTTTCGAGGAAATTGGTGAAACGGTAACGGTTACATCTCAAAGACATTACATGCTTTAAAGATCTTTTTATTGCAAATAGAGGAGGAGATAGTAAATGAATATTGGTTTCAACAGGACGGTGCTACAAATAACAAATTACACCGCAAGAATTAATACGAATCTCCTACGACAATCGTTTCCAAATAAACTGATTTCTGGCTATGGTGACCTTCATTAGCCCTCGAGATCGCAGGACATAACCACTCCTGATTTTTTCTTTGGGATTACTTGAAGAGCAGAGTATTTACAAGAAAGATAAGAAATCTGGAAAAGCTTAAAATGTTTATTCGGGAAAATATTGAAGCTGTACTGCAGGATATGCGGCAACGTGTGATGAGAGATTTCGGCCACCGTTTAAAAGAGTGCATTCAACAAGAGGGGAGTCATTTAACCCACAGCATTTTTCATAAGTGAATCTCCCATTCTTAGTCTTTAAGAAATAGTTCTGATTAACTGTGTAATTTAAGCAAATAAATTGGTATTACAAATTGAAACTGACCAATGCTTTTTGGCGCTCACTGTATTATACATTTATTATACATGTTATAATGTTAAATGTATAATAAATGTATAATAATAAATGTAATAATAAAACATCACAAAGGGATACAATTTTAAATCTAATCAAAAAATGCAAGTGCTCCGTTTTTCGTGCCGGTGAGTGTATAACAAAAAATTTTATCGATTTTAATGTTTAAATCTAAAAATATTCTTTTTATGCGTTATAATTAAAGCTGATATTATATGGCAAATGCATATTTTGTATAATTGATATGTCGGCGTAACTTTTTGCAAATGTATACTAATTATGTGAAAACCAATCGTTTAAACCAAGTTTCATTTTGCATATTTTGCATATTTATACGTTTTTGAACATACTTTCTGGATTTTGCATATTTGGTTATATTTTGCAATAATTTGTAATGTATGAACTTTTTGAGATTTTTTTGTAAAATTTACTATTTCAGTTAATTTATTAATAACATGTTTGTGTGCCACTGAGGTATATACTTTCACTTTATTCTGCTGGAGTGCAGTGCGCATATCAAAATATGCAGAGGAAAGGGGCAGTCCCTGTTAAAATCTTTGTCTATATAAACCCCCACTTTTCCCATACATGCAATGTATAAGGAATCAGCGAACATAGAATACATTTCAAGAGTCGAACTTCGAGTGTTGGGTGAATAATAGCCTGGCGAGGCTTTATGTTGACTTACAACGTGAAGTTAGCGTTGGCAGTCCATGTTTATATAGTGAAACATTGAAATTAATGACATCTTTGAATAAAAATTAGAGAAATAAATATACTCATATAAAGTAATTAAAATGTTACATTATTTAGAATACTTATTTTCAAAAATAATTAGAGCATATTATGTGCATATATTGCAACATTGGGTGCATATAGTCAACAAAATCTATGCATATACATGTGCATATTTTCGTACATTTGAGTGCATATAATTATCAGCTTTAGTTATAATGAAGCGTTTACTGTAATAATAATAATGGGAAAAACAGTACTGTACAGTAATAACAATAAATGATTCGTATTTTGGTTAGCTGTTGCTGGCAATTTGTTATGATCGTTGCAGTTCGCCGCAAAAATGCCGTTAGAAGTTAGAATACCCCTGTTGCAGCAAGAACTTATTTATATCATGCAAGAACTTAATATTTAAAGCCGAGTGACGTCACGATACACAGTTGTACAATGAACCCTAATTTTTAACGCAAATTTTTAACTTTGATTTCGAACAGTAGTTAAATGGTTAAATCATGCATGCAGGGACTAGTTTTATTACTGTAAAGCACTGCAATAGTTCTCAATGGAACGGTTACAACACCACGATTAATTTTTAGTATCTTATTTATTTTAAAATTGAGAAAACAAAGTAAATGCTACAAAATTACTTACCTTCCAGGCTTCCACTCATTGATGTCCTAATATAATTGATAATTAAACTTAAAACATGGCTCAACCAAGATCAACCAGTACACCGTTTTTAGGTTATAATCGCCAGCACAGAACAATACCAAATCGCTAGAGACGCATAAGCAATTACGCATCGTCTGCCGTTTGCGTTCTTCTCTTAATTTTCTGAGTCAGGCATGCGCGCTGCATGCCAACTTCGGAATTGCCAAAACAGCATTCCTTGAAAACTTGAAATACTAAGCTTGCTTCAAGCTTTTGCAACGCTTGTCGCGTAAAACTACCATGACAAGCGTAAATTAAGTAAAAAGCAAGCTTGCCGTAAGCGTACGTGCTATCTGGGTTGTTGCATAGCTACCAAAGTAATTCTTGCATCTTCTATTTCGGTTATTCTTATGGCAAATAGTATTTGAACCTTTTCCAACTCATGAAACTGCCATGTTCCGTACAATTTTAGACAACCTGTATGAGCGCCACCAATTAATGAAGGTGTACTGTACAGTTTGTTTTATGAAATTTTTATAGATAATGTTGTTAATTGCTCTTCTTTACAATTCTGTTGCATCGTTAAATTCTAAATGGATTAATGACAATGTACTTTTGTTGTAGGAGTGAAGATGTCTAACTTCCTTTGACTCACATATCATTAAAGCAAACATATTGAACATTAAACAAGAAACTGGTGAGAGTAAGTCTTGTAGTTTCAGAAGAACTACAGCTTTGTACATCACCAAAAAAATGGATAATAGTGAAAATGTTGATAAGTCATATATAAAACAAGAAATCTTAGAAAGTATTGATACAATCGGTATTCATACAGAAATAAATATTAAAGATGACTTTACATTAAAAAGTGAAGGCGTTGAGAATTCAGAATTCAGAACAGCACGAAAAGCTGTTTTAGTTAAACATATTGGGACTCATACAGAACGAAACCCATACAATTGCTTTAATTGTAACTACAAAACGACACAAAAAAGTCATTTAGTTAGACATATGAGGACACATAGAGGAGAAAAACCATACCGTTGTCTTGTTTGTGAATTCAGAACAACACAGAGAATTGATTTACTTAGACATATGAGATCTCATACAGGAGAAAAACCATACGGTTGTTCTGTTTGTGAATTCCGAACGGCACGGAGAAGTTATTTAGTTACACATATGAGATGTCATACAGGAGAAAAACCATACAGTTGTTGTGTTTGTGAATTCAGAACGGCAAGGAGAAGTGTTTTACTTGCACATATTGGAACTCATACAGAGGGAAAGCCATACAATTGCTTTAATTGTAACTACAAAACGACACAAAAAAGTCATTTAGTTAGACATATGAGGACACATAGAGGAGAAAAACCATACCGTTGTCTCGTTTGTGAATTCAGAACAACACAGAGAATTGATTTACTTAGACATATGAGATCTCATACAGGAGAGAAACCATACAGTTGTTCTGTTTGTGAATTCCGAACGGCACGGAGAAGTTATTTAGTTACACATATGAGATGTCATACAGGAGAAAAACCATACAATTGTTCTGTTTGTGAATTTAGAACAGCACGGAGAAGTGATTTACTTACACATATGAGATGTCATACAGGAGAAAAACCATACAGTTGTTCTGTTTGTGAATTCAGAACGGCAAGGAGAAGTGGTTTACTTACACATATTGGAACTCATACAGAACGAAAGCCATACAATTGCTTTAATTGTAACTACAAAACGACACAAAAAAGTAATTTAGTTAGACATATGAGGACACATAGAGGAGAAAAACCATACCGTTGTCTCGTTTGTGAATTCAGAACAACACAGAGAATTGATTTACTTAGACATATGAGATCTCATACAGGAGAAAAACCATATGGTTGTTCTGTTTGTGAATTCCGAACGGCACGGAGAAGTTATTTAGTTACACATATGAGATGTCATACAGGAGAAAAACCATACAGTTGTTCTGTTTGTGAATTCAGAACGGCACAGAGAAGTAGTTTAGTTACACATATGAGATGTCACACAGGAGAAAAACCATACAGTTGTTCTGTTTGTGAATTCCGAACGGCACGGAAAAGTTGTTTAGTTACACATATGAGATGTCATACAGGAGAAAAGCCATACAGTTGCTCTATTTGTGAATTCAGAGCAGCACAAAAAGCTGTTTTAGTTAAACATATTGGGACTCATACAGAAGGAATGCCATACAATTGCTTTAATTGTAACTACAAAACGACACAAAAAAGGCATTTAGTTAGACATAATATGAGGACACATAGAGGAGAAAAAACATACCGTTGTCTCGTTTGTGAATTCAGAACAGCACACAAAAGTTGTTTAGTTAAACATATGAGGACTCATACAGGAGATTAACGTCGTTGTTTGTGGAAGCAAATTAATACAGAAAAATAATTGATACATCATGTGGTTATAATAGCATAGGAGAATAGAGTTAATAATTTGTGAATATGAAATTGTAAGTAAAACTACTTTTATCACACAAGATCTTGCTTGGCAGCAAAGAAAAAAATGTTAATATGTGTAAACTATTAATCGTATAATAACTAAGATGAAATAATGTTATTTTATTGTAAAAAATACAAACCATTATTATAGAGTTATTATATATTTATTTGTGTTTATAATTATGGAGATATTGATACTAACTTTCTAAATTTAAATACACATCAAAGGTGGCTATACCACACTAGAGAAGAGCTTATTTTTCTCTTTTCAGTGGTAGGTATAAGGTCGGCTATATTTATTTTCATAAAGAATGAGCTGTGTGAAAGATATTTTTTGATAGTAGACCATGTATTATTAATCGGCAATGAAAGGAAAGCTTCAATTTGCTTTTTATGCAATTTTTATCGTATTGTAAAAAGTAAATTTAAATACATTATGCACCAATATGTGCATTACCAAAAAGTATTTATATTTACACAATATTTAGTAATTTGCTACATACAGGATGTTTGTAAATCGCTAGCCAGCTAGTAACTTTGTTAATAATTGAGTTATAAAAAACTGATTTTCAATGCCAGCATACAGCCTACAAATTGTTGTAAACCATATATTTTGAAATATTTGAAATTCGCGCTAAGAATGTTTTATGAGAGCATACTTAAATCAAAAATGTTGAAATAATTTTTTTAATAAAGAAATGTATTTACCTACTGTTGGTCGTGGTTACGCAAACTCAATAATAAATAATCGAACAAGAAATACAAAACAAATTGCATTTGGCCCTAAAAATTCCTCATGACCATGATAGTCCAGTTAACGAAGGAAAAATAGGGGAAATAATTTGTGTAGTCGCAAATTTTGGTACAGTGGTAGGGAGCAATGCCATTTTATACTGCACATATATGTCAAATAATTGGCATTTCTTATACTTTGGATGTATTCACGATCAAAAATAGGTTAAGAGGATATAAAGAGGTCTTTAATTTATTTCACCTATGCGCATAGAATTTTAAAAAGAAAAGAAAATCCTTTTGAGTAAAACTTATATTTGAGTGAATAACTTGATTCCTAAATTAATATAGTAGTAGTAGTATTTTCGGCAAGATTTATGTCTAGCAAGTAGACCTTCATAGGCCCTTTTTTTCCAACCTCGTAGACAAGGTCTAGGCATGCAGAGTACCAAGTATCTTAGTCCTACTTAGAATTTTGCCGAAACTAAGGAATTCTAATCCTAACATGGGTTGTTTTACATGCTATACATCGTAGTAACATGGGGCCCAAGGCTCTACATCACTTCCGAATGATGGCATTCTGTAGAGGTTTTTTACGCCCTTTTTTTTAAAACCTCACCGCGCCGGGGATCGAACTCTCGACCCTTAGATCATCAGCCAGAATGCTTACCATTGAGCTATGGATCCAGGTTTAAATTAATATAACTTCAATTAAATTGTCATCGTAACTATACTAAATTTCAAATAAGCATGCAGTACTTGGAACTAAATAATAATCATAACTATGGCCGTGATTGGTCAAAATAAAGTCATCATTACAACCATCTGCAAATTAAATATAATTTCAAAATTGTCAATTTGACATTTGGTATGAATCCTACAAATATAAGGGGAAAACTGATACATAGTGGACAAAAAAGACTGGCCTACAACGTTTATTTGAATTATATACGATAAAAATATTGTAAAACACGAGCAGTCATGCAAACTTATATTTTCCTAGTGTAAAATTGAGTTTGAGTTCAGAGCGCCATCTACTGCATTCTTATTTGAAATTTACTATAGATAATAGCCATAAAATGCAAGATTGGATATAATAAGACGTATATGTACATATTATTTATAAATTATAAATTTAATAAAATTGTTGGCGCCCAATACTTCTTTCTTAGTGTGAACCTAAAACCTTTATGTGAAAGTGAAGTAAACAAAAATCCCACCTTTATTATACTCGTATCGCAGCCGAGAATTGAGCTAGTCGGAGTTATGTGAGCCTTCTAAAGGTAGGTTGCTTATAGTTGGTACACTTTTCCACCTATCCTGGCCTCTCTTCCATTCTCCACCCTCCTTTCTCTCACCCATCCTGAAATTCCCATTCTTGGCTGAAGAGGGAAGTAAGGTCTCTATAGCAGCCCGACCTCTATTGGGGAAATTGAAATGACCCTAAACCTTTACCTTTTTCATTCCGGATGGCTGTAAACATGGTAACTTGAGAACAACATAGCCTGTCAGGATGAATTTTTTGCCATTTTGTGTGGAATATTAATGTAAAAAACTGAAAAGCTTCTAGGTGAGAGTGGTCACTTTTTTTCTTTGTATGTATTTGACCATTTTTATTCACATTACCAGCCATAGACGTTAATCAGTCACCTAATTATACTGTGACATTAGTGTAGTGACACTCGTGGACTGTCGAGCCTGAGGTTGCGAGTTCGAATCTCGATCCAGGAAAGATTTTTTTAAATTATCGAAAGATGTGGATTCAAATTTCTAGTTCTTCTCACCTATCATCTGGAATTTCTCATTATCGGCGCTGTTTGTTCCATTCGTACTGTCTGCTAACAGTATCGATAAATCACCGACTCGACCTTAAACCTATTTCCTCCATCTAGGCTTTGCAATTATTAATTTCCATCTCCTTTCCGAATTATTTCTAGTCCAAGTCATCGTTCCTGTACCTAACATCATGTGATAATGACCATACCACATTGAACAGTTTGCAAAACTACATGCGTCTTAAGGAATGGGCTTCCCAAAGAGAGCATGGCCTAAACCGTTTCATGCCAATAGTGTGCCGCAGCAGCGCGACGTCTTTCTATAAGTGAAGCCTTACTTGTCCAACAATTATTGACATCCTACACCAATATTATACTTTGGACACTTGGTCTTACTTGAGGTGAAGAACCTTCCGTTGATATTATATATCAGTCGCGTAGTTTAAATCTGAGTGACCCAGTCTCATAAATATTCGAATTCCTCGTCATATTTCTGTAACCAACTCTACGTCAATGGAGATTCACGGATTTTGTGATGCTAGAGAGCACAGCTACGCTGCCGTGATATATTTTAGAATGTTCTGTAATTTGCATAATCCTCCAAATTCCATTTTTGTAATCGCTATGTCTAAAGTAGCTCTCCTAAAAAGGTGATCGTTTCCTCGGCATGAATTATATGGAGCAGTTTTATTAGCAAATCTGAATTATATTCTAACCAATTAAGCCATTAGTCGTCTTGGTGAGCTGGTCCTGCTTTTTTACATGATAACAATCATTCTTATCACACCGAACCAACTGCAGATGCCAAGACTCTGTTAGATGATCTCATGGACGAAGAAACGAGTGTTTTTATTTAAATTTTCTTTTCTGAGAAATAACCAAATAATTGTGGCCTATATTCGGCGTTTTATTAGCTATGTCAACAACATTTCTTGCTCTTCTGCTCTAGATCTACAGAATACATTTATGTTAATTGCAAAACTTGTACAATCTGATGTATTTAAAAAGGCAATATCGCAAATTCGTAACAATAAAATCATTTCGAAACCTCTACAAAACCTCGCCTCATTTTTGGATGAAAATAATATGTTGCGGTTAGGTGGTCGCCTTCGATATTTGACTATTTCTAGTGACAAAATACATCTTTTTTTGTTGCTTCAATCTCATCAGTTGACACAACTTATAATAGAACAATTTCAGTAACAAAATCTGCATCCTGGAATCCAACGCTTTTATTTTTTATTATTACAGCAATTTTGAATCTCGTCAGCTCATGGGGCATCTAAGCATTGTTATCCGTGTTTCAAAGCCAATCCTTCTGTAGTTTTACCAACTATGGGAAATCTTCCTACCCATCGCGTTTTCCCACTTAAGCCGTTTTCCCATAGCGGAGTTGATTTTGCTAGGCCTCTTTATATTGCGCTAGGAAGATATCGAGGACCAACAACCGTTAAAGCATATATTTGCATTTACGTCTGTATGTCTGTCCAAGGCGATTCGCCTCGAACTGGTGTCTGATCTCTTGTCAGAAACATTTTTAGCTGCTTTTTACAGATTTGTCTCTTTTCAGATTTCTATAGTGACTGTGAGAAAAACTTTGTTGGGGCAAATAAACTGCTCTTGTTTTATAGTCAACAGTCGGCACCGGTGTTAGCCATTAAGTGACAATTTATTCCACCCTTTGGGCCTCACTTTGGCGGAATTTAGAAAGCGGGAGTAAAATCTGTTAAAAATTATATTTACCGAGTAATTGGAAAACAAAGACTCACTTATGAAGAAATAAATGCCCTTTTAATCCAGGTAGAAGAAGTGATCAACCCTCGTCAATTATGCCCTACCAGCCCAGATCTCAATGATCTACAAGCCATAACCCCAGGCCATTTTCTGGCATTGGACTAACGGATTTGCCTGATCGCGATTTAAGTGTTGTTAAAATTAATTAAATGCAGCGTTACAAAGCTGTCACCAATATGTTTGGCAGCGTTAGGGCAATAAATGTTTACACACTCTACAGCAACGCTTCAAATGGCACATAGACCCTATACTTTCTGCAGTAGGTAGTTTGGTTGTAGTCAAACAAGACTTCTTTCATTAAAATCGTTATAGTAGTTGGTAGAACCACGAGATTGCATTCTGGATCTAACAGCGTTTGTCGAGTTGCAAATAAGAACCCAGAATGGGTAAATTAAACGACCAATGATTAAATTACTGTTGGGAAACATGTAAATGAACTACTGAGTTGCTCATTGTCTCAGAAACATCAAGGTGATAGGTGAAATTTGTTGAAAGCAGAGTAAAGCTGTCAAGTTGGATTGTTCTAGTATATAAATGTTAAATGAAGAAGTGTTTGATAGTTTTTAAATGTAAAACTATCAGATTGGTGACAGCGGTATTAAAAAAATCCAGGAAAATATCAATGGCTTTATGGTTAATGCTAGAAAGAATGCCTACACTACCGAAATGGACCAATCTACCGCTCCAGAATGGTTTATGAGAATGCAAGAGGAGAAAGAACGGCAAAGAGGGAAGAAAGGACGTGAAAGGAAGGAAGAGGAAGAAACAAAACAACACCAATTAACGTATGGGACATAAGTTTTGAGAAAAAGTTTGCCTTGAAATTTCTACTCTAGTTTGATGTCTCATCTAGTTACCATGAAACCGGTAAACAAATCATGTTTTGTTTTTATTGATAAACGTCAAATTTATTCAATAACTTAGTTCAAAATGTCATACAAATTAGAAGTTCGCAAAAGTATCTATCGCTGTGTTGGACGGTTGCCCAAACGTGAAATTGTTAACTTGTTCACAGATCAAAATGTTAGCCAGGCAACGATTTATAGGACAATAAGAGAATGCGAAGAGGGTATACCTTGCACTAATTTGCCGAAAACTGAAAGACCTCATGTTTTGGCACAAAACAGGATTAATAGACTGGTACAATCCGCTCAAGACAGAATTGGCATCTCTAGTCGAAAACTAGGTCGCAGTTTTGGGGTCTCATCCAAGACCGTCCAGAGAATTTTGTCCAGAAATGCTGTACATTATAGAAAAAGAGGGGAAAAAAAATCTCTGGACGGTCTTGTATGAGACCCCAAAACGGCGACTTAGCTTTCGACTAGAGACTCCAATTCTGTCTTGAGCGGATTGTACCAGTCTATTAATCCTGTTTTGTGCCAAAACTGGAAGACCTCATGGTCTTCCAGTTTTCGGCAAATTAGTGCAAGGTATACCCTCTTCGCATTCTCTTATTGTCCTATAAATCGTTGCCTGGCTAACATTTTGATCTGTGAACAAGATAACAATTTCACGTTTGGGCAACCGTCCAACACAGCGATAGATACTTTTGCGAACTTCAAGTTTGTACGACATTTTGAACTAAGTTATTGAATAAATTTACCGTTTATCAATAAAACAAAACATAATTCGTTTACCATTTTCATGGTAACTAGATCAGACATCAAAATCAAGTAGAAATTTCAAGGCAAACTTTTTCTCAAAACTTATGTCCCATACGTTACTAGAGGTACTTTCAAGTTTTCGAATGTATGTAGAACAAAAAATAGACAATGTAGAACAGGGACTGGAAAATATTGAACAAAAAGTTAACCATATTGAACATAAAGTTAACCATATTGAACATGACATTTCAAAAGAAATTACGGGAGTTGATAAAAAATTTGCTGAATTGAGCAAGAAATTACACAAACAATTAGATATTCGTGACCACTCAGATGATGAAGAAACGGGAAATAATTTGCTATCAACTACAGTCGTAGAAAAATCTTCATATGTCCATAGCCACCGAGCAAGGAAAGCCACCAACCTTTGACGAAAAAATGCCAGGAGAGACCTATCGATGTTAGTCTGAGGCAGCAGCATATATCACGAAAGATAAAATGGCTACCTATCTGATGGTTTCTCTTCGAGGACAAGCACCAGCTATTTTTCAGTTGCTACTTCAAGGAAAACCTAATTATGCCACCATAGTTCGAGTCCTAGAAATTATATACGAACAACCGAATTTGAAACAGGTATTCCAAAGTGATATCAAAGTCCCTACACAATAATTCAGGAAGTAGAAAAGCTTCTCAATTTGGCATATCCCCAAACACCAAAAGAATTCCTCGAATACATTGGCATACAGACCTTGTCGACGGCTTGAAAAATACAGAAATACAACAAGCCATCTGATTATATTATCATCAAACGATAAGTGAAGCCTTGGTTTCTAACGAGTAATTTGAGACTCCGAAAAACATCACCAGAAACTGTCGACCCAAACTACGAGAAAACAGATTTGAAAAAGAACCCGACTCGTTAAGAAATACAGTGAGTAGGCTACAAATTCAATTCGATAAACTTTTAGATGCTTTTCTGCGAGAACAAACCGATTTCAGACGTTTTTATTACGCGAAAATTGGTCACTTCTAGAGAAATTGTAGAAACAGACGCCGATCGACGTAGTCGGTTCCCAACACGCGCAACGATCAACCAATAATATCCAGAGAAACTACTAGTTGTACTTCGGAACAAGCTCCTTCATAGTTGCTCATATTAAAAACGAATGTGTATAGGGACTGGACATCATGGAAGATAAATTCGTCATAGACCTTAAGAAGGGGATTCTGTAAAAGTGATAATAAAAATATCATCTTACACTCCGGATAGAACCAACTCTATAGAATAAAAATTGTGGTTGACTCCCAGATTAATGAAAAACCAAGAAATTTCAACGTCGGGATTATCGAGAGCCAAAAACTTCAAAATGGTTGAATTCTACTCAGCAGATGCCCTGTCAACATAGATGATTGAATTCCAGTACGGGTTGTCAGTACTTCTAGAAAACCAATCAACTTGAAGAAAAATCAAGACTTAGGATTCTGCGAAACTGTAATAAGCATTTTCAGGTGTGAAGATGCCCTTGAGAAAGAAGGATCTACCAGATATAAGAAAGTCGGCGCCAACTTCGTAAAAACGTCTATCGAAGACTCTGATGACCTAACACAAGAAGAGGGAAGTAGAGCTGAACAATTCATTAAAGCCAATTATGACCTTTTTGAAACTGGCAATTCTACCAGTCGTACTAACTTAATTCAACACCGAAAGAATATTGGTGATGCAAAGCCAAAGTTCCGAGAAGGCTTCCCTTTGTCAAACGAAAATAAGCTGCAGAGATGGTGTAAAACGTGTTGGATGGAAATAGTATTGAAGAGTCGTCGAGCCCATGGTGTTCCCCAGATCTGATAATCAATAAAGATTGATCCACTCGATTCTGCATAGGCTAAATTAGGTAGGTAACTAAGAAAGACAAATATTCATTGCCAAGAATATACGATAGTACTCTAAGAGTCTAAACAATTTATCTGGTTCTAGATAGATGGTTTTCTACATTGGATCTGAAGAGTGGTTATTGCAGGTAGAGAACCATCCTGAAGCCAGTAACAAAAACAGTTTTTTTTTACAGCAAATGATCTCTATCGTTTCCAAGTTTTCCCATTGAGACTTTATAATACTCCAGCCACTTTTGATGGAGATGATTTTAAGAGTCCTAACGTGGAAAACTTACGCTGTCTACCGGGATGACATAATGATAATGGGTAAAACATTTGACGTTCACCTTAATAATTGGAAGAAGTATTTCGAAGATTGAACAACGCCTACTTGAAGTTGAATCCAAATAAATGGCTCTGCACATATTACAGAATTTTTTTAAAAGATTTTGGGAAGATCCCAAAGCCTCTCCATCGATTAACCAAAAATAACAGTTAATTTGGCTGGAGCCTAGAATGTCAAAACTCTTGTGTAGGGGCCGTTCTTGCACAAGAGCGTGAAGGAGAAGGGAAGGTAATGGCGTACTTCAGCAACAAAAAGAACCTATTGTTCTTGTAAAAGCTTCTGAACATTTTCACAAATATAGTGACCACCAAAAAGTCTGTATCAAATGGGAAAAATTTTTATTTTTGATTTTTCAAAAAACGTTTTACTACAATAATTTGTGCTTATTGTAAAACCTACTTTTTTGACAAATATACCGAGTGAATTTTATTTAGTTAGAAAAGAGCGTTTTTCTAAATTGTCAAAATCCAAAAAGTGCTATTTTTTTGAAATTACGCAAGATTTCATTGAGACTTGTTTAGCATGTGTTAGTTTTAGCTAACTGAATAATACACATACACACTGCACTACGGTCCTTATAGGGCCTCGGCCTCCTTTACAACAGCTTTCCATCTGTCCCGATCACTGTCTTCGATGGTCCAATTTCGCACCTTTAGTTTTTGAAGGTCACTCGTAATGTTGTCTCGCCATCGCCCTCTAGGTCTTCCTTTTGGGCCCCGACCTTCCGGAATGTGTGTTAATACCTTTTTAGTTATTTTAATTTCGGGCATACGCCAGACATGACCTAGCCATCTTATTCTCTCTTTTTTAATCCATCCCACCCTTGACCCTCGTTTAGTCGTCTCAGTTCGTGGTTCATACGTGGTCTTCACCCATCAGCCTGATTGTCATACACCGGCCCATAGATCTTTCGCAATATTTTTCTTTCAAATCTGTTTATTAAGTCTTCATGTTTCCTTGTCATTGTCCAAGCCTCACATCTATATGTGACTACAGGTCTGATTATTGTTTTGTATAGTCTCATCTTGCATGTCCTCGACATTAGTCTTGATGTAAATAATTTCCCCAATCCATATAAGCATTTGTTTGCGTTCGATATACGTTGTTTAATATCAATGGTGATGTCGTTATCTTGAGTAATTATTGTGACTAAGTACTTGAATTGCTCGTCATGTTCGAAGGGGATACCTACTAGATTTATTACAGCTAGTCTTCTCTGATGATTATCTCTGTCGAGCTCCCTATATTTGGTGTTATTTACGTTAATTTGAAACCACTCAGATGTCTTGCTTGCTCTAGACGCGTTAGGCTATCCTCTATATTATATCCTTGGTTTCTTCCCAGGACGGCAATATCGTCAGCCTACGCCATTACTTGGGAACTACTTGTGTATATTGTAAAATCAGTGTTGAGGTTAGCTCTACGTATAATGTTTTCCAATACTAAGTTGAAGGCCAGAGGTGATCAAATATCTCCTAGTTTAACTTCTCTTTTGATGTCAAAGGAGCTGGAATATTCGTTTTCAATTTTACACACGCATCTCGTACCTTACACTGGCATCTTGATAAGTCGGACCAACTTTATTGGGACGCCAAAATCTGATAATGTTTGCCATATGAATTTATGATTAAGACTGTTATATGCTTGTTGGTAATCTTATAGACTTGATAGATGCTGATATTGTATTCCCAGCATTTCTCTAAGATCTGCCTGATGGTAAGGATTTGATTAACTGAACAATGCCAAGGCCAAAAAACAACGTTTTTCTTTAAATTTCGCAAACATTTCATTTTTAATTTTTTTAAATAGTTTTCAAAATTTCACATGCCAAGACTTAATTTTAAATTTCACATGCCAAGACTTAATTTTAAATTTCAATCATTTAGGTGAAGACTAAAAATACATGATTGGAAAATACAATGTAATATCTTAATTCTTTCTTGAGATTTGTATTATTTACTGAAAAGTAATATGTTCGCATAATTTTAGTTTTTGATGCAAGGTGCTATTTAGGGAAACATTAATGTCTATTTAAATAGCTTCTAAAAATGTTAATCTATCCCTGTTAATAAAGTACTGTTACAAAAATTCTATAAATGCTTTATTGGCAACCATATATGTAATAAGATCATTACTGACTTTTAAAAAGTTTGAAGATGAGCTATTCCCAACTTAACTTTCTAACCGGTCGGAAAAGTGATTGCCGGTTGGAAATAAATCCATTCCCGACCGCTAAGTAGGCAGGGACAATGGGAATCTCGTTGATCCATTCATGCGCGATCCATTCCCGACCGCTGTGTAGGTAGGGACACTGAAAATCTCGTTGATCCATTCATGCGCGTCACAACCTGTCGTATCATAATATAATAATTTTTCCAATTATTGTCTCGAGATAAAGTTCACCTCGACGCTACGCGTCTCGGTTAACTACTTAAAATCTCGACAGGAATGAAACACTTTCCACCTAGGTATGTAATATACTAATATTCGCAACCATATATGTAATAACATCATTACTGACTTTTAAAAAGTTGGAAAATAAGGTATTCCCAACTTGTAACTTTCCAACCGGTCGGAAAAGTGATTGCCGTCGCAGCGGTTGGAAATAAATCCATTCCCAACGGCTGTGTAGGTAGGGACACTGGGAATCTCGTTGATCCATTCATGCGCGATCCATTCCCGACCTCTGTGTAGGTAGGGACACTGGAAATGTCGTTTATCCATTCATGCGCATCAGAAACTGTCGTATCATAATATAATAATTTTTCCAATTATTGTTTAGAATAAAGTGGTTGCCAATAAAATAGTATACATACCACGGTGAAAAGTTTCATTCCTGTCTCGAGATAAAGTTGACCTCGACGCTACGCGTCTCGGTTAACTAATTAATCTCTCGACAGGAATGAAACACTTTCCACCTCGGTATGTAATATACTATTTACAGTTATCTAAATGAGGAGATTGTTCTTTATTTAGTTCACATGTTCTAAAAATCTAGAATTTTTTTCAACATTCTGACCAACATTTTGTATTTAGATAGAAAATCACATTTTGAACAACTTTTTAGTTTTTTTTTCTCTATCTTGGCTAGTATATGCATTTTTCGCAATTATTTAAAAAAATTGTAAATTTGGCTGATAACGGATATCACGAGACAACCTTTGTTTGGCCCAATTGTAATGTTTTTCAACCACCTTGATATTCCAGAAAACTTTAAATAAAACATTTTCCCATTTGATCCCAACTTTTTGGTGATCACTAAATATCTACGGAAGACATTTGTTCATGAGAAGTGACCGTAGTGCTCTTCAATGGTTGATGACTTTTAAGAAGCCTGGGGGGCAGGTAACAAAATGGATAGAAAAACTTCAGCAATACGATTTCTAGGTAATTTATGAGAAAGGGCGCCACTATGGTAACGCACATATTTTATCCAGAAGGCTATAAACTGAACAATAATGCAGATATTGAAGAACTACACAACAGTCGAGCAAGAGGACATTTTGGGGTAAAAAAAAGCTTTGGCTCGTGTTCAATTGTCACCGTGATGTTGAAGAATGGTGCAAGAAATGTGACTTGTGCAATGGCAGAACAGGTTATGAAACCAGAAATCGTGGAAAGATGGCACAGTACCTCTCCGGAAGGAATGGCAATGGACAAATAGACATCCGTAGACCAATCCCTTTAACAGAAAAAGGGAACAGACATTAAATAGTATCCATCGACTACTTTTCAAAATGGCCAAAGGAGTACCTCCTCCTATCCTATTCAAGAAGCAACAACGGTCGCCGAAGTCTTCGTTGAAAATGTTGTAGCTAGACATAAAGTCCATCTGGAGCTACATTCTTATCAAGGGAGAAACTTCGAATCCGAACTCGTACAGCACCGCTCCACCCCCTTGTTAGGTGGATTCAAAGGTATAATAAAACATTTCAGTATTTGTTAATCTGAAAATCAGCAGGATTGGGATTTATTGGTGTCACTATTTCCCCTAGCCTATAGAAGTGCAGAACACGAAGTAACTAGCTACACTCCTGCGATGATGTTTGCAGCACGAGACAGCTAGGGTAGAAGAATATCGGCAAAAAAGAAGAGAAGCACATTATACATACAGAGAAACGAAGAGACAACAAGTAAAGAAGACAATTACCAAAAGAAAAACATATATAAATTCTACAAGTAAACGAAGAAAACTACATACCAGAGTAAGTCACCAATACTGAAGGATAAAGGGGGAACATAGATAGGAGATGAGGGCGAAATACAGAAGAGATAGGTAGAGAAGTTGAAGGAGTTATTAAGAGAAGAACTACTCATAAATGAAGTATTATTTGAGTAAGAACCAGAGAAAACAGAAGAAGAAGATATGAAAAACAATCATACAAGATGATTAAATAGAAATAAACAAAACCCTCTCCCACCTCTGAAGAAGTAATGAAGATAGTGAAATAGTTAAAAATAACTAAACTATGAAAGAGATGCATAATAGTGCAACAATTATAGCGATATTTCCATATTAGATGTAACATATACAGTTTTATCTTCAATCTTAGTACAAAGAATTAAACCTTTCAAAGAAAAAAAAAGTAATACTAAAAGAATACCAACCGGGTTTCAGGGGAAATACGTACACAATTACCCATATTTCACGCATAAAGGTTATTATGCACAAAAGCTACGAATTCAGCATCGATGTGCATCAGTTGGATGCAGATTTTATATATGCATATGACACAGTAGACAGAAAGTACTCGTGGGAAAATTTGAAAAAAACTTAACATCCCAGATAAAATAATCAAATTAATAAATGCCGCAATGGACAAAATTAAATAAAAGTTGATGGGAACCTAACAACAGGGAAACCCCCTGGCACCAAGTGTTTAATATAGTTTTAGAAAGAGCAATACGGAAAATAACTGTAAATACAGGTGGGTGCTGTGTAGATCAAACCAGGCCAAGACTTAAACTTAATCAGGACATTTTAAATGTGTTTTACTTTGTAGTTATTGCCGCTTTATTTATAAAAGATGTTATTGATTCTTCTTGATGAGTTTAGATTTTTTCATAAAATTTGAAATAATAAACGTTAAATGGTTTTATTCTTTAAAAAAACGTTTTTCTACTCATGTAACGGGTGGGCCAAGTAGAAGTTTCTTTTTAAAAATGCAATAAAATGGACAAAAATAATTTTTTCCCATATATTATGGCTTTATTGGAAAGAGCAAACATTCCCATTATTTATGGAATACGATTTCATTCATGTGGCTGCCCCGACTGGCTGTACAGCAGCGCATCCTGTAAGCCCAATTTTTCAAGACGTTGATGATGGTTTCGGGCTCTATCTGACGAATGGCTTCGCCAATATTCAACTTAAGGGCCTGGATCGTTTGTGGATTGTCCGCATAACATCGATCTTTTACGAAACACCACAAAAAAAGTCCAACGGCGTCAAATCGCAGATCCGAGCCGGCCAATTGACATCACCAAAACGGCTCATTTCCCGATTACCGAACTTGGTGCGCAAAAGATCTTTTGTTTGTTGGGATAGATTGCATGTTGGGCCATCCTGTTGGAACCAAAGGTCGTCCAAGTCCATGTCCTCAATTTCTGGCCACAAAAAGTTGGTTATTATGCCTCTGTAGCACTCACCGTTGATTTTTCGACCAAAATCATTGTCCATTTCGAGCTGCCCTAATGCCCAAACTGAGAAGCGATAACGAAGCGGATGGTCGTTAGCCTTCAATTGCTGAGTCAATTGGACCTTGTAAGCTAATAATCCAATATCTTTGTGCAGAATTCTCCTCAGGCTAGTGCGACTAATGTTGAGTTCTTGCGATTGATGGCGAGTCAATGTTCTGAGATTGAATCGCACACTCTCGTCTACAGCAGCGATATTCTCGGCTGTGCGCACCGTACAAGCACGGGGACCGTAAGTACTGTCCACTAGCATGCCCGTCTCACGAACTTTTTGCACAAATTTGCGTACAGCGGAGCGATGGGTCAAATCCCAGTACGACCTCAACCAAACACCAGGATCTGTAAAGACTTCCCAGCCAAACACGACAAGGCACCTACCACCTTCCTCCAACAGAACTGCCAAAAACTGATCAGCAGCAAACGCCTTCCAGGTCTTCCTTCCAAAATTCTCAAGCCACCGACGACGTAGTATCACGAACTTCGACTAGATGCAAGTTACAAGATGTCACTTCAATAACAAGCTTGGCGAATTGGAACTCCAGTAGATGAAAACCTTCTATCCACACCATAAAATGCCCACTCTGCTAACAATCTCGATGTAAACCACTTCCAGTAAAAACCATTCCCTGTTATCCAATTAATATGATGTAATTGATTGACAATAAACCCAGTTCGGTATCCAATTCCAGAAATTGCTTTTGTAGACTATAACTGTATTACTTAGGGCATTCTCACCACATCAATTTTCTTCCTCCTTACCATCTTCACATCTTTAAATCTTTTAAAGTTTTACTTTTTATTTTCTTCTCGCAAATTTTATATTTTATTCGCAACCCTTTACATTCCAAAAAACAGATTAACTTTTTATAAAGGGTTTATTTTAGTAATTTAACCGCTTATAAAGGTATTACATGTTTTTTGTACCAAATTATTTTACAGACTGATAGATATTATTATCTCCTTAGTGATATAGTTTAGTATATATTTTACAGTCCAACACTCTATATAAACTTTATCATTATATAACACTCACTATGTTGAATGATATTTCCCGAATAGGTATTTGTCATTAATCGTCCACTTTATTTCAGATAATAGTTAAATACATTTAATAATTTTGATATCCTTCTTAAATTCATCTTTGTAATTTAATACTGTATTCTTTTAACTTTTTTAATCTGACCCTTATACGGGTGACCATAAAAGATTGTGATTTTTTTTCTTAGGTTGACACTGTTTATGTTGGTGGAACTGTAAGTCTATGTCAAATTCGATGTTAGTAGGTTAGATTTTGTGTCAGTTTGTGTCAAAACTGACGGAAATCCTAACCTGCTAACCTCGAATTTGACATAGACTTACAGTTTCACCAACATAAACAGTGCCAACCTAAGAAAAACAATCACAATCATTTATGGTCACCCGTACTAAAAACCATTACAATATGTATCTAGTGATTCCGTTTTGTGATACAGGTGATAACTAAAGTGTTTTAGTTTACTTTTGGTTGCAGTTCACGATCACACTATACTCGGGCCGCCGAACAGATAGAATGGAGCAGGCAACCCAAATAACATATTACAAAGGTCACTTGATAATATTTTAATTATAATTACCAAAAAGGATCGGAGATGCCGACCCTTACAATTAGAACTAATTTCAATAATTGTCATTAAACAACTTTTTGAGGTTATGATGCAAATAGAAATGTCGACCAACTTAAAAGTCAAGCCTGACATTTGTGCACTTGTAATTGAAAATGTTTAGGCCTGTGGCATGGCTCTTCCTAAATCTCATTATTGGCTGCGGCGTCGAAACCAAAACACGTTGCCCGTGATATGGTTAAGTTTGTAGCGTTTTTTCTTTGGAGTTCCTTTATTCAACCATTTACAAGGACTAAATTGTGCATCTCTACTGCTGTTTTCAAAGTTACATGCAAGTATAAAATATTGACTTGTAAAGTAGTCTCTTAAGGAAATTTTAATTATTCATAGAGCTGCCTGCATTATGGGTAACCGTAAGAAACTAATTCGTAGTCAAGGACGTGAAAGAATCTAAAGCGACTATTGCAATTTTTCTCAGTCGTTTTGCAAGAACGAGTGACTAAAGCAACCGATGTTCGCCTAAATACTATTAGAGGAGCCCAACAAAGTGGCGGAAGAAAATTTACTTCTCCAAAAAAACAAATTACTAAACTTAACCCAGGTCATCTGTCGATCAATATAAAGAAGAAGTAATCCCAAGTGTGACTTTGCCATAAAAAGAGACCTACAATGAAAGCTGTATTCGAAGTCGAACAAAATGAAGGGGGGTGTTAATTTCACTGAGAAATTACATTCCTTTGGGCGAGTGGTACATAAAATGGGTTTTCAATAGAGAAAATGTCAAGACAATAGGCACGTTCTAATAGAAAAGAGAGAAACTCTGACAAAACGTGTTGATTTTTTAAGAAAATGTAAATGTACTCTTATCTGATTTACCTAATGAAGGTTTTGGTTCTCAAAAGTTTTGTCTAGACATGAATGCAATTTTTTCTATATGTGATTAATTTTAGTTAAGCTATTACTGATGTTATTATACACTTATTTAATTTAATGACCATACATATGAATTAACGTTTATATGGTGTTTAGTTGTATTTTAGCACTTCTAACTTTTTTTATTACTTCATTGGAGACCATATTAGATGAATTAGAAAGAGTAAATCAGAAGCTTTTCATAAAAACTGCATTAAAGGAACTGCGAAGTTTCCAAAGGGGATTATGATTTGCGGCTGCATGTCAGCTAACGGACTGTTTATTTATTATGTACACACTGGGACGTAAATAAATCACTATCAAAGTTTTATTGCTCCAAATAATGTTTAAATAATAATTTACCCATTATAGAGGGGTACTACTGAAATACTTGATCAAATTATATCACAATTATTGTTAAACAACTAAAAATTGTATTCCCCTTCAAAAGTTATAATATTAATAGTAGTTTATTTATCTAGAACGAAAAGTGGCATTTTAAAGACGAGAAAGTTGTTTACTTGAATTACTTGCGAGGACCTTTAAAAACACTTTTCGTTCGTGGTGAATACAACGGTTTATTTCATACTGCAAGTTTAATGAATTTTAAATAAAAGGTAGTAAATCATTTCAAATTTTATGTCAACAACTGGCAATTTTAAAGTACTTGAACTTTAAAATTTTACTTTAAAGTAATAGGACTTTAATGTTCTATTTTTTGTACAATAATAGTACTTTATGTAACTAGTCCTCAAAGCAAGGCTTTAGGGGACGAGTCGTAATGTTTCCGGACGAGGCGGAGCGAAGCGCAGCCGAGTCTGTAATATGAAGATGAGTCCTCTAAAGCCATTTGAGGACGTGTTGCATACAACGTTTTTTTGTATTAGCTCTCCAAACAGTTTCAATTACCATTAACGCGGCATTATATTAGGAGGCCGCGCGAAAATGTATTTTTTGCTCCCCAAACTGGTTACTTTGGAAACTGTCTAGGATCCTCAAAATGGCCATTTAGAGGCCTTGTACTTAAAGTCGTCATGGCAACTAATGTTTGAGTCCGCTAAAATGTTGCCATGACGACTTTAAGTACAAGGCCTCTAAATGGCCATTTTGAGGATCCTAGACAGTTTCCAAAGTAACCAGTTTGGGGAGCGAATACAAAAAATGTTATTTTTGACATCAGTATGAAATAAAAGAAATAAATAAACAAATAAAAATATTAATTATATTTTTATAGAAGCTTTATGTGTTGAGCCTGGTAGCAGGCAAAGCACATAAAGCCACTTTTATTGCGAATAACATATAAAATTTTATTTTCAAACGAATACTTATACTGCAATAAAAGTAACAAAATTAGAAAACAATAATTTAGTAGAAATGTAAAAACTCAAGATTGAGGTAAAATTGTGATACGTTGGAAATAATTCTTCCATGGTTATGATGGATGAAAATCACAAATAATAATTAAATTATATTGCTGAAATGTTTGATTTTGTTATCTTATATGAGTAGGCTGATAAAGTAGCAACAGTGGCAACTTTATATGCCTAATCACTTAAAGTACTACCTTTACCTTTGGTTATAATTATAATTAACGCTTTCACTTTGCGAAGCAAGTCACATAAGTTTTAACTTTTATGGTGTTTGAAAATGAACATATTTTATTTAGATTTACAAAATATAAAAATTTAAATAACTTCTAAATGACTTAAAAATTTAATGACTTTCTAGTTTCTGAAATTATTTGTGAAGCAAAGAAAAATACATAAAATACAATAAAAAAAACAGCCAATTAATCAAATAAATGGTAAAATAATTCAATATAGATTCCTCTAATGGTTAACAACCTAAATTGTCTTCAACGAAATCATCTTCTTGTTCAGACGATAGATTAGAACCGGATTCACCGCTGCCGTCTACTGTAATAATTATTTCTTCTCTGTTATCCATAATGTATTCCCACTTATGTTTGTCGACACTGCACATATATTCTTCCATTCTTGCACACTCACACTTCCAAAATTATTTTCTGCAGAAGTGTTAACATCGTCTAATTTGAATGTTGTATTATTTGTAGCAACATAGTTCTTTACTGACACCCATATTTTCCCAATCTGGTTTAATTCTGGATGGTAAGGGGGTAATCGTAGGACTACGTATGACCATGTTCCGCTAATAATTTCTCAATCATATAACTTTTATGTGTAGGTTTATGTAATTTTCTGGTACCATATAATTGGTTTTGTTTCATTCAACTTAATATAAATGTTTCTTACTGATAACCACTTTTGCATGTCTGCTTTTTCCAAACAAGTGTTGGATTCGGCTCAGTACAGACATTGTGATACCATGCATTATCGATGACCAAAACCGACTTTTTTGAAGATTTGCTAATAATTTTTCTTTCAGGCAATTCACATAATTTTAATGGTTTATTTCATCGTGGCAATAATCTGTCTCTTAAGTCCTGATTTAAACATCAGGAATGAATTTGGTACGAAACCTTTTCTACCTCCGGCATAAAGAATAATCAATGCTTGCTCTTTACTGACGGGGGATTTTAAAGAATTGTTGGTACCATCATCACAACATTTAGAACAGTATGGAAGCTATGCAAGTACGTTTCATCAGTGTACACAATATTTCAGCATTCGGCTTTATATTTTATCTTAAAAATTCAACACAATTTGCTATTTCTCTCTTCTCTATTAGAACGTGTGCCTATTGTCTTGACATTTTCTCTATTAAAAACCCATTTTATGTACCAATCGCCTAAAGAAATGTAATTTCTCAGTGAAATTAACACCCCCCTTCATTTTGTTCGACTTCGAATACAGCTTTCATTGTAGGTCTCTTTTTATGGCAAAGTCACACTTGGGATTACTTCTTCTTTATATTGATCGACAGATGACCTGGGGTAAGTTTAGTAATTTGTTTTTTTGGAGAAGTAAATTTTCTTCCGCCACTTTGTTGGGCTCCTCTAATAGTATTTAGGCCAACATCGGTTGCTTTAGTCACTCGTTCTTGCAAAACGACTGAGAAAAATTGCAATAGTCGCTTTAGATTCTTTCACGTCCTTGACTACGAATTAGTTTCTTACAGTTACCCATAATGCAGGCAGCTCTATGAATAATTAAAATTTCCTTAAGAGACTACTTTACAAGTCAATATTTTATACTTGCATGTAACTTTGAAAACAGCAGTAGAGATGCACAATTTAGTCCTTGTAAATGGTTGAATAAAGGAACTCCAAAGAAAAAACGCTACAAACTTAACCATATCACGGGCAACGTGTTTTGGTTTCGACGCCGCAGCCAATAATGAGATTTAGGAAGAGCCATGCCACAGGCCTAAACATTTTCAATTACAAGTGCACAAATGTCAGGCTTGACTTTTAAGTTGGTCGACATTTCTATTTGCATCATAACCTCAAAAAGTTGTTTAATGACAATTATTGAAATTAGTTCTAATTGTAAGGGTCGGCATCTCCGATCCTTTTTGGTAATTATAATTAAAATATTATCAAGTGACCTTTGTAATATGTTATTTGGGTTGCCTGCTCCATTCTATCTGTTCGGCGGCCCGAGTATAGTTAAAATATTTAAAAAAACTAAATACGAGATAATTCTCTACGGTGAAGGACACTTGTTCTGCAACTTTGTCTATCACTGTATCGGTATCTAAATTATGACAAACAGATTTTTTCCGTCGACCTCCCTATAAAATGTGCTTTTACGGACGCATTTGCGTACCAAAAATGTCACTTTTTTGGCCACCATTAATTTTTCGTCCGCAAACACTTTTCGTCCGCAAATGCTTTTCGTCCGCGAATGCTTTTCGTCCGCAAACACTTTACGGCCGCACTTTACAGCCGCAAACACTTTTCGTCCGCAAACGCTTTTTGTCCGCAAACGTTTTTCGACCTCAACAACTCTTATAATTCGGACTTCACTTTAATTTTTTTTCAAATTATGACGGTTGACGGAAGAATTTAATATGCACCTCGGACGAAAACTGCTTTTTATGGCCTTGCCTGATTGCTTGCCTCGGCTATCGCCTCGGCCAGCAATTTCAGGCATCGTCCATAAAAAGCCAATTTTTGGTCCTTGATGCATAAATAACTATTTCACCATCGTCAATAAAAACGCCTCTGCTTTGGTATTATTGAAGCTGTTGCCCAGTTTACTTTTTATTAATTTTAACGATAAAAATGAATTTTTACACGCCACTTGTGGATGAAAAGATGCTTATAAAATAATTTTAAAATACGACCACTTTAATGGAAAGCTAAAATAAATAATAAACAGTAATAAATTAGTTTCTTAACTATTTTTGGAGCAATGCAGACCACCTTTTGTTTTAAACGGGCAGGCCAAAAAACGTTACCAAAAAATTATGATTTTCGTGAACTACCTTTCCAGTGTAACAGGATGGATCTGGGTATTAATGCTATACAGGGTGCTCAACATTTGCAAATTTAACGATTTCGATTTTTTTACAAATGGAATGCCCTGTATATATTTGTATTTTTCAAATTTTAATGAGCGTTCTTCTGATATCTTACTCCATACCTCTAAATTCAACTGTTTCTGAGATATGCGCGTTTGAACATAAACAACAATTTAAGAACATTAAAATGCTTTATTCCAAGGGATAACAACCAAACACCGTTAAAATAATGATTTAAACACTTGAGTTCTCAAAAAAAAATTAAATAAAATAAAACCAAGTTGAGAATACAAAAATCCAGCCACTACTCAATTCTAGAAAAAACAAATACAAAAAAAAAACGAACAAAGCAGGAGAAAAGCGATTGAATTTAAGGATAGGAAATTGAAATGTCAGAAGAAAGCTCATTTAAAGTACTTTTCAAAAATATAGGGATATACAGGGTGTTACAACTAAATAAAGCAAAATAATTATATTTGCTGATCATGAGTTCTCTGTACAGCTTTAATGCTCAAAGCAGGAAAGGAGAACTATTTGAACATTTAATGTAATTACGTATAGGATTTTGGTGTATTGGCTTTTGTTTTTTAATCCGATTTTATTTGACCTTAGAATTAATTTATTCCTTCATTTATCGTTTTTTCGTCTTTATTATTCCTTGTATCAACACTGACTGCATTTATATTTTTTAAACCTGGTTCTGTGTTTTTATTTTTGGAGAGCTCAAGTGTTTAAATCATTATTTTAATGGCGATTGTTTTTTATCCCTTGAAATAAAGCATCTTAAGGGGCTTAAATTGCTTTTTATGTTCAAAAACGCATATATGAGAAACAGTTGAACTTAAGAGCTATGAAGTAACATATCAAAAGAAATCTCATTAACAAGGCTTTTCAAAACTATAAAAATATACAGGGCGTTCTATTTGAAAAAAAAATTCAAAAAAACTAAATTTGCATATGTTGAGCTCCCTGTACAGCATTAATACCCAGATCCACCATTTTACACCCGAAAGGTAGTTCACGAAAATCATAATTTCTTGGTAACGTTTTCCTTCACTCAATTGTTTTCTGTTGCTTACAGTAGCCGACTGAAGTTCAGCATTTTTTTGTATAAAATCGTTAATATCGCCAAAACAGTTGATGTTAGACCCATACAACTTTATATCAACATGATGAGTATTTCAATGTAAAACTTTTAAGCCACCCAAATATAGGGCATCGCAATCGCAATCGTTAAATTTACAAATGTTGAGCACCCTGTATAGCATTAATACCCAGATCCATCATTTTACACTGGAAAGGTAGTTCACTAAAATCATAATTTCTTGGTAACATTTTCCTTCACGCAATTGTTTTCTGTTGCTTACAGCAGCCGCCTGAAGTTCAGCATTTTTTTTTGTACAAAATCGTTAATATCGCCAAAACAGTTGACGTTAGACCCATACAACTTTATATCAACATGATGAGTATTTCAATGTAAAACTTCTAAGCTACCCAAATATAGGGCATTCCATTTAAAAAAAAAGTAAGTTTGATTCGCCAGACTTTTTTGAGCCACCCTGTATAATCCAAACTATTTTAGTAATGTGCACCACCTTCGTACCTAAAACTTTTATATACACAATATTCATGTAACGCTCATAGTTTCAGAAATATCTTCCACCCCCGCTTCTTTGCCGAACTCTGTATTTATTTGCTCCGTAACGTGTTGGTTTTGTTATACAGGGTGTAGAAATGATTTACGCACCATAGGGTTTTCAATGGTAATTTCTTTATATCAAATATTTGCTTCCCTAATTATTTTAGAGCAAACAATTCTGCATCCAATTATGCCATCATTTTTGTAATTTTACGTCAGAACACCTAATAATGAAAGAAACTAGAATGATCATGTTTTTCAAAAATCAGGGCAAATTGTGAAGTGGAAGGTATGCTGGAAGCAGATCTGGTGTAATAACTGCCATGATTGCCGCTACATTTGACAGATGCAAACAAATAAACAGCAAACTAATTTGTTTATGCTTTGAGATGCTTCAATAATTTCAAGGCACCACTGATTTGTCTAAAAATGGTAACTTTATTTCTTAACATTTTTGGTTTTCCGAAATGTAAAATGACAAATGCTGGCATAAATGGATACAGATCTGCCTAATAAGTTGCATAGTTTGCAGGCGTTTGGTTGAAAAGACTTTCTCCGCGTTATCTTCCACGAATTGCGCACAAAATTTCAAAAAAAGAGCGAAGAGAACCGTGGGAGCTTTAAATCTCTTCAGGAGGCAATTCTTAGTCCAAAGGGCAACTTTTTTCCCGCAAGACGTGGCAAAAGCGCGGTGCAGCCACAGCTTTCATCGCCCATTGTTAGGTTTATTATGCGAATTCCAGAAGAGGTTGTACAACTTCCACCTGTGCGTTCTTCTGGCTTCCAGTGGCTGCCGATCGCCTCATCATGGCCGACGTGTGCTGAAGAATAAGTCGGAGGTGCGTAACATTCTGCGTAAGTTATTTTCGTATGGATCCGCGAAGTGGCTTAACGCGATTGCCGTTGCCTGGTGAAGGATAATAATAGCGAAAACGTCACATCTGAAATATCGGCAAAACACGAAGAAACCGCCGTGATAGCATCAAACACCGTGCGGCGATTGTTCGAAAATCGGCGACCAACACTAATTAGCGGGGACGAGTTTTTGCCGGCCGCAAAAAGTGTGGCAGTGAAAAAGTGTTAAAAGTGAAATTTCGAGCACCGCCGTGATGTAGCACAGGGCGACTTTGGGCCCCAGTTCGATGCCTCGCCTGAAAAATCCGGAAGCTGCGCCAAGTCAAAAGGGAATGTAGAATAAAGGCAAGTACTAAAACAAAATAACGTCGAGGTTGAGCGGTTTGCAATTATCAGTCGAAGCTGCCTTGATGAATGATGAGCGTTTGCAACGGCCGCGAAGGCGTCTTGGAATTCGAATCGTCCCCTTCTTGGGCGGATAGAAGAAGTGTCCCAACTTATGCCCAAATAACGGGAGTTGTCGTCGCTCCCAGAAAAAGGTCAAGATCGCCCAAAAACGACCTCGCGTGCCGTTTATTTACTTTTTATGGAACATTTCTTTAAGTAATTCGCACAGTTTGAGACTTAAGCGACACGCAAACTGCCGTGTGATATTAGACTTTCTCTAATTTGAGGTCGTGATCATAAGTATCTACCTACATAAGTACGTTATTACATTGCTTTTTAACGACTGTTTAAATTTTGAATCCATCAATGGCTTAAGCTGTTGCATTTGAACTACCGCACATAGATATTTTTTTAAATTAACCTGAAAATTGCCTCAATCGCAAGTATAACATTCTGTTATACAGCAGAAATACTACAAGTGACAAAATTGCCACTACAACTACAATAGTCTAAAACAAGAGAACTGCTATACGATTGCTTTATTAGTAGGTACGAAGTTAGTCCCATTTTTACTTCCTTTAACGATAAAGGAAGTATTGGATTCACCCAAAAAATTCATAATTGAATTTTCAACAAATCTTGGCGTTTTAGAGTCCCCTGAACCCAAAAAACATATTGTTTTCATTGGTGTGTCTGTCTGTGTGTGTGGTGTCTGTCTGTAAACAGAATATCTCAGAAACGAAAAGAGGTATGGCATTGAAACTTCATATATACATTTTGTGTACTATCTAGATGCGACAGCAAGATTTTGAAGAAAATCGCAGAACCGGAAGTAGGTGTTTACGAAGAATTCAATTCTGGACAATATTCTAAAAAAAAATTGACATAAGTCTTTTTACTTGGTGGTTCATTCGTGTTCACCATTCGTTTAGTTCTCCATCAATCAAAAACAGACTCAAAAATCATTCCCAACACTTCGTTCGAACCTGTTCAATCGATCCTTATTAATGTCCAGCATCCGTAACATACGACCGGTCTAATAGATGATTTGTACAGTCTGAGTTTGCACTCCTGACAGAGATATTTTGATTTTATAATACTAAACTATACAAGTATACAGCCATCGCTTACCAGCGTCGATTCGCGCTTTGATCTCTCTCTGTTTATAGTCATCACTTAACATTGAGGTAAGTATTAAAATTCATGTACTATTTGAAAGTGGTTTCGTCCTAGGTTTATCTCTGGTTGTACTTGTTGTTACCTACCATGGATTCTCGTAAACTTTGTTTTCTGGTCGTTGACTTGAAGTCCGCATTGTTGACCCATTCGATTCTATATTTCTTCTATGTCATCTGTTCTTCTTCCCAGCGTGCATATATATCGTCGGCAAAGGCGATTATTTTATGTGTAGATAGTAGATTACTGCCCCCGGATTTGTGTTTCTTGAAATATTCATTCTAGTACTAGATTAAATAATACCGGCTAGAGAACGTCGCAATTTTGCTTATGATGATTTCTGATATGGTAGCTTTAATGAAGCGAATGTATTGAAATATAACACTCCTAGCGGTGTTATTTGTATTAATGTCAAGCTACACGTTGTGAGCCAAAATGTAATAGCACCCCCTTTGGAATCCTTGAAATATATCTAAGCTACACTTTGTAGTATCAAGTTAAATATACTCTTTTACTAATTATTAAAAAGAAATACCATCAGGTACAGTTCACTTGTGTACTTACCTTACTTCTTAATATGATAAGTAGGAGTTGACATAACTCCTAAATCAATTTGACCTTTAAAATTATGTCATGTAATTATTATTGCTTAAGCCACGACTAGTCAGTTTTATAAGCAATGGGACTCCTAATTCCCAGCTGAATGGGTTAATCTTCAACTAACAACTTCCTCTATTAAAACTTAAGACTGAATTCCTTTTAAATTATAATAACTATTTGATTTTATAAATCAAATACAAGTTTCAAGTACCTTATAAAGTTAAATTTGTATGTTCAGTTTGTTAGTAGCACATTTAAGTTTGATCTGATATTACAAAATAAAATACAGATTGTGAAAAAATAATTTAATCAAATGTTAAATGTATCTAAACTTGATTTAAAAAATTAAAATTCTAAATACAACCTAATTCTAAAATGTTCAAATTTCAAAATATAATTGTCGAAAACGTTGAGTACTCAAATCACTATTGAATTTAGAAAAATAATTCTAAAATTAACTTTTAAATATAATTACAATAGCTTAAGGATTTCTTATTATTATCTACCTTCTGAACGTTTATCTTGTACCTGAATGCTCTACCTCGGCTCCTAACTAAATAAATTCTAGTCAACTGGCCAATTCGGCCTTCTTGTGTTAACGTCAGGCCGGAGAGCTGAGGCCTAGTTTTCAGTCGGTATTGGCTGTGCCCATCTTTCTAATGCTTCCTGCTCGTTACATATTAAGCCCCCGTCTTTATTTTTACATAGATATGCTAGGTGCTTCTCTACTGGAATTCTTTGCGTATATCCTTTGGAATTTTATACATTCTTGCTTGGTTTCTGCTGTGGTTTTCCTCGATTTCGTTTATTCTTTTATTTATAAACCCTCTCTTCTTTCGCCTAAGAATAGTCATATTTCTTTCTTCTCGATACTTGTTTTATATGGATTCAATCGGCGCTTGTTTCCGTCGTGTTGCGGCTTCTCTACAATACTCATCGAATCACGTTTTTCGTCTGTTTTTTTTCTTCCAATGCTTTCTGGCGCCGCTTAATATATTTCTAATATCTGAAAAACTAAGAGCGCTAGGCCACATTTGTTTTTCAAATAGTGGCCATCACTAATTTCAATAACTTTGCACCAGTTTAACTAACATCATAAGATAAGCAATTAGCAATTACAGAATAATTTATATGTTAGTTATGAACATATCACCCAAGTACTCACATATAAATTTCTTTTTCTCATAATTTTGGAAATTTGTTAATTTAAACGAAATAAGTATAAAGTATATTTTTGGTAATTACACATCCACATCCACATTCCAACGAGTTTAGATTATTTTCGAAATACCTACCTTTTAGAATAAATTACTATAATTTAATAATATTTACTACACATCGGATTGTGTAACTATATTTTAAAGAAAAATAATTATTTGAAGGCATGTTTCTAAACCTGATGTGATGAGTGGCTGTAAATTAGCTATACCTAAACTAAATAGCTATCACTAGCACACGAGTTTATCATTGCAAACATGTAAACAATTAAAAATTAAAAAGCAAGAGTGACTTCCTGAAATTCTTTACTCGTTGCTCATGGCAGCGGATAGTATTTTGGCACATTTAGTAGTAGCACTAATTAATTAGTTCTTATTCAGAAATAAACCGTTCTGGTTTGGCAGTTGCGTCCTTAAGCATGAACATTATACAAACATTGTTTGGATATAACCTTGGCATAGTATAAATCCATATAGAATTTAAATTCGTAATTTATTATCAAACAGCATTCTAATAATATGTGTACCCTACAAGTTCACTTATCACATATATACGTAAGCAACAAATAATAGATCGTTGGAAAATAAAATACCTTTGGTCATCTTCTACCATTGAATAACATGTTATTTAATTATTTTCGTAATTGATTATTAATTTTTTGTCTCAAAGGTTCACCGCTCACCGTTATCTCCATTGTAATTCGTAACTTTTATTACCCCCGTTTCTGATCTTCATACGCGAGAAACATAGTTTCTAAAAGATCATTTAAGAGAAATTCCATAATCAAATTATTAACACCAGCACAAAATTTGACATATTACTGACTGTCGAAATGTAACCAAAAATTGCTGTTATATCAAAAAATGTGTCGCAAAAAGAACCATAAACTAACAGAAATACATTTAAACTGTTATGAAATGATAGGTGTGCAGTTGTGTCCATTCAGTGAAACTGTTCTAAAATCGTCTGCAATGAAATTATAAAGATAATTTTAACGTTGCATAACACTAGATATGTTAACAACTAAAAATACACGAGAATAATAGCATATTTTCTCCGTAAATGACAAAATTAGGCAATATAAGGCAATATGGAAGCAACATATATTAGAGCGAATGAAGGAAGATCTTCCCAAATAACAATTCAGTATACAGTAATCCAGAACGGTTCTTATGAACCTAAATCAATTATCTAGTTGATGATGATGCTGATGACTGATGAGTATTAGAACAGCAGTTCGGTTATTGCAAAAAACTGAATTTCAAAATTTGTACTAACTAATAATATTTCTAAGGATATGATGCAGCCATAGTAATCATCATGGTGTAAAGAATACAAGGTGAAACGCTCCCGGGATGGGCAATCGTTCAGAAAGTAGAGGGGAGATGTCAACCAATCCCCGATGGTCCTGCTCAGGAAATCCATCACGGCCGCGATCATGGTATAACCATGGTTGCGATCGTATATTGTTGCTGGCACTGTCAGTCGATGTCAAATTCGAGGTTAGCAGGTTACGTTTTGCGTCAATCTGACACCAACTGACGCAAAACCTAACCTTGAATTTGACATCGACAGCGTCTTCAACAATACACTTCAGTACTACCAATCGTGCCATTTGTGGGACCATGCCCTATTGGTTGAATTTGAGGTCCGCCCACATTCTGCGGAACGTTACACCTTGTATTCTTTACACCATGGTAATCATTATAAGATTTGTTATGTTCCATAGTATATAATCTAGACGGTCTATTACTTAAGAGGAAAACAATTGCCATAATCGTACGTGATAAATAAAAAATACAACCTTTCGTTCTTCGGTAATATACCACGTATACCACATATACCAACTTGTTTAAGTGTATGTTAAGGTATTTTAATATAAATTACACAATTATCAGATAATAGTTGAAAATAAAAGCGGCACTTAGCAGCATGTTCAGCCCAAGTTAACAGAATTTATGTTAGGAACAGACTGTGAAATTATTTCTTTTTTCTTGTTTATATTGCTATGGTTCTGTGCTTCGGCAACTAATATTGATTTGATATTTGTATTTAAAAATAGGGACAGCCACCCTTATTGATATTTGCTAGTTCAATAAATTAATCAAATTAACGTTATGTTATTTTGGCTTAATTAATAAATAAAGCTAACACTAGGCACCTTAATCTAGAATGGGACTACATTTACACCACTTTCTGTTCTGTTCGTTCTCATAACATGGTAGTTCGACGAAGCAGCAATGGCATGTACACGCACCTGTATGACCTGAAAAAGAACATGAATAAAGCGCAGTGCATTTAAGAAAAATAGATTATCACTAAAAGAAATAGAAAGTTGACTTGTAGAAAAATGGAAATCAGCACTTGAAAGAAGCTTATGCAAGATAAAAGTTCTATGTAGAGAGATGATAACGTTAGTACATGTGTGACTTGACACTTCCAAAGTTACAGAAATTTCAAGTTGTGGTGCTTAGACTATAATTTAGGTAGTATAATTATAGAATTTGGACAAATAACTTAAGAACGGACATAAAACGAGTGCATTTTCGAAAATAAGAGGAAATACATGCATTTTTGCAATGCTTCAGAAACTAATTTGAATAAGAACATAAATTGTCGAATGTTGGTCAATTTAACTATGTAATATAAAATAATTAAAATGTTGTCATTTGGCATTTACCTGCTCGGGAGGGTCAGCATTCTTGATTTGGTGCAAATATTTGGTATAATTGCTATGCACCTGTAGGAGTTTACCCCTCAGCTAGGTATTACGAATCTTTCAAAGTACGAGTAGCTGAGATATTCATAAAAGTTTTAAACAATATTGTATGTTGGAGACCGGTTTAAAGGCAAGATTAATGAGAAATAAATCAAATTATATAATTCATAATAATTAATTACCTAAGGAAAATTTGAGTTTGAATAGAAAGAGCCGTTATAAATTTATTTCAATAATACAAATGCATGTTCCAACCTGAATGAGAGTTCTCATGTTTAAAAAGAATTACTGAGCTAATAAAAATAATTAACAAAACGTGTAAATCAAAATGTAGTAATAACCATCTATAGTTGAGTTTAGAGGTTAAGTCAATGTGACGTTTAAGGGAGTAATTATTTGCGTAAGGATATATGTGAGGTAATTTTGATAAGAAGAAAGAAACTGAATAAAATTCATTCATTCCCCCCACAGATCATCTCAAAATTGAACTAAAATGTAATAGCATGGGCAATAATTTTTTGGAAGATGTCAAAACGCAGTTACTAAATCATGTATCTTAAGTGATAATATTGATTTTATCTACTACAGTGTGTAAAATTGCCTTTTAGTTGGCAGTTTTAAGTTTGTAAAACGATTGTTTAATAACATGTTTTCATTAGTTTGCGTCGTCAGTAGTAACATGTTTAAAAGATTTCATTAGGCACGTTGTCAGTAGCAACGTGTTTTAAAATTTTTAAAACACCCAAAATTACGACCGGTTGCTGGTAACCCTAATTTACATTTAAATATTTTTTTTATATTTACCGTGTTTTCTAGATTCTATAGTAGATAATAGTATATTAAAGTATGAGTGGATAACAAGGTCTTCAAAACACGCGCGAGTTTTCGAGCACGACGGCGTAGCCGGAGTGCTCGAAATAGAGCGGCCACGTCCGTTGTTGCATTCAGTCGTTTTCTTGACAACCTTTAAAGCTCGGCGAGCTTTAATCGCCTGTTTTTGCACGCTCAGGCGTGCTTTAAACGGCGATTCTGATGCAGGTATAATAAAAAATATTGTACGATACACATGCGTAAAGCATCTTTAGTCACTCGCATGGCTTAAAACGCTCGGTCACTCGCGTTTTAACTCTGCCCCACTCGTGACTAAAGACTAGCTTTACGCATTTGTATCGCAAATTACTATTAATTACACAAATTCTATGAAAATTACGACCTCGCCGTTGAATGAAACTGTGCTCCTTCAGAAATATGTAATACATGCTGACATGATTTTTTTGTCTGTAATATATGTAGAAAGAAGCATGGCTAAATAAATAAATTTATGTATTCAACATACTTCTCTATAAACTCTCCATTTACAAACATGACAACTATGGTTGGTCATTTTGGGTAAACATTGTTTTCTTGGTGTGTAAACCATGACACTAGAGTTGATATGAGCTTGGGTGCCAGGATCATAAAATGTATCAACATTTCATGCACAGTAACAAGTCTATCCATACATGATTGCACGTTAAAAATTTGTGACAATCAACTCTGATGTGGTTACCTTTGAAAGCAATTCGGCAATCTGCGAGGATACTATTGTCAGCATGAACAATCGTGGTCACTGCAATTGGTCTTTTTCATCTTTCATGTCTTTTCCCCCCTCTTCTAAATTCTGCAACCCAACCTCCATCAATCTCTTTAACTCGTACCTTCAGAACCAGGTACTCGGTCGATACTGTAGATATACCTACCTAAAGACAATGACATATAGTATTCAGTTGCTGTGATAATAGCCATTTTTAAGTCATACTGACTATCAATACTCCCTCACATGTGCTTCAAAAACTATTTTCGAAATCTACCTTGGTTTTATGATTTACACTGTAGAATTTGTTAACAATCGCCGAATGATAATATTGGGCAAGATATAAATATAGATAACCGCTATTGCCATATAGGTCTCATACGAATTGCTTCACTGTGATTATCAAAATTCTGCTCCCAATCTATTTGTTTAAAAATAAACTCTTCAGATGCTTAATATACACAAACTCGATCAATCAACATTGTTATGGCACTAACCAGTAAAGTTTGACGTGTAGTAATCGATATAGCGGATTTAAGTAACAACGCAACAGTAAAAGAATGTCAATGGAAGGTCTGCAATCTGCAATTACACTCATTAAACGACGCCCACCCAAACTCATTTAACATGTCCTCAAATTAATCATTACGAGTTACCTTTATCAGTTCCATTGCTTGACTGACTCTGATCTGATCAACCATGGTGATCGTAGGCAGCCATGCACGGAGTATATTCTTCATGGGTGCTGCAAGCTGTTCGTAGTGTGGCTGCCAGTTGTATTATAACATTATAAGACAAAAGACTTTAGAGAGTGATTTACACAGATTGGCGCTAGGAACACTTAGATAATGTTCAGTCATATATAACTCCTTTAAGAATTAACCAAAAGCTTTACTAAATCTAATTTTTACAATTCCTGTATTTTCTTAATTTAAAAAAAATGTTTTTACATTACCTTGGCGTTTCAAGAGAACTTAGTTCGATTTAATTCTACTTATTCTGTTGATAATCTATTCAAGTTCAAAAAACGCCTTTTTCACATCGGTGGTTCAAGATGACCGACTTGCGTTATCATTATGAATACGAAACTCTTGGATAATTATATTTATAATGAGATTGCCAAAGCAAATACTGTTACCGTTATGCTCCTTTGGGTTTCAAGAATTCTAAAAAAATCCTGTTTATTTATTAGTAAAGCATACGTAAATTTCATCTGTACAAAGGCTCCGCTTAGTTATCAAACAACAGTTCAGTAGAAGCTAGTATTTATTATTTATTGCTATATACCTATATATAATAACTAATTATTTCATAAAGGTTCGTATATTTAACGTTTGGTTGTGCATGTGCAGTATCTTGCCGCTCTTGGTTATTGTACTTTTCGAGTAGGTACAATTTTAATAATTCCAGATAGAAGTATCTATGCGTCACTGATAGTGCAAGGAAGATGTATCATCATTTCACGGAGCTATTGATGACGTAAATGCAATTTGAAAACACGGGCTCTAGCTATTTTTAAGCATTAAAGTGGGAAACAATTAAGCTTTTCTCTCTTTTAAGAGGAATGCTACTACCACTATCAACTGGTGAGATAACGTTATTGCTGTCTTGGAAGTAGACGAGAGTAAATAAGCTTACTCAGCAAATAAAACTGTAACAAGTACTAAGTACATACGGCCAGGTAGATCTTCTTAGACAACACTACTTCTCCATTTATTTTTATATCTTATTTCAAAAAGTGTAAGTCGTTCGAATGCAAAAGAATTTAAAAAATGAAAAATAGTAACAATGGGTTATTTTTTCGTGAATTACTTAAAATAGGCCATCCTTGATGTGCAAACAATAGACACGCCTGACAGTATTATTAAGTTGAAGTTGTCAAATTATTTGTACTGTGCCAAATGGAGAACATAGAAAATCGTGTTTTGAAAAATGCACCACTACCATGTAGAACACGTTGTTTTATTTGCGTTATTTTTATTAAACAGTGATGGATGAAAACATAGTTTTTATAAACACATTTTAGTATAAGTAGGACGTATTGACGTATTCGTATTTTTGGATATCTTTAATGCAATCGCTAAATATATTCAAAAGGGCAAGGACTTACAAAGCTACCGTATCACTGCATGTCGTAATTTCATTATAATCCGTAATAGATATTAACGATAAAAGTTTGATTATGAGCATCGTAACGATACGAGTTTTGCGGCAATCAAACGAGTCTCGTAATGTGCCATAAGCAAACGTGTATTGTTCAATATTTATCTTCATCAATTAATTCTGGTTCATTGTATTTTTTTATATAAAAAGAGTGCGGTAATATCTATCCATTACCGCAATTAGTGCGGTAATAAAGCTGTTAACGATACTAAAATTAATTTGGTTAATAGTATGTAACAACACCGATGAAGAAAAATATATTTCTGCAAATGTAGGTGTCAAAATTCAAAAATCGTCGCAATGGCCGTATACAGGGTGATTCATAAGTATGGTCATTAAATTTAAGAATAGTTAGAGGACATCAGACAGAACAACTATACGTCAAAAATGAATAATAATACAACAAGACCCTCATGCGATTTTTTCCCCGTAAGCAATTAATGTTTGTGCAATGTACAGTTGTGTTCGACCAGATCGAGATTTTTTCTAATGTATGTTGGGTTAAAAATTTAACAATATATCCATGGATTTCATGCTATCAGAAAAAGTGACATATTTTATTTAGTTGTCAAAGTTTAATAGTTATGGTAACGTAAATAAATATCCCATTTTTTAAAACGTTAAAAAATGGCAAACTTCGCGCATTGATATCGATGCGCGAATGTCCCCCTTTTATGACGGTTGTCGAAAATAATTATTTATGCATCAAGGACCAAAAATTGGCTTTTTATGAACGATGCCTGCAATTGCTGGCCGAGGCGATAGCTAAATGTAGAGATTATAAATGTATTTTTTCTAAATTATTGCAGTAAAATTAGCTATAGACTCCACAAACTTGCGATTTTTGTATAATTTGTTCCATATGTAGGTACACCTTTAACGAACCTCTCGATCGAATTACATAATATGTGCAATTTCAATACTTGCAATCCGATGCTTTAGGCATTTGTTCAAAACGAGCATTTGTAACTTTGAACTTTGAAGATAGGTATCAACAGTAAGTTATGGTTGCAGACAGGCAATAAGACGTTGGCTCATAGATTTCTAAATGTTAAATATAAAAAAATAAAGATATTTTAAACGTCATGTGCCATTTTCTATACTCCATATTCTTAGGGATTCTACAGTTTTACTTGTGGTTAAAACCATAAATTAATATACGTACCACCGCGGCCAAAAAAATGGAAACACCAGTGTTAATCAAGTTAACGCTTTTTTATAATTTTACACAGTGTTATTGGGGGTTTACATAATATTAGGTTATATTTTGAAACAATTTGACTTTTTACTTTTGACAACAACTGACAACTGCATTAAACAATATGATATCAGCAATGTTGATTTAACTTAGGTAATATACCCATTTACACTAGGAAAACAATGATGTTTCCATTTTTTTGTCCGCGATGGTACATGCTGGTTTGATTTGCTGTTGAGTGCGAGAAAGAAATTGCGGCCCTGTTTACAAATGGATGCGAAATTGAAATGTTCTGTTATTTACTTTGGTTAGATAGAATGACAAATAAAGTACTAGTACTTAATAAAATCGACATTGTGTAAATATGAAGCCAAAAAATAATGTTAACTTTTGTTTGGTATTTAGCTTTTAATCATGTTAGTTTAGTTTATTTCATTCGTAATTCTTAATACAAGTAAATAGCTGTACATAAATTTAGTGTAGTTTGTAATTCTACCTAGCGGTAAGTGTACCCACTATTGGTGGAACGTCGAGTTATGGGGCTTACTGTCCCCTCTCCTGCCACCCCTAAATGTTGGGTCAGTGGCCCACATAGGAAGAGATGAACCTAAGACGAGTTGGTGAACGGTCGGTCAACTGATCCCGTTTTTCGTTATTTGTGTAATCGCTCGTGTTTATCGTTTTGTGCTCCTGGAGTCACGGGTCAATCGACGTGCCACCCCACATGAGCCATCCTGTATGTCCCTCCAAGGTAAGTCCCTGTGCGAATTTCTACCTTGCGTGGGTATTATCGAGTCTTATGCTCTCCGTTTAGGTAGAATTAATTTAGATATTAATTGCCCTGGAGACAGATACATTTCTGGTCCTTCGAGCCGGATCTAATCAATTGAGATTATCCGTTTTTTGTGTAGTAGAAACGCGTGAAATTTGTCGAATTTTCCAAATTTTGATATCGTTTATTTTCCAAATTCAAAGCTCCAGCGCAGGTACAGCTATTTACGAGGTATTATTGATTGAACGTTATTGATTCTTGTATATTGCGTATGTCGTTACGTTTCGCCGTCCCACATATTAATTTTATGCCTAATTTGGTCCGCATCTTTGCATCCATTGTCGCTCGTTCTCGGAATTTCCTAGCTTGGTAGTTTGGTTGCGCCGGGCATATGGTCAACAAGTGACCATCGTAGAACGGTTGGGTTTTATTGCTTTTGCTTTTATTGCTGTGGTACTGCAGGCGGCTGTCGATCCTCAAAGTTTTGGATTTTGGATATAGCCTTCTGTCGCATACTTCCGTCGCCGCTTACCAATAAATCATGGCCAATCAGCTTAAAATGAATTTGGCACTCCGCAGTACTTTAATTAATCAATTATTGGAAATTCGTGACCTAGCTTCTTCATCTCAGGAAGAAACCGCGTTACGTCCGTTATTCAAACGGCGACTTGACAGGGCAAAGTCGATTTATGATGAATTTCAACCCTTGCATCGCGCAATTATTCAAAATATATCCACTCAAGCTAATCCGGACCTAGCATCCGAAGAGGCCATTAGGAAACAATTTGATGATGCCTTTAATAGTATTGAAGCTATTTATTTTTCTTTGTTTCCTGATAATGAATCGTCCCCGAGTTTTAGCAATCTTAATGACAATTCTTCGAATCGTAGCTTCAATCATTCTAATAACGTCCGTTTGCCGAAACTGGAACTTCCGATTTATTCCGGAGAGTATAGTCAATGGACCGGTTTTATCGAATTATTTCGAAGTGCAATACATACTAGATCTGATTTGTCTGACATTCAAAAACTGCAATACCTTTTGAGTTGTTTACAAAATGAGCCATTAAATCTTATTAAGTCGTTGCCTTTGTCAGGAGATAATTATAAAATCGCGTACGATACACTCGTCGACCGCTACGATGATAAGCGTAGATTAGCTAATCACTATTGGACATCAATTAATAATTTTCCAAAATTGAAAGCAGAATCCGCGAAAGACCTGCGAAAACTCTTTGACCACGTTAAAGAGAATCGTTTGGCCCTTAAGGCTCTAAACATTGCTAATTCGTTAGAGGACTTTATGTGGTTTAGCATCCTTTTAGATAAGCTTGATACAGATACGCGAAAATTATTTGAATCGGAGATTAGGTCTAAGGCATCGGACATTCCAACGTTAAAACAATTAGAAGATTTTATTGAAAGTCAATGTCGCGTCTTGGAAAGTGTTGATAACTCAGCCAACAAAGGGTTCAAACACCTGTTTGCAAAGCCGTCTACTAAATCGGCGTTCTTAGTAAATAAATCCTCGAATAATAAACTTACTTCAGGTAGCGAAAACACTTCGAAATGTCTGATTTGTCAATTGGCACATACAGTTTATGCGTGCCCTGTGTTTGCGGCAAAAACGCCACACGAGCGATTTGAAATGGTCAAATCGCATCGTCTTTGTTTGAATTGTTTGCGCTTTAACCATATGAGTAATTCTTGTCCATCAAAATCAGTATGTAGAAACTGTCGCAATAAACACCACACGATGCTCCATTTTCCGGCAAGATCCCAAAGTTCGGCGAATGCTGAGGTCGGTGTAACTGTTCCACCCCCCGAGGTGCAAACGAGCCTAACCGCTTGTGCGAGCGTATTGTCGTGCGAATCGGTTTTACTTTCTACGGCTATTGTGGAAATTCAAGACGCTCTCGGTAATTTTCAGAAGTTGCGCTGTCTCATTGATAATTGTTCACAGGGTAGCTTTATCACGCAAAAGGGTTTAAGGCGCTTGGGATTAACACTTACACCATTTAAAACCGTTATTCAAGGTATTGGTTCAGAAACCTCTGAAAAGGCCTTGCTTTCTGCAGGTTTTGCAACATGTTGTCTTCGTCCTTGTTACAGCAATAAGCCGGTGCCTGTATTTAGCATAAAGGCCCATGTAATCCCTCAAATTGCCGGGAATATACCTGCGAGTTCCATCGACCCTTCTAAATGGAATCATATTTCTGGCTTAGTATTAGCTGATCCCGAATTTTATCGGGCCCGTCAAGTAGACTTATTGCTAGGTGCCGATATATATGCACACGTGATTAAACCTGGCGCAATTTTGAGTACGTCCCAAAATGAACCCGCAGCACTTAACACGGTCTTCGGTTGGGTTGTTAATGGATGCGTTGGTCCCGCGTCGAACGCAGTTGCTAAAGCTTATCTGACATCGGTCGAAATTCCAACCCTCGATGACACATTGAAAGCGTTTTGGCGAACAGAAGAACCCCCGCAGATATCTACGGTCGACGCCGCGGATGCCATTTGCGAGTCGTTATATTCATCTACGGTATCCCGTGATAGTACTGGTCGATATGTCGTTTCGTTGCCGTTCAAGGTGCAAAATCCAAAATTTCCCAATTCGCGCGATATCGCCTTAAGGCGGCTGCAATTGCTCGAAAATCGCCTTATGCACAATCCTTCTTTGAGAAGGGAATACGTCAACTTTATGGACGAATACATTAATACAGGGCATATGGTCCTCGCATCGGCGGATCCTCGTCCCGATAAATGTTATTACATTCCACATCATTGTGTGACGAATTCAAAATTCCGTGTAGTTTTTGATGCCAGCTCGAGAGCTTCAAATGGCTTATCGCTAAATGACACATTGTATTCTGGGCCAAAGTTGCAGCAAGACATAGTCTCTGTGTTATTAAACTTTCGCGCTCATAATGTAGTAATAACTAGCGACATTAAGCACATGTTTCGCCAAATAATCGTCTCGACTACAGACTGTGATTTTCAACGTATTCTATGGCGCTCTTCCATAGATCAGCCTATAAAAGAATATATCTTGAATAGGGTCGCATATGGAGTTACTTCATCGCCGTTTCTTGCAATTAGAACTCTTATTCAATTAGCTGATGACGAGCAACACCGGTTTCCCCAAGCATCTTCTGTCATTCGAAGAGATATCTATGTCGACGATATTGCCACTGGATGTTCCTCCGTGGCTGAGGCCTTAATCCTACAGGATCAACTGATAAAATTGTTGCGTTGTGGCGGATTTGAATTAAGGAAATGGGCTAGTAATTCTCCAGCGTTAACCAACCACCTAGACCCCACGCATCTGGTAGAGAATATGGTATCTTTCGATTCCGGTGAACCTTGCTCCCCTTTGAAGATCCTTGGCTTACAATGGTCCCCATCAAGTGACAGTTTTAGATTCAAGGTTGAACCTATTGATCGTCCCTGTTCCAAAAGGCACATCCTATCGGAAGTCGCAAGGGTCTTCGATCCCATCGGTTTCTTAGCGCCGTTAACGTTCTTTTCGAAGCGGCTTATACAACACTTATGGTGTCTAGGATTAGGATGGGATGAATTGCCTCCCTCGGAAATAATTGATCGTTGGGAATTATATAAGTCGCAATTAGCGGACATAGCTCACATCAAAATTCATCGCCAATTAATTCCTGCGAATTATGTCAACTGTGAGTTGCACGGGTTTTCTGACAGTTCAGAGGCCGGTTTCTCCGCGATAGTGTACCTTAGATTTGTAATCGGTCCGAACGAATCAGTAGTGAGGTTTATGATGGCTAAAACCAAAGTTGCCCCCTTACAACGGCGACCAATTCCTCAATTGGAATTATGTGGGGCGCAATTGCTAGCCAAACTAATTTCTTTTATTTGCTCGTCCTACTCGTCGTTTGTTAGCTTCGCCGCAATTTATGCGTGGACTGATTCTACGATAGTTTTATCATGGCTTCGTTCGTCTCCACATCGGTGGAAAACATTTGTTAGCAATCGCGTTAGCTATATTCAAGAACGCGTGCCAGCATCTTCTTGGCGCCATGTTCCTTCCGCTGATAATCCCGCGGATTGCGCATCCAGGGGACTTCTTCCTCGGGAATTGCTGAACCACCCCTTATGGTGGAGCGGCCCTTCTTGGCTTTCAAAAAACTCTGACGAATGGCCTACCCTAAACGATCAAAACTCCTTGGACATGGAATCAGTTTTACGCGAAGAACGCAAACTTGTGTTGATGGCAACAACCGTGAACGATGAGCCATTTAATCCATTTAATTGCGATCAATTATTGTCTCGATTTTCATCGTTACGGAAAATAAAAAGGATCATTTCCTATTGCATGCGGTTCGTGCACAACTGCCGCAACGCTACTACATGGCGATTCGGGTCCATCACTGTAGGTGAACAACAAAGGGCCCTCAATCTATTAATTAAACATGTTCAGCACATATCGTTTCGTGATGATATTCGAAGATTGACTTTAAATCAACAATGCTCCAAGCCAATTAGAACACTCGCTCCATTTCTTGATTGCGAAGGAATTGTCAGGGTGGGCGGTCGTTTAGCTCATGCTAATATTTCCTATGGCAGTAAACACCCTTTTCTATTGCCCAAAAATCATAAGCTGACCGAGCTGATTATAAGTCAATTCCACGAAGATTATTTCCATCCCGGACCTCAGACGTTACTTTATTTATTGAGGCAACAGGTTTGGATAATAGCTGCTAAAAGCGCAATTCGTCGTTGTGTTTCGAAATGCAATCGCTGTTTTCGCGTTAATCCCCAATCGGTCACACCTCCAATGGGGAATCTTCCCGCTACCCGGATTACCCAAATTAAACCATTCGCAGTCGTAGGAGTTGATATGGGTGGCCCATATCACATCAGGTTAGGTAGACGTCGGGGTCTTGCGCCACAAAAGGCTTACATATGTTTGTTTGTATGTTTTGCTACTAAATGCCTGCATCTAGAATTAGTTTCGGAATTATCAACCGATGCATGTCTGGCAGCGTTGCGCAGGTTCGTCGCTCGGCGGGGCCGTTGTTCCTCCATTTTTAGTGATTGCGGAACTAATTTTATCGGTGCCAATCGAAAAATTATTAAATTCATTAAGGACGCGGTCGAGTATGAAAACATTTCCTGGTCATTTAACCCCCCTTCGGCCCCTCACATGGGAGGGGTCTGGGAAGCAGGAATCAAGTCAGTGAAGTCCCATCTGGTTAGAGTGATAGGCGATCAAATTCTGACCTACGAGGAATTTCTCACGGTACTCGTACAGATCGAAGCTATTTTAAATTCTCGACCCCTGTGCTCGCTTAGTGCAGACCCCAACGATCTTGCAGTGTTAACACCGGGGCATTTCTTAACTCTCGAACCACTTTCCGCTGTCCCAGACGAAGATCTGACCAATTTAAAAATCAATCGTCTGGATCGATGGCAATTGCTCCAACGCATGCACCAGGATTTTTGGCGGCGATGGCATTCGGAGTATTTACAAACACTCCAACAGCGTTCGAAGTGGTTAAATCCCACCAAAAACCTGGAACCGGGGCTAGTAGTTCTGATTAAAGACAATTCCGCTCCGGCTCTGCAGTGGCGTATCGGCAGGGTGGAAAAGGTGCATCCTGGTATGGATGGAGTGGTGCGAGTAGCCACGGTTAAAACGACCAGTGGTAACTTTCAGCGCCCGGTGGTTAAATTATGCCCTTTGCCCTCCCAGTAACCATCACCGATCTCGGATAGAAAAATGCATGGCCTTTTTGGTGGGCGGAATGTTTGGTATTTAGCTTTTAATCATGTTAGTTTAGTTTATTTCATTCGTAATTCTTAATACAAGTAAATAGCTGTACATAAATTTAGTGTAGTTTGTAATTCTACCTAGCGGTAAGTGTACCCACTATTGGTGGAACGTCGAGTTATGGGGCTTACTGTCCCCTCTCCTGCCACCCCTAAATGTTGGGTCAGTGGCCCACATAGGAAGAGATGAACCTAAGACGAGTTGGTGAACGGTCGGTCAACTGATCCCGTTTTTCGTTATTTGTGTAATCGCTCGTGTTTATCGTTTTGTGCTCCTGGAGTCACGGGTCAATCGACGTGCCACCCCACATGAGCCATCCTGTATGTCCCTCCAAGGTAAGTCCCTGTGCGAATTTCTACCTTGCGTGGGTATTATCGAGTCTTATGCTCTCCGTTTAGGTAGAATTAATTTAGATATTAATTGCCCTGGAGACAGATACAACTTTTACTCTAAACATTTATCAAAACTCAAAAAATGGTTTACTGTACCTTCTAATGTGGTTACTAAAATGAAAAGACACTTTCATAAACTAAGACTGAATTTTGTTTTTTTTAATTCACAAGGTGCCGTATAGTATTTTTATTAAGAAACCAAACTATTCACAATATTTACTGTTGCAGAATTCAGTCACCTATCTTTTTTATATAAATACACACGTTTATATAAGCTCTCATTTTTTTAGTTAAATTATGACTCAACACCTTGTATATAGAAAAACGCTGCTGGAGCGTGTGGTTTGAATCTGACGCAATTCGTTGAAAATCCCTAACCCCACAAATATTTAACAACCGCCAAATACGTATTTCGTAGAAGCCGTGTAGCGCAGTTGGTAAAGCGTTAGGCTTGCATTAAGCAAGTCCTCGGTTCGAATCCCGCGGGAGCCAGCATTTTTCCGCAGCCTTGGCAATTGGAATCGGCCTCGGTGAGATAATTAACAGTTGGGCATCAAATTAACTTTGCTCTACTCGAAACCACAGACCTAAGAGATAGAGTAACGAGGTCAACACATCACCATGTCACATACCTCGAATAGTAACAAAGAAACGAGTAGCAGAAGTAATTATTTTAAAGACTGAAGCAAACATGTTTTACTAGCAGAAGGGTATTCATATTTCTTCTTCTTATTCCTCCTGTTTAAGCATAGCGTTTGTTTCTTGCTTTTTTTTGTTGTGGTAACATGTCTCTTACAACTAGTATTTTCCTGGTAGGTGGTTTTCTAATGTGAGCATTCCATTCTTTTCTCCTTTTTTTAACTTCATTTTTATTTATCTTAACACATCACCATGTCACATACCTCGAATAGTAACAAAGAAACGAGTAGCAGAAGTAATTATTTTAAAGACTGAAGCAAACATGTTTTACTAGCAGAAGGGTATTCATATTTCTTCTTCTTATTCCTCCTGTTTAAGCATAGCGTTTGTTTCTTGCTTTTTTTTTGTTGTGGTAACATGTCTCTTACAACTAGTATTTTCCTGGTAGGTGGTTTTCTAATGTGAGCATTCCATTCTTTTCTCCTTTTTTTAACTTCATTTTTATTTATCTTGTTTTACATCGTCTTCATTCTTTATATACGATGGTTACCTACACAATCAATTTATTGTGTTAACAATTAAATTTGGATATTCATTTATACATTCCAGTTTAGCATATTTTTTTGTGTTTTAGTTTCTACGGCAAATTGTGTTGTAACGAAAATAAGTGACAAATAATACTTTTTAACTATTTTCTGGTTCTCAGTAACTTCATTGTTTGATATCTAGTACTACATAACATGGTTGCTAAAATGGTTTTCAATCAAAATAGCCATGTAATATAACAGCAATAATAATAATAATTATTAAAAAATATTGTCGATAGGCGTCCTACACACTTGATTAGACCACCGCTTGTTATTGAAATTTGAGTAATCTGAATTAAATATTTGCAACCATGGGCTGGGAAAACCAAAAACACATTAATACGTATAGCATTAAAACAAGTGCCACATACTCCGAGTAGTAGTATATGAGTACAGGTTCTTTTTATATTGTACATACTAGTGAAGCCACGGAGTCGAGATTTTTCGATCTCGAATTTCGAGATGAGATTAATCAAATTCTCGAATACTCGAGACGAAATTAACCAAATTCTCGATTTCGACAGTTCTTCAATAGTATTTATAAAACCCACATCAAAACGTAGTAGAATCAGCCTGTTAATAGTGATGCCGCCGAGACGAGATAATTCTCGATCTCGTCTCGAAATTCGAGATCGAGATTGACATTCTTCGATATCGAATACTCGAGACGAACAAATTCTGGAATATTTGATACGAGATTAACTATTTTTAAATCCCGTATAATAACCACGTAGAACAGTTATAGGACTTTACTTTAATTTTTTATAATAATTTCATAAGGGTTACTCTAAAATAACCGTAGCCTCAATTCTGTTCGCACACCACATATATAAAATTCGAGATTCGAGATTCTCGAGTTCGAGAATTTTGGAGTTCGAGATTGAAAATCAACATTGAAGAATTTTCGAAATCGAAATCTAATATGGGCAAATCTCGTCTCGTCTCGTGACAACACTAGTACATTACATACATAGAGGTTTTAGTATAATGCTTGTAACATGTTGAAATATAATGAATTAAGTCATTTGGAATAAGATAGCCTTCAGCGAGTATGTAAATGTAATAATATGCATCCGCTGTAACACAATGTAATAAAATTACTTTAAATTTTATAATTAAATAGAAAGTGGAAAATAAAAATGTAAGCGGTATCGCGTTTCATTTTGATAAATTCGAATACATTATATCTATTTTAAACCATTTTTTCATGAGGGGTAGCGCCCCAATACACTTTGATTACGACTTATTTAGCAAATTCAATATCAGTGGTCTGTCTCTCTATCATCTATACCATAAGATCGGCGATATCTTTCTTTCTTTGTTTGTATGTATGTATAATTGTATGATAGCTTAACATTTTGCTAAAAAAAATACGAAAAAGTAAAGTAAAATTAAATTATATTTAATTGTACTACTAAACCCTTAATATGCATATGCCATTATAGCAGCGCCTTATTCAACGAAGCATCTTTGGTTCAGTGGTAGAATGCTCGTCTGCCACGCGGGCGGCCCGGGTTCGATTCCCGGCCGATGCATCCTGTTTTTAATTTATATTAATGAATCTCTCTTAAATTAGCGAAGCGAAGCGTAGCTTGGGTGATTCACTAGTGAGTCATAAATATGTTACATGGTGTTGAGAGAACAAGGTACATTTCTTCTTTTTTATTTAAAAGAATAAAGAAGACATGGACCTACTTTTATTTTTAGTAACATAGTCTGTCCAACTAGGAGATCAAATTTTGTAGCCAATAGGTAATCAGAGGACATAGTTCTGAATGTTTTCTTCTTCTTCTTCCTGTTAACATGAATTTTATTTCAGGACCATTTCGTAAAATAACAAACAAGTTAATAAAACGCGAACAAATAAATTGAACTGAAAGTGGAAGCGGAAGTGATATTTATGTCCTTTAAATGATATAACCTTTGATAAGTATAAATGTCCAATTAGTTTGACGCCATAAAGTACACCGTGAACATCAAAGTAAAATGAAATTTAAACCGTAACAGTGTGTTATTCATTATAATGCCGGGAGATTAAGTTGTCGTGTGCGCGAGCTCAAATTTCAAGCGTTCTTCTGGCTAGATAAAAACGTTAATGTAGAAGGCCATTAACGAGCTTTTAATCGAATCCACTCCCGGAATTGCAACTGTATTACTGTAGAAAGTCTTGAAGAGAATTGCAGATTTCTAAATGTGCAATTTTCATAACTAAATTAAGTTACAAAGCTCTTACATGAAAATGGAATTGCTTTCAACAAAAACTTTTATTTGTACCATTGTACCATTTAAACCAATCACATATCTGCAGACTGATTTGTTGTGACCATTTTTGCAACCACTCAAATTATAAAAGAACGTGGTCAAAATTAGGTATCACAAATGTAACACCTTTCCATTTGAGAAATTTCTAAACATTGATTATATACGAGGTGCTAACTAAACATTTCGCGATTTTCTGTTGAAAGCACTATAGTCCATTTTTTTGTATGGAAAGGCGAATGGTGAAATTTTAGGGATTCCTATTTGATGTGAATTGAGTTGGTACAGAAACTTCTGGTTTATATTTTTGCAATGAGGTTAGGTTTCATGTGACTGGTTGACATTTAATATTTAAATTGTAGTTTGGCTGTTATAAACCGGAAATGTGATTTTATAATTTGGTTTTAACTAGGTAGATATTGTACTGAGGACAATTTCTGTTTAAATAGCCAGAACTACAATTTAAATTATTGAAATGCCATTCAATACACATGAAACATAACTTCGCTGCAAAAATAATAACCAGAGGCTTATGTACAGTCGTTTTCAAAAATGTGTTGTACAGCGACAGGTGTAAGTTTATTGGTGATTGTGTTATTACTCAACAGAGGCGCGCATTGTATCATTAGCTAGGTAGATCTATATATGTATACTTTCAAAATATTTGTATATCAACACTTTTTTTAACTTTGTGTAATTAATTTATGCTCACAAAGCACAAATGCTGTACAACACTTTAATGAAGACGACTGTTCCGTGTACCAACATAATTCAATCTAGCCATAAAGCTTGTTGCCAATGGTTTCCCTAGACTGCGTTTCTATATGAAAAAATGGACCATAGCCTACTATTGTTGAAATTCGTGGTCTTTGTGTTTCTTTGCAATTTGTTGTACTAACAAGAGAAGGTTTGAATGAGCAATTTATATAGGCACAATATCAAGCTCTAAACTTCACAAAATTTCAAGAGAACTCGAATCTCAGCATTATCAAAATGTTAGATTTAAATAATCTGTTCGGTCATGAACATAAGATTATAATTAACGTTGCCGCTAAGATTACGACATTAAAAACGAATTAAAGATAGCCGTTTCAACGCCAAGAGCCATGTACTTAATGGTGCTTTTATTATTGAAGCATGTAGTAATTGAAGCGATTGAGTAGAAGATAGATTAAGATATAAAGCAAAGAAGCATTTGCTTAAATAAAAAGCGAAATCAATGTTAGATAAGTGATTTTTTAAAAATTAGCAGTGAAGAACATCGAAATCGTCATTAAAATACGATAAATCGGCAGTGAAGTAAGCAGGGATAGTATAATAAGTAGTATGCCTATTAGCCATGATTTTTTGATGGATATTATGAGTCCTACGGACTTGCAATAACGAATTTAAAAAAATCTTATTTAGATAAAATGACATGTGGCCGACTGGTAAAGCGTTTGCCCTTGCAGTTTGCAGGTAGCGAATTCGAACTTCACACCCCGACTGTAGTTACATCATACTATCTTTCCGTCCATCATACTAATACCTTTGGTGGTCGTGATCCCTGTGAAAAGGGGTCCTATCAATGTGCTAGGCTAACCACCTACCCAGTTCGTGGGCGAAATGACTTATAAAACCGCACTTAATAACAGGTAATAACATGCTCGCAGCCTGTACTAAGAAGAAGAAGAAGACAGTTGATTACATAGTTTTTGGTACCTATGTACTAAGACTTCCTATTGAAAATCCACAGCAGCCTTTGTCCACGGTTTTTTTGTGATCGCACTGCATTTGCATATTCGGAAAACCTTCAGAAATGTAATTAAAAAATTGAGATTCTGGTGTGTTGGAAATATATTTAAAAAACATTTTACAGGCTACCCTATTCTCAACAGGATTCTTACATTCAAGAGTAGCACTCATAATTTCTGCAAACTAATTGATGTGCACCATGGAAATCAAACTTGTCATGAAACAAAGGTTGCTGTTTTCTAGTTTAACAGTTCAAATTTAGTGTTGATAATTGCAACAGTTATTATACAAAAGTAATTTTGAAATGTGTTGTGCAGCAAAAATGAATTTAACGAGAGAAAATTTACTATGACCAAAGAGCATCTATGACTTTAAAACTTCCCTCTCTCCGAAAGAAAGCTTCCGACTACTTCTTGCCGCATTTGGTGACCAAGCGCCTTCGCAAAGGATCGTTTATCACTGGTTTAATGAAATTAAATTTGAACGAGTTACACTCAGCGACGATTTTATCGAAGGGAGACATATGCGTAACTAGCGTGGGCGCCAGAGGGGCCAGGCCCTCCCCAGAGTGCCATCTGGCCCACCCCACAAAATGGAAGTTGAATCAATTTAAAAATCTGCTTTCGTACTAACTTTTGTATTAAATCATTTAGCGGGTCGTTAACAACCGATACACATTTTCAAATTTTCGGGTTTTATTATTTGTTTTGACTTCAAAAAATGTTATAGTATAGGTAAATACCATATGTTGCACGGGTGGTTCTAATTAAAAATAATATTGAAAGTAAAACATCATGGGTGTAAAAATACAATTTGGTTTTGCTAATCCTTTGATAAGAATTTTTTCGTCTGAATTTTTGTAGTTAATTATGAACCATTTCTTTCAGTTGCTCTTCAGTTTTTTTTATAAATAGAAGGTAAATTTAAAATGTGTACTGTTAAAAGCTTTGGGGCACATATATACACATGAGAAGGTATGCTTGCTACGACATTATGAATAAAATTAATGAAAGAAATATGATTGTGAATTTTGAAGTAGTGTCATTCTCAAAATTACTGCTTTAAAAGAGACCCTTATCGATATAAATGCATTTATGTACGACCGCACGGAAATGGTCACGTTGTACCCTATTTTTTAGGGCGTAATGTGTCACTTTACGGTCCGTTAAACGACACTAAGCGGGCCCTAAAGTACTTTTTTCACTTATCTTTTATTTGTTGTTTATATATGTGATATGAGGTATATTAAGCAGTCCATAACGCTCTAGGGCGAAAAGAGCGGGCTTAATAAATAACGCCCGCTCTTTGCACCCTAGGGCGTTATGGACTGCTTTGCAAGCTTTTAATGTTATTGGAGCAATCAAAGTAGAAAATAAAACATTATATGCACCACGACCATTACTTGATGTTTATAGCTTTCGGGCCACTTAACCCTCGGGCTAGGGGCTCTCAGGCTTGTAAGCTTGTCGTCCTCGAAAAGGACATAAATATCTTTATAATCCGCTTGGTACTATTACCGCCCGTTTAGTGTTCTGTTTGTCAGTCTGACATCCTAGGTTGTCAAATTTTATAGAAATTGTAAATTTGGTTTAATTATGAATATCCTAGTCTGTACATAAAATGTTGTATGCACCTCATGCGCAACTAGCGTTTATGGCCCTTGGTGTGTTAAAGCCTGCGGCTACCCCTTGGGCTCTAAGTTTTACGCCGCGGACTATACACGTCTTCTTACGTCTTACGCCTTCTTGATATATAAATAACTATAAGGTATCGAAGATCAAGTTTAGCGTCCCCCATAAAGTTACAAGAAATATTTAAGAAGTTTCAGGCCCAGTAACAGAAACTGCATATTTTTTACTCTAATTTCTAAAGATTTTAAAAATCTAACACGGTTTTATTAAATCTTTAGATGAAATTGAAATTCATAGTACGGAATCGAAATCGCATGCCCGAACAGGATGCATTATGGGGAATGGGGCGCCAGCTGTCACTCAGGACCTCCTGACTCTATAATTAGCGTAATTAAAAAAACGACTCGCAACTTACCAAATTGCAAATACGAGGAGATCAAAGTAACACTGAAAGTACTATTTTTAAAATATTAAAGTTAAACGCCGCCAGAGATAGCAAAGAAATGAACACGTAAATACAGGAGATCTTTACACAAATTGAAAATAATAAGAAATTCTCGGGAATCGCACTCTTTCGGCTATAGCGAATGACGCAGCAAACATTATAGACATACATAAAGCAACAAATGTATTTCCAGGAATATAAACAAGAAATAAAACTGAAGGACGCTCCTATCACAGTTTGCACATACGTATAATGTTTTTTTTATTATAAAATAATAAAGTAATTTAATTTTATTTACCCACTGGTTTTGTTGTTGAAAATATAGTTTTATTTCTCGTAACTTTGTTTTCAAATTATACTTGTATGATATACTTTGTTATTTGGGGAGGACTTCAATTTTATAGTTACGGTATTGTAGCAAAGATAATTTTGTGGTATTGACGAATGTAAATGACTCTAACTGCTTGAATTTTTACGGTTGCAAGCCCAAGATATTATGATAAAAAGAAATCACAATAACAATGAAGAGGATCATAACGTTTTCAAGCAAATATTTTCTTTAACTCTACTGAGAAAAAATTAGAAAATTGGACTCGAAAACGTATAAATGTAAATCAAGCGATGTTTCCCAAAAATCGTTTCCCTCGAATAATATTTTTTGTTGTTGCGAGTTGCGAGAGGTAACCTATACATTTTTTTACGTTGTTTATGAACCGAAATAATTTATTGATATGCTACTTAGACATATAATATTATAACAGCATAAAAAACAAGCAAATAACTTTATGCAAACAAGTAATGTATGCAAACTCACGCTTTCATAGATATACAGGGTGCCCAACTTAAATGTACGCAGCTTTAAGCAGGTGAGTATGCAACACACATTACATTTCAATGGAGATTGTAATGTGTTGCATACTCACCTGCTTAAAGCTGCGTACATTTAAGTTGGGTACCCTGTATATAGGTATTGGCGATGGTTGGCTGGGGGGGCCTGGCCCTCCCCAGCCAAAAATCCTAGTTACGCCAATGAAGGGAGACCAATTTCAGCAGTTAACGAAACAAAAATAGACGCCGTGCGAAGAATGATTCAAGAGGACAATCGAGTCACATACAGAATTATTAGGAGCACCGTGGGCATTGGCATGACTGCAATAAACAAGATTTTACTAATCATTTGGGTGTAAGAAAAGCCTGTTGTTGATGGGTACCCCACAGTTTAACAGAAGCAAAAAACACATCATAACTGGTGACGAAAGCTGAATATATGCATTTGAATCTGAATCGAAGCGGCAATCTGTACAATGTGTGTTTCCAACAGATACTAATTGTGAAGCGATCTCGAAGAAAATTATTGTTTGCTTCTTTTCAAAATTAGGACATATCACAACTGTCTTGCTTGAAAATAAACGTTCGATTACCGCAGAATGGTACACAACAGTATGTCTGCCAGACGTTATTTAAAAAGCACGTGTGCGGCGCCCAAGAAATGAGGTTGTTCTGCACCATGGCAATGCTTCATAGCACACATCAAACAAAATAATTTTTAGAGGTTTCCGGGTGAAAATTGCTAAGTCATTACCTATACAGTCCCAACCTAGCACCTTTCGATTATGTTCTATTTCCTCGATTCAAGGATAAAATATCCCTTAATCCTTTAATCAAAGGATAAAATACGTAGTGTGCGATTTGGAGCTCCAAAAAGTGCTGTGGAAAGGTTCAAAAACTTTGTTTGTGCGACTCAAGAAAAGTGGAAATTAATTTTTGAAAATTGGTTTTATCGAATGCGTAAAAGTATAGAGTTTGAGAGCGAATATTTTGAAAAACAATAATAAAAATCATTTTTGGCTACAAAACTTTGTGTAATTAGATTGCAGATATTTACGGTGCTAACCTCGTTCAAGTTAATATTTATTAATTCATTAATTTCGTGTAACAAAGTGGTAAATGCATTTTAAACTTTGCATCTTAGGTTTTTTTAATAATATTTTCGAACAAGGAAACATATATAATAACGTACTCAAGAGAAGTCATTTGCATAAGAATTTCATAAATGGTAAGCTATGGAACTCCAATTTGAAACAAAAGAATAAAACTTTGATTCATTTAAATAATTACAATAAATGTACTTGACTGCTTATACGCTTTCTTTTAATAGATTTCGCATGCAGCTTTTCAAGCTTGTCGGGAAAGTATATCTTATCCGCATTTTAAGATGTTATTTAACTTTCAATTCTTTTACTATCGATATCCAGATCTATCGACCTTCCTCAATAAATCATTATAATATAAGCAGTTTACTCCATTAAAATCCTTAAAGAGGCGAGATTTTTTGTCCTCGTTCGCCACGTTATTTGCTGGAGGCAATCAAATTACCTAGTTTTACACCTATAGCGTCGTATAATACACCAATTACGCATTAAACATAGCACAATCATATTTCTATGGGTACGGAAATGATTTGTTGCTTCAACCTGGTTTACATCTCGTTTGTCCCACATTTCAAACCGTGCGTATTGCGTTCGTTGTATTACCTTGATATGGAGTTTATTTAATAACACATGATAAAGCGTTTCCTATTTTCTATTGCAATATTACAATGGCGTTTTAGAAAAATATTTACCATTAGACCGGCCGTATAGTAGATAGGTATACTTATACATATAAATACAGGGTCTTGGAAACTACAGCAGATGGGGGAACGGTTACGTCGGGAAACATCATTATTATGTATTGTTTTTAATTTAAAAATGGCCTGTTACAACTTTGCAACTAACTGATTTTCTTAATTATTGTTAACTTCATTTAATTGCTCGAGTATTCAATGTATACAAAGTAAAGATCTTAAAGTTGTGGATAATATATTATGCTTAATTCGCTGAACTGCGCTGAGTCTTTTATTTAGTTTATTTTCGATTTACGAAACAAAATAGTTATAATACATATAGTATTACATTCTTTTGAAACATAATTGCTAGTTACTTTCTCTTTCCTTTCATTTATCAGTTCTAAAACAATTTATTCCATTTCCATACCATCGCCTTGGTTCTCGTTTCATCAGTCTTCACATTTATTTGATATCAGCAGAAGGTTTGAGACGATGTGATTGATATATGCTTGAAAATATTGTTTGTGCAAAATTTTTATTAGATAGAGACCTTATAACCGTTTACTCTTACTCAGGGGCGGCCCTGGGAATTTAGCTAGGTGATGCGAGATCTCAGGATGGCGACCCTAAAATGACTGTTAGGATGGCTAATACAGGGAGATCAAAAATACACTTGATCGCGGGAGCCATTGAAAACCTTGCCTTGTAAAATTTGTTTGAAGTTTCAAATTCACTTTTAACATCTTGTTTAACTTATACCATTGTTATTTTAATCTATACATTTGATTTAAATTGTGCAGTGTAGACAGTGGTAATATTTGTCGTGGGCTTTCGCGATCAATTTTATTTTTGATCGCTCTGTATGTTGATTAGGAAAAAATATAACATTTTTACGTCTAAAGCTGACAGTTATAACAACGCCTTTTAAAATACGTGACCCAAAATATCTCGTTAGAACCAGTCGAGGTAGTTATGCTGATCGCTTAAAAACACACAAAGTACCCAGAAAACATAACCATATACTCATTAATAATTAATTATTTGTATACTTCTCACTCACAATAATAATTGCATAAATGCATAAATAAGTTACTTAGCAATTTGACAAATTGAAAATACCATGCGAGTGTGTAATATTAAAATCACGATTATTTTATACAGTATGTGAGAACTCACAAATAGCCGTTTCGAACGCAACACACATTAGGCAAGGACTTAGGTATGACCAGTAAGCACACAATCTTAAACATTGACGTCTTCTTCAAAAAGCAACGCACCAGGCTGGACCAACAACTGGTTCACCAACGGTAAGACCCTGTAGTTGGTTCTGTGTTCAGAATGAATCCATAAATAATACTAAAATATATGACAGCACTAAAGAACGTCCACAAAGATCGATCAAGTCGTTAATAGTTAATAAATCAGGCTGACTAAATTCAACTGATAAAGTAATCCGATAAAGCCAACTGAAAAAGCTGTGGCGAATTCTTGTTAAGTGTTTTAACGCTATGCCATGAAATTGCCTTACCCCTTACTTATTATTCGGGCTTATAAGTGCAATTGTAAACATTTAAATGTCCATTTAGGATGTGACAGTAATATCCAAACGTATTGTAACTAATTAGTATACAAACTAAAAAGGCAAATTTGCTTATAAAATTGTCTATACACTTTCCTCTTACAATACAACAACCGCCTAGCTTTTGTTGTTCTACCAACAAGTCTTTAAGGAAACGAAAGACTCTAAAAACTGCCAATATCTTCAAAATCCCCTAACCATTTTTGTGAATATTAACAAAATCACTATAGCTATTCATTTAGTAGTTTTGCCATATAGAAATGTTATGCTTACTTGTCATATAAAAAAATTGCCTAACGAAAAGGAGTAAAAACTTCCATGAATTAAATTTGGGACATTACAATTTGATTCGGTAGGTAGGTATATATTTAAAACAAGTAGGGTAAAAAGCACCATAAAACCAGATAAATGTGCAGCCACACGACCTAAGCAACAAACTGCAAACGTTGCCAATTTAGTATGCTCTAAAGAAATAACCGCGAAAATTGTGTGACCAAAAACCTCAGGAACACGAGAAACAATGGCTATAAATTTGATTTTTATACTCTTCAATATAGACTGCGATTGCGGAACGAGGCATTTGGAATACCTATTTAAAATATTGTTGATGATTTTGGCGCCCCCTATAAGGCGGTGCCTGAGGTCGTACCGCTCTACACTTACTCAACTACTTGAGTCATGAAGTGGTATAGGCAACCCCTTATTATGTATGCTTCAGCATATAACAAAATATCAACAAATAACGTTGTCACATCACAATTAACAACACGAAAATTACAATAAATAACGGTATACGGAGACAACTAATAATTATGAAATGAAAACCCCTGTCGCAATTGTCAAACACAGAATGTGAAATTAAAAGTAAAAAATACTAATACGAAATTAATAGATTACCTCCAAGTACGTCATTGATGGCGTGCGTTATCTGATCTTATAGCCCAGTCAAATGTTACACAAAAAATGCGTGAACTTACATTAAATGGGGTATTAATAATTTTTGGAGAGGTGTTTCGGACCATTACTGGGACTACAAATCCAGATTTTCAACCCTCAGAAACCTGTGCTCGCTGAATGCCGGTCGAAAAACAGCGACTTTTTCGGACTTTTTTCGGTTTTTTGACAAGATCTCCTAAACTATGCTTTTATTGGAAAAATTCTACCATAACTTTTTTAAAGTAAATTAAATTTTATACAAAATAAGTCAAAATCGTTTTTGTAAGTTATATAGTTACCGAGATATGTCTTTTCAAAGATTGACCTTTTTTTCAAAAAGTGAAAATTTTAAGTTTTCTTCATGCTTCGAGTTGGGATACCGGCAAAATGATACGTCCTACAGAAACGTCAGGAGCATCAAAGTTGTAGGAAATTTAATAAGCTTTAATTTGAGCTAAGGCTGGTCCTTGTAAAGAAAGATGAAAAAAATGCTTTTTTTGGTTGAAAGTTAAGTCACATCGTTTCCTTCACCAACACCTTAATTAATGTTTTTTTCATAACATGTTGGCAGAAAATGTCGTATAACTAAGTTGAGAAAGTTTACAGTGGTTGTCATTGAAGAACTTTTGAAATGGGCCAGCTCAGACGAAAGGAACTTGTAAAGAGGGAAAGACCCCAAGGTCAGCCGGAGTTTTATATTTCTTTTGTTTCCTCTTCCAGCCCAACCGAACCCGAGAGAAGTCTTTTTTGTACGATAGTTTAGTTGTTGAAACCGCCGTGAAACTACGTAGAAGTTTATTTTATAATAAGGGGCTTATTAACACCCCAATTATCTTTCATGAATTCGCTCCACAGATCTGGACGTTGGTTTTTAAGACATTTCATGTCAGCTAGTTACCTACTATGATATCATACTTGCATAGTTCGTTAAATCCAAAGCAAAGAAGTAGGGGACAAAAACTAGTAGTGAAGCAATGTGCAATTCCCAGTTAGCTGACCGAACAGATCGTATGAACATAACATAACCATATGCATATATTCCATATGTTTTACCCAGTAAGGTTTGTGATATAGAATGTCTTTTGCATGAGGATCTCTTGGATCTGTACAATTACTAAATCGATTTTTTAGGGCTTCATTTTATGACATTTCAATTACTTCTTTTAATTTCAGACCGACAGAGTTTGTTTTCACAGCAATTAATAGATTTCATCTCTTTCATTCTTCCCGACAGAGAAAACTTTTATTTTTGTCACTCGTACGGGTTTTTGATCTTGTGCAACCTACATTACTATCTTCATCAGCGGAACTAGAACAAGAAGGTTTATTCGTTTTCCGTTCAAATAATCTCTCAGTTCGGTCCATTTGGATTTTACGAGTATACTTCTTGTGACAATCTGTATGCCATGATGCGTTTTCCTTTTACCAATTCTTCAACCTTCACATTTCTTAATTGATTATCAATTAACATGTGTTTACTATCATTCCATACTGCTCTCTTTCTTACACACTCTAACACTTTATCATAGTTAATAGGTTTAACCAATGGCGACTTCTTCTTATTTTGGCATAAATACACAGCTCGTAATTAGTCTGCAGCCTTGCTTTTTTTGCAGATGGAGACAGGGATACTTGGAGATGAATTTGTGGCGTAGACATTGTGTCCAAAGTTATTTTTAAACTATTGAAAGTATTAAACTGTCCGGCTTGCGATTATCAATCCGTTTTTATCTGAAACAAAACACCTAAACGGTAAAATATATCGATAAATTGCTAAGCACCTTCTTTATAGAGAATTTCCTTGTAAATAAAAAGCGTTCAGTACACAATATTGATAGGATGACCCTATCAAGGGTTATAATCGAGAACTTCAGATGATGTCTGGTGTGACCACCATCTTGGATATATGACGTCATATTGGTCGTCCGCCACAAATTCAAGAAAAGCACCTGGTAAGGTATGATTATGAAGGGCATAAGGAATATATTAATATTGGTCCCACAATTTCATTATTCCAGTTCAAATTAAAGCTTATTAAATTCCCTACAACTTGTATGCTTTTGACTTGTCTGTAGGACGTGTCATTTTGCCGGTATCCCAACTCGAAGCATGAAGAAAACTTAAAATTTTCACTTTTTGGAAAAAAGGTCAATCTTTGAAAAGCCGTTTCTCGGTAACTATATAACTTACCAAAACGATTTTGTATAAAATTTAATTTACTTTAAAAAAGCTATGGTAAAATTTTTCCAACAAACGTATAGTTTAGGAGATCTTGTCAAAAAAACGAAAAAAGCCTGAAAAAGTCGCTGTTTTTCGACCGCCATTCAGCGAGCACAGGTTTCTGAGGGTTGCAAATCTGGATTTGTAGTCCCATTAATGGTCCGAAACACCTCTCCAAGAATTATTAATACCCCATTTAATGTAAGTTCCGATGTAACATTTGACTGGGCTATTATGCTCTAACAAAACTTTAAAATGTAGTTTCCGTAACAAGTACGGAAAGATCATACTTACAGGACGCGTAGGCACATTTCAGACTGATGCCGAATTCGAATTCGGGATAAGTTGTGTTTAACATTTTGTAAGTACTTGGGTTTCTTCTTAATTTTACCTAAATATAGATATATTCTAATAATAAAGCATTATACCTTCGTAAAATTGTAGGATATCTGTAGTTTATTTCTTTAGATCAAGCAAAAAGATTGCCGAAGTTATTTTGACCCAGATATCGACAGTGATCACAATCTAGTGATGATGGAAAGCAGATTAGAAAATAGAAAAGAAAGATGTAAACAATTGGGATCTAGACAAACTAGAAGATAAAATACCGTAAACGCCCTACAAAAAGCGGCACAGCAAAATATTGACATAACCGTGAAACCTTCTGACGACAACGAAGAAGTTTGGAATAAGACAGAAGAATTAATAATAATAAAAGGTTCTAAAAATCGTTGGAATAAAAAGAAAGCAGAATAGGAAAGCATTGATAACACCAGACATTATCAACACGATAGACTGATAGAGGAACAGCAACGATACAAAAATCTAAACACAAGACATGGAAGAAGAAAATATAACGAAATTATAACTAACATACAACCAGACTCGGAAAGAAACTTAAATAAAACATAATTGCTATATAGTTCAAAAACAAATGCATGAGGTAAAGGTACACAACGCATATTACAGGAAAAGCAAAAGTATGTGCAGCGAAAAGAAACCCAATTGCCATTCGATGCAGAGCAAAAATAAAGAACTAATATTAAACAATACGGATATAGCAAAGGGATGGAAAGAGCATCTAGAAGAACTGCATAAAGCCGCAAAAAACCACGTAACAGAACCCGTAACAAATGAAAGTAAAGAAGAAAATAAAAGACCCATTGTCAGATTAGTATTCGGTAAAGCCCTTCAAGACATTAAAAATAACGAAGCTATAGAAATAGATAATATTCTCGGCGAAATTATAGAAGCGTGGACGAAGCTACCTTGGATAACATTTTTACGCTAACACAAAACATGTATCAGACAGAATAAATCCCAAACACTTTACCAAGAGCCAAGTTATACCAATACCAAAAAGCCCACAGCACCTACATGTGAGGACTACCGAACAATAGTCTTTATCTACTCCTACTGTATAATTGCCATGAATTATGATTCATAATTCACGGTTTGCAGCCAATCATAAAATTCTATTTTTATAATTCAATAGGTTGTATCCAATCACAAAATTCATTCTTATTATTAAATGACTTCTGAAGTTAACAGCTGTCAAAAATGTCATAATTCGGAAATATGAACACAAAACTCCTATTACATAGGAGTAGATGAAATATCGTATTACATTCGCGATTATGGCCATTATTCACTCAGATGACTTGCGCCACGCGCCTTCGGCTTGTGGCGCAAATGTCATCTTCGTGAATAATGGCTGTCATAATCGCTCATATAATAATATACTATTATCACACATGTATCGAAAATTCCCCTAAAAGTAATTTTTCGACTACCATTTCCTAAAGGAGGCTATTATTTGACACTTTCCATATGTTCTTGATCACTATGCAAAAAAAAACATGTTGTTATTGCGTACTATGCAATAATAATTTTATTGCACATATCTGTCACTTTATTGCACACTTCTGTCAAAACTGTTTATTAAATGTGGTGAGTAAGTGTACTTTTTTCACGATTTTGCGTTAACTAAAGTGGTACTTTGAATACGATTTTTCGTTAAAAAAAGACGACTTTCATGATCACTATGCAAAACATTTTTTTTTTCAGGTAAAGAAGGTGGTCCCATACAAAATATCAGATATATCGGACTACACTTATGAAACCGTGTTACCCCAAAAGTACAGAACAATCAAAAATAAAATTGACCGCGGGGGCCCATGAAATATATAACCACCGTCTACACTGCACTTTATAGAACTACATTTGAACTACAATTCACTGTATTGTTAGTTCATGTGATTTTAACAAAGTCGAATAAGCTACAAAAATATTCAACAGTAATATCCCAAGTGCATTAAAATAGCCGATTAAATTTTGACGTTTTCTGTCAGAATGTTTTGCTAAGAAATTTGTCAAGTAAATTTGCCGCTCAACAAAAATCCCGAGTGCGTAGCACGAGGGATTTAGGGGCGGAAAATTTACGAGATATATTTCTTCAGAGCAAAACAGTTTGACAAAAAAATAGTATATTATTATACGAGCATATAATGGATGCTATTATTACACGAAGATGGCTTTTAAATAACGAGCGAGCGAAGCGAGCGAGTTCTTTAAGCCATCTGAGTGTACTAATAATAGCTATTATATGCGAGTGAAATACGCTATTTTATTTACAACTACTTTATTTACATTCATTCCAGAAAATTTTTGTATGCGATATCATAAGTTTTCTTCGACTTTTCTGGGAGTGAATTTTGTGTAGCTTGTTTGCCGGCTTGACGTACTTCAGGGGGAATACAGCACTATTGTCGCTACCGTTTTCCATTTTAGGTTTGGGACGAAAGAAGTGTAAATTATTATTTTCAAACTGACAGACTGATAACTGTCAACTCGAAAAAGCAGTTTATGGCCTGTTTGATTATATGCACATAAATCCGTATTAGCGATGTAATTATGGTGGTATCCATGCATTTATGGCGGTATCGATGTAATTATGAAATGTAAACAACAGGCATTGTGATTTTAGTTAATAATATATATCATAATTGACAAATAATCGCAAAATAACAACGGTATTGTTTAACAGTTGTAAATAAACGTCAAAATTTATTCAGGCTATTTTACATGCACGCGGGAAATTCGGAATGATTATTTCCTGAATAAATATTGGGACAATTAAATTATTTATTGCTATTTACATTAGTACAATTAATAAAGAAATTGCAATTCTGAAATACATTTCCATTCTTTGCATCTGCATCCGAAACTACATTAGATATTGCATTTGACAGTGTTTCTGAAATCATATATTCTTTCGTAGACGTTGAGGATACTGGCAGCTCAGAGTCTGGTTGAACATCACTTCTAATTTTTTCGATTAGTTTTCCATGGTGTTCTGGGTCCATCTGAAGGTATGGTTTGATGGAGTTTGATGTGGAGTGGCCAGTTATTTTTATTAATTGCTGCTCATCAATTCCACTCTTTGCAAGTTTACTTACAGCTGTACTGCGGTTGGAATGATTAGTGATTTTGACTTTTTTTATATCCAAACCAGCCTTTTTAGCAGCCTCTTGTGTCCAACTAGAAATTTGATTTCGTCCCATTGGACTATTTTTATACCACACACCAGTTCTAGTCCAATCTGGATTGATATTTAAAAAAAGCCTGTTGGTTTTGATGCGTTCCGTTCTTTTTGCCATGAGTAGGTGAAACAGTCTCACTGGGCACAAGTTGGAATTTTTCAAATTTGGTACAAGCCACTTGCTATCGGCACATCTTTTAGAACCTCCTTGGGCCGTCTTCGAAAATATGGTATTATATTCGATTCTTCCTGAATGAAAATTTTAATTAGAAGATAAAAAGTAAAAGTACTAATAATTATTTTACCTGTTTTAACCCCTGCATTATTTATTTCTTCGTTGAAGTATTCTATAAGGCAATTTACAGCTTCCCCTCCTCTCCACGCAAGCTCTACGGAAGCAATATGGTAAAACTTGCGCTGAAGTCCGAAATGAGTTGTCTCATCCCATAAATTTACAATTGCTTGATGTTCAGCATCTGTTAGTGCCGTGGAACTGAGTTTTCTTTTACTGCCGTCAACTTGTAGTTCTTTACGCTTAGTATTACGTGCATCTCTAGCCTTTTTAAATATAATATCGTTAAAAGGATCAATTACCTTCTTGTAATTTGTGTAGTATAATTCTTGTATGGTCTTGGCAGTAATGTTCCACATCGTTTTTATGACTCCTTCTTTATAATTTTCCCCATTCTGTTTTCGCATATTGTATGCCCAATCCGTTAAAATTGCTGCAAGTTCTTCTTTGGTACTTGTTTCTGCCAGTTCATATTTCCTTATTTTGCAGAATTCCGTAAATTGGAACCATATAGATGATTTTGTTTTTCTAGTATTCTCAGGAACACTTTTATTTACGGCTGATTCAATATTTTTGAAGGAATTTTCCCCGAAACGTGACATCGTAAAGAGAAAAAAACCTTTTTTAAACAATTGTTTGTTTGTATTCATGTTTTGTACCTAGGCAACGAGAAAGGTTCGTTTGTCGAAGCACCTCTGATAATGATGTTAAAATTATTCACAAGCGATTAAATTTTGACACATATTTAACCGCGGTTAAATTTTGACGTTTCAATTTTTGTCATTATTAAACAGACAGAAAACATGGTGATTGCGCATTATTATAGATATGAAGGAAATAATCAGTTATAATATCACAAGAGCATCGAAATGAAAAATAATCATTATTTTCGATTGCTCGAGTGGTATTCGTTACGATGAGATAATGAATAGACCGATAATAATAAATTATTTTATTTCTTAGGTTGGTACTGTTTACGTTGGCGGCACTGTTTATGTTGGTGGCACTGTTTATGTTGGTGGCACTGTAAGTCTATGTCAAATTCAAGGTTATCAGGTTAGGTTTTGCGTCAGTTTTGACACCTAATAACCTCGAATTTGAGACAGTTATTATATCATGGCTCTAGATTATTATTATGCATTATTTTTGCTTTGTTGGACCCACCGAAACACCGAAGTGATTATACCACGTCGTCAAGGGTATATCCATTTATCTATACCTTGTAACTAAGTAAAATTCTCAATTACCATTGGCCAAATTTCTAATGAGTTGTATAATCAGAAATATATAATTTAAACCAAATCTATAAATTAAATTGATACCTAACATTGACATATTGGGGTAAGTTAAACAAGATGTTGAAAGTGAATTTTAAACTTCAAAAGAATTTGACAATTCTATGTCAACAAAAAGCATGCTGCAGATTAGGCAAGTTTTATTATTTTCAATGGCTCCCGCGATAAAGTTAATTTTTGATCTCCCTGTACTTCATCTAGCACACGGTTTCATAAAGGTGGGCTAATATTTCTGAAATTTTGCATGGGGCCATAATTTTACATTTTGAACAATTTCTTCTATTATATGTTAACATATTTAAAATAGAAAAGGTACTTTACCTGAAAAAAGATTTTTTTTCTGTTGTTCGTGAGGGTACCTACTTTTCGGGCTAAAATTGTACAGTAACTGTAAATTGCACAGCTCAGGAAGGGTGCATAATATTTATTTATGGTACAAGTGTGTTATATATCTCCAAACATAAATTTTGGATTGGCAACTGTGAAAAGTCAGAATGACAAATTAATTGAATGAGCAAAAATTGAGAGAGCCGGGCTTGGCAACTCAGTGGATTCTAGCTACTGATCTAAGGGTCGAGAGTTCGATTCACAATGCCGGTGAAGTTTTAAAAAAATAAAAATGCGAATGTTACTACGATGTATAGCATGTAAAAGATCCCGTGCTAGGGTTGAAACTCCTTAGTCTCAGCAAAATTCCAAGTAGGACTTTGACCATATGACCACAGCAGTCGATGTCTAAGGTAGGTACCTGGTACTTCGCATACCTAGCTAGACCTTGTCCATAACAAACAAAAGTAGAGAGATCAAATAACTTTATAGTTGTATTGTTGGTGGCACTGTCAGTCTATTCATGTTGTTAAGTTATTAAAAATTAACGTTTCAAGGAACAATCTGCCCTCGTTATCAACGAATTAACAATTAAAACTAAAAATAATCAAGGAAAATTTAACCTTTCGCTGTCAGTAATTCGAGGTTAGCATGTTAGGTTTTGGTTGTTATTTAACAGACTGACGTAAAACCTAACCTGCTAACCTGGATTTTGACATTGAGTGACACTGCTACCAACAGTGAGTTATAAGTCATAAGTCACACGTGAATTATGATTTATAAAACGCGTCTGACTTAAGGCCTATATAATTCAACTGAAGTCGACATAATTATAGCGCCATATAGTAAGGAGGTGTTTGATAAAAAATGTAGTTAGTTTTTAGTAAACCCTGAACTTTTAAAAAAATAACAGTAATGTCAGTAATGCTCAATCAAGCTCATAAAACTGCTGTTTAAGTGTGTCGCTATTTACGATAGCTTCTGAGATCCCAGTTGGCATAATCAAAAGAAAACTCGCCCTGCACAGTACATATAATGGTGCAACATTGTCAGATACAGCATTTGTAACAATAGTGGCAAGCTCGTCTTAAGTACAAATACAAAAGTAAAGTGTTAACACATACACATACATTTGCAACTTCTGATTTCAATTGTTTCATATTTTAACGAGCTGAGATGCACAAGAAGTGTACTTTGAAATACAACAGATGTTGGCTGTATTTTGATAGTTTTAATTTTTATTGCTTCTTCATAAAATCTAGTAATACTTGGTTCTACCCAATCCGCGGCCTTGTGTTACAAATAAAAAAGCGGCAAGGCCAGCTGCAAAATATTCGCGTGTAATTAAATCATAATCGATATAAATATTTATACGCGCCAGTTATAACGCACATCGGCGCCTAATAAAAAATCGATCATTTCCACATTTAGCAAGAACAGTGGCAGTTTTTGTCGGTAACATCTCTCGCTGCCTGTTCTAATTCTAAAATAAGGAAGAATTATTGCACTTTTTAATGATCTGTTTAACGTTCGCTTTTTATGATGTTTGCTAATGTTTTGAGAGACGAAACAGCTCCCCAGATGAGTGGTTTAATTAGCAAATTAAAGCGATGTAAAATCCACTACAGAGGTCTGATTTTTCAAATATGAGAAACGCACCCAACTTCCTTCTTCATCAAATAAGTAAACGGAAGAATAAACAAATAAAAATGAATGTTTGGACAGGGCGTGTCAAAATTTGTGAGATAATGCAGGTCCGCATTATTCAGCGTCCGCAACAATTTTCGATGACAAAACCTTTCTGCGGAAAAGTGAAATATGGGCTTCAAAAAGGATGGTTGTCTTATAAATCTTATTTATTTAAAAAATTGCACTTGGCACACGCGCTGCACGTGGGTATTTGTGTTTTGGAAACATTGCAATTATTCCAGCCATTTCCGTTGAGCAAAAAAGGTATGTCAAGAAGTTTATAGCATTTTGGAATGTCACTGAGAATATATGAGTTTACGAAGAAAATATAAATATGAAATTTTAAAGAGGTTAGTCATGAAAATATACAGATGAAAGTCAAGGTCAATGCTGCCAAAATCCAAACAATAAACATTGCATTGTTATGGGAACTTCTTACATAATGTAATTTTATTTGAAACAAAAAGTTGCAATTGAATAACTTATTAGTCTATGTACGTCTATATGTTAATAGTTCTTTATCGTTGTCTCAAATATTGATAATAAAATGGCATGGTTAAACAAGACTTTCCGCTTTCCACAATATTTTATTACTAATTCCTGTTTAATTTCCTTTGTACACTGTAATTTAATACACAGTGTATCTAAAAGGTCTGTACAAAGTGCTGTCACATATTCCTGACAGCAATAATGAACGATTTAACCAAACTTACCTCTATGCAAAAGTACTCGTTAAAGCGCTACCGAACGTCAAAGATCTAAAAAAAATTCTATTTTTGTACCAAAATGTAAGAGTACTTTTGGGGATTAAATTTGAATCTGTACTGGAAAAAGTGTTTTTTGACGTTATTTTTTTGCTCATTACTGTAACGTAATCAAAAGTTAATCATCCAGATACAAATAAGCTCACATCTTTTTAACAGTCTTGCCAATACATTTAAAACTTCTTGTACAGAGAGACATTCTTATGCCAAATATTTTTTTCTCATGTTGGATTTCGCTATCTGCCATAGTTTAGATAGAAAAAAGCTGCAGCCACAATGTAACTACTGTAAAGTTCGTTGGAGTTGTCTTTTAGAGACACCCTGTATATAGAGAAATAACCGGACATCAACTATTTTTCAGTGAAGAATGATATTCACCATTTAAAATTTAACATATCCGAATTAAATATTGTAGAACTTCATGATATGTCATTTAAAATGTTATAATATAGTTATCTAATCAATCGAAGAGTGAAGACATAAATCTATAATTAAATAGCAACTGTACGCTTTCAGCTTCACTCGTAAAAGTAGGCGGTGAAGCTAATGAAAATCATTTCTCAGTTTCGGGATGGCCAATATTTCTTAGAACTAGCTTTAAATATGTTACTATTCGTCCGAAGTACGCCATAAAACAACAAGAACAAAGTAATAATAACGTATAGGGGCTTTTTTAAATTTTGCACCGTGTTGTAACAACTTTAGGTATTTAGTTAGTTCAATACGATACAAAGGAATGTGGAAAACAGTAACCTTCCCTTTATTTTCATTAGAACACAAATTACAAACATAAATTACAACTACATAAAATTACGTCAATATGTTTAAAATACAAATACGAACAGCGAATTACGTAGCAACGAGTACCGGAAGCTAATTTGGTAACTAGATGCTAATGAAACTGACCCGCGCCCTTGTCTAGGCCAGAATGACACAAGACGGATGGAGAAGTAATGATCTCAATTCCCACAATGTCTTTGTTTATATAGGTCACTTGTGCAAGGCGAAATGATTCTCTATTAGTTGAATGCAATAGGTTTTGTCTAGCCGGGCACAGGCTGACGGTTGAAATCTTCACTTTCAAGTAAGAAAAAAGGAATTCCCTGCTCGAGTTTATGGTCCTATTGTCCAGCAGGGTTGATTCACACTTTCCTTCGGCCTATTGTTATTCGAGCCGGACGTCCGTTCGTTTATTGCCATCTATTCCATGACGCAAACGGGCTAGATGAAGATCATGTTGTGATGATCCGGAATGCCTGCTGTATACAGCTTACATTACTTAATAAGTACTTAAGAAAATTTAAAAATTGTAAAAACAACCATTGATTGAGCTTTTAATTCTGATTTCAAAAATACATGGTTTGTTGGATTTTAATTCCCAGTAAAGTTGCTATAAGGAGGGGAAAAATACAAAAAATGAACTGTATGTTTTCTGATCTGCATAGTCCGAGACAATGAGTCTTACCCTGTACAGGGTGTCCCATTTTCGATGGGATTAAATAGAAATTGCCTTCATTACTACAACAAGAAGCAGATAATTATCACATTATGGGGTCAACTCTTCGAGGGAAACGCGATGGCGGAAACAGAAATGAAAAATTAAATATTTCTGTTCGATGTTAAAAAGGTGCATTTTGAAAATCAAATGAAGTGTGACGTCGAATCGAAATGTTGAATTTCATTTTTGTGACGTAGCTCGGATATTCGAATTTTGATTTACCATCGAAAAGTTGATCCCATAATGTGCAAGCCAGGTTGCTTTAACTGTAATGATACAGGTTTCTTTTTAATTTCATCAAGAATGGAACACCCTGTACAGGGCAGGGCTCATTGTCTCGTAAAGGAAGAGAAGGCTTTGCCAAGAAAGTTCACGTCCTATTACATTTTTACAAATGACTACATTTATTCCTTTTTAAAACTGTTAAACTGCCTTATTTCTTAGTTTATTGACAAAATGAAGAGGAGAAAATTATGATCATTTTAAGCTGAAGCTTAAGCTTAACACTCCTCTCGAAAGATGAACCTTCAGTCTTTCTTCTTCTACCACTTTAAGCCTTTCTTCTATGCTGGACGGTGCACCACTTTTCGAGTTCTTTTCCAGTCTCTTCTTTGCACCACCCATCCTAGACAAATTCTTCAGTCTGTCTTTATTGATTATTTGAATCAGTTCTTGAATTAAAATGAATAGCAATTAAACAAAACACTAATTAATGATGTAAATTACAATTACAAAAAAAAAACGGTCGGTAAGATTTCTATTCAGACCCTTAAACTACTAGGCCAGGAACGCTACGTAACATACAGTCTTATCCTTGATTATGAAGAAAGTAAGCCCGATCGCGGCCGAAGCAAGTCTGAACCAGCATGATGGACACATGCACACACGCAGCTTCAGCCGCATTTATATACATCGATGGATTTTAACCTTTTTGGTGGAGACCCTAAATTCAAAAGTCTTATTAATAATTTGTGTGTCCTTGGGAACCAAAACATGCCCTTATGCGGTTTTCCATACTTTCAATAAGATTGTTATCGACGTGGCTTTGAGAAATTGCATCCCATTCCTCTTGAGCAGGATCTTTCAAATCTCTCAACGTTAAAGGTGGATTGTTTCTGTTTCTAACTCGAGTTTCAAGCATGTGTCATGGTATTCATATCGGGCGAATTTGGTGACCGTCACAACCCTGTGATATCCTCTTCTTGAAGATATTCTTCGACTGCAACGGCGCGATGGGGTGTTGTATTATCATTCGCCCACTGCACCCCGAAACAGACGTTCAACATGAGCGAAGACGCTCTGAATATAAACAATTTCTTATCGTCGTCCCTTTAATGGCCACCAGTGGCATGCGAGCACCGCTCATTATATGTGCCCAAAACATCACGCTACCACCTTGAAACGCAAGACAATAAGCATGCTTGTCTTCCTGGACCTCTCCATACACGTTTCCGTTTTGAATCGCTTACTAAACCAATTCTGATTTCATCCGCAAACTGGACACTGTTCCAATTTTGTGCCCTGGTCCCCCCTGACCATCATTTCACGTGCCCAACGCAGATGAGTGTTGCTGAATTAGTCTCGGCACATAAAAAGGCCTTCGAAGATGTAAATTGTTCAATTTCTACCGCCTACGAACAGTATGTACACGAGATATTAATTTCTTCCATTTTTCGGAATCCCATTTGTACGGCACTACATGACAATGTACAATTTCTTCGGACAATCATAGCCAGTTTGGCGGTCTTGTCTAAGTGTAGTAGCCCTTTTCCTACTTTTTCCTGGCCTCTCTTTGACATCATATGTCTCTCTGATTTTTTTATCATCATTCTGTGGAACCACAATTGCTTCTGCAACTTCTCTTTATGTGAATCCATTCTGGAAGGTCAGTATCTTCACTCGTGCTTCGTGCCATTTCGTTAATTATAAACACCAAAAATTACGAAAGGGGCAGATTGATTTCAGTTGATTATTTACAAACTTTGGTTGATTAGTAACGTCTAATAAAGCTTTGTCAGTCATCTGGCAAACATTCAAGGAGAACCAGAAACGTATCCTATGAGAAAGATACCTGGTCAGTCCCATTAGTCAACCACGCACCCTCACTTGTCAGCATCATCACGGAAGGAGCACCAATATTTGTAATTTAACTTTTAAGAGTAGAAGCATGTTAACCATTTAGGTCATCAGGCGTAACTGTTAAGTGCAACTTGTCCCAAATTCAGTGAATATATTGTCAACACCAAAAACAACGTATCTTAAATTTATTAAGAATCCCAAACATATAGCACACCGCACCAACAATCCACCCTAACTCATATAAATAACTCGTTGAGAAAGTTAGCGAGACGTTTTCAGGTTCTTTTTTCCCAAATAGTTCAGACCAAAATTTTGTTAGGTCCATGCCGACAAATCTCTCTACTCTTTCAGTATTGGAACACCTTGCAATTCGAGCAATTCTTGTAATCCGACTGAGTCATTTTCAACGCCAATTGCAGCAACACTCATGGCGTCTTTAATTATGGACAGAATAGTACCTTTCTTGCTGTATGAAAATATTTTATCTGTACAACAACATGGATTTACTCCTGGTAGATCTGTAATTACCAATGTCCTTGAATGTTTTAATATTTGGACAATGGCTCTACACAGCGCATTCCCTACTGATTGATTTTTCTCGTGCCTTTGATCGGGTACCTCACCTTGCCCTCTCAGCCAAGCTTGAACGGGCTGGCATACGCGGGAATTTATTGTTATGGATCCAGGCTTTCCTTTAGGATCGATCCTTCTGTGTTAGTGTTGGAAAATGTTTGTCTGCCATCAAACCAGTGTTAAGTGGTGTTCCGCAAGGGTCAGTTCTCGGTCCCATCCTATTCGCAGTGTACATCGCATCCCTTCTACATATTGGCGTAGAAGTTCTTCTTCAAGCTGTTCGCCTCAGTGAAGCAACGAACTGTTTTGCAAAATGATCTTGACTCCCTCTCGGTATAGTGTAATGAGTGGTGTTTGCTATTAAATATCACGAAGTATGTAGTGTTGCATTTAAAAAACTAAGCCACTGTATAATTATTTTATTTCGGGGAACCTGTTACTTCCTGTTACCAATCAGAAAGATCTAGGCGTAACCATTATCACCGACTTATCAGGCCTGGATACATATCAGATGTGTGTAAAAAAGCCAACTGTATCGTACGTATGTTCGTTCTATTCTGGAATTTGCATCTGGATTTAATTAGAGACTGATATTGATTGGAAAATGTACAACGGAAAACAACTCGCTTACCATATGGTTGCTTGCGACTATTATACTATGAATGGCTTAAAGTTATACATTTAACTACCTTCGAAATGCGACGCTCTCGAAGTGACTTAATTATCACTTTTGGCGCACTAAATAGACTGTTTTCTTGTGACGTTGGTTCTGTCTACAAACTTAACACCGATGACCGTCTCCGAGGCCATCGTTTGAAGTTAAAAAGAGAGTTTTCAAGATTACCCTGTAAACGATTGTTTATTGTGAACAGAGTGTTTCATACGTGAAACAGCCTACCGCCCGATATCGTCGACACTCCTACTATTAACATATTTAAAAACCGATATTTTTCGTTCCGTTTTGTTAATAATTATAACAATTAGATTATAATTTTAAACCTATATATAAGTTGTTTTATATAATTATTGTTTAACGTTACAAGTTGTGAGTATTGTTTGTAATCAGAGCTTCTTCATAGGGCCTGTCCTCTGCTCTGTGTTTGTAATAATAATAATAATAATAATAATAATAACATTAACTCCAACTGGATTTTTAACTCAAGTATAATTTTCAATTTGGACATTTTGTGGAAGATATCTTCCCATTTTCTTTTCAAGGTTTCTTAAATGGTTTGAAAAATAGACATGGACTCCCCAATCACAATTATAAAAATCATTTTCGAAATCAGAAAGTGTTTTGCTTTTTTATTGAATTTCGCGGGGACACCTTACGGTCCATCCAAAAAACCATCGCGACCCACATTTGGTAAGCGACCCAAGATTAAGAACCACTGATATACATGTATGATAGCCCTTTTTTGTAATGGAAACCGTCGTTGGCCACAACACTATTAAACGGGTTATTGTTTACAGTGCGAATAGGTTTATTCGATAAATAAATTTTTGCTTTAGATTATTGAAAGTTCAGTAATTCATATAGAAAAAAAATTGAAATGTTTTAACTCCAAACAAATGGTGGCAGTCGTAAACTAGACTTAGACATTTTTTGCTAGCTATATTAAATGCATGGCTCTAAAGAATTCAGTTTAATTACATTGTGATTAATACTAAATATCATACTATCAACAACGCCATTTTATGTTTTGGTAATAGAAAATATATAATATTTGAGGCTTTCACGGTTACTCGAATTGTCTCAGAGCAACTTTGACTATGATGATGCAAGCTGCAATGTCTTGCGAAACGTTAGTCTATATGGTTGCACAAACAGTAAAAAGGCCAAATATGCCTAAGTATCCTTGTTCACACAGTACTTTAATAACACGGACCAAATCATGGGTGGCTTGTAAGAGTTGACGAGCCACCAAAGAACATAACCGTTACACAAACCCTTGCTTGAGTTCACAAGGTGTTAGGCACATTAAGCCAACAAATGCTGGGTGTTTATCTAAAAAGACGACGCGGTCTAAGCCGAAATTTAATTCTAATATATTGATAATAGAAAATATTTTATACTGACTTTCCTACGCCTACCACTGCGTTACCTATTGAATTTCGTTCTCTAAAAGACACCAAGACCACAATATCGCTTTTCATTTATTTGCCTATCCTAACTTATAAAGTAGCCACCTTTTTAGAAATATGATCGAATCTTACTAAAGTGTGGAGATATGGTCGTCTTTCTAAATACGTTTTTTTTTACAAATTATGCTATTAGCTTCTCTACAGTCGCTTTTTTTATCATTAGAATAAAACAATAAATGAATAAATAATTAACAATACGCAAGCTTTACTTAGTTACTGTGAAAATAATGCTAGATCAATTGCTTTCACCGCCTACTTTTTCAGTGCAAACTTCAGTTTACATTTACACGTCAGTTCAGATTTAATTTGGTTAGCTTCTTCATTTAATAGGAAAACCGCAACATGTGTCATTGTACAGAAAATTTAATACAGTTTTAGAATATTTAATAATACTAAATAAATTTTATTTAATTTTGAGGGTATTGGAATTAATAGCCGGTCATAATAGTAGTTTGTATACCAAGGCACTGAAGTATAACTTTTTATCACGAATGTGGATTTAGTTGCCGAGGCCCGTAGGGCCAAGGCAAATAAACCACATGAGGGATAAAAAGGAACTTCAGTGCCGAGGTGTACACTATGTTTTATTTGAAATCTAGGAATCGTGAAATTACAACATTTTAACCAACTTTTGTAGGTTATGTTCGGTCGATTGACGTTTATCTGTCGCCTCGCCACCTACAAAAAAGTCGTAAAACAATGGATTACTTCACTGCCGATTTCTCGTATTTTAATGACGATTTCGGCGTACTTCACTGCCGATTTCAAATAAATACTTGTTTTTTTAAATCATGTAATGTATTATGGTGGCTGCATTTATTCATTGTAATTATATCTCATTTGCCGCATTCTTCCTAATTACCCGTGAGTGTTTCCTGATTCATTGTTTTCCCATTTTACTAATTTCAAATTACTTCTTTTTCTATGTACCAAAGCATGGAACAGCAACTGATAAGCGATTATCCAGTTACTACATTTCAAAAGTATGAAACTCTGCCCCTTTGCAGTTGAAGGAATTTATATTAACAACTTAAAAAATCAACTGGAATGTTACTTATTGGATCAGCAATGATATAAACATTTTGTTTAATTAAGTTTACAATAATTGTCACTTATAATCGCCAAAGGTTCGCGAGAAAGACCGCGTCATAATATGTTCGTAACAATTTGGATGCGTAATAGCCGTCTAATAATAGTTATGTATGGTACAAGTGAATAAAGAGGCATTTTATCCATAAATCTCTTTATTCATGTGTGGCATATACATTTTTTTCAATACCTATCTTTGCGCTGAATAAATAAGTTTTAAAATTGAATAAGTAATTTTAAATAGTACAATCATGTTACCTGCTTGTGTACTATTGACCGGTAACATGTATGTACTTTGTTAAATGCTATGGATTATGGACTGTTTTATTTACTAGTGAATAAAGTAACATTTTCACTATCATTAAATTGTTACCTTACTATGGAGATTTTCATAGATAAATACAGCTTTACAAGTAGGTATTGGAAAAAAGCATTTATTATTATTAGTTTTTTTATGTATTTCTACTAGTATGTGGTTTTTAGAAACTGTATTATCATGAACAAGCCGTGGCTTTTACATCTTACTTTCGTATTTCCCCTGTATCTTTATGTCTGTATGCTATATTGGCATCGTCAGAAGATGAAAATATTAAATAAAAAATATTTACCAAAATACCTTACTTTGCGAGGGTCGATTTGATATTCATTATTTATTTTTCAATTCCGTTTAACCATTAGCCAATATTTATCCTATGTTTATCGACTAAAATAACACCAAAGGGCACGCCAGCAATTTTAAAAACGTATTTTCATATATCTCATATGCACAATATCTTCTTTCTTTGAGATATGGTGTAAATTTTTAACTTCACTATAACGCTTTCCTTGAGTTCTTATATTATATTTTTTTCAAACAAACCGAAGAGATTTTAAATTACAGACAAAGCAACAGAGAAATAAGACCGTAGTTGCTCGAAATAACATCAAGAAGTTTAGCAAATTGCACGGTTTCATGTACTGAATAACATAATAAATTTGCTACTTTGGTGCGTGTACGCTTGCTCCGCCATCTTGGATAAATGGCGTCTAAAATAAATTTTTGATTGAAGAAAAGTATAAAAATTCACCAAAACCACTGATATGGGTTAGGCTTACTGGTTAAACCACTCTAGCTTATGATGGTGTGGAAACTAGTATAAATGATAATTAATTAATAACTAATCAATGACGAGTACAATTTCGCATGACAATGGAGCATTCACGTGAGATTCACTCTAAAACTATTTACCTACTCCACAAAAAGTGTTTTAAACAAATATTCTAGATAATTTTATCCTCCACAATTTTTGTTCAGCAATGTTGTGTCTAAGAGATGCTGGAAAAGAAATATTATTAAAACACTAATTTTGGACGCCATTTATCCAAGGAGACGCGAATACGCAAATTTAGTATGTTATTTAGGATATGAAACTGTGCTAAATTGCAATTTGCAAAACGTTTTCTTGATTTTTTCAGGAAAAAATACCTATTGCTTGGATTATACATATATGATTATATGATTAACATGTGGTACAGTTTTGAAACATTCAAAAATGTGTGTAAAATTTACTGCTAATTTCTCAATTTTAACCATTTTAACAACATTGATTTGTAGCCCTCGGAAACACCTGAAATAATCTTTATTCGCAATCACATTGTAATGTGTCAATTTTATGACATGACAACAGCTGGGAACTAGATGATTACTTGAAACTAGCCAGGAAATTATTACATACCCCGAAAAATATTACATACCTGAAGAGTGGGGTGTTTCCATGGTAACAAAACATTGAGTGGGTTGTTTTCATGGTAACAAAAATATTAGCTACATCAAGATATCTATTATTCAGAATTCAATTGTAGTTATTTTTAAAATTAGATGATTGCAAATAAAATAGTATACATACCACGGTGGAAAGTTTCGTCCCTGTCTCGAGATAAAGTTAACCTCGACGCTACGCGTCTCGGTAAACTACCTAATCTCTCGACAGTAATGAAACACTTCCCACCTCGGTATGTAATATACTATTATTTTATCCTATTATGTTACTATGATAACTCCTTAGCAACGAGTTGCGTTAAGATGCATTTAACAGCACTAGTGTTGTTAAGAAAAATTACATACCGATACTTTATTAGCATTTAATCACATGTTGGTAGTACTGACGTGTATTGTTAGTGACAGTGTCAGTATATGTTAGGTTTTGTTTGTTATTTGACACAGACTAACGCAAATCTTAACCTGCTAATCTCGAATTTAACATAACCTGACCTGACAGTGCTACCAACAATACAGTATTGAGTGATACCAATATGTCCCGCTGTTGTGTCATTAATAACAACTTTTTTTATGTTTTGAAAAAGATTAGTATTTTATGATAAAATAAACCGTGTTACGGTATACATAACTTTATCTGCTTTCTACATTACACGAAAATTTTAAAGAACTCGCCCCTATCGTCGCTCGTTCATTCAAACTATTCTCTCGTAATGTAAAAAAGTTTGATAACATTACTTGCATTGTAAATTACTATTAAACAACCCGATATTAGAATTCCTTGACGACCATGCTCTAAACTGCCACAATTAAGTCCTCTCTCAAGCAACTCGGTTTTTAAATTATAATGCTGATTTTAGAAATATAGGTATAGTATGGTTTCATGTCCTACCTTAGATATTCGGTATAAATTCATATTACACAGATTGCGACAGGGAACTAGCACAATTGGTGTATCAAGGTATTTTTTTTATATAACCGTGGCAGTGTTTAACAGGCTTACAAAGCCTGAAAAAGTCAAAAATCGCATTTGTGGTCATATAGATTGATATTTACGTGTTTATTAGGCACTTGAATTAAGCTTTACTAATTTTGTATAAGCATATTAAGATATTTTTCATATCGCAGAAAGTTGCTTTCACGTCTGCCATGCTCCTTATTCCATTGTTATGGATACAATACTGCTTGGCTTATTTGCATTATAGATGTATATTTCTTAAAATGCAACATATTTTGGCGTACTAAGACATCGTACGGACTGCATTCCTGTCTTGATTATGTAGCTATCAGTAAAGATCAACTCCTAACTCGAGTTAAAAAAAACTCCATCCATGTCGTATATAGATGGGCGCGAATGACCATGGACAAATTCACCTTGATACTACAATGAACGTAGCTATCCGCGGAAATCATATAATCAGAAGTAATACTATAAGTAATTCGATATTATCGGGTTATATGTCGATAACTTGTTGCACAATAATAAAAGAGTGTCAGTTTGACAGGTTAAATAGTCCGACTGCGTCAGCGGGAGAATTATTCTGTCAAACTGACAGGATTTGTTATTGTGTAGGAAGTTCGAGACGTATAACATGTTCGAAGTACACATTGTATTCGATTTGATTATTTTTTGAGTAAATTTTAATATTAGGATCAAATAAATATTTTAGTGGCAGCTCGATTTGTTTGTATTAATCTAGCTGAACGTCATCTCCATGAAAACAACATCAAGTTGACAAAATTTATGTATTGCGTCGCCTAGTAAAGTTACTGTAGTATAATCGATTTTGTATAATCAGTTATAATATCACAAGAGCATCGAAAATAATCGATTATTTTTCGAGTAACGAGACGTAATCTGCGAAAAACCACGAGAGCGTAGCTCGAGTGGTATTTTAAGGATTACGTCGAGTTACGAGTGAAAAATAATCATTATTTTCGATTGCTCGAGTGGTATTCGTTACGATTATATAATGAATAGACCGATAATAATAAATTATTTTATTTCTTAGGTTGGCACCGTTTGTGTTAGTGGCACTGTTTATGTTGGTGGCACTGTAAGTCTATGTCAAATTCGACGTTATCAGGTTAGGTTTTGCGTCAGTTTGTGCCAAAACTGATGCAAAACCTAACCTGATAACGTCGAATTTGCAATAGACAGTTACTACATCATGGCTCTAGATTATTATTATCCATTATTTTTGCTTTGTTGGACCCACCGAAACACCGAAGTGATTATACGACGTCGTCAAGTGTATATCCGTTTATCTATACCTTGTAACTAAGTAAAATTCTCAATTACTATTGGCCAAATTTATAATGAGTTGTATAATCAGTTATAATATCACAAGAGCATCGAAAATAATCGATTATTTTCCGAATAACGAGACGTAATCTGCGAAAAACCACGAGAGCGCAGCTCGAGTGGTATTTTAAGGATTACGTCGAGTTACGAGTGAAAAATAATCATTATTTTCGATTGCTCGAGTGGTATTCGTTACGATTATATAATGAATAGATCGATAATAATAAATTATTTTATTTCTCAGGTTGGCACTGTTTGTGTTAGTGGCACTGTTTATGTTGGTGGCACTGTAAGTTTATGTCAAATTCGACGTTATCAGGTTAGGTTTTGCCCCAGTTTGCGTCAAAACTGACGCAAAACCTAACCCGCTAACCTCGAATTTGCAATAGACAGTTATTACATCATGGCTCTAGATTATTATTATCCATTATTTTTGCTTTGTTGGACCCACCGAAACACCGAAGTGATTATACCACGTCGTCAAGGGTATATCCGTTTATCTATACATTGTAACTAAGTAAAATTCTGAGTTACTATTGGCCAAATTTATAATGAGTTTTATAATCGAAATTATACAAAATAACTTAACTAAATCCAACCTTCTGGTTGGTTGAGATCGCTACGAAAAAAATAATCACTTATAATACCATGAGTAGTCAAAGTTATGTCGACTATTTTTGCGGTGGTGTCACGAATGTCCATTGCTCTTTGGTACGATTAGGACGAGTGCGCTAGCACGAGTCCTAATCCCAAGCGCAATGGAGATGAGTAGTGATACCATCGCAAAAATAATCTACTTAACTTTGACTAAGAATGGTATTCGAGGGTCTATTTAATGAACCAAACTACTTTTTCAAATTAGTTTTCACCAAATCTAGCAACAAACTACCCAATTTTTATAGTAACAGAACACTAATATTGACTTTTTCTAATAAAAATCACATTTGTTTAAAATAGTCACTTGAATACCTTCTAGGAAGATATATCCACTGATATTTTTTGATTGGTCAAGAAACGTCAGAATTCTGGATTTTCATTAGTCACTTTTTGACAGATGACAGGTGAATTGAATAGTCGAAATTATACAAGATAACTTAACTAAATCCAGCCTTGTGATTGGTTGAAATCTCTACGAAAAAAATAATCATATACATATTCCATTAGTAACTACCGAAAAGTTTTTTCTGGTTGAGACTTGAGAGTCGTGAAAATTGCAATATGGTTAGCATTATCAATTCAAACTTGTTCTTTAATATTTGTTTAATAAACCAATATGTAGTTTGTGGAATAGCACGCCCACTGTGCTATTCCACAAACTTTAAAATGATGAGCATTTGCAAAAAAATTTGGTAGCACAATATCCGTTTACGTAAAAAACCTTGTTTTATTATCAAATTGACTGCCTATATTAATAAATCAGGGTCTCTGCACGTTCAGGTCGTCTACTTTTAATGTCACGCCCTAATAGCTAACAAAAGCCTAAAAATAGCAGTGATTCTAAAAGCTTAGGTGCAAAGATTTATGTTCGAAATCGTTAATAAACTAACCACATAACGTTGTCGCTGCCGCCAGAATATCTGGCGAAACTATATTATTAGGGACATTTACAACTCGCAATAAAATAAAATGAAAATAACAAGAGCTCGCGAACATCTGCAAAGTTATATCAGCATTGTGCTAAATCGCCTGTTGTCTAAGAAATAATGAGGTTAAGGGTAGGCGTGAAGAGCGAAGAGATAAAATTGACCACAAAAATTAGGCGAATAATTTACGAATACACGTTGTACGAGGGGACCGAGAAAAATTTTGCCTTTCTCAAAGATTAACTTGTTTTTTATTTTGAAACGTTTTGTACAATTTTAACCTTTTCTATATAGTCTCCTCGCAAATCCACACATTTCTGCCACCGATGCTTCAACTTTAAAATCCCGTCTTTATAGAAGTCTGCATTTTGCTCCTCCAGCCACTGGGAAACTGCACTTTTCACACTTTCATCATCTTTAAAATGCGTTCCACGTAAATGACTCTTTAAGTTCCTAAATAAATGGTAATCAGAGGGTGCCAAATCAGGTGAATATGGTGGATGTGGCAAAATTTGGAAACCCAATTCGGCCGCTTTTGAAGTTGCTGCAACGCAAGTATGGGATGAGGCGTTGTCATGCTGCAGCAGGACACCGTGGCTACGCATTCCCCTGCGTTTCAGTTTAATATTTTCCCTCAATTTGCTTAAAAGAGACGCATAATAGTCTCCAGTAATCGCATGTCCTTTTTTTAAAAAAATCTATGGGTATAACACCTCTTGAATCCCAAAAAACTGAAAGCATCATCTTCCCGGCCACTGGCTTGACTCGAAACTTTTTTGGGGGCGGCGAATTACTGTGCCGCCACTGCATGCTGGATTGTTTTGTCTCAGGATCAAAGTGATGAACCCAGCTTTCGTCCATTGTAATGATTTTATCAAAAAAATTATCAGGGTCAGCTTCAGAATAATTTAAAAGTTGACGACAAATGTTGACTCGATCCTGCTTTTGAAAAGGTGTCAGCATGCGTGGCACCCACCTGGCAGATACTTTATTCAGGTGTAACTGATCGTGTAAAATAGATCTTACCGACCAATCGCTAATCTTTGTACTTCTTACTATCTCATCCACCGCAATTCTTCTGTCCTCCATAACTAATTTTTCCACTTTTTCCACCATTTCTTCATTTTGTGCAGTTGCAGCGCGCCCACTTTTTTCATCGTCTTCTAAGCTTATTCTTCCATGTTTAAATTCTATTGCCCAACGTCTAACTGTAGATTCTGAAGGTGCAGAATCCACATATACATTTCTTAAACGTTCCGAAATTTCCGTGAAGTGAATTCCCTCTTTTGTGAGAATAGTATATTGTGTATCTAGGACGAAAAGCGTAACATTCCCAGACGACTGTGAATATTGTTGGGCGAGGCGAATGCCGAGCCCAACAACACAGGAGTCTGGGAATGTTGCTTTTTGTCCAAGATACACATACTATTTTTCCGCCGATCGATACGAGTAATTAAAAAAATTTGGAAATAGTACTCGAATATTCCCTGCCTAGGCCGGAAATATTATTCCTGTACAGTTGTATTGTAAATTACCTAGCAACGGCTGATGTAATTAAATGTTTGAATGATTCCTGTACAGTTTTATTGTAAATTGCCTAGCAACGGCTGATGTAATGGAATGTTTGACTTTGCTCAACAAAATTGTGTCAATAATGTGACAATTCTAGTACGATTGGCGGAAAATTTTATTACAGCGCGGTACTCGATTTTTTCCATTTTCGATTACCCTGTTATATTCTGTTTTATAAATCAGAAGTTAATAAACGAAACTTTATGAAATTTGCAGGCACAACTACCAAAACTGTGACAATTATGACAATCAAGAAATTTTGTTTTTTTCCATGGCCTAATGAGATCGGCAGAACTTTTCTCGGTCCCCTCGTATGTACAAGTACATATTAAGAAGTTAGATGATGCACAGAGGTGTTGAATAGTAAATGTATTAGTGGGGCATATTAATATACAGTATGGTAAAATATTGTTTTCCTCTAGTAGACTGTGGAATTGTTTGCATTCGTTAAAATGGCGTTACTAATATCAATTCCATAGCTTTTCAGAGGATAAAAGTATTCGAACATATACCATAATACAATTTGTAACTACTGAAATTATTGCTGTTGAACAAACAAGATGCAAACGAAGAAAAATGAAGTAAACTAAATTACATTCGATATACCTAGTCATTATGTTAGTTACAACTAACATTTTCCACCGTAAAAAGTCGGCAAACCAAACAAAATGGCAATGCGGTGAATGACTTCCTGCCGATAATTTGTACATTTTTCATTCCGCATCATTCTAGTGGCTACTAAAAACAAAAATAGCAACCCGACGGCATTTCCGTGTTATTTTGGCTGGCAGTTTCTACTTCCGTGACGTAACGAAACGCGCTTAAAAATTCGCGGGTTTTGATCTATTGCAGACACGTGATAATGGCAATTCCGCGTCAACTGTTTGGGCAGACATTAACAAGTATTTGCTTCATGGCAACGAAAAAGTTAAAATGGGTTCAATAAACAACAGCTTTCAACGACTTCATGTAAGACTAACAGTAATGTGTGCCTACAGAGTAACCACTTTTACATCTCGTGACGTCATGTGGAAATGCCCGTCAATTCTTTACAATTCAAAAGTTTTCGTTTTGGCTTGCCATCTTAGCGTGTCAAATAAATCAAAAACACATAGATATTTACTGTTTTATTACGTTTATGCAAATTCTCTCAAGTTCGTGCAGCTGTCGATAATCGCTATTTAGCGTTCTGTAGTTTATTTGATCGTGGGATTTATTACTTAAAATGTAAGGAATCCGACAGAAAAAGCAACTAGTCGTGTTTGGCTAGCCCATTCAGCGTCGGCATGGCAACAATTGCACAAATTGAAGAATGAGTAAAAGGGGATAGCTGGATAAACACATTCAAATGAGTTCCAACACTCACATTACATTTTATTGGTACGTAACTTTATAATATACTAAAAAAGCATGTTCCACAATAAAAAAGAAACATTGGACAAAGTATAGGAATATAAAATGTTAAAAGAAAATCACGTTTCACATCTTAAAAATCTATGGGTAGCCTACATAAATAGTACCAGCTGGGAAATATGGCCTCAGCGCTGCGACGTGACGTCAGCATAAGCAGGTCGAATTGGCCAATGACTGAATTTATCGAACCTCTTATCTCGATGTGCTGAAGCACTGAGGCCTTGTATGTCAGTTGGTATTGACATAATGCATGTTAAAAAGAAAATAGGGTTAAGTGCGATCAAGGCTACATAGGGACCTCAATCTGAAAATCAAACAATTATAAGAGTTGTAAATTATTTTGGGTGAAAAGCACAATTTAGTCGTATATATTATTTATTTTTTATATCATTCTTTTCTGAAATTGATGTCCAAACATCTGTCAAAGCACAAGAAAAGCCATATGTATAGGAAGTAACTAATATATAGTATGAGCAAAAAGAAAATTAATCGAAGATGCTTTTGGAATTTTGAAGTCATGTGTCTAACACCAGGAAATTATACCTAATCCTTGTCATTGACATTTTATAGACTGTGGCTAATATCGTAACGTGATAATAACCGTGATCAAGACTTCCCGTAATAGAAGCCACGCAAATATTTCCAAAGTTTGCAGAAAAAGAAGAAAGTCCTCGCTTTGTAACAATGTCAAATGGCAGCTTCATATTTTCTGGTGTTATAATACACATGATTTCAAAATTCCAAAGGCATCCTTGATGAACTTCTTTTTGCTTATTCGATATAATAGGAAAAGACGCAGTAAAGTTTTACGATAATGCAGTTGTATGATCATAATGTGCGAATGTCCCAAATTTCGACCACTACTTTCTTCTTCTTTATTTTCTTTGCCTATACAGCTCATGTGCTCCATACAGAACGCAAAATTCCTCTTATATTTCTCCATTTTTCTCTATTCGTCGCTCGTTGTATCATATTAAATTCCACAATTCCTTTTATATTATCACCCCATCTTATCTATGGGCGTCCTCTCGATCCTTTACTGACCCATGAGTGGTAACTAATAAAATTATTTATAATCACGTTATATAATCCATGGCTGACGCAATATTCTCGAGTTCTTAGAAAACTTCCTATGTTCTAGGCCTACAACATAAGAGAAGCCTCTCTTAACACGGTATTTGAATGTGTTTTTGAAGACATATTAAGACAAAACACAAAATAGTATATATTAGCGACACTATGAAGTATACCATTCAACACTGGGAAAGGTTTGTGAATAAAATAATCACATCTATTTCCTATTAGACATTTGGTTGTTGGTTACACTCGCCTAAATAGGAATAATATAGTACGTCTAGAAAGTATCCGAAATTTTACAGATTTAGGAAATGTCATAAAACTTCCTTTTAGAAAGTCCTGGGCCTCTAAAATGTTGTGTGAATATTGTCCGAGTAGTAGGTCATAGATAAAACAAAAGACAATTCTATATGTCAAATATGTTTATTTCCGAGAATCTAAAAAGCAATCACTTTTTCCGGGGGCGTTCTAGACGTTATGGATATCAAAAACATTTTAATATGATTTAATTACTTTCGATACAGTATACGATTCAATGCACAAATAAGTACACACATATATATTGGCATGTTAACAGTGAAATTTCAGGCGCGAAGTTATAACTGGGCGAACGTCCGCGTAAAAAATTTCTGCACTCTTGCTCCGATCATGTTTTTATTTACTTCTGTCCTATTGCGTCAGCGGAGGATTTATGACCGTCCCGACTAGTCTGTCCGGATCGGTTGGAATCCTCTGATAAGGGGCATTGTGTCTTCGAGAGTTTTGTGGAAATATGGCTGATTGCGCCAATGGAGTAATTGCGTGGTCTTGATCCTATATAGGTAATAGTCCGTCTTGCGAGCTGGTATTCCCTGCAGCACGCGTTTGACGCCCTTGCAGTTCTGAAAGTCGTGTTAATTTCTAGTATTTGTGTTAATTGCCGCAAGTTCTATCACTGCGTCTTTAGCTTATCAATCACTCGCGACCCTCTTCACATTGCGTTTTCAGAGCTTTGTCAAGCACTCGCGCTCTTTGTCCATTTCAAGCCAACCTCTTGCTAACGTATGACGGTTTTATCTTCCCGGACGTTGCTCATCCAGGATTTGTACGCTTCATCTTTTTGCCCGTTTCGCGAGGGGTTATTTATTGCCGCTGTAGATGGCAGTTTGTGCGCGCTATAGACAAAATGACCAACAGCAGCCCTTTGTTTCTCTAGACGGTTTAATATACAGTTTTCTGTACTAGAAATGTGAAACTAAAACTTAGTAGATACTGAGAGGTATTCTAACTAACGTTTTTTTTCTTTTCGCATCCACTTCTTTATCTATTTAACTAACGTACGTAGTTTATGCCCTAAAACTTAGAAAAGAGTTGGAAAATTCATCGGTTGTTGTACTAATTTAAAAAAAATTAATGAAGCTAACAGGGCTTTCTAATTTGGTTCTAATAACCTATAATTAACATTTTTTGTATGAAATATCTGAAATCTAAACTAATGACACTATTGTTCTCTATATATTTGTTTTTGCAACACCATATTTTTATTTGATATTTTTGGGTGTCTAATATGTGTCATTATTTATAAGTGTGAAAGAAAATAGAGTATAAACAAAATAACTACAAAAAAAATTTTTATTACAAACTGAAAAAAATTATTAAAAATATGCTGTTCCAAAAAAATATGTTAACCCCATTCACTGCATTTCTGATTCTCAGCATGTCTTGAATCTGTATATTTTTATCAGTGTACCAAATATTTAGCTATAAAAAGTTATTAATGTCAAAATGACATTAACATATTATAACTTTTCAATAGTACTTCAGACATAGATAATCCATTCGTGGCCTCTTGCTAGACTGGAGGGATCAGTTATGTTATCTTCAACAACTTTAGTTCACTTGTTGAATGAAGAGTGATGAGCTGGTAAATTTTACTTAGAATTTGGTAGTTTTTTGGTACCGTAGGCACATTGATTTAGGTTCGGGGATAATTTATTTTTTCGTGTATTAAAATCGGTCTTTATGCATAAATTTACAGGCTCGCTACTAATATAATTGATCATCAGGGCAAGCGTTAGTGGCCATCTCGCCGAATTTCCGCTATTCCTAGGTACGATAGTGCACTATCTGCGGTACCGATTAGGCACCTAGCCAACAATAAAATAATGAAAAATGACTCAACCAACAAAGCTCTCTACAATCAATGAAGTAATATCAACAATGAAGCAGTGTCCACCGCTAAGCTACTCAAACTATAATAACTATTACATACCTTACTCTTTCGCCCTGTAGATTAATCCACGTAATTACAACAATTCTTTAAAAATCACATAGAGCGTTTATAGTTCAATGTTACCCTCTGTTGATTTAAATTTCACATCCAAACGCACATGTGCATCGGCATCAATTGACCGCATAGCCCCGAAATTTTAAAAGCTACCCCCAGCCCGTGAAAATTACTTTCGGTTCAGTCCGATAGAAATATTTAGAACGTAATATTGTTATGATACTACCTTAATGTAGGTAGAATCAAATTTATTAAAATTAAAGGGATTGCAATTGCTTAATAAAATAATTTGGATTTATTCAGGTATAAGGTGAAAATGTGAATGAAAAATAGCTATTGAAAAACGGGTGGATTCGAAAATAATATAATATTGCATAAATTACAGTTTGAAAACAAATGACAAATGCTTAATTTGCAATAAAATAAATTTTTAGTAGGTTTAACTCAAATAGATAAGACTAGAGCGTATAAAAAGAAAAATGAGGTAGTTAAGAAATTTATTTCTAATTATTGATAACAACTTGTAAAAAGTGTAACGAAAATGATTTGGATTAATTAAAAGTATTGAAAATTAACCCTATTTTATTAAAAACTGTTTGGATAATAAAAAGGGTAATTATAAAATTTCCATGGTAAAAGATATAAGAAGATTTAAACATATAAGACGAATAACAGATATAAAACTAAGGATGGTTGCAGGTATGTGGTTAAAAATAATAGCAAGCAGAATTAATCTATAAAATTGAATAACTGGAGAAGAATATGAAGTCAAGTTTATTGGAAAATTTAACCTCAGACATTAATTGAATTGGATTACATCAAGCTGCTCAGTGATAAGGGAGAGTTCCAAAGGAGCACCATCAGTTAAGAGGGCACGTTCCAGGAAGTTTGGCAGCGGCAGTAAAGGAAATCAGTATCTGCAGATTTGGTAGGTTGGCTACATTCTGTGGGAAGGTTAGAGTTACTGATTTGGGACAGTTGGAGACGTCTTGTCTATAGGAAGAACCTTTCATTGCGGGAGGTGCGCCAGAGCTTGGATCAGTATGCATAGAGGAACTTGTATCAGTAGGCAGAGAGGAGCAGGTTGGTTTACATCCTGAACGTTGTGGAGATCAAATGAAAGATAATTACTAGAAAAAGGCAAATAAAAGACTATAAAAGTAAATTAGTTATCAAAGAATTTCTAACTGTGTTTTTAATATTGTTGGGTAATAGGGAAACAATCTGTATTTGTCATGTGAATTTCAAATCTGTTTTGACATTTGGTTGACATAAGTATTGACTTATGAAAATGAGATTTAAAATATTAGAAAATTATTTTTTCAGAAAACAAGTAACTAGATAAGAGAATCCACCCCTGTTTAATTTTCAGGAACTATTGATAATAGTAATTATTGACATAATAGAAAATAGAGCAGTTTGTAATTTGAAAAGCTAATCAGTGTCGATACCTGAAGGTTCAGTACAAATTTGAGGCACAGCAACGTGTAGCCAGTGCAATATATTTAAGGTATTGATTTATTCAAAGACTTATAATCATGAAAATACTAATAAATGAGAGACTGCAATAAGTACAAAGACAAAATAAAAAGGTGCTAAAGTAAATACTGCAAGAGTACCAACTGTGCCTTACACCTTACCCCTTTATAAAATGCAACATGCAAAGCCTGCTTATATTTGCAAATGTATGGAATGAGATATATACAGGGTGTTCCGCAATAGGACCTACATAGCTTAAGTATGTGTTCCTAACGTTCTTTGAAGTCTAAAAGTATTGGATCGTTACGAAGTTATTAGCACTTTTATATAGTTACGGCCAAATAAAACCGGGCAGTACTTTACTCTATTGTGAATTGGTATTAAATCACCTAAGAAACATAAAAATTAAAAATGACATATGAAGAATTCAAATTGTCAAGGTACTGTCAAGTAAAAGCCTGATTTACCAAAATTTATGAAAATGACATAGAATGTCAAAATGGTGGTCTTTTTATTTGGCCGTAACCGTACGAAAATTTAATTTTTATTAAATGAAATTTCACAGTTACAGTTCGCCCAAGGATTCTTTTCCCTAATGTCTTGTGCGTATGAAGTAATCACGGAAATTATCTAAAATTGTTTGTATTTGTTTCCCCTGATTAGTAGAAGGGGGGATTTTAGATTATAGTTGCTTCATACGTGCATGACGTCAGGGAAAAGATCACTGTCACAAACTGTACATGCCAATTTCTATCTCGAATTGTCATTAGTAATATTACTAGTACAGGCGCGCTCCAAATTTGTATCCCGAATCCCAGGCAAGTTGAGCATTGTAGCGCTAGATGCAAACGCATGAAGCACCAGCCTATACACCGCAAGGTAAAATGAAGTTATCGATAATACATAATACTTACAATATCCTCAGTGCATGCCAAATTGTCGATAATTTTGTCGAGTGCACTTATCAGTTTGGTATGCAACAGGGGTATTTTGCAGACTATTTCCCGAACAAAAGTTAGCAGAGTCTTCTTTCCCGCTAATTCTTCCAAGACCGTTCCCTTGGCAGTGGTTTCGCTAGATAGTAGGTAGGGATAGTGGGAATCTCGTTTAGCCATTCATGCGCGCCACTAGTTAGATGACGAGGCAATTTGCACTAGTCCAAATTATCGCATAATTGGGATCTGTTTGGATGAATCTCAGAAAAATAAAAGATTTGATTGGCTTAAAGGGTGCGAGGAAAATAGTCAAAATGATCTCCTTGTTTACCTAGATACATTCTCGCTTCTCGTAAAATCCCTTTATCTAATGCGTATTTTCTTTCTGATGTCTGAACGTACATGGGAAAATTGAATAATTGGAAATTTTGACTTAAAAGAACATCTAAAACATATAACTTCAGCTGGACACCTTGTATATTTATTGGTGCCTGTTATTCATGTGTAGAATGCTCCAAAAAAGGTAGATTGATGTAAAAGAACCACCAGGAAGAGAATGGTTTCGAATAGCGCAGGGTATGATTGAATTGAAGTCCTTGGAACAGGCGTATGTGCCTCTTGAACTTGATCCGGCCCTACTTCAATCGTTCATTATTATGAGAAAGACGTCAAGGGGCGGAGTCGCGCATTAGCATTTTCTGAATTCTTTCACGCAGAACTACTTATTATGCGTGTTTGGAAAATTCTGTACTCAACCGAAAACACAATGGCCCATAATGCATGCTCGGCGTGGGTTTCGCCGTGTGGACAACCGGATACGAAACACAATTTTAAAGAAATAAAACGCCCACGCCGGGGGCTCAGACAAAATAAGCGGGACAAACTAATTGGGAGACAGAATAAAAGGATTATTTTTGCGTGCCGGTGTGCAAAAATAGACTCTTTTTGCCGATTTTAGACCAGGGCTGCGGAATCGCATAGGCGCAGAAATCTTTATAATGGCCAGAGCTAGCAATTGGAGGCGGCCAGAAATAGATTTTTAATTTGTGTAGTTAGCTCAACTCGCTTTCAGTCTAGGTGGGAAAGCCATATAATTAGTACAAAGGCGGCCAGGAGTTAATTAGCTGGGTTTTCAAACACCAACCTGTGGACGAAATTAGGAATAAGTTAAACTTCTTTGGCCATAAAAGAACATTCTGGACAGCACGGTATTCTTAAAATGAAAGTTGCTGAGAACGGTGGCTATTTATGGAGTTTTTAAATGGTTAAGCATGAGTAACTTTCGTTTACTTGTCAAATATTTTAACAACATGTGTGCGTGCGTCGCAGCAAGTATCTATAAGTCAGGTTCTGAATAGCAATTTAGCCTACATAGTTTTTATAATACTTAACCCGATTGTCGAGATAGTTCGTAATAACTGTTATTTAGAGCAGATGCGGGGCACTACATTACTGTATTCTTTAAAAAGTAATTTTTCGTGGAAGAAGAACCTTCTATCTTCGACACATGTATTCTCATTGTTTATCGTTACCTACACAGATAAACTGCTTTAGAGTTTAGAATAATTTAATTTTGTAGAAGTAGACCAAAGTAGGGTGCCTTGATGTCTGACGTATTTTTCATTCAAAGGGCACAAACAGATATTTGTCCCCTCTTACTGTAAAATACTTTTGAATAAGATATTGCTGTGGGCCTAATATCTGTTATTTGATTTTATTTAATTTAAATCTTAGTCTCAGGGTTTTTTCACAGTCTTTTTGCATGCAATTGTAATAAACTTAGTTATTCGACTCTATCTCAGGGGTTAGTATTAAAATAAGATTAAGACATAAACAATGAATAACTATAATGCAAGATATAGGGACAATTGTATTTATTAAGCAATTAATATCTGCCTTTATCATACGTTTAACATCTTTGTTAATAATATTTGATAAATACCTAATTTCAGTTAAATCAATTTTAGATTAATATTACTGTCTGTTTACACATTTTATTATTATCTAATTTATGATTCAATTGAATTCAATTTTAATAACTCTGTAAGTAGCAGATATATTTTATATTACTACTTTCCTTTTATATGTGTCTGTTTTAAGTTGAAAGTTAATAGACTCACTTTGTAGGCTTTGTAAGCTCTTTATCTTCTATACTCTTCTATTCGCCAGATCTCTGCTACAGCCTATCTTCGTTGTGGTTGCAGCACAAACTTGTGTAGTAGTAATCGATACACTCACTAAGTTTTTAATTTCGCACTAATATTTGTCTATCGCGCTCTTTAGGTGTATGACAATATAAATGGGTACAAACCAGTACATTAACGTCTAAAATTGACTATTAAATGCGATTTCAAATTGGACTTGTGTCAATTCAATTTATATTTTTATACAACGCATTTGTTCTGTTTATTTTTTAAACTACCCTCCAAAACCAATGCTTATCAAACAAATGATAATCCAGTTTTTTTTATTACTTGTTACGACTTTTCTAATTGTCATAAATCATATTTTTAGGTTAACAGTTTTACTTGCGTATGTTTTCAACTACATGACCAAATATGTAAGAATTAAACTTTTATAGTACATGTTATAATAATAATTACTTCTTTCAGATAAGTCTTGACTAATTTGTATTACAATTTCAATCAAAACTGGACTATTTACAAATTAATTGCAAATACCTTTGTAACAAACCGACATTCCAATAATAAAACGAAACCATCACTCCTTTTAGGAACATTATTTTAAGCTGCATTGTTATTGTGTAGTTATTGAATGCTTTATCATTTAGTGATCATATCAATATATATATACTTTTCTGTTTTTTAATAACAACATCTAATTACTTGACACAGCTAAATTATAAGACATGTTTCATCATAGGTAGAATAAACATGATAAACATCTATGATGTAATCAGTGGCAGCTCGCTATAAGCAGCCAAGGAGGTATATCATAACAAACCAGTCTTTGAAGCATTTTTTATTCTAAAAGAAACATTTTTTGTACTTAGTTTTCACCATTCTTCTCATTATAAAGCTTCAACAAAGCACGAGTAATTTGTATTGCACGAATTTGAATTGTAGGATCAGCGCTGCTTGCTTTCTGTACGCATAGGAGCCTGATCGAAGGGGCTCCTCAGCTTTTCGACAGTTTATAGACTGCATGGGGGGCCAGCGGCAAGACGTATGTCGAAAGATAAGGATATATTAACTTTTAATGGGAGCCACGTTCGCGCCTGCATTCGAGACAGTTTACTTTAAATATTTAATTTCAGCGGCTACATTACGTACAACGTCGCTTCGCGCTAAGTCTTGTAGTAGGCCAAGATGCTGCTATAATCTCGAACTGCAAAGAAATCGACCTTTTAACTAGACACATACCAAACACACCTATCGCACAAAGTAATGAGGAACATCAGTTATGAACAGATATTTAAATGAAGTTCCGAAATTAATAAAAGAAAAATATCCTTTAACGAATTATATTGCTCACTGCTATGCTCAACAAATTAACCTGATCATAAACAGTGCAACGTCAGTTAATCGATCAGTTCAAATATTTTTTTAATACCTACCTGGCATGCGCTCATTTTTTTCCAATTCCCACAAAGAACGAGAGTTCTGGACGAAATTGTTCAGCAAAGATTACCACGATCGTCACAAACTAGATGGAATTATCATTCACATAATAGACACTGAAAAATGACAAATAATGACAAATTAAAAATATGGTGTTGCAAAAATTTATTTATGTACAACTGCATTGTAAAGTAGTCTTTGTGACAATTTGAGGCCATAAAGTAGCTCTTTATAGTACTAGTAACACGTTTTATCTGCTCGCGTGTCATAATAATAATATTATGAGCGTCAGTTTAAAAGTCATACTTACTGGATGGGACTAATAAATTCATTACTAAGAAAATGTCTTCGCTTTAAAATTTGTGTTCATTTTTACCTTCAGGTACTATTGATTTTTGCGAGCAGATACATTCTTGTATGCGATTCGGATCGTAACTGATCATTATGGTACACGTTGTATTATAGTACTAGTAAAATAAAGTGTTACTTTATTGTACTAGTACTTTGATGATAATGTAAATTGGACTGAACTTTCACTGTCAAGTAAATGTTACAATCGCATAACATATTTGAACATTAATAAGAAACAATATAAATTAAGAATCAACGGTTAATTATTATAGTAATGAATATGTATAACAAACACATGTTTTGTTGTCGTAAATGTTCTTCATAAAAAATCTGTCAATATTCATCACATCGTTCGCTTTAATGTATTTTTTCCGTCATAGAATAGACGTCAAATTTATAAACTCGATTTTTTTCTATTTTAGCCGTTGAACATAAAGCTTTATATACAAGGCGTACGTAATCTTATATTATAAGAGCTGATGCCGGCCGTCCGACCGTAAGCACTGGCGCGCGCACATGCCGATTGTAAGCACCTGTGGCGACACCGTCAACACCAAGCATTTGTATTGTTAACGCTGGCAGGGCCGGACGTAGGCTGGCTACCAGCTTAAGCAAGCATTTTTATTGTTAACCGTTTCTTTACGCTGGCAGGGCCAGACGGAGGCTGGCCACGCGCGTTCTAGTCTAACTTTATTGACTCTTCCTCTTTTTTGACCTCGCCCATAAAGCTTGCTCGGCCATAAAATAGACTTGTCCAATATGACCCTATATGATGTACTTGTTAGGTAAATAGCTATTATTAATTTTGCAATTATATTATGACACCAGGGAAAAAAATTGAAATTGTTAGTATTCCCTGTTGCTAGTTGAAACTGTTTTTTGTATTTAAATTAGACTATAATTTAAAAATAGTTATTTATACAACGACTAGCTAAAGTGCCACATTTTTGCACGCGTGAGAAAGTTTAAAGAATGAGCCGAAGGCGAATTCTTTAAATCTCACAAGTGCAAAAAGAAGCTTTAGATATGAGTTGTATACATATTTTTTTCGACTACCATATATGTATGCTAAAAGAGATTACAAAACGTCAACATCATTTTAAATTGAAAAATCATGTTAGGTATGATTTCATTGGTTTAAATTGAAAACTCACCACATTTAATAAACAGTTTTGACAGAAGTGTGCAATAAAGTGACAGATGTATGCAATAATATTTTTATCTACTCCTACTGCACAATGGGCATGAATTATGATTCATAATTCACGGTTTGCAGCCAATCATAAAATTCTATTTTCATTATTCAATAGTTTGCAAATTGCAACCAATCAGAAAATTATATTTTCATTATTCAATAGGTTGTAGCCAATCACAAAATTCATTCTTATTATTACATGACTTTTGAAGTTAACAGCTGTCACAAATGTCATAATTCGGAAATGTGAACACAAGGCTTCTATTGCATAGGAGTAGATAAAATATCGTATTATATTCGCGATTATGGCCATTATTCACTCAGATGACTTGCGCCACGCGCCTTCGGCTTGTGGCGCAAATGTCATCTTCGTGAATAATGGCTGTCATAATCGCTCATATAATAATATACTATTATTGCATAGTATGCAATAACAACATCGTTTTGACATATGAAAAGTGTCAAATAATAGCCTCCTTTAGAAAATGGTAGTCGAAAAAATATATTTATTTATTATAACAGAGTATTTTTCTTCTGTAGGATAACATAAATTTCCAACTTTATATTCTTTAAGACATAATAACTTTGAGATATGGTTCAGCACCTTCTTATGTGATATCGATGTGCTACAACGCCTACAGGCGGCGTTCGTTTTAAATTTTTGGAAATGTTAAGCTACTCCCCATCAGTTTCAGAAGTTACAAATTAATAAAAGCGCACTAAGCCTGGTCCATATACTCGGTTGCTTGTGACGCGGGTTTTAGAAGTGCGACCAATAGAAACATTCTATTTAAATATTACGCAGTTGAAAGGGAGTGGCTTAACTATTTCTTTTGAGTGAACAGATAATAGTAAATTTAGATCATTAACGGTTACATAGTTACCTTGAGAAGTATGGGAATTACTGTAGGTATACTGTACAACACGTACATTTTTAAAAATCCAACGAACTTGTTGCGCACTAGGTAAAGCCTATTTATTTTTTAACTGACTAATAAATTTAACTACATATAAATCTCATAACACTGAACAACTTTTGTATTTGCCATTTTTTTCGAAATCACCCCCAAAACATTCAGCGTGTTTTTTCAAAATTTTCAAATCGCTATTATTTTAATAATATTAATTTATCACTCATAGTAACCCCGTTATTATCTCAACTACCACCAACCATTCATACGATTGTTCTTTTAAATATCTTTTGAAACTGGCTGGATTTAAATAAAATGGCAAAAATACTGCATGCATTTTCATGTTGTATTACACACTGTGATTACCTTTGATTCCTCTGTAATTCTTTCTGAAATTGTAAATATCTGCAGCTACAGCCAGACTTCAACCCACTTCGACCTGGTAGCTAAGCCGGCTGCTTACCCACTCTACCACCCAGTTAAAATATGAACTACTTATTTATAACTCATCTTTTTTCTGCAAGTTTTGTAATTTATTATTCTTCTGCATTTATTATATGGTATTTTGAGGTTTCTATCTCTTGCCGATACTCACCAAGTATTATTAGTTGCCTCAGAACTAATTTATAGTTTTTTTAAATAACTATGGTTTTACTTCCCCCGTCTAAAAGACGAAGGAATTGTTGTAATCGTGAAAAAATCACCTTCCCAGATTTTTTAGATCTTTACGTGTCCGGGTGCCTAAGGAGTTCGTTTGTCTATATTTTCTGTCTGTCTATGTGTCTGCCTGTCTGGTGGCGGTATAACACAAGAACTATTTATTGGAGGAAACCGATAAATTTCGGTCAAATGCATACAGTGGGAACAGTATAAAAAATAAAATTCTGCCTATTTTTGTTTTAACTCAAGAACTATTAGTTAAATAAAAGTACTATTTTGAATATAGTTCAGGTTTATACCCTTGAAGAAAAAGTGCTTATTTTGGATTCAACACCTTCAAGAAATTAAATTTTCAAAAGTGTTAGTTTGAAAACTTCCAGTTGCGAGGGAAGTTCCGTGTAAAACCCTTTACAGATTTTTTTATAAAATATTAACTATCCATTAGTTATAAAAAGATAGAGAAAGTTGAAAAGCTGTATTTTGGCATTTTGTGTACCTCCACTTTATGTTTTCCGTTTTTGAAACTTTTAAGAACGGTTTATAAAAATTACTCACCTGAGATTCCACGAACTTAACTTGGAAAAAAATCAGTAGACAAATTGCAATTTTCGAGGATCCTACCCAAACAACTTCTATAAATATTAACTAATGCTGTGGATGTAGAATACGTTTTAGAATGTGCCAACGTCGTGTCGGTGGTAATATATTAGTTGTGCTGAAGTTTCCAACAATATAAATAATGATTTTGAACCGGGAAAATTTTTAAAAATTACTACTCTTGCCAAATATTTTCTTATCAATTGGGTAAATATAATCGGTATGATGTATTCTTTTCTTTCCCCAGTGATTGTGTACATAACCTAATAACGTAAATTTAAAATTGAAATAATTAACTCGAATGTGCTCCAAATACTATTCGATTTTCATATCTGAAAGGAGGGCCACCTCCCATGAATTTGTCAGTCTACAGGAAATTGCAACACGCACGAAAAACTCTTATTTCCTTTCACTTTCAAATAAACTTTATGTATAGGCTGTAATATCCTTGTTTTGTGTACATTGTCGATTAATATCGATTCTAAAAATTGCTGAACAGCAATGTTTAGTATAATTTGATGTTTTATTATAAACTGATTCTGAATTTTATGTAGCTTATTAACTTTTTATTTGAAATTTTCGAAATTTTATAACTTCTTAGAGCAGATTTGTTTACATTTTCGATTTTTATTGAAGTAAACACGCTAATCTGCTGAGACTATCTGGATTGAAATGTGGCGCACGATTGGGAAATTACAAATAAGCGAAATTGAAATCAACATTATTTTTTATTGACTTGCATTTTTTTTTATTTTACAAGATATGGCTTTAAGAATTTTATGAATACATTTGAGCTTTTAAGCTTTTAGTTTGTTGTTGACATTAACATACTATTTTATATTTTTGTCTTTTGAAGTAGCAAATTTTCGTTCTCTTTAAAAAATGTAAATTTTTAGATGTGTTCGAACTCTATTGAAAGCATTGTTAAATTTATAACTAATTTAAGGTTATATAGGATCCCAATAACAAATCGATATTTAGTTGTATAGAATGAAAAATTTCAAAGGGAAACGTATTGGTTCTAATTTGTTGTTAAAATATTTTGAAATATACAGTATGTCACGGATTGAGTTTACAAGAGAAAAAAACTTCTTGATTCCTTATAAAAAGCTGTGCTTTTTACGAAAACCACAGTGCAATGTAAAAATTGGAAATTTGATACACGGGGTGTTTAAAAATACATAAAATATGAAAACAGCTAAAGAAGAAGTACCTTTAATTTTGTCTTCAGAGAAAACGTTAAGTCTGAATGCAAAGTGTCAGCTTTATATTACCTATACTATCTACATTTTTGAGTATTTAATATTACAAAATAAAAAAATAAATACCTATTCATGTTTTGTAAAAGTCGTCCTTTATTAAAAGTGTGGCTTCTAAAAACTACAGTGCCACGGAGTAATTTGAACTTTGATATACAGGGTGTTTAGAAGTTAATAATACATGAAAATTACTAAAGAGAAAAGTACCTTTCATTTTACTTTAGAGAAAATTTTATAAAAGAAGTTGTGATGAAAAAAGTATATATACAAAATGTTAATTTCATATTAGCAGCTTGTGATCTTTAGTTTTAAACAATGCAAAAATTATAATAGGGTCAGATATTAATAAAACAATCAAGTCTGTTGAGATATGCGTAATGTTTGGTGGGATGTCATTTGAATAGTCATTTATTTTGTAATATTAATAATTAAAAATATAATTACTAATATGAAGCTGACATTTTCTAGTTAGATTTACGTTTTCATTGCGAATTAAAGTAACTTTTCTTCTTAGCTATTTTAATATATTCTTAATTTCTAAATATCCCGTATATCAAATTTCAATTTTTTTCCAAGGCACTGTGGTTCCTATAAGAAGCAGATTTCTTTATAAATAATGAGTATATTTTATACTGATGTCTTACAATTTTAGAGAAAAAAAATCTTCGAACTTTATGTTAATTAACCAAAACGTACTTGCAGTAGTTAATTTACCGCAGACCGCAGAAGAAACTGTGTAATATATATACTAATGCCCATATCAGAACACTTATTAAAGACATAATATAAAATCGATAACCCCCTCTCCCATTAGGTGTAGGATTGAGAAGATACTTCTGCCCATATCTTTACAAATTTTGATCATAGTTTCGTATCTTTAGATAGTTCTGTTGCTTCGCTGCCTATAATTGACCAGTACACTGTCCCAGTTTTTGTGATATTCCTGTTCCTCATTTTATTACTACTTTTACATATTTAATCTCTATTGCCTGTATTTTATTTTACCACTCATGTCTCACTTCTGTATAGACTTGGAAATAGTTTTAAACGTCATCATTTTCGTTTCATTCGAGATTTATCACGTGATGCGCTTCACAGATTTTTCTATTCCCTCGTTTACATCCTTATTCTCTCTCTGTTATTTTATATAACTATCCCTAAATATTTACTTTGTATAACTATTTCTAAATAATTAAAGCCTGTTTCTGGTTTACCGTTTTATTTTACCCTAATTTTAAATGTTCGTGGTTCTTTAAATATTGCCATTACGTTTATTTTTCTGTATTTATTTCCATTCCGTATTTCTCTAGCGTATCACCTCAAATATCCAAAAATGTTTGTAACCCCTTCGCACTTCTTGCCAATAAAACGATTTCTCCGCAAAAGTGGATATATAAATATCCTCCACGCGGGCTCTTACAGCTATGCTGCCGCAGATTGCGGATCCTGGCCAGAGATGAATGCACGCCTTCTCAAGTAGGCAACATCGCTGAAGTTTCAAAACGCTCCGGTGAAGCTAGAAATGCCGAACGAATTCAGCCGAATGCATTACGTTACCAAAATTGAAAATGAAGTAGTCACTTGCCCTCAATTACAGGCGTTATTTTAAGGCCAGGGCGGCTAACAACTTGTAAGAAATGATCCGTCTAAAAAACTTTATGTGCCCCAACCTCAGATTCTGCGTCAAGCGAATCTTTCACGAAGAACCCCTCCAAATACCAGAAGCTAAGGGGCGAACTCGGAGCATTAAGTATAACAGCAATGTCGCCAGGCTGAAGCCACTTGAGAAAGAGAGCGCTAAACCAGCCGCAAAACATTGTGTCGTTTCTTTCAAAGATCGAAATCAGGGATGTCTGTCCGTCAAGATAAGCGATTAAAAATAGGCGGAACAAAACAAATGGCTTAAAATCATTTAATAAAACTTGCCGGTAATGCAGATAACTAAATATCAGAGCAAGACAGGGTGAGCGGCCAGTTAGGCTACGTTTATACGATAGCGATGCTTCAAATAATGAAACGTTTACACGACCAGGAATTATGCACAAAATAAATTCTAACGTTAATTACGCTTTTACACGTAGCTATAGATTTATTGTTTTTATTTTCCCTTTTCTGACATATTCCATATTTTTTGACGTAGTACTTGATTGAACGCTTTTTCGAGATTAATGAATGCAAGGCAAACTTTTGTATTACTTGTTAGGGTTTTCTGTATTACTGTTTTACCGTGATTATATGATACTGGACACTTCTCTAAATCCACTTTGGACTTCTTCCAGCGTCAATTCTACAATCGCTATTAGTCTTTTCTCTTAATACTATCTCATATATATTTACTGCTGCATTTAGTGAGTTTATCCTCTTGTAATTGTGACAGTTTCGTATGTCTCCTTTTTGTGTATAGGTGTTACTATTCCTGGAGCTTCCTGATTTATTGCGTCTTTTATTTCTTTCATTTCGGTCCTATGTACTTATTTCGTTATTTACGGGGGATTCTTCATTTATTTCCAATTTCCACTTCTTCTATGTTGTTTAGTAGCAGCGCTAGAAACATTCCCTCCATCTTTCCGTAACACTAGACAAGTTTCAATTTTTATATTTTTTATTTATTAGCTAAATAGTATTTTCTTTTGTTTTTCAGTTCTAATTTCATTTTTTACCAACATTTTCCAACATTTCTTTTTTTCTGCTCTAACCATCACTTGAATCTTTTTCCTCTGTTGTTTATACACATTATATTTATTTTCTGTTTTAGTTTGTAGATATTCTCTCCGTTTTTCTTTACAATTTTTATTTGTTTTTTTTATTTCTGCATTCCACCATGCTGTTTGTTTTTTATAGGAAGCTACTTACATAAAATAATTCAAAAGTAAGTAACTTAGCTCTGACTAGAACTGCTGTTGACGCAAAGGCACTAAATTGTCGCTTCGTAAGCTAGAGAATTAGCACAACGTGAGCTTTCAATACCACACCGCGAACCTTAATATTAAAAAAAGTTAAATCGGTGCTTCCATGCAAATATCTTCTTTTTCTTCTTGTAGTGCCGTCTCCTAACGAATGTTGGTTACCATCAAGGCTATTTCTACTTTGGATATAGCAGCACGAAATAGGGTTCTTATACTTTTCCGAATCAAGTGCGTAGATTTTTAAGCCACGATATCCGTCTTCTCCCAGCGTTTCTTTTTCCTTGTATTTTACCTTGGATGATTAATTGCAGCAACTGGTATTTTTGATTTTGCATTACATGGCCCATATATTCTAATTTCCTTTTTTTATTGTGATTATAATTTCTCTGTCCTACCCCATTCTTTGTAGAACTGTCTCATATATCCACATTTCGAACGCTTCTATCTTTTTTAAATGTGCCGGGGAGGGGGGGGGGGGTCCATGCTTCTACTCCATACAGGAGAACAGGTAGGACATAGCATCGTGCAATTCACATGCGAAGTTTAAAATTAAATGCAAAAAATATTAGATCGTTAACTTCATTCAATCTCGAAATGTTGCTGGCAACGTGGTCTTTAATCATTTATGACATCTCTGTATAATAATATTTTATAAATGTTCCAATAATTGCTATACATTTATATCTGTCGTTATTATTATTCCCCCTTCAATTTTTCTTGCAATCTGTGCAGCATCCTTTTTGGGGATTTCTTCCTCTCTTAGGTATAGGACCCAAGAATGGTACACATTTCGAGAGAAAAAATAGTTTGTCTATGTAGATCTATGTAGGCAGTAATGGTCGCTGAAACTGTGCACGTCTGATTAATATAGCGTATCTAAACGTGAAATGTTTGATATATGATGAATCAAAATGGTAGGAAAATGTTCTTTCTAACTTCAAATTGGGGTAAACACGTATTATACTTACCAAGTATATTTTAATTTCCAAAATAAGCTAACTTTTGATAAAAAACGCCTATCTTCAGATTTTAGTAGGGGTAGTTTTGCCGGCCCGACAAAAAAGTCTAACTTACGACAAAAAGGTCATTTGGACGCCAGTGAACAAATAACCAAAAAATTAGTTAAACGGGAGGAAATTAATTACACTACAAGAAATTCGTTATCCGACAGAAAAAACATTCCACGACAGAAAGATGCACCTAATAAGCGACAAGAAAAATTATTTATACGACAGGAATAGTTATTGTACGGTAAGAATATACTAGCCACTAGAAGATTCAAACTACAAAAGAGGACAAATTAGCAATAAAAAAAAGTCGATCGAAGCACAACTTTCGAGCACTAAAATATATATAATTAACAAACGGAAGGAATAGTATATCGTCATACAGAGGAAAGAAATACGCATTCTTGCTATTGTACTAAGCAGTTGGTACATTTATCAATTTTAAAAGATGTCATCATAGATTATCAGACACGGAAAGTACTGGCGCGCAGTGGAATGTATTTCCATGTAGTGCACTGTCTTATTCTGCTTTGCAACCTCACTTTAATTGGAAGTAAATACATTTATTTCGGAGGCTTTCATGGCTATTGTCATTATCTAACGAACGACTTCCGGGATGGGACCGTGTCATTGTTAAGATGGAAGAACTCAACGTTTCTCTCACTTTCATAAGGGTCTTCAGTCTTCATTAGGAGAAAAAGCAAAAGAGCAAGGCCACTCAACATGTAAACTACATCAGAAGCGAAACTCTTTTGCAAAGGAATGGATCGAAGAGCACGATAATTTAACGTGTCAACCACGCCAGAGGCGAAACTCTTCTAGCAATTGGAAAAAAAGGAACAAAGCGAAAATTATAGTCAAGAGTCGCGGGGTTTAGGAATAAACGCTTACCACATGGAAGTAAGATGATAATCTTCGTCTCGATTGATATTGGGGTGTTTGTAAATCTCAATGGCTTCACAAATCTTTCTGCTAAAGAAGAATGGGGATTTGCAAATAATAGAAGTTTTATCGCAAAGGGCCAGTATTGCGTTGATGTTTGGCGATGATTGATGATGACACGAGACTCGACCTGAGACACTACTGGTGTTCACAGATACGAGTTTTTACTGAACGTCATGTTTCACCAATGTACAAAACATTACAGGCGCAAGGGACTCTATGTATAAACGTACCTTGCTATGACATGATGTTTAATTTATCATTGAATGAAGGAAGAACCTGTAAGATCGTGCTCGTCGAAATGTTGAAAATAATATTTATTTTTCGCTGATCATGCTGCAAATTTCTTCAGGAGTTAATTGAAATTCAAAGTCACTTTTGCAGAAGCTTACAGTAACGATGAGTGAAACGCTTAGTTAATATTAACACTGACAAACACGGAATCGCCCAAAAACTTGATTCTATTGGACAAAGCTTATAAACGTTGTCGCTCCGTAATTCTAAGTATGGTTCCATTTCGTAGGCTTGTAAAATAAATTGGAAATTTTTAACATTATGATCAACAGAAATACAAGATATAAAACAATTTTATCATGGTTTATTTCTAGTACCCTTTTTAAATAATGTACAGGTTACAACATAACTACAAGTCTATTATAGATAGCTGTTATAGAATTGCAACCCTTGTAATAATAAATTTCACCTTTAATTTGTTACCGTATAAAATTTTCACGACAATTTAAGTGTTTTTAGCACACCATTAATTATATATATCTGCAGAAAAAAAGTTGTAGTCTAGCAGAAGAAACTTATCCGGAGCAGTTTTTGGAAGTCTGATGCACTACTTATGATTAGCGAGGAATTTCTTTTCTGTTCATTATTATTTGCCATTAATAAAAATGCGATAAAGCCCAGTCATAGCCGGCAGCAATGATAACTCCCAAATCCTACCTTAACGATTCGCAACTTAACCCTATCACCTCATCGACAAGTTTGACTCTTTGCATTGTTCATGAAATGTCGTCGATGCTGACAACGTAATGGTTTTAACAATCAGCAAATTTACATAATGATCAAAGCAATGAAAGACCAGCACTCGAACCACGTCTAAAACTGCTAAGACGTGACAGCAAACAATAAAGCAGCGATCGACACCACTGGATACTTTCTATTTTTCAATAGTTTAACGATTGAAAAATTCAAAACAGTAAATTCGCTTTTTAAATATTTTTTTTATAATCGGTATTGCCTTTACGGTAAGTGCTTATGGACATGTATATACCGGATGGACCATGGCATTTCGAGTCCATAGCCAACTGTAATCGCAATCTGAAATATAAATGCTACATAAACGAAAGTGACACAACCACCGTAGAGTTTACATCATATCATATACACTGATACTATAATAATAGTTATTTACTGTACAAGTGGGATAATGCACTTTTCTCAATTTTGGGCAGTTATAGATAACATGTTGTACAATAAACGCGTGATAATGCATCATTAATATATGATTGTGTAAGCACACATCGTGCTACGCACTCGTTTGTAACTTACACACACATATATTACTGATGCATTATCACACATGTATTGTACAAACTATTTTCTACAACTGTCCAAAATTGAGAAGTGTCAGATCTGTCATTTTCGAAAATATTTTAGTAGACAAATGTCATTACGTCATTTATTTGACACTACTTCCGTTAGATTATGAAGCAATTACATCACTAGTGGTGTAATTGAAGTTCATTACCTAACGGAAAAAGTGTCAAATGAATGACGTAATTAGTCCTTATCAAAGCAGTTGTAGATAATAAATTTAAATAACTACTATAAGGGCCTGCGTTTCTTGTTACTAACTATTATTAAAAACGTTTGAAGTATAGCTTTTTGAAACGGGAAGAATCACACTGACTACTCACTGAATGCTTGATATTTTCTCTATAAATCCCATGCCTGTACAAAGACTTCTTTGCCAATTGATAATTATTGCATACTCAATATGTCCTTTCAAAAGTATATATTTACTTGCATTTGTCCTGAATTTCTTGCATATACTACCTCTTACATAATAGCTATTTGTGCAACAAGTGCTAAAAGTGGATGTTTATTCACGAGTTTGCACACAATATTTTTTCTACGGCCTTAAATTTACTGTTATTAATCTATAAATGTCGATTTAACAAAGGTTTGCATTTATGACAGTTATAATGTATGTCATAGTAACGAGATGGCCTTGACGGCGCAGGTGACTGTTTCTGCAGTCGGTAGCTGTCAAAGTTAATTATTAAAGGTAATTATAATAGTACACATTTTACTTTATTCATTATACAATGCTTGAATTATTTAAAAAACACGTTACCTCTAACGAAAAAAGTAACTGGAATAACTTTTAACCTCACTTCCAGTTGAAAATTCTAAATTCAACACCAGCTGTTGTAGTGTTTAACACGCTGATTTATAAAACGTAATTTTTAGTGAAACAAGCTAGTGCTAAAAGGCCTACTTTTAGTAGTGGTCGTAGAAAATAAATATTATTGTTTATCAAGATATTCGCTGTAAGTAAAGTATCCTCATGGCCCAATAGCCTTATATAGTTAAAATTCTGGGTATTAGTCACGGAAGAACTTCTCCGCCATCGACATATCCCTTTCGTAATTTTCAAACTCTGTTCTTTGCGGTTGGATACAAGTAAAAATCACTTAAAGCTAAATGAAGATCAACATTACGAATTGCATTCGTTAACATTAAAACTAGAACGTGGTCTTCATGAAAGGGAAAGGTTTGGGGCATTCTTCTTCTGTCTGTACTTTGATGTTATCACAGCTGTTGAAACAATTGATAAGGAAAGCTTCTTCAGTATCTCAAAAACCTATCTAGCTAAAAACTGGACACCAGTCATTTTATGATTTTTTAACTCCAAATTAATAAACCCCGTGTTTTAACAGTTGTTACGAAATGATTGAAGTCTGTTCAATCATTTCAATTTTCAAAACATTAAATTGAAACTAACGGTATCAATTATAACAATAAATTTAAAATTAGAAAATTAATTCGGCAAATCAATTATTTCGTAAAAATTAAATAAGATTTTTAAAAATTACCGTTTGATTGTAACGTTTATGTACTTTAAAAGACTTAAATGAATATGGTTTAATGAGTTCAACTGCAGACGTACTTCATATTGTTACGTGTGCTCATTTTAGGTGCATAATAAACTAGGTATATGGCTACAGACTAATAAAATCGCAACCATAAAGAAACGTAGTAAACTCTCCGTAAAACTGATGTTAAACCAGTTTGCACAATTAAAAATTAAGTTTGAATTAATGGTGCAAATTTCCTTTATAAACCTCATGAGGAAATATATATTATGTACAAGTAAATATTATATATATGAGTATCAATCAGATTAGTAGCTGAACTTTATTATAATACTGATTATATTGAAAAAAACATGAAGGATAATTTCTTCAACATAAAATCATTCCATCGCCATGAGAGCTAGAGTTAAAGTTTCTGTTCTGATAGACCTTTATAAGAGTTCAATATGAAAGGAAATTAACAATGAGCTTGAAATTTAAAATGATATAGTGTCTGAAATGTTTTGCATCTCACTATTGGTAGTGTCGTCATTGAATTGTAATAAAATTGCAGGACAGATAGGCTCTTCTCATAGTACAATCAGGTGGAATGTCTAGGAAACTAAGTAATAACATTTTCAAAGTTCAACGTGTTAATTCCTAACTGACAAATAATTTTTATTCGAAAATGATTTCAACTTCATAATCCAGAGTTTGATATATTTAGTTATGTATAAGGGAAGTAATGTGTCTTTGGTAAATAAAATATTTAAGCCCACATTGGGATTATTAAAGTTTCCACAGGTAACAAAAGCTATATATTGAAACGAGTTTTGTTAGCTTCTCCGTGGGAACTTAAATTTAAATGATACGTCTCGTACGCCTTAGTATTGTAATAACTAATTTGCCCTGTTTGTTTACCTTGTTAGCTCAGTATGCATGAAACTCTTCTAGCACCCCATTCGTGGTCACGAACTATCATTATTTTTCACAAAACAGGAATCTGATCTGGACTTGTGGCTGAAACTGTCTTCAAACACATACACAAGAAAAGCCAATTTGTTTGCAGAAATATATTAACTTTGAAACACATGTAAACATAATAAAGAAAACCAAAGAAGATAGGATCAGAACCTAGAATGATTGGCCGTTCCTAAACACAAATGTACAATAAGAATGGACACTTGATGTGCGATATAGCTGGGTGCTACTCGAATTTATATTTAAATAAGAGCAGGATAATTATTCCTGCCACACAGATAGATTTAAATAATATTATAAATTCGCTCCACTAACTGTCTTGACTAGCGCAAACATTAAAGTGCATCACAAATACGGTCCTCTACGTAATTGCATCCACAAAAATCCGGCGTGAGCCACGTTCCTAAGCACACTCCTTCTAGCTCGAATTTGACACAGTTGTCGCGACCGCTTATCGCTTAGGCTGCTAACATTATCGGTAGCAATTTACCCTATAATCCGCAAGGCCTGCGAATTGCAACGTGCCTTGAACTGCGTGACACTGGGAATTTTACCATACACGATGGGGGGAATCTATGGCTGCTACTCTGATGCGTCATGATGACTGACGTCACGCTATCAATAATGAACCTTACGAAATTAGCTGGCTGTGCCGCAGATGCTGTACTCACCGTGTACACGATTTACATGACGTCTGCTGGACGCGTAAACGCTGCTTGCTGCACTCAAAATTACGCAACGTTAAAACTGCAAGGCTTTCTTAAGCTGCTTCTATATATCTCGCCATAGGCGATTGCGCACAATGCACTAAGAGTAGCTTGTTCGCATGCAGTTCTGGGTATTGCCTAATGAATACTGGTTTGTTCCCCGCGACCCGGCTTTGAGTTGAGTTTATCGCTGCACCCGCGATATGAGACTTCACAATTCGCTCACTCGCACTTTTCGTAATGCTGGATTACAATAGTTAAACCTTATTAACAATTAAAAAGTATGCAACTACGAACTGGCTATATCTATAAGCATGAAAATACTATCTAGGCAAGGGCGCCAGATTTCCTTTTCAGTATTTAGTTTCTATACATACTGCCGAAAAGTTTTTACAACATTTCAAAATGGAAAACTGCTACATATCGAAATATGTGTTGAATAAATTAACAATTTTCCTGTAAATTGTTATTTTAGCTTCGGCGCGCTGTTAAATTATATAAAAAAGCAATAACGACATAAAACAAATATTTTAATTTCGAAAATTAAAAAACTAGTGCCTCTTGTATGAAGGGACACATTTACAGCCAGTCTTATAAATAACTTAGTTTGGAATTAACTTTAATTCTTGGTTAAAATAAACAAAAGCGCATCATCGTTTGTTTAATGTCATAAGTACTAACACTTTTATGCGATCTTGTTTATTTTAACAAATAATTCAAGTCAAATCTCAAGTTATTGGTATTTATAAGAGCGGCCGTTAGCCTTACACCTTAAATACATTTACAACATAATCTTTGAATGTTTAACATTTTCAAAAAATTACATAGTGGGTTTTTATTATTTACTCATTAAGATTTTAATTGTAGATGCTTATTGGGAGATCGGCGTTAGTATTTAATAAAAATTGAGACTAGTTGCAATTAGCGGTTTAAATTTGCTGGAAATTTTGATCTGATAGAAAAAAAGTTGTTTTCTAAACTAAAGGGAGAAATTGTATTTTTATGTATTTTTAAACAATATTGTATATTAATAATTTGTTTAAAAAATAGTACATAGTCTCTTTGTTTTTAGTTACTCACTAAATGATAAATCCTCCAACAAGATTTGAAACGGTTAACTCGCTCCAAAACGAATTAATTTAAATTTTGTATACATTATTACAGCAGCTAAGGAAAAAACTTCAATTTAGAGGTAGAGTCAAATGAAAACCTTAAAAACGTTGTTAAACAAAATTTATTGCAGCAATGTCAAAAACAAATATGTCATTCTTCGACGTAGTCCCCATTACGTTCTATGCACTTCCTCCACCGTTTTGGAAGCGCTTGAATATCCGAAGAAAAAAATTCTTTTGGTCGCGTGCGCAACCACTCATGCACCGCTTGAATCACTTCATCATTGATTGCTCTGAAATTTCTTCCCACCTAATGCTTCTTTAAGTGGACCAAAGACATGGTAATCGCTTGGGTCGAGGTCAGGGGAATAAGGAGGATGTGGTAGACACTCAAACTTCAGATCTTGGATGGTTGCCACCGTTGAACGTACTGTATGTAACCTCGCGTTGTCGTGCTGCAAAAGAATGCCAGTACTCAGAAATCCGCCCCTTTTGGTTCTAATGGCAGGCTTGAGACGGTTCTTTAGGAGTTCTGAGTATGTGACACTAGTAACAGTAACCCCATTAGGCATGTAGTCCTCCAAAATTGCCCCTCTTGCATCCAAAAAAAGGGTCAGCATAACCTTTCCTGCCGAGCGCTGTGTGCGAAATTTCTTGGGTTTTGGCGAAGAGGTGTGACGCCATTCTTTGCTTGCTCTTTTGGTTTCGGGTTTATGATAGTGCACCCAGGACTCATCCCCAGTCACAATCCTTGCCAGAAAGGCGTCTCCTTCTGCTTCATACCGTCGCAAAAGTTCTTCACAAGCATCAACACGTCGCAGTTTCAATTCTGGAGTCAATTGCTTTTGTATCCACCTGGCTGACACTTTACGGAACTGGAGGATGTCATGCATAATGTGATGTACAGAACCATGGCTCATATTCAAAACTTCAGCGATTTCATCAAGGATAACCCGACGATTTTCTTTCACCAAGGCTTCAACTGCCGCAATCGATTCAGGCGTCACAACACTATTTGCTTGACCAGTTCGGGAAGAATCTGCTACGGAAATCACCTCGTTTTTGAACTTGTTGCTCCATTCATACACTTGCTGTAGTGACAAACATGAATTTCCATATTGTAGCTTCATTCTACGATAGATATCAATGGGTTTCACCCCTTCACTGTGCAAGAAACGAATGCAGTGCTCTAGTGGAGTTGCCATTTTTAAACTGTCGCTGTGTCAACATTTTCAATTGTTTCTATGATATGTCATTAGCAAGGCCTTCTACAACTCGAAAATAATATTTCTGCCAACTTGTAATGCAAAGTTCCGTTCGGTACATTTTTTATGGCACTTTTAAGGTTTTCATTTGACTCTACCTCGTATAATACAAATGATGTTTTTGAATATAATTTTTATGAAATTCCAATTTTCCTAAAAATAAAATTTTCCACTGCCCAAGAAAACAAAAACTCTAGTTCCTGTCTTCAAATTGCCGTAGTGTTCTTATTTTTAAATTATAATTTTACGAAATATCGTGCCACAGTTCGCAAATAATCTTGAAAATGGTATAATTAAATATTATAAATCATTTTCCCGAAAAATTACGTCGAAGATAAACTCTGACCATGGAAAATCTCTTCTACGTTGAGTTATGTGAAACCACAAATATAAATAAAAGATTAGAGCAAAATAAGCAAACTTGTTTCACTATGTATGCACCTACACACCCACACTCACCCACTCGATTAGGATCACATTCTTACAGGTAGAAAAGGGTACAGCATTCCTTAGTTACGCCACTGCAACTGATTTTAGAGAAATAACACGAGCTTGCGTTTTTTAAATTGCAGTTGGTTTAAACCTGAAAAAAGTTTATATTAGTTACATTGGTATTTACATCCTGTAGCATACATTTTCACGAATTTCGTAAAACGAAGCCGTATTTGAATTTGTTGATTGTGTTTGTCCACTGTGTTTTTTCAGATTTTTGTTTAATTTGGAGTTCAATTTCGGATAGAAGATGATAAAGTAGAATATGAATGTCTGAAGAACCAACCTATTATCTCTCAAAAAGAAGATGGATAAAGTGCTGGACAAATTTGAAAAACGTTATAGGTGTATGGGGCTTATGATTTATGAATTCTAGGAGTTCATCTGGCAATGCTGAGTTTAGAATTTGCAACTGGTTTACATATGCATTTACTTGATGTCTTTCACTTATAAAGTGAAAGGCTAATTACAATACAATAAAATACTCATAAGTCATTCATTGAAATTAAATGTTTTCATCTTACTTTATTTCGAAGTGTTTTGTATACGGGTGTTGAAAAAAGGATAAAATATTTTACCCACTTATAGATCTCATCAATACAAACAAAAATGTCCTAATAAACATGGGTCCGAAAACGCTTCGTTTCCGAGATACAGGGTGTTAATAGTTTTTTAAATTCGCATATTTATTAGGACCTTTTTGTTTGTATTGATGAGATCTAGTATAAGTGGGTAAAATATTTTATCCTTTTTGCAACACCCTGTACTATAGTTCTTCTAAGGAAACTTCCGTTGCATGTAACTATGACGTCAAAATCCGTACCACCATAACAATATAAAACAAATTTTTTGCATATGGCAAAAACATATATAATTAACATATGAGATTGACTGCTCTGAGCGCAGTTGCACAATCGTCATTTTTTATAAAATTTTATAAATTGTCAGAAGTGAAAACTAAAGTTATTTTTGAGAAATGCTGAATAAGCATTTGAGAAGCCGTACAAGAGAACTTTTTGCTTCATTAATAACATATTTCTAACAGGGGCCTGATAATGGGGACCATTTTACATGGTTGAATGCCGCCAGGAAGATAAATTATACAATTTTACTTTAGTGGATTGCGGCAGCATTAAATATCAGTATTTCAACAGTAAGCTCTACATCTCCAATGAAATGAAATTTTGACTTCTCCACCCAAAAACGGCCACATTCTAAACCTATTACTTGCGTTGAAGACTTCACCGAGGTTGCTGTTCGAAATATGATTAAACGTATTAACAGATATATTTTGCTATATTTACGTAATATTGTTGTTAGAGCAACATTTAACCCTTTATCATTTATGAGAAAAACTGAGAGAAGACATTTTAGGGGCAGTCAAGCGGATTTAAATGGTAAAAGAATAATCCTCGAAGAGGTCTCATGGAATTGAACGAGTTTTCTTTAAAACGGATACGTTTTTTTGGAGTTTTATCAGTATATAAAACAAGTACAATTGTATCAATTTGTGTTTTTTTTATGAGACGTGGATATTCTAAAATAGCACTATAGGTCGCTCTAGGCAAGACGTTGATTTGTGAACTGTTAATATTCTGCTAACATACCGGCAAAACCACACAAATATGACGTCATAAAAGTTTGTGACGAAAGTTTCTTTAGAAGAACTATATGTGTTGTATTTTACAAGATTTATTCATTAGTTACATTTTCTTACGAAAATAAATTTCTACCATCATTTCAATTTCAGTAAAAATATGTATCAAAATCCTTTTAAATTTTAATTATAGCGCAAATGAATATAATAGCCATTTATATATCTATTTTTTCTTCGAGCGCATCTTCTTTAATGCGAAATTTCAAATAGTTTGCTTTAGAAAATCATTATAGTGACATTTTTTAAATCTACAAGTCAACATGACATTGTAAAGCTTTGGTATGGTATTCATAGTGACATAAACACAAATGCGGGAGGTAAAAAATATTTCCTGGCGATGGGAGTTAATAAAAATTACCTCCCGCTGGTTGGAAATTGACAGTTTTGTTGCTTAAGATTAGGGCGCAAAAGGCCACTTTCTATACAGTAACTAGAAAAAAAAAAATTTAAGTTTGCTTAAATAAATATTAACCTACCCCTCTCATTTTGTTCAATAAAATACAAATACTATAGCTCTTGTAGATATCCTCACACGATCGCATCTAGTATAAAGTAGTATAAACAAACTAGCCATAAAATAGCATTGTTCGACTCTGAATAGACAGAAACAATTACATATATAGCTACCAAACAAGATATCCTGTTGCAGTTTAATAAACAAGTTTAAGATATAAGTACAACAACGTTTAGTATTTCTTGCAGTTCAAAGCACACATTCTGAAGGTACAGTTAGAGCTCATGTACAATTAAATTCAAATCACGGAAGTAGTTCGTGCATGTCACATTGCCGGACAGATTCCGCTCACGGATTTCATAATTCCATGGGCCGTGGCATATACAAAACCCCAAAGAAGCATCATAAAATAGCATATTATTATTTCAGTAGTTTTGATTAAAGTTAGGAAATGGAGTATATTGTTAGGATATTGATGTGTCTCTTTAAATGAGCTTATATTGAGCTTCTCCTCAAATATCGTGTGTTAAAAAAAACTCATTCGCAGCATGCCGTGATCAAATTGTACTTGAGATATACCCATTGATGCAAATGAACTACCAAGTCAGAAAGAACTAAATGACATCTTGACATTCAACTATTTTCCTAAAAATATACAAAACACTTAACAAAAACAATTGTTATTGGCCGTTATGGTTATTACACTCGTTGTTTTTGTGTATATGCCATATTATTTTCCTTTTTGCTTGATACAATTAAACAGTGTAAACACAAATCACTTACGAGGGAAATTCTCTAAATTTATTTCTGCTGGAGTAAAAGCAAAATTACCTTATCTTCTGCAAAGTGAGAACAGGATGGCAAGAGGAATTATACAAGTTATTGGAAAGGAAGGTCTGGAAAATATTAACAAAAAATATAAAAATCCAGTAGTAATTCCGTACAAAGTAGAACTAGCAGACGTTAATGTGCAGACCCTGTTAGACGAAATATCAGAAATTTTAAAACAGCTCCAAATAGATGATTACTACCTTTTGGATTTGAATATAAAGCAAGTTTTTGCAGGAATATTTAACAAGATAGAAATGACTACTAACCATAACTTTTGTTACCAAGGAGAGTCCAAGGAAAATTGTAATGTGATTGTGGATAATGATAAAACAGTTGGAATTGATTTTTAACATGGTTAAATTTGAATGCTAGAGTTAAAATATACAACAAATTTGTTTGTCAAATGATCAGTCCAGGGGTTCAAAACAACAGAAAGTAAAAGAAACGGAGGATAGACTATGCAGTTACTTTAATCAAACCCCGTGGGATAAATCTCGATACAACTGGAGTATACAAGATTTAAACATTTATCGTAAATACTACGGAAAAATTTCAAACGATTGGTGTTCTTGCAGAAAAAGATGGAAGCAAAAGAATATACTTGTTAAAGGGGTATGTTAAACAACATTTTATAAATATTTATAACGATAACAAAGAGAAACTTAGAGAACAGGGATACATTTGTGTTCCATTTAATGGATTATATATTGTATGTTTGCCAACAGAAGAACCGTTTATAAAATTTAAAACTCATGGAGTTTCTATGTTTAATGGGCACTCATTCCCCAAAGTAGAGGAAGTTGAATTTTACAGGGGAGAATGGCGAGATCTAGATCGATTAATATACAATCAAGAAGGTATGGATCAAATTTCCAACATTAGCATCCAGTAACTAAAAGGAAAGATTAAGATTGCACAATGGCATCGTTTGGAGGAACTCCAGGAAGGAACAGAACTAGTTGTAACTGGAATTAAACACATTTATTACAGAAACAAAAATCGTTATGTTCTACAGTTCGAAAATATAGAAGTTTTGTATGTAACCAACTTCTGGCTCGAAAAAGAAATAGCGGAATCACATATATACTTAAATTACAAGATAAAATTAAGTTAGATAGTATTAAAACAACTCCGACTAAAAATAAAGATCGTTATATTTTACAGTTCGAAAATATAGAAGCTTTGAATGTAACCAACCCTTGGCTCGAAAAAGAAATAGCGGAATCACATATACCGGGTGAATGAGACCACCCGTATCAGTATTTTTTTGAAAGAACGGTGAGTCGTAGAGAGTTGGGATAAAAAAAATTATTATAAAAGTCATACTAAAGAATCGAATGGTGATATTATTATTTCTCGAAAAAGTCAGCATCACGAGTAGTTTTATCAACAATGTCCAGAACTCCAAAATTTTAAATTTCACTATAAGTCGAAAAACGTATTGTTGAAAAGATCGTTAAAAAAGAAGAAAGTTTTGTAGGAAAAATTATTTTACTACTACTACCCCTTTTAAGTAATATTCGATTAAAGTTATTAAATTTGAAGTTCGTTGTTAACAAACAAAATTGAAAAGTCGGCTTTTAAAATCTAGTTAGCGAATTAAACAATGTTACACACACGTTTTAATGTCAATAACATATTGAACACTTGCAACATTGTTTAATTCGGTAACTAGATTTTAAAAGCCGACTTTTCAATTTTGTTTGTTAACAATGAATTTCAAATTTAATAACTTTAATCGAATATTACTTAAAAGGGGTAGTAGTAGTAAAATAATTTTTCCTACAAAACTTTCTTCTTTTTTAACGATCTTTTCAACAATACGTTTTTCGACTTATAGTGCCATTTAAAATTTTGGAGTTCTGGACATTGCTGATAAAACTACTCGTGATGCTGACTTTTTTGAGAAATAATAATATCACCATTCGATTCTTTAGTATGACTTTTATAATAAAAATTTTTATCCCAACTCTCTACGACTCACCGTTCTTTAAAAAAATACTGATACGGGTGGTCTCATTCACCCGGTATACTTAAATTACAAGATAAAATTAAGTTAGATAGTATTAAAACAACTCCGACTAAAAATAAAGATCGTTATATTTTACAGTTCGAAAATATAGAAGCTTTGAATGTAACCAACCCTTGGCTCGAAAAACGAAGTAGAAGAATCACATATAGACTTAAATTACAAGATAAAAATCAAGTTAGATAGTATTAAAACAACTCCGACTAAAAATAAAGAAAGGAAGTTGTAAGATGATGTACGTATGCCCGAGTAACTCATTAGATAACAGAGACTACTAAATTTAAATTTACCGCTTACATCTAGTGTGTTCATGTTTTCACCAGATAGATGGTGATTTTTCAAATCCACGGATCATTGCTATTCACACGTCCATATTTAACAGTTTATTTAAATCTAGAGGATTTTTAGGTTAATGACATACCCGCGTATTCACTTATTTAAATCTAGGAACTTTTTCTAGTTATATGCACTTCCTGCAGACGCAGACGCGCCCAAATCTAGTGCCTTTTTTAAATCTAGGGATTTTACCTAGTTACATGTACTTTCTTATGGAACACCCTGTATGTTGGTAGCACTGTTGTGTAGACAGGGATAGGCATATGCCTTTACAGAGAGAAAACTTACGAAATTGCTTTAAAAATCCATGGGAAAAATTTTTGATATAACTGGATATTATACGATTTCTGCATTTACTATAAATAATAGTGGGTATAATAATTATGGGAAATATACATATGTCGGAATACTTGGAATAAAAAATGGGTGTAAAAGCCAAATTTCCAACATTAGCATGAAGCAACTAAAAGTCAAGATTAAGATTGCACAATGCCATCGTTTGGAGGAACTCCAGGAAGGAACAGAACTAGTTGTAATTGGAATTAAACACATTTATTACAGAAACAAAAATCGTTATATTTTACAGTTCGAAAATATATAAGCTCTGTATGTAACCAACTTCTGACTTGAAAAAGAAATAGAGGAATCACATATAGACTTAAATGTACAAGATAAAAATTAAGTTAGATAGTATTAAAACAACTCCGACTAAAAATAAAGAAAGAGTTGTATTCTGTGTGTAAAGCATGTATATAAATAAATTATTTGTTTCTTACCAGAATGTTTTGAAAATGTTATAAAATTTAAGAAAAACTATTTTAAAATTAAAAGTGTTGGAGAGAAATGTTTTTTCAAAGTATCCACAAATACAAAAATTAAGGGATGTATGATTTTAACCTTTCATCGGTGTCGAATAAATTTTGTATTTCTGCAGTAACGTACATTTTAAATTTGAACACAGTTGTCATAACTAAAAACATGTAGTATAATAATATTTTATTTAAAATTTCTTACATAACATTTGGTTTAAAATATATATACCACATATAATCTTAAAAACTAATAATCACTGTTGTACATAGCTAGTTACTGTTTGGAAAAAGAAATACAAGAGATTTACATTACAGAATAAAAAATGTTAAAATAAATTTGAAGATCGATTGCTGTATATAAAAACTAATAATCACTGTTGTACATAGCCTATTACAGTTTCGAAAAAGAAATACTGGAGATTTACATTACAGAATAAAAAATGTTAAAATAAATTTGAAAATCGATTGCTGTATAGCATTGCGCAAACACGTTTGAAACCAACAAGCCTCCTTAGCGTTTTTTCTACAATTTCACTTTCATCGGTAAAGCTAATTGCATGAAACTTCTTAATTAACCAGGTTCCCAAATAGCCTTTTGTGAAACAGTTCCAAATAGATGATTACTACCTTTTGGATTTGGATATAAAGCAACCCTGCGTGGAGTAGAAAAGATTTTTAAATAAATACGACTTTAGAACGTGCAAGACAAAGAGAACACAAACCTTCCAGTTAGTACGACAAAGATAAAGAGGCGCTTTCAACGAATGCAAGAGAGATAGCATGATTGTGAGAGAGAAAGTGTGTGAACAAGGATAGGCGGGACGAATACAGAGCATCACGTGACGAAATCAAAATCCAAAATGGCCGCCGCTTCAATTAAAACAAAATGGCGCGCAAAGTGCCCCTTTGCCCCTAGCAATTTAATTATTAAAAACAAAATGGCGCGATTATCACCTTTGCCCCAGGCTATTTAATTATTTCGCAATTATCAATTTAATTGGAGGTTTAATTATGTCCTCAGGGCTTAATCAATTAAAAGTGGTGGGGGGTAGCGGCCCCCTTTCTAGTCATGTGTCTTCAATTACACTTCACATTAACGTAATATGATGCAATCTAGGAAAAAAATCGTAGGCCGGTTTTTATTTTCAAAAAAAGTACGAAAAAGTTTTAATTTAATTAAATCCTCTAAGCTCGGGTGATTCAGTATGTTCATATATCATCATAGCGGCGCATTATTCAAACAACCCAGGTTGGTCCTGGGGTAGAGGGCTCGCCTGCCACATGGGCGGCCCGGGTTCGGTTCCCGGCCGATGCATCCTTTTTTTTTAAATTTATACTAATGAATCTCTCTTAAATTAGCGAACCGAAGCGTAGTTCGGGTGACTCACTAGTTAATACATAAATACTTGATCGCCTTATTTTCAAAATTCGCAAAACATTAATTTACAATCTCTTTGAATGGGTTATGTGAAAAGATAATAGACGATAATTTTAAAATTTTATAAATGTTGTGTATATTTCAACTTTATAAATCTCATTAGCTCATGGTAGCATTCCATTAGGCAGCTTACATAGTTACCGTGTTTTGGAACGGAATAGGCAAATACATTTTTAATGAGTGCACTTGTAAAGCAGCTTGTAATGAAAAAATACTTTGTTACAGGTTGGAGCACACATTAAACGAGTTATTACTCAAATAAATATAACTTTTACAGGTCGAGTCAAACATGACAAAAGTATGTACAGTTAGAACATGGCAAACAACTAAAAACGAAATGCAAGTCGACAAGCAAGCTTGATGTTTCTCTACGTGCGTAGTAATAAATTACCAAGTAAGTTTTAACATAATGCAACGTTTGCAAAAATGAATTAATGCCAAAAATAACCGTACATTTGCAATTATTCCCATCGCAACTTTGGTACATAATTTTTAGGATCAGAAACGCCTATGGTTATTCGGATAAATAAAAATAAATCAAATAATGGCGAAGATCAATGAAAATCGGAGAATGCCTACGTAAATATCCGGAATTAAGGCTTTCCAACGGGTAATATCTGTCAAGTGATTTTTTTGTATTAAATGCGTTACTCTGCTGCCAGTTTGTATCTCAATTCGTTGTTAAAACCAATTATACGTACACACGTCGGAACAGATTCATAGCAAATGCAGACATTTAATCAATAGTGAATATGCTATGTATAGCGCATTTTTTTTCTTTTATATATTATAAAAATAGCTGTGTAACGTTAAACACTTCAGTTAATGTATTACAACTACAGTTGTAACTGTTTGTTTTGATGTGATTATAATATAAGCGGATCTTTACAAGCAAAGCGTTATGTACTAAACAGACCTGAACGCCGATTCTATTTAATTGCACACTTCGACGCGAAATTGCTTCATTTGTCAAATTTAAACGTATTAAATCGTATAATTTATTGTAAGGTATAGAATTCAGCCATTTTAATTGAAATACGATGTACAACAGTCTGTTCTAATTGTAGTAAACAAATTAAGGACGTCATAACTTAGTTTCTCCCGGAATTGTTTAATTTTCTCAATTTTTAAACAATTAGACATTGACAGTTGATAAAGTCCACACATTAAAATCTAAACATTGCCCTTTTTCTGTGACGTCATAAATAACAAAACATAGCGTTAAAAACGTACGTCTTATATTCAAATAAAATTCAAAAGATCGTTGTATTTAGATCACAGATAGTAGACATCAGAAATCATTTGACATACGAGTATACCCAACCTTTAATGGAAGGGATGCTTTAAATAGCACATTATTCATATCAAGACATTCTTGACGTATATGTCAATTCGACGTTTCTCCCCTCCGAAGCCGTTTAAAGTAAGATTTTGAACTTGCTTCCTTGATCGTTACTGCGCGTTACTTTACTGTCTTTTTGGACAAATGCCACATATCATAAAACAAGCAATATTTCAAGCCGACCTGACCAAAACTGCAGATTTTTTGTTTCGTCCAGTTCCGTATAGTTAAACAAAGAAAGTTATTACGTCACAGAAAAATGGTAATGTGTAGACTTTACCCTACTTAGTATCTTGATAATAATGAAACACTTTCCACCTTGGTATGTAATATACTATTTGTAAAGATTGTAACACTACATTTAAATGTAAGTTGTAACAGTTACTGTAACATGCCAATAAATTTTGAGCTGGTTAAATTCACGTAAGTATTTTTTTTGTGAGTAGCAAACTGCGTTTTTATGTTCTTAGAGAGGGCTTTTTCGACAAGAATGGACTATCAACAGTGATATACTGATAGTAGAACCCGTTATCCAAATACCATAGATTTTCACGAAGAAGCGATTATTTTAAAAAAAGTATGATGAAATGTTCAGTAATAATGTATTAAGGGCAAATGATTTTGCCGGTAAAAATGTTTTATGAAAGTTTTTTGTTTTGGCAATGTCAGAAGACAAACTAACTTGATCAAATTTCCGAGCCGAAGGCGAGAAAATTTGTCAAAGCTAGTTTGTCGAGGAACATTGCCAAAAAACAACAAATCTTGAGTAAAACATTTTCCGAGCAAAATCATGAACCCGAAATACATTTTGTGGACTATTTCCCAAATATCGGTTAATTTTGTATCGGTTTCAATGAATGTGACATTTGACAATGACAGTTTAAATGACGTTTCTGAAATACCACCTTGATTAAAACAACATATTTGATGGTTGCCACGGATACAAGTGGTAAAAAACTGATATCCCAAGGGAAAATTTTGATTTTTTGCCACTATAAAAACACGTGATTGATTGAATTTTTGAAAATAATGGCATATGATTGGATAATAAGAGATGCGGGAAATAGTCATTTATAATGTGCTATATGGTCGGGTAGACATTTTTGTTTTGTTACACTGGTGATTTGGTGAAGAGCATATCTTCAGCCAACTTTGTCGGGTTAGTCTGAAACAATAAAGAAGCCGACCTGCGATTAATTAATAAAATTAAGCAATGGTAGTAAAAAAATCGCAGATCAACCCCCCTACAGTTTATACACCACGGCAGCTCTGAAAACTCTTTACTTACCGCGATGGCCCTAACTTACTCAAATTTCGGCGGCCTTGGATCGTAGGTTCAAATCATCAGCTGTGTGTCCTGGAATGTCTTCAAAAAAAGGAAAGGAAATGGGCGCCAGAAATCAAAAGACTTCAAATAATAAGAGGAAATAAACTACAAGTTACTAACATTTAATTAATAGATAATAAAAAGTCTTGAAGTGTTAGTAATAATTTATCAGGATGATTAAAATGCAAATAATGTTATAACAATATTGTGTACGTAAACTGAAGGTTGCGACACGCATAAAGTCAAAAACCCCTTTCGGGTTATTTTAATAACTTTACCAAAAAACATTCGTGGCATAAGCTTACCTCAGTCATTTAATAATTCTTTCTGTTTAGGCCATTGAAATAAAAAAGCGTGACTGTACCTTTTACAGAGGGTCAATACACATCAAAATTGCAACTTTAAATACTGAGCATAATTAAATATAAGCATGAAAATTCAAATGCAAAAAAGCAAGAGCATGTATGAAATTGAACATTACATGTTAATAATGGCAAAATGTATGAATTTAAATTCCAAATAATTACTGGTTTAAAATGTATAAATGTAAAATCCAGGTATTGAAGATAAGTTGAAATTTAATTCCGGGAGTAGCACTAACTAACCTCGAAACATAAGCTGGACGTGAACTGCTACCATAATGGAAATCACCGTGGATGCAAATTATAGCAGAGGCGCCCTCGAACAGCAGCAACTAAGCAGAGTGCCAGCAGGTGTCGAAAATGCTATAAGGCTAGCGGCTTGGTCTCCGAGGAAAACTCGTGATTGAAACTGGTAATTAAGAGCTAAGAAAAAATGTAATTACTATGCGAATAACAAAACAGAAAAGCGCCATCGTACCTGATCATAATCAACCCTTAGGAAACACAATGCTCATAAAAATTGGTTGAGCGTACGTAATTTGACTTAATTAAAATCAAGCTTTAGCCGCGCCGATGACGGCGGGCTTAGGTTAAGACAGCAAGTGCCTCGGACGAAAATTTCGTGCCCAAACGAAAGCTTGCACTCTGATAAGAGATAGCGCGGGTCGAGAGGGCATCGTGCGAACGAAAGGACCTCGATATAGGTACAAAATACGCTGCTTTGGAAAATTTACGAATTCGAATTGCAAAGGATTTATAATTCAACTAAAAATATACAGGTTAAGCCTGAAATAATTGGATAACTGGCGAAACAATTAGGCGAAGCTAAAAAATTGTTTCAAGTCTCTCTCTTCAAGGCTATAAGATGACAGCTTAGCTGTCGAAATACGTATTTAGCGGTTGTTAAATATTTGTGTGGTTATGGGTTTTTAACGAATCGTGTCAGATTCAAACCACACGCTCCAGCACCAGCAGTGTTGTAGTTGTTGCATTATGATAAGTTGCTGATCCTAGAATTTAGAGGTGCATTTTATTGAGCAATTTACGAATATCATCCACATGAACTTTGGTGTGACAGAGTGTGATAATATGGTCATTCACCACTCTATGTAACGTTATTGAGAATATCAGTGTTACACAAATACTCGACTGCCATAAATTTCTAAAATATTAGGTTTAAAAAAATTTAAATTGCATTTAATACTTAGCCTACGTAGAGTAACGAAATACTTTCAAAATATGCACCATAAACCATAAAGGCTAACATGGTGCATATAACAATCTATCTATATCGTATCTCTTAAGATAAGGAAGACTCGCACGGTTAAACTTAAAAAGCGGGCACCGAGCATAATTCGGAACCAATAACGATAGATATAAATTAGACTTAGATAAACCTTGCAGGAATGCATGAACAAACATAAAAATAAAACGTCGAAAATAATAGCTTGTTGCAGACAAGATAAAAACATTAAAGCGCTTGTACATGGAAGGAACAAACTAATTGCTAATTGGTAAATTTTTCTTTCATTTTTAGTATACTGCCTCACTGTTTCAAAGCGACCCTCGATTAACTTTAATTTTTATTAAGATTTTGTATTTTAATTGTCAAACGTCCGCAGCTTAATTGACAACGTTTATCGTCACTATAATGAATTAAATTTTGAATTAAAAGTTAATTAAAGATGGGTATGTAATATTAAGAAGTTACACTCGGAATTAGAATAATATAGTTTCAGATATTAGAAAAAAAAATCAAACATGTTAAGATGTGAGCATGCTAATGGGTCATTATATTATAAGTGGCAAAAATAAGCCATTATACACAGTGTAATAATTCTCACGAGCGCATAATAGCATTTTACTCACGTGTGATATACGACGTTTTATCTCACAGTAGTAGCTTTTGCACAATAAAGTTCAAAGACGGTACAAACTGACATCTGTGATAGAACCATATATATAATACATATATATTGCTAGTAGGACCTCGGAACGCTAGAAAACATTACGGCGCCGACATAGTCTCACTTAGAGTATAACGCGTCTCGTGCGCATGCGCGGGATTTCGAACTCCGCCTTTAGAAGTGAATTTTAAACTTGACCACTTCCCCATTGGGCGGACGACGCCGCCGCCCTTGCGCGCCGCTCACCTTTATACATTGAAGAGTTGGTTGTCTGTCTCACTTCCTTGGTAAGTTTCCCACTCGTAGCCGCTAGCAATATAGTAAGTATTAGATATATGGATAGAACTATCGTAGAATTAATAGCAGTGTATAATAAAACATTTGAATCACTTGTGAATAATAGCAGTTTTTAGTCGCTGGAAACAATTGCACAAAATACATAAAAAACCACTGCTGTAAGATAATATATATTTATGTTACAAGTGAGAAAAATTGTGCGTTTTCCCACGCGTCACATACAAGATGTTATCTACTTTCGAATGAAAAATTTTATAACGAGTTACTTATATTTATTTTTCTCACTAGTGCGGAAATTAACTTAATTTCATTAAAAAATGTTTAGATTTTTAAGCCAACACGTTTATAATAAATTTTCATTTCAGCATGACCTTTGTTAATAAATAATTAAATAAAAATCATTGTGTCGTAACATAATTTAATATTTAAAATTAATAAGCCGTTTCGCCATTTATTATAGCTTCATCAGTTATAAGCAATAGTTTAATTAAAATTTACATATACATTATTAAATAGATTGTTTAGTACAAATTTACGTTTAGGAAAATATTACGAGTTCTTATTTATTTTTTAAATATTATTAATAAAATTTGATTTGAACACTGCCAGAAGCAATATTTTCTGCAAATCCCCATTCTTCTTTAGCAGAAAGATTCGCAAAGCCATTGAGTTTTACAAACACCCTAACAATCTCAATCGGGACGAAGGCTTCCCCTTTCTTCTGTATGGAAAGTGTTAATCCTAAGTCCCACCCACCGCCACTAAACCGCGACGGCATTTGCCTATAAATTCTCGCCTTTCTCCTTCCGATCGTTAGAAGAGTTTCGCTTCTGGCGTGGTTTACACGTTGAGTTACCGTGTTGTTTTGTTTTTCCTCCTGATGAAGCCCCTTACGAAAGTGGGCGAAACGTTGAGTTCTTCGACCTCAATAATGACACGGTCCAATCCCGGAAGTCGTTTGTTACTTAACTACAATGGCCGTGAAAGCCTCCGAAATCAACAGTAAAAAGGCTTCAAGCATTTCAAATGTAGCTGTGACGTAGAATACTGAAAGTTTCATGAGTGGAGAATATAACAAACTGTGAACTATTAGAGGAGTGACAAAAGAACCAGAAATATTTAACACCATCAAAAGTAGGAAGGCGTAAAGGTAACGCATATAATGCGAAACCATGCTATAAACCAAATTTTACAGTGCAGTCTACAAGGCAATATAGCTAGAAATAGAAGTTCTAGCAGAAGAAGGTTCTCCTTTTTAAAAAATCTTGAAAGATCGTCAATAAAATTAGAATAACCATGATGGCAGCCAACATCCGGAAAGGATAGGCACTTGCAGTAGAAAAAAAGTGCTCAATTTATTTACTATGCCATGTGTGGATGTTAAAATACATACAAAAATTATTTTAATAAAAATTAGCAAACACTAATTATAAAAAAGAAAAATCGCGGAGTAGTTAAAAATGAATTCGCTGATCCTAGGGCCAAGACAAATTTATTGAGAACCTAAAAATACAGGTAGCTTTGGAAAACAAATACTACATTACTGTCATTGTTTACATATACATTGACGTTTAGTTCGTTACTGTACTACCAATAGTTTTTGTTATATCGTGGATAAAAGTAAGTAAATAAGTTATAGAAAAAAAATATCGCAAAAACATTTCCGAATCATAATTTTTTACGATTTTAGAAAGGGCTTTTAGTGCTTATGAGTATTCGTATTGTTTGAATGCAACTTTTGATAAGCATGCCCTTTTATTGGCTACGATATACTGCTGGTACAAAGAATTTGAACGATGTGTGAGTACAGTATAGCATCAAAAACGTCCGTCACCGATGGAAAAATAGCTACTGTTAAAGTGATGATTGAAAAGGACCTTGGATCCTCAGCTACAACCATCATCATGATCATCACCATTTGAAACAATTGTAAGTCGGTTTGCTCTTTACACATTCACAGACTTCGATCAGAACGTGTGAAAACCTTTCAACAAAATCTGGAATTCAAATTATTTCTAAGATTGTGACAGGTGATGGTACGGTTATACCTTTTTATGATTTTCCCATTCAACGAGAGAATCGGTGTGGGTTCATGAAGATGAGGAAACACCAATAAATTGGATGTGGAAATATATTTTCCAGAAGTGTTCAAGAAACTTCCAAAGAAGCGACTGTTGCTGCTGCAAGATAATGCATCTTCGCATACACCAGCTCAAACTGTACCGTATTTAACGCAAAATAAAATTAAGACCATCGAAGATCCCCTTTATTCTCCTGATTTAGCGGCCGGCCTCGAATTGGGCACCGCTTAATACCTGGGCTTTAATTGCACCACCTGAACTGGGCACTATACCACCTATTAGACATTTTGTTTACAACTGAACTGGGCACTTTAAATTAACTCAGCATTAAGTTATTGAAGGTTTATTAATACAAAATATTATCAAACTTACAAATACAGCATTTTAATATTCGGCAAAGCCTTAATTACAATATAATATCTACGTAGGTTTTATTTACTGTTTGTAAAAATACTAGACATTTAATATAATAATTTTCGTTTTTAAAAATTCGTGACGGCATCTTCTTTCGGGGTCTTTAGTTCTAACAATTTCATTAATACTATATAACTTAGGGCCGGTTGCAGAAAGCAACGTTAAGTCTGGTGTTAGCTAACGCGACGTCAAAGTGAACAAAAACGAATCCAATCTTAAATGTTTATGGCAACTAATACATTAGTAAACAAAATTTGATGCGATTTTGTTCACTTTGGCGCGACGTTAGCTAACACCAGACTTAACATTGCTTTCTGCAACCGGCCCTTAATGTATTAGATTTAAATTCAAGTAAGACGTTAATAAATACAATCAAAGACGGGTGCTTTCTATAAAATATTACTATTAAACTTGAAATGAAATGCTTTACAGGCATTTGTAGTTATTTCCATGTCATTCCTGTAACTGTGCTTATCTGCTAAATATTAATATTTAGTTAATGATACTTAAACAAGGGTCCATGTCTGGTAATTAGAAGGTTAATTAAAAAGTATAGTGCCCAGTTCATGAGTCTTTTACAAACAGGTAAAGGACATACATGAATATTAAGGATTAAGAAAGTGCCCAGTTCATGCACAGCCGATTTAGCGATGAGTGACTTTTGGCAGGATCTTGAGCTGAAAACAAATCTAATTCTTATAATGGTTGTCTTCAGAATACACAGTGTTTCCCTACCAAAATCTTTTTATATGTCATTAAAATCGTTTTATTTATAGCTCCTGTGCCCGTTCCTTGCAAATTTGATATTCTCGTGAAATAATTTTATAATATTATGTAGTTGATAACTCATCTAAATGTAATATTTTAAAGAAATTCGTGTTCCAGTTTTACTGTATATTTATTTTCATTGACTCATTACTACAGTGCTGGTTTATGTTATTCATGAGCATCGCCAACAGGTATTCTAAGAATGTTTAGATTAGATTTTAACAGGCGAATATTAAAAAACACTGATTAAAGTTTAAACTTTCATTAAAAGGACCCGAGGTAGTATAAATTAAAATATAATTTACGCGGTTGCAAAGAAAACTTCATTCAGGGTGGTCCTTCAACGACTTAAGTTCAAGTCACGTTTTTAATTTTGATTATAGCAATATAATGCTTAGGTTGATTTGGATTATATTCAGTATGGCACTTCAAACTGGTCATATTTTGAGATGATCAGACAATAACCATTTATTGGCAAGACCCATAATCTCTCAATTTTTTTAACAAGAAGCATTCGTTAATACAAATTGTGTGTCTTTTACCACCAAAAAATTCATAATTAAGAGGGTTGGCAACTGAGAAAAAAATGCTACCGTAATTAGTGATGTGGGTTGGGTAAATACCCAGTGGGTAGGGTATTATAAATGGGTATTTCCCCTGTCTGGGTAAATACCTAAAAACTAGATATTTATCAAATTTGTAATATTTGTAAAGTTAAACTAACTTTTACTCACCTAATAAGTGTTATTCTATAGTAATTTACGATACAAGTGCGTAAATCTAGTATTTAGTCACGAGTGGGGCAGAGTTAAAACGCGAGTGATATAGTTTTAAACCCCGCGAGTGACTAAAGATGCTTTACGCAGGTGTATCGTACAATATTTTATCTACGATAGAATCTAGAAAACACGGTAAATATAAATAAAATATTTTGAATGTAAATTGCGATTACTAGCAACCGGTCGTAATTTTGCGTGGTTAAGAATCTTAAAACATGTTGCTACTGACGACGTAACTAATGAAATCATTTTAAACACGTTGCTACTGACGACGTGAACTACTGAAAGCATGTTATTAAACAGTCGTTTTACAAACTTAAAACTCCCAACTAAGAGTCAATTTTACACACTATCATAGATAAACAAAATAAACATACTTCCTTCAGAATCAAGGTAGAGTAAACTCTGCAACCCAAGTTACAAATATACAATATACCTTCTATTTTTTATTTTCGCCGTGAGACATAATAAATGCCGTTTCAAATATTTTTTTTTAAATATTCCATAAAATCAAAGTGCATCATGGACCCAAAAAAACCGAAGGACTTCATGTTATATACAGGGTGCCCGTTTTAAAACTCCGAACTAGAAGTTCTGTAATAGGCAATACACAATGCAGATGCAAGGCGACAATAATTTTAAAACAAACGTATTGCTATAATTAAGATTAGAGCAATCATATTTCGAAACTCTTGACGGTTTAATTTAAACTCAGATGTATATTGGATTGTATCTTGCCTATTTATAAAATTCAGGTTAGGAGTTTTAAAATGGGTACCTTGTATAATGTAAACCATTTCATCTAATGCTAATTTGTGAATTGATAAATTAAAAAAAACTTGAAAAAGACCATGGCAGTGGTCGAAAAGTTTAAAACAAAATGAAAATGTTTAACCCGAACTATAAAGAAACCACTAACCGTTTATCTTGTTAGAATATGTACTTATATACATATTAAGAAATAATCTTGATAAGGCAAAGCAATATAATGACATTTTGTTTTTATACATTTACTATAAAAATTAATATGATTCAGAATTAAAAAAAAGGGTGTATGCAACACATTGCAAAATTAGTGATTTTCACACACAACGTGTTGCCAACTCGCTAGCGCACGTAGGGTAAACTTCACGTCTAGTGTTAAAAACACTTTCATTTTGCAACTTGATACATAAATAGCTATTCTATAATTTTGACCTAATATAATGACATTTTGTTGTCCGTTGTCAACGTCAAAATAATGCATATATTCGCACTAGTTGCAATACGAGATATCATATTGACACTAGTGCTAATATAAAAATTTAGAACAACTTTGCAGATTTAAGTAAATTTATTTACTGTAAAAATTAATGTGACTCAAAATTACAGAAAATCTTGTATGCAACACGTTGCAAAACTAGTGTTTTTCATAAAAACACAACGTGTTGCCCAACTCGCTTCGCTCGTAGTGTGAAAACACTTTTATTTTGCATCATAAATAGCTATTATATGACTAGGATATTAGAACCTGAATCCTAAAATGGCACAAGACTTAATAAATGAAGAAGACATTGTGATGATGGCAGGAAACACAGGCCAGCTACAACACAATATAAATATGTATATGGAAAGACAACCTAGAAGAAGAGAGAATGAAAATAAACATTAATCAAAGCAAAATACTACATGTTAGAAGAAAATATATAGAAGTAGGTTTACCAATTACCATATGAGATAACAACCAGAATATGAGGAAAAGTATGAATATCTTGGAACAATAATAAATAAAGAGGACGAATAGAAGAATTAAAATATAGAATAAGTAAAGCAAACAGACTCTATTATCAAATAAACAACACCATAATAGAAAAATCAGAACTAAGTACCAACGCGAAGATGCACCTTTATTAAACAATATACGTTCACACATGCTGGACAAACATAGATCAAGAATAACAGCAGCCGAAATGAAATACCTGCGAAAAGTTCTAGGGAAAACAAGAAGAGATAGAATTAGGAATATAAGCATACAAAATGAATTAGACCAACAACCAGTGATAAATGAAATAGAAAAGAAACAATTAAAATGGTACGCACACCTTATTCGTATGGAAGCTGATAGATACCCCCAAAATAGTGTTTTAAATGAGAGTAGAAGAAAAGAGAGCAAGAGGCATACCCCGGGTCCAATGGAAAGTGAACATCCAGGAAATAGCTAGGTAAAGGGAGAAAAACATCAAGAAGCTAGAAGAATGGCGAGTAACCGAAACAACTATAAAAATTGGATCCCAACGCCGTCAGGCATAACTGGGAAACGAAGAAGAAGAAGAAGAAGAATATATTTCAGGCAGTAGATGTTCTTTAGTGCAGCTATTATATTCTGCTTTAATAAATAATTCGAATAGAGAACCTTAACTTAACAATCAATCATACTGGATAGATTATATTTATGATATTAAATTTGTAAATCAGACCATGAATACCCGCGTAAATGCCCGTTTTGGGTATTTGCCGCGTAAATGTTCGTTCTGGGTATTTGGCCGGGTAAATACCCCGTGTATTTACCCCTACAAATAAATACCTGGATAATTTGCATCACTAACCGTAATAAAAAGTTGGTTTTTAGCCACTAGTTTTAGGCATACAGGGCAGATAAATTACATCTGTTTGAATAATATATGACGCAGTCACCCAGATTTATTTTTTTCTGTCTTAATTGTAAGAGATATTAAGTTATAAAAATACAAAACATTATCAATAGATGTTTTTTGCTGGGAAGAAAGTTATCGGTCTTGCCATTAAAGGGTTGCTGTCTATTCTGTGTCGTGACAGCAGTGGCGTCGCTAGGGGTGGCCCGGTTGTCCATGGCACACCCTTTCTGTTTATATCCCTAGTAAACGGTTTAAGACGCATCGATCTAGGTGGCGGAGATTGAAAGCTCAATGGCAATGCAATAGGTTGAGTACAGTGTTTTAGAAGGTGGTGCATACTCTTTTCCTTGCAGATTTTTCTTCACAAAGACATGAAAAGATCTACCACTTATAAATACTGGATATATTTACTAGGAACGATGTGATGTGGATGGAATACAATTTATGAAAAAGTAAAAGTTAATCACTAGTAACGTAAATGAGTGATGCTAATTTAAAACAACTGAAATAGGTACCTAGGGATAATTACTATCATCTGCGTATTGTTATTCAAGAAATAATTTACATTCAAGCATTCTGAATAAACTACATATTTACAATAATTTCCGAATTAGTTATTCGAGAAATCAATCAAGAGGTCAGTAGATGTGATTATTACGTCATCATGGTGGATGAAACAAGAAACGTTTCGAAATTTGAGCAAATATCAACTGTTGATAGGTATTATTATCAAGGAAGGTACAAAATATACGAGTGATTTTTAAATTTTGTGTCTACAGAAGCCCTTAATTTAGGTTCTCTGTTTTGAATTAGTGCAAACAGACTTGCACACACATACGACGATGCAAGTTGGAACGAGAATCTGACCTCCTTGTCTGAATTTCTTAATTTAATATATACCGGGTGGCCAATTAAGAAGGGCACTCGGCCCTATCTCGAAAAGTAATTGTCGTAAAGACTTGGGGTAAAAAAATTTATGACTAAAGCGGCCAAGAGAAAATGCTGGAAATTATTTTTAAGTTTCTAGAATGGCCGCCAGGGGGCGTAATCGCATTCTTGAATTTTAAATCCCGTTTTTTGAGAAATAATCTTATATTACAGATAGCTAAAATGGACACCGTTTTAAAGCTGAGATAAATTCTATTCTTTTTTGTTAAATGCTTTTTGCTCTATCTTTTAAGGGAAAGTGGTGGGGGGTGTCCGAACATCTTCGGAAAGAAATGTCAATAACTTCAAAATGGCTGAACGGATTTTGTCAAACTTGGAGTCGTTGAAAAGGGATTTTCTTAGGCTATCAACGCTGCCTTGAGCGGATTGATTTAGATTGTTTGTGTCGCCGCTAGAGGGCGTTTTGCGACAACACTACAAATGAAATGGATTTTCTCAAAAAAATTAAATGCATCGATATTACTTTTATTGTAACAGAAGATAGCCAAATAAGGGTCTAACACGCTAGTAAAAACCGCATTTCGATATTTCTTTCCTAACCTAAAATATCAGTAGAAGAAATTAAAACTCGAAATAATGTCGCATCTTTGGGAATATTTTCAGTATACCTGCCATTATTAAATTCTAATTATCGTTCTTTTAGCAAAATATATATAAATTTACAGTTAAAATACGAACATTATATTTAAAATGTCAATAATAATTAATACTCATTCAATATGATTGAATATTGCCTTTCTGTCCACACGAAAAACTTTGACAGTTGATTGGCGCCTATCAGGATACTCCATCGCATAGATTCTAACAGAAACAGTTGCGTTTTCATTGTTTTGAAAATAAACACGAAACATATCAAACACTTCTACAGGTGGAAAAGGCATTTTTTACAAATAAGGCCACCAAAATGCACTATAAATAGCTGCAATCTTAATATGATTGGCACTTAAACACCACCATTATAATTTTTGCTATTTTGTTTTCCAAAGCACACTTGCATTTTAAAAATTTCGAATTTCGTGTGGACAGAAGGGCAATATTCAATCATAGTGAATGAGTATTAATTATTATTGACATTTTAAATATAATGTTGGTATTTTAAAAGTAAATTTATATACCTATATTTTGCCAAAAGAACGATAATTAGGTTTTAATAATGGCAGGTATACTGAAAATATTCCCAAAGATGCGACATTATTTCGAGTTTTAATTTCTTTTACTGATATTTTAGGTTAGGAAACAAATATCGAAATGCGGTTTTCACTAGCGTGTTAGACCCTTATTTGGCTACCTTTTTTTGCAATAAAAGTGATATCGTTGCATTTAATTTTTTTGAGAAAATCTATTTCATTTGTAGTGTTGTCGCAAAACGCCCTCTAGCGGCGACACAAGCAATTTAAATCAATCCGCTCAAAGCGATGTTGATAGCCTAAGAAAAGCCCTTTTCAACGACTCCAAGTTTGACAAAATCAGTTCAGCCATTATGAAGTTATTGACATTTCTTTCCGAAAATGTTCGGACACCCCCCACCACTTTCCCTTAAGAGATAGAGCAAAAAGCATTTAACAAAAAAGAATCGAATTTATATCAGCTTTAAAACGGTGTCCATTTTAGCAATCTGTAATATAAGAATATTTCTCAAAAAACGAGATTTAAAATTCAAGAATGCTATTACGCCCTCTGGCGGCCATTCTAGAAACTTAAAAATAATTTCCAGCATTTTCTCTTGGCCGCTTTAGTCATAATTTTTTTTACCTCAAGTCTTTACGACAATTACTTTTCGAGATAGGGCCGAGTGCCCTTCTTAATTGGCCACCCGGTACATGGCGTAATCTGGAAAATAAATTTGAACAATTTGCAAACGTTGCTCCGGCGTGAATCTATTCATGATGAATTGCCAAACCAAACTAACCTCAAAACAACCGAGAACTGTCAAATCGGCTCTCACAGAAAACAGTGTTGCCAATTTAAAGTTCTCCGCCCCTAAAAAAAACATTTGACGAACGATTAATTTCAAGAAATAGATCTGTTAACTGGCCACCTCGTTCGTGCGATTTGACGCCATTAGATTATTTTTTGAGGATATGTAAAGTCTATGCCGATAAATCGGAAACAATTGAGCACTTGGAAGCCAACATTCGACGCGTTATTGCCGAAATACAGCCTGATTTACTGCGAAGAGTGTGTGAAAATTGGACCTCCAGATTGCGCCCTGTACGCGCCAGCCGCGACGGTCACATGCCCGAAATCATATTCAAACAGTAATGCCAAAAGATTTACTTTTAGATAAAGCCAATTTTATGGATAGTAAAAACATTTTTCTGTGTTTTATTTCAATTTAAAGTTCTCCGCCTCTAAAAAAAACACCCTTTATTAACACAAAACAGGTATTATTTACCACTAAATAATGAAGATCGCTTAAGTGAAAATCCAAGTACATCTGCCGTTAACAATAAAAATAAGAGTCCGCTTCCAGAATCGGTTAAAATTCCCCCGATCTTTATTCCAGAAGCAACAAATTATCAAAAAGTCATTGAAGATATTAAAAGTAACGTAAAAGGCGATTTGTCAACACAAATTCGTGGTACTCAGTTAGTTGCGAATCAACTTAAGTTTGTTTCATAAACTAACAACTTTCTACAATCAAGAAAATATTAAGTATTTTACATATCAAAATCCATACAAAGATACCTTGCCCGTAGTTCTAAGATATATACCTATTGCAATAACGGTGGAAAAAATGAAGCCGGAACTCTTAGACCACAAGCACCCTGTAACGAAGTTAACGCGTTTATATAATCGTGATAAGATGCCAATTCCTATTTGTGCTGTTGAACTAAAAAAAGTAGATAACGTAAACAAACTCTTTGGCTTAAAATATTTATACCACTACAAGATATCAATTGAACCAAGGCGAAAATCGAACACTTTACCACAATGCACCAGATGCTAAATGTATGGCCATACAAAAAACTATTGTCATTTAGACCCGAGGTGTGTAAAACGTCAAGGTTCTCATCATTATACAGCATGTGAAAAATCGAAAACTGTAAGACCCAAATGTGTAAATTGCAGTGGTGAGTATACTGCTAATTATAAAGGGTGCAGCTATTATCAAAATATATCAACAAAACTACCAAAACATAATACTGCACGGGACACTGTACGTTCTACGGCTATAACTGAGTCAAAAATGTACACTAAAAACATCACACATAACACACAACGTCACTTAAATGCAGAAAATATGCGTAAACCTAATACTTATGCAGCAGCTGTCGGTAATCGGTCTACTATCGAAGCTGTCACAACTACCTCGGGAAACACTTTAATCCAACTACTACTTGATATGCTTACTCCTTATATGGACAAAATTAAAGAATTTATTTTATCATGAATATAAGCAACACTACTAAATGGAGGGAAATAATATCCCAGAAATAAACAAGTTACCAGAATTAAATTGGAATGCCAATGGCATTAAAGCCAAAAAGTCAGAGTTTACTCTTTTTCTACATCATCACAATATCGACATTGCGTGCATTAGTGAGACGAATCTTATCGATGGAGAAACATTTACAATACCAAACTATTGTGTATATCGCAACGATCGAAATTCTCCAACTGCATCTGGAGAAGTGGCTATCCTTGCCAATACGAAATTGGTGTTGCGCACTTTGTTAACAGAGGATCTTGATAATGTAGAAATCTTTGCAGTTCAGTTGCAAGTACAAAATGCTCCCGATATCAAGCTCGCATGCGCATATAAACAACCCAAACATAAGATCATTAACCAAGATATTGCTAAGATATTTAATAACCACCACACGCCAACACTACTTATTGGTGACATTAATTGTAAACCCAACATCTGGGGTTGAAGGGCCACTAATCCTAATGGCGTCAGGCTACTAAAAATTATGAAAAACCAAGCAGTAGAGGTGTCCGCACCCGATGTTCCCACATATGTTCCATTCCAGCATGAGCACAAATCCGATATACTAGACATAATCCTATACAAAAAATTCACTACCTCAATCACACAAAATGTTCTAACGGAACTAAGCTCAGACCATCTACCTGTGATTATTAATTTTTCCCATGTACAGTTAATGCAAATAAAAAGTAGGACAACTCTTATAACAGCTTTTGCTTTAATTTAGTTGTTATTGTTGGCTCTTTAAAATTTACTAAAACACATAGTAGTCGTAATTCTAGAAATGTCATCAATTTGTTAATGATACAGTTTTACTTGAATATCTAATATTGTTGATAAAGCAAAAATGACTGCTAATGCAGAACTGTCCTACTTTTTATTTGCATCAACTGTACCTAAATACTATGAAACAATGCCTAGACTAATTCAGGGAAAAATCGATTGGGAGAAATTTCGAGATATACTAGATGAAAAAATTAAATGCCTGACAGGATAGAAACAAAGAAAGATGTCGATACCGAAGTGGAAAAAATCACCGTTGCAATCACGGATTCGATCAAAATGTCCACAATTAAATATAAAAAGCATAATTTCCGAATAAATACTGTTTTTTTACCTCAGCATCTCATTGACTTAACCAAGGAGAAGAATAAAAGCAGGCGATTATGGCAAACAACAAGGCAACCCCAATATAAAATGCAACTTAACAGTCTTATGTAGTACAAAGTAATGTAGCAACTAGACGAACATCGATATGAAACGTATTAAGGCTACATTAAAGAACTGCAAGCAAATGAACCTTCTATGTGGCAAGCTACAAAACGTATATTAAAAAATCCTCCTATCATTCCTGATTTGAAAGTAAATAATCAGATGTACTGCTCTAACCAAGACAAATGCGACATTTGCTAATCACTTAGAAACAGTTTTCACGACCAAACAGGATACACAGTACAACTTATTTCATCAGCAAGTAGCGGATTATTCGCAGAAGAACATGCCACAGGAATCGGGAGCTTTCAAACCTACTTCTCTCAGGGAAATCTATAAGTATATCAAAAAACTGCCTCTAAGAAAAAGCCCCGGTCTTGATTTAATTCCTAATATTGTCCTTCGAAACTTATCAAGGAAATTATTAGCTACAAGCAAACTACGCGCTACGCGCACGTGAAATAGGATACGCGAAAGGTCAAGCCCCGAGCCGAGCGCTAAGATAAGAAAAACAAAACCTAAACAAATATAAACATCTGTGAAGCCGGAACGTGAGATTTTACTTTGTGCCACAGACAAACACACATTAAGGAAAATTATATTATAGATGATGGCAAGCTTATTCAACTCTTGTATGAGACTGGGTTATTTCCCTTGTACATGGAAATGCGCAGCTGTAATATTATTCAACAAACCTGGAAAGAATCCGAGAAACCCAGGAAACTAAAGGCCCATCAGTTTATTGTCAACCATATCAAAGTTATTTGAAGGTATTATACATACGCGAATTATTAAACTGCTCGACGACAAGAACACCTTACCTCAATTCCAGTTTGGATTCAGACAGCACTATTCAACAGTATGATCGAAAACTTTCAACGTCTAGAGGGCTGTGGAAATATTTTGTCAAAAATTTTGTTGGCAGTCGTGGTAGTAAAAGTCACATTGGAATTTTATATCTGTCAGTTTAGAGTTATGTCAGGATTGTCATTTCAACAAATACAAACATTCTTGTAGAATACATAAAAATGTTAGTAACAAAAACAACTGCAGCTATTCAAAATGATTTGCTGCATTTTCCATACATAGAACCACTTAGTGTTCGGCATTAAACATCCTGTAAAAGTTAAGTTTATCTGTCAAAATTGTATAGGTTATATTATGAAGTACTTTCACTCACCACTGCCAACATAAATTTAATTTTTTTAAAATCCACAACCCTCTAGACGTTTTCGATCATACGGTACTAGCCAACAGCTGCAAAGACTTGCTGAAACTATAAAGCGGGGCTTTGAAGCTAAGGAATATACAACAGTGGTATTCCTGGACATTGCCAAAGCATTTGACAGCGTATGGCTCATAGGTTTGCAATACAAGCTACTCCATATTGGTCTACCAGATTACATTGTCAGAGTCATCGTTTCTTTTCTGACCAATAGAAGCTTTGTTGTAAAAATAAATAATGCAACGTCTCAAACAACACCTATTTTTGCTGGCAAGGCTCTATTTTGGGTCCGACGTTATTTAACATTTTCATATCTGATCTACCGGTACCAGAAAATGCTGTGCCTACTATGTTCGCCGTTGGCAATTGTAACCCAAAATGAAAATATAGATGACGCCGCCTAACAACTAAAAACTGCGGTAGGAACAATTTCTAACTGGATGAAAAAGTGGTGCATTTCTAAATATGAAACAAAAATCTTTACATTAAGACGACCCCACGTCCCAAAGGAACTAGTAATAAATAATCAACACATTATAGTCCAGGGAAATTAGACATTGCACTTCGGAAAAATTCCCGGAAAGCTGGATTTTGGTATGAGCCTTAATATTGTGGTTCTAAACAAAATGTCAAAAGTCCTCATCGATCCGAGTGCCATTAAAAATTTTACGCGGGGTCAAAGGTCACTGAAAACGGATTTTTATGAATATCTCGTTAACGGTTACTTTAACAGAAAAAATATCAATTCTGAAATTTGAGCTTACGAAATTTCTTACAAAAAAGATATAATGATTTTTATTCGTAAGAGTAACTGTTTTGGAGATAATTCGATTTGCAGAGTTGTAACGAATAGATGCACTCCTCAACGGGATGTATATCTCAATGGAGTTGATACAACAATAGAAACAAACACATATATAGTACACTGTAGTCTAGATGGAGAAGCAGTGTGCTCTAAAAAGGTCCCTTTCCTTGTCATAAAACCTCAAGAGACATCTGCTTGCTGCTCTTGTCGGAGCATAAATTTCTTTACGTTAGTATTGAGTGATATTTCCTTGTGAACGGACGTGCTTACTTCATATTTGCATTAATTTTTGTGGCAGAAATGTAATAAATTCTCTAATAATGTTGGAAGTTTGTTTCGTTTGCAGTAAATCTCTGTTGGAAGGTAAAACTGTTGTTGTGGAACGTGAACTTGAAACTTTGGGAGGTCGAGTGTTGAAAGAAAGGACGGCAAAGTTGAATATTTGCGAAGTATTAATTTTGTGACAATTCATGTACAGTGCCATAAAGAATATACTCGAAAGTCTGGCATATTGGCATCAAAAAGACAGAGAGAAGAAACCAGTACATCTACGAGTCTTGGTATTTTTTGGAGTGATGAAGCGAGTGAGGAAGAAGAAAAGAAAAAAGAAAATATTCGCCGTAAAATTCATCAAGTTTCGACGCTTTCCTTTAAGAACTCTGTTTACCAAGACAGAATGTTCTCCAGACGTGATTTTCAACAATGGAATTTGTTTTTTCCTGGCTATGTATAAGGCCCCAGTAAAAGAAGTATCTATTGATACTCACAGATATTCAACTTTTGTAAAATCTACACATCTCAAAAATTCTGTTCAATTATCTATTCTTCTGCTGCTCGGCAACAGTTATATCGGGTCTATTACAGGTTCAAATATGGCTAGGTAACAAGCTTACCCCTGAAGACTGTAGATGGACGTCAAGGTATAACATTTTGGAGTCAATTCAAACTCTGCTTCCACCTGCTCCACACATTCTGCTGAATACTATTTTTTGGAATTGCATCAAGGGCTGTAGATTAAACTGGGGCTGCAGAAAAGTTGGTTTATATTGTTCACCAGTTTGTGGTAGTTGCCAAGGTCAGTCTTGCTTAAATGTAAGACCCGATATAAATGACGGCGATAATTGCGACTCCACTGAAGATATAGATCCATCGCGCTTCCTGACTGAATCTCTGGAAATACAGAAGACAGCCGAAGAAGAACAAGAAGAACAAGAAGAAAATGAAGAAGAAAGCATACAGATTGAAATAGAGCCTGAAGATGAATATTAATTATTCAGATTAGTAACTCCTGTTTCGAATCCAAAATTGATTAATGAACAAGTTCAGAATATTTTTTTAAATAAACATTTTTCAAACAAAAATAAACGTGGATTAAGTCTACTGGGAACACCACAAAAAAAAGACGCACGGTGGTGTGGAAAAGAGTGCACGTTTCATGAGAAACATAAAGGTTTCAACTCTGTAAATCGAATTATCTCCAAACCGGTTACTTTTACGAATAAAAGTTATCATATCTTTTTTATAGGAAATTTTATAAGCTACAAATTTGGTAATTAATATTTTTTCTGTAAAACTGACCGTTAACGAGACATTCACGAAACACCGTTTTTGGTGACCTTTGACCCCGCGTAAAATTTTTAGCGGCACTCAGATCGATGAGGACTTTTGACATTTTGTTTAGAACCACAATATCAAGGCTCATACCAAAATCCAGCTTTCCGGGAATTTTTCCGAAATTTTGCTTTTATTTTGTCTAATTTCCCTGAAATCCAAACGATAGCAGCGTTAAGTATTTGGGAGTCTCTCTAGACAGACGTTTAACATGAAGTATTCCCATCAATAAGAAATTAAGTAATGGCTACGTGAAACTAAAACTACTGCTTGTATCCCCTTCTAAATCGAAAATCGGCTTTACAAGTTAAATGTGGTGCCTTAATATACAAGTCATTTATCAGACCAGGATTAATGTATACTGGTCCAGTTTGGGGTGGAGCTTCAAAGACAAATATTAAGAAGATACAATCACTGCAATCAAAAATTTTACGAATAGCAACCAATGTACCGTGGTTTATTAGAAATGAGCAATTGCACCGGGAATTACATATGCCAACAATTACCGATTATATTAGAAAAGTGAACAGTAAATATTTTCCAATCTAGAAAACTGTCCAGCAACGGTTCACTATTCTCTAAGAACTAAAGCTATACACAAAAGAATTAAACGCAAGTTACCTCAAGATAGATTTCTATCAAGCAGTAATGCCAGTAAATAAAATAAACAATGTAATTGTTAAAAATTAAAACATAGTGTTAGTGTGTCCTTATTGTGAATTTTGTAATACTGTTCAATTAACACAACAAAAAAAACCCCAGCGAGTTGTAGGTAATGGTTAAATAAAATCAAATGTATCAAAATCAGCACACATAACATTCACTCTGAACAGAGGTACCTGCCCCCCAGTCATTCTCAAGGGTCAACACCAAATACCTGGGGGTACATATGGACAGACGCTTGACCTGGAGGAAGCATATATTCACAAAGAGGAAACAACTCGGTTTGAAACTGAGGCAAATGTACTGGCTTATTGGTAGATCATCTCAGTAAACACTTGAAAACAAGCTCCTCCTGTACAAGGCTATCATCAAACCGGTGTGGACCTATGGGATCCAACTATGGGGAACGGCAAGTCATTCTAACCTGGAAATTTTACAGCGTTTTCAGAATAAAGTGCTGAGACAATTAGTTAATGCCCCGTGGTATGTCCCTAACATTCAAATAGCAAAAGACGTGCAAGTTCCATCGATCAAAGACGAAATCAAACTTATAGTGTACATTATAGTGCTAGAACTCAAGCTCATGCTAACGCACTCGCGAGAAGTTTATTTGAACACACTAATGTAGTGCCGCGATTAAAACGCTTCAAGCCAGAAACCCTAATGGACAGATTTGATTAGGATTAACTTATGTGTCTTATATACAGTGCTCTATTTCTAGAAATAGGGATACCGGAACTGCCAGGGGGGTCCTCCCCCGGAAAAATTTTGAAAAATAAAGGTCTTAAAAATGACGTTTTAGACGTTTTTAAGGTCTTAAATTTGACTCGAAAAGTTGTCGAATCGTATTGGGTTTTTTTAAACTTTCTTAGTGCCGATTTTCTTTTTCATAGAGAGATGTCCCGGAACGCCGTTCCGCCGCGTTCCGCCTCAAATCGAGCCCTGATTATATATATAGATATCTAGATTAAGAATTATTTACATCTTCAAACATCTCTAAGAGATGTCCTTTAAGGGTAGCTTTATTGGAAGTTCCCCTGCAAGTCAATTTCTGGTTATTTTGGTTAATTATTTTATACAAATCAGTTACTTATTGTCCTTATGGACAGATTGTAAGGAAAGTGGGGATTAAAAAAAACTATATATATTTAAAAAAATCATGAGATAAACCTATATTTACAAGGTTGAAGTCGGTTGCACAATGACAGAATTCAACAATTATTCTTTATATGCTGCGGTGGAGAAAAGGAAGAAGAAACATGACATTGACGTTTGAAGCAGGATTATGTTGCTGTAGTTTGCCATTGAAATTGGAAATTGGGTGTTCAAATCGTGTCAGATGCGTCACTAATATAATGGCATCGCTAGTTAAGTGATATTCCCCATTATTATATCATAATTTACGAAGTCAATAAAATTCCTCAGTTGCGTAATCAAGCTCTTAACGATACTAAAATTAATTTGGTTAAGAGCCTATAATCACACAAATGAAGATAATAGATATTAATCATACAAGTTTGATTATGAGCATCTTAACTAAACGAGTTTCATTGCCAAAACGAGTTTCATTGCCAAAACTAGGCGGTGAGCCGAGTTTTGTGGCAATTATACGAGTCTCGTTAAGTGCCATAAGCAAACGTGTATTGTTCGATATTTTATCTTCATCAATAAATTCCGGTTCAATGTATTTTTTTATATAAAAAGAGTGCGGTAATATCCATTACCGCACTGAATACGGTAATATATATCTAATTCTTAACAATACTAAAATTAATTTAATTAATAGTCTATAATAACACCGATGAAGATAAAGAAATTTAATTTTTTAAATAGAGGCGATAGAAACTATAGCTTGATAAGAAATAATTACTACTAGTTTTGATAATTCTGTTAATAGCAATTGATAATGCCTGCTACCCATTAATATTGAAAATTAATATTTCCATACTGTAGGGTAGCACACGGAGTACTCGAGCTCCATTAAATTCGGATAACTTAACAGAAGAGGGAAGATGGTCGAGTTTAGAATTTTCAATCGTACTTATGGTAAGACGCCTGAGGTGCTCTCTCAATACAGGCGCACACAAGGTGACAATTTAGTTCTGGAAATAAAAACTATTATTATTATTATTCAACATCAATTCAATTTGTCTATGAACACTGGAATATGAATCGAAAACATGGACCTTAATTGCTAAAAATGGCAGACTTATTGAGGCATTTGAAATGGTATGTTATCGTAGCATATCATGGCCTATACAACTAACAACTAAATACTGGGACAAATATTTACTCTATTTGACCATGTCATACGGCGTGACAACGTCGAAAAACTAGTGACTCGAGGAAAAGTTCACGGAAAAATTGCATGAGGCCTATCCCCAAATATATAACTCTTCTTCTTGTTAGGCTCCACAACCCATTTAGGTTTTGGCCGTTCCAAAAGAAACTTTCTGGATCATTTTCTGGGGTGGATTAGTTCCCTTTCCTCGTGATTTTTACTTTTTCATAACATTTGGTGGGTTTTTGCTTTCTCGACGTTTCCACGTTTTTCTATTCATGGCTTCTTCTTTCCAGTTTTTCACTCCCATTATTTTTAAATCCTCTGCCATCTCGTCTATCCATCACAATCTGGGCCTTCCTTTGTTTCTTGTCTCACTCGGTTTCCAATCCGTTGTTGCTATAGCTCTCTTTCTCTCACTTCGTGTTATGTGGCATAGCCATGCTATTCTTTGTGCTTTTATGTGTTTCACTATGACTTTCTCGTTTATTTCGTTCTTTATTTCAAAGTTCATTAGCGCTCTATACTCGTTTTCGTTTGTTTTTTTTTGTCTCTATATTGTCCTCAGTATCTTGCGTTCGAATATTCTTAGCTGTTCTTCGTCTTTTTTTCGTATGCATCATGTTTCCATGGCATATGTCACCACAGGCCTTATTAATGTATTATATATTTTTAATTGTGTATCCCTTTTTAACGTTTTATCTTTTAATAGGTAATTACTTGTTTGCGTAATATGCCCTATGACCTGCTTGTATTTTTGCCTTGATTTCTTCATTACTTTGACTTGAGTTACTTATTTGTGTCCCCAGGTAGTTATATTTGCTTGTGCTCTCAAAGTTGTAGTTTTCGACTTGCAGGTTTTGGTTTTCGTGTTCATTGTTTCTTCCATATTTCATATGTTTCGTCTTGTGTTCGTTGACTTGTAGGCCCACTTTTTTTGCTGCTTGCTCCATTTCTCTAAATGCTTTTATGAGTCCTTTTCTTGTTCCTGCTTATTATGGCCATGTCGTCAGCGTATGCTATGATTTGCGTCCCCTTGGTGTTTATATTTTCTTGGTCTTCCATTTTTCTTACTACACTTTCTAGCACTATGTTAAATAACACTGCTGATAACGCATCTCCTTGCCGCACCCCCATATTTATCTCAAAGCTCTCGGTGATTCCATCTCGTATTTTTATTGCTGCATTGGATTCTTTCATCGTCATTTCTATTAATTTTATTAATTTCGTTGGGATTCCTAGTGTCGCCATTTCTTCAAACATTCTTTTTCAATTAACTTTGTCGAAAGCTTGTCTGTAGTCCACAAACAGTATATTTAGTTCGATGTTAAATTCATAGCTTTTTTTCAATATTTGATTCATTGTATGTAGTGCGTCTATCGTTGATCTCCGGGGTCTAAAACCATGTTGGTAGCCCCGAGAAGCTTTTCTGTGTATGGTTCTAATCTCCGGTGTAGTATTACTGATAATATGTGGTACGCTGTATTCAATATTGTTATTCCACGGTAGTTGTTGGTGTCTACATACGTTATACTGACCAAATCAAGGCTTTAACGGATTTAACCGTAGCAGAAATTATGCAAACATCATAAACGATTTGTAAGCATTACATATCGCACCACTGTGGAATAGGTCACGATGTTCGAAAAACTCCTTAGAAGTAAAAGAAGAAGAGTAAAGAACATAAAATCAGTAAACATATGAAATAGTATAATTATAATGTGCTATAATTACTGATTTTTGTATTCGCTTTTGCATAATACAATTACTGACTATACATATGCATTTATTTGATTGGCCAATTAAAATAAAATTTGATAGTTAAAATATTTTTTTCTACGACCATCACTTAAAGTAGGCCTTTTAGAGCTAGCATTTTTCACTAAAAGTGACATTTTATAATTTTGCGTGTTTAAAATGAGATCAGCTGTTTACTTTTAGCGCATGTGTTATAAAGTGAAGTGAGGTTATAAAACTACAATTTCGAACTGGAAGTGAGGTTGTTAAATCGACATTTATGGATTAATAACAGAAAATTTAAGGTCGTAGAAAAAATATATTATGCAAACTCGTGCTAAAAGTGTTATTGCACTCGACATGTTATGAAACTCAGCCTTCGGCTTCGTTTCATAATTTTCATGTCTCGTGCATAAACATCAATTTTTAGCACTTGTTGCATAAATAGCTATTAAATGTGTATAAAACTCATAATGGTGTTTTATTATGTTTCATATAGGTAGTCAACAACTGATGTCCTAATTTGTGCACAAATGAACATCAGTGTATTTGCACATTATGTTTCTCTCTCGAAACAAGATAGCAACGAATCTTTTAGAAAAGGTACGTAAATAATTTCCTGTTGGCGGAACTGTTGTAATTTATAATGTGTAGCATGCAATAGAAGCAAGTGCGCTTATGTTGTTGATTCTTCAACAAGATCAACAAATTTACTCTAGCAAATACGAACTCTACTGCATACAAATGTGTGCAATATTTAACATTTTACCATTTGGAACCGTTTGGAGTTGTAGATTTCTACGGCAGGCGATTAAATAACCAAATGCGGAATACTCTCGGGATTCGCATATTCAAACCTCGCCGGGTGTAAACTAGAGAATCACGTAAATACCTAAAATTAATTCGCATTTAAAATTAATTCTAGTTTTGGAATTCACGTCACAGAGAGCGCGTGCAAATTGGAGGCGATGCCTCGAAAATAATTATTAAATAAAATAAGTCCCCTAAGCGGTTTTTTTTGCAAGATTCGCCAATAACTGCGCATGCAAAATGAGTGCTATTGTCTAAAAGCGGGCGGTATATATTTGCGCTGAAAGTTTGCCAAACAGGCCGGCATGTCGCATTGGCCGCCTAATTAAACCAATAAATCAATGGAGACCAGCAGGAAACTGAAACTATTCCTATTTCCCCTCTGCACATTAACCACTCATAAATAGGAAGGATTCTCTGTGGCGAGATATTGTAAAGAACGTCGATATCTGCAGAATATATGAACAATTTTATGTTCGTGTACCACAACCAACTCCTTTTATCACTCGAGAGCATGCGGTTTTTACTGCAAAGGCTTGTTACTACACCACTTTTAACAGAGTGTCTGCTGACAAAAGCACACCGAGCTTTACAGTTGCTATTTCGAGCTTCGTATTAAATAAAAAGCATCTAGCTTCACCCACCCCTTTACTTTACTTAACCTTTGTATTACATAAAAGCTTTCTGCAAAGATAAAGCGAAAGGTCACATTGCTTTCGTTATATGAAGATTGAAATTTCATAACTGATTAATGCTTCTCCTTTAACTGCATAAAATAAACAGAAAACCTGTACTAAAATGCTAAGAATATAGTGACAGAATACGTATTGTGCATTATAAGTATTGAAAAAAAAAACCATTTTACTGGACGATGTATTTGTATAAACATAAAATCTGTTAACAATCAGTGATGGAGAATCATAAACCGGGTGACCGGTTTCAAAACCGATCATAGCAAAAGTATGGTATATTACAAGGTTGATAGAAATATTTATAGCTATTAACATATCTAGGAATGTTATGATTATCATAACTGCCGTAGATGTCGCATTGCAATCCGAGCTCGAGCGAGGATTTTAAGACATCTAAGGCTGTTATGATCATAACATCCTTGGTTTGTTTAATGGTTTATCGATTGCAGTATGGTAAAAAATGTTTATCGGTTGCAGGATATTAATCCCTTGTTTACATATACAAAAGTAGGCTGGTAACTAAATCATAACTGATCTGTACGGTAATAGTCCATTACCGTACATGGCAACCATAACCATACAGCAACCGATAAACTATTGAACAAATCACGGATGTTATGAATCATAACATCCTCAGATGTTTTAAAATCCTCGCTCTGCGAGCTCGGATTTCAATACATCTGCGGCAGTTACGATACTCATAACATTCCTAGATATGTTAATAGCTAATATTTCTTTGTGTTAGTTTTATAAGCAATCATAATATATTATATTATATGAGCTAATATTTGGTAATTTGTCAGAACCTGTAGTGGCCAGTATGTTACCTCAAAATTCCGATAAACAAGATCTCCAGGAATTTAACTGCTTGTTCAGGAAGTTATTTTAGTTTGGTTGCTGTTATTAGATCTTGTCCTAGAGATTTTTTGTTGTTCAGTAATTTTATTTGTAAGGGCGTTCCAAGTTCATCTTCCATTTCTTCATCTGTTTTATCAGAGTTCGGTTTGAAGAGTTCTGCTACATGGTGTGCAAATGCATCAACTTTCTCCTTATTAGACCTTATCCAATTTTTTCCTTGGTCACATAGTGATGGTATATGTGTTTTCGGTCGTTTGGTGCTGTTGGTAGCCTTAATAATTATTAGATAAGTCTTGCATGTACCCTTGGCATGTTGCGTTGTGAGTTTTTCCTAAATTGTTTTTTAGCTTATTGTTTAGTTGATTAAATTTTCTTTTGTCTTCTCTACGATGTGTACTCTGACATTTTGCCCTTACACGTCTTCTTTCTTTTACTTTTTCCATGACCTCGAATAGTATATTGGGGCTATCGATTTTAATATCAGTAGGTTGCGGGTGGCACTCCAGCATGCTGCTTGTGTAGTATTTGCAAACTAGCTGTAGCTCGAGGCGCATGTCGCATTTAAAGCTTCGCTTATTGGTAGTACCACCAAACAAGCCCAAAAGACCACGTAATCACTGTAATGTTGTAGACAACCCATTTAACACACTGTCAACAGTTTTTTGGAAAATTGACTGTGGCAGCCACAGTGGTGCACACTTTTAGGATACAGGAAGCTTATTTTCATGTAAAATGATAAAAAACCAATTTTATACGCATTGCAAAACTGTAATTAACCAATCTTGAGGAAAACTGAATACAATAAACGTGAATGACAGAGCGTTAAGTAATATTACAATAATTATTGCAAAAAAATATATCTGAGCAAAACAATTTAATACAAAATAATTCTCATTAATATACCTGCAAATATATTTGTAAAAACTTATAATCACTGCGCAAAATGACCACCATTATTTTCTAATCATAAATTAACTCGCCTCCTCATGTTAATAAAGAATTTCCGTAAGTCTTCCTCCGTTATGTTTCGTATTTCCTGTTGAATTGCTTCTTGCAGTTCATCAAGATTATGGGTCAATCCATTTGAAATGATCCAATGACGGTTGCTTGCCCATTTGATATTTCTTATTTTTTTTAAATATGTTATTCCCATACACATTGGTCTTATTTTGTTTTTATCCTAACCGGCTTATGCGGCCAATTTCGTTGAGCAATGCGTTAACTATTTGCCTTGTTTCAACGATTTTAGAAAATTCATAAGTTTGTTCAAAGGCAAATATCAAAGTTAAAATTGTTACTGTGGTACTGCTATTATGTAGGTGTATATTATGCGTAAAATTAGATTTTTATACCAAGCCCCACAAGAGATATCAACCCTGAAACTTGAAAAAAATTTAAAAATCTCAATTTGAAAAATTAATAAAAAAAGAAGGAAACATTTATCAATGCTATTGCTCTAGCTACGATGAGTGCTCTATCATACCTTATTGTAATAAAAAAATCAACTTTGATATTTCACCCCTTCATTGAATATTTAAGCTCTAAAAAGTGGAATTTGTTTAATTTTGATACCAAGCTTTAGAGGCCATTTTCACTTATTAGGCTTAAAGTAAGTCTTTTAATGTAAAGGACCAAAATTAAAAAGAATAATTTGGTGAAGAAAATAGTTTTTATTGCATGTTTTAGAACAATCCAGTCCACAGATATTTAAGTTAACGCTAATGTCTCCAAAGTCAAAAATTGGCACGCATGGTTCAACGAAAATGGCCGCTGCACAGAAGCGGGTTAGGATAAAAATAAAATAGGACCTGTTTTGAACTGTCAACGTATATGGAAATAACATATAAAATAAATTTAAAAATAAGAATTAGTCAAGCAACCAAAAACATTTTAGTTGGAACACTTCATATGGATCGACCATTATTCTTCAAATTTCCCCATAAGTAAAAATCACATGGCTTAAGATCCGGGCTTCTCGGCGGCCATTCTCCACAGCTTATAAGACTTTCATCATCATATTTTCCCGTAGATGGCTGTGTGAGGTGTAGCTTCATCCTGTTGAAAATATCCGTCGTTTAACTCATCGTCGTGTAATTGTTCGATAAACGGTTGTAAAATATTATTACATCTTTCTGCATTTATTGTATCGTGGAAAAAAATTGGGCCAATAATTCGCCTTCATGACATAGCTGCCCATACTCCAACTTTGAGCGGGTGCAAGCTGGTTTCAACATAAATGTGCAGGTAATTATTGTTTAAATTCTCCATAAACCATTGGCAATATTGAATGCGTTGTCCAAAATCATATGGATACATCTGGTGAACTACCGATACCTTGTATGAGTGCAAATGTAGATATTTTTAGAGTGCTTTCCCGCAAGTTCCATAAGAAATACCCGTACAAAGAATAATTTTAAGTTTTAGATTTGCTAGTTAGGTACCTGCTTATATTCGTACCAGTTTGTGCAGCAAAAATCGCAGGAGATTTGTTAGAACTTCTCTCCATTCTAGTTTGAATATCCTCCATAACTTCTTAATAATAATAAATGCATCTTGCTCGCTTGTAAAAGGCATAATTAATAATTACAAATCTGAAATAATTTATAGGTTATGTAATATCAGTTTTGGAACTCAAATAATGACTTACCGTAGTCAGTTCAAAGTAGATAAGCTAGCTCTCAAAATAACTGTTATTTTCTTGGTGCAAATGCAATAAAAAGCCGTTCGATAAATCACACATGTAATACCGTGGCAGTGAGTCATGTTAACTGTCAACTGAAAGTTCAACGACACGCCTTCTAAGGGTCTATTAAACGTATTGTTTGGCCAAGTTCCGTAAGGCAGAAATGAACCCGCTTTATTATTAAACGAAATGTACTTGTGTTTGTAGTTGTATTCGTAGTTTCAAGAAACACAACCAATAGGCATAATAAATAATTGTTTTATGTGATAATATCGCTATTAAAAGTAATGGGAAGTTTGTTTCCAAAAACCCGAAAACAAAAACGGTCGATTGCAACTATGGTACTTTTTCCCGTTTAACAAGGCATGTAGTGTTGTGCTTTATTATATACGTATGATTGGTTTGTGGCCTGTTTAATTTTATTTGCAGTTTTTAAGCGTCTGTTTGTTTTTAAATGCTGTTCAACGTAATGTTGAAATAAGTCCCCAGTTAATTTTTTTTATTGCTGAGCTTAGCGGCGCGATCTTTGCAGATGATTTTTGAGCTGTGTGGATTCCCGATTCCATAGTCATAATCCAACAGTTGTTATAAGAGCATGGGGAGACGTCTTCACGTCTACCTGCCCTGATAGAAAAATGCCTCTCTTCTACTTATTTCCTATTTCAAAGCCATTCTTTAAACAAATTTCTGGTGCGGCGCAGCGATGGGTTCTCCTCTTTCACCTGTCGTTGCCAATATCTTCATGGAAGCTTTCGAAACCGTAGCTCTGGAATCTACAGAATTGAAACCTAAGGTTTGGTTTCCGATACGTTGACGATACCTTTATTATTTGGCTACATGGTAAAGACACTTTACCCGTCTTCTTAAATAATCTCAGTAGTCAACAACCAGACATTAACTTTACCATGGAGATAGAAAGTAACGGTTCCCTTCCTTTCTTAGATGTACAGGTCTCTCGCCAACCCAGTGGCAAACTTGGTCATTCTGTATATCGCAAACCCACTCATACTGATCGCTATCTACATGCCGATTCCCACCATCATCCTACACAAAAACTTTCTGTTATCAATTCGCTTGTACACCAGGCTGTTTTCATAGCCCAACCCGATAATATCCACTTTGAATTAATCCACATTCGGAAAGCTCTTAGGAATAACGGTTACCGTGCTAGGAATGTACAATCTGCCATCAATCGCCATCTTCATCCACGGCCACCCAAACCTCCAAAACCCGATCCTCCTGCAGCAATAGTCTTTCTTCCCTATATCCACCAAGTCACCGACCGCATAGGAAAGTTTCTTCGAAAACAAAACATTAAAACAGTATTCAAACCCCCGAGCAAAATATCACAGGTTCTTCCTTCACTTCAAGATAAATTAAACACTATGTCCTCTAAAGGTGTTTATAGAGTCCCTTGCTCTTGTAATGCTGTATACGTTGGTAAAACAGGACGTTCAGTAAAAAATTGCATCTTTGAGCACCAGCGCTGTTTCAAGTCGGGTTTCGTTTCATCATCAGCCATCGCCGAACACCAACGCGATACTGTCCATAAGATCCTTTTTGATGAAACTTCCATCATCTGCAAATCCTCATTCTTCTTTAACAGAAAGATTCGCGAAGCCATTTAGATTTACAAACACCCTAACAATCTCAATCGGGAAGAAGGCTTTCCTCTTCCTTCTATGTGGAAAGTGCTAATTCCTAAGCCCCCCACCGCCACTGAACCGCGACGGCGCTTGCCTATAAATTCTCGCCTTTCTCCTTCCGATAGTTAGTCGAGTTTTGCCTCTGACGTAGTTTCACATGGTGAGTTACCGTGCTCTTCTATCCCTTCCCTTGCAAAGAGTTTCTCCTCTGACGTGGTTAACACGTTGAGTTACCTTGCTCTTTTGCTTTTTCCTCCTGATAAAGCCTCTTACGAAAGTGGGCGAAACGTTGAGTTCTCTGATCTCAATCATGACACGGTCCAATCCCGAAAGTTGTTTGTTACTTAGTTGTAGTTGTTATCTGTCAGTAGTTTATACATTTCTCTGCCGTTTGTTGTGGTTAGGCGTGAGCCCCAGTGTGTGTGCTTGACGTTAAAATCTCCGCCTATTATGAATTTCTGTCCCAGGTAGTTAAAAAATGGTTGTAACACTTGTTTTGTGAAGTTGTGTCTGAGAGGGCAGTATTACTGTAACTTGTAGAAAATTAGCTTGATATGCTGGCAATTCATGATGTACAATTGAGTTTCGAATAATTATTGCTGAGCCACCGTGTGCAGTCCCGTCGGGGGTGTTCAATGTGGTGAAGATTGTAATGGGGAACATTTATATAAGATTTGTCAGTGAAATGTGATTCTGCCATAAACAGGATGTTCATGCTATGAAGGTGTAAAGACGTTTCAATTTACAGTTTTTTTATCATTTCATTTGCGTTCCATTCAGCAATGCGTAGAAAGTTACCCCATTATTGAATTAATTTATCAATAACCGTAGTGAGCATGTTTAAAGTCATGCTATTTTGTTGAAGAAGTTGGTTAAACATGTTTTTAAATTCATCCAGAAATTGTTGGAGACTTAGGTCTTGAAATTGGACAGAATTTTCTTTTAAATATTGTGCATAGGATAGATTTGTGGGAACGGGTTGGCTGGGTACGTGATGGTTATTTTGTTGAGTTGGTAATAATGGAAAGTTTCCATTTGTTATTTGAAACGGTTTACTAGCTGGCGATTGCTGGTTCGCACAATACACATGTAGCTGGATTTTTCTTGATTTGGTGCAAGTTTTCGTGTCGTGAGGTGCGCCACATTTAACGCAAGCGTACGGCCTATTACAGTATGCGCTTGTGTGATACTTTTATGAAACCGTGTGCATTAGATGAAATACTTTTGTGATAACATGGTTTCATAAAAGTACGCAAAAGGGGTACTTCACCTGAAAAAACAATTGTTTTTATCTACCGCTCGTGAGGGCTGATGAAGGCCAATCCAACATTTTCGTATTAAGATTTTCGACTCAGAATTGTACAAGGAATATCGCTACCTGAAGCTTAGTGGACATTACGGGACACCTTGTATAACTGAAGAACTTGGTAACATACAACTAAAATGAAATAAAGTTCAAAATGTAGCCAGACACAAAAACAATAGAGAACTGTGGGTATTCGAAATTACTTGCAAGAAGTATGATCAAGAGGAATGGCTACATTCATATAACTTAGTACTAAATAGTAAAAATCAGAAGAACATAATCAAGTCATAAAGTAAGGTTAGAGATCTCCCCTCACCAACAGATCGTTACCGAAATACCTGGGCATCCTAGGATGCAAAATAAACTTAAAAAACAATAACAAGAATCAACTTGAAAATAAAAAATGTCAGAGGTATTTGTTTATCAGCTGTAAAATTTTACAAAATTTGAAGTAATACTTACACCCCTCTATATGATTAAATCAGCATAGCATGGTTTTTAGTTATATCTGAAAAATGTTATTGGTCGATAAACGATCCTTGCTTGAAAAAATATTGAGAACTTCGGATTTCACCCCTGTTTTTCAATAGAATTACCTTTCCTCGGACTTGAGTCAAGAATGACGACGTTAAGAAATCTTATATAAGACAGAGATTCCATTTTGATGTAGTTATTTCACACAGCGGCTATAACATATGTCAAATTACAAGCAGTTTTAGCTTATTTAGTGAAGTGGACTTTGGGCACTTTATTTCAGTATATCAACCACACAAAATGACGTATTTATCTCAGGTTCTCATTGAAACTATTATCCTGGTTATGATAAATAACTGCAAACCGTTATCATAATTTATTATACCTCCAAACATTATACATATCAAAGTTTAACACGGTGTACACCAATTTCGGTTTTATGCTAACAATTTTTCAATTCATTATAACTTTACACACCAACAAAGACTTAGTTTCATAGAGATTGAAAAGTAAATAAACTACAAGTAGTTCCTAGCAATTTATACTACATTAAACAAATTAACGTATCTATTCATACACCATAGTTTTAGTTGTGAGATGATATAACAGTATAGGCTTTGCTACATTAAATATTACGTCCACTTCTACCTGTGACGTATTACGCCCTTGGGACTCGCCACCCTTACAACTAATTAATAAGCTCCGATCCGACTGTGACAACAGAATCTATTATTCTAACGTCCTAGTAGGGGTGCAACCAGATTTTTCTTATTATGTGTTTGAATAGACAATTATTCACTATTCTTCGTTGCTAAAGTGATTATTAAAATAACAATATAACTACGATGGAATTTCTTTGTGGCATTAAAACTTTACTATTAATGTTAGAGTTACAAACGCAGCAATCGGAACAACTTTAGCATGAGCTGTCAAATCAGTTACATAAAAAATGAAAATTTTAGAAAACTAGTATTCTTATAACCATTATAATGATGTATAAGTTAGTATGAGAACATATTGCTATGGATAGACGTTAACAAAAGCGCGAGGCAATTGTCACACGCGATACGAATTCAGAGTTTAATTATTACTGTAAGGCATGCGGATGAAAATTCATTAAAATTTTGAATATGCAAATACTCTCGCATTAAATAAAACGGTCATTACAATTTAAAGCGATAGCTACACTTGAAACTATTAAAATATAATCAGTTTTTACTTGATTTCTATTTACGATCGTAATTGATGTGACCGGAGGCTTATGGTTGTCAAATTTACTATTGTCCGACTGGTCTGACTTAGCTTACTAATAATTTTCCTAGTCATCAATCAGCTCATCTGCGTCCACTGCTGGACATAAGCCTCACGTAGTTTAATCCATTCTTGCCGATCCTGTGCTGTGTTCATCCAGTTTGTCCGAATTCTCTTGATATGGTCGGACCATCTTGTTGGTAGTCGTCCTCTGCTGCGATATGCGTCTTGGCGCGGTCTCCACTCCAGAGCCTTTTTCGTCCAACGTCCGTCCGTAAGTCTTGGCACGTGCCCCGCCCAGTTCCATTTTAGGGTGGCAATCCGTTCCACAGCATCAGTTACTCCAGATATTTCCCTCACATTTTTGTTTGATACCTTGTCCTTCCTTTTCCTAGTAACACACACAAAATAAGTTGGGTTTTAAACGACTTAGCATGCCAACAAGCTAAAATTCGCAATACGAGAGTGACGGCTTGCCGAAGCTTGGACCACACGACTCTTCCCCAGGGCGATAGTTGGAGAAAAGCCTGTCGCACCCCATGTTGAACATTCGTTTGGACAGCATCTACGAGTCCACCACCCGGCATAGCTACTCTGACGAAGCTGCCCTTCTACGCAACACCAGGTATCTTCTGCTTGTGCACATTTAGTGTAGTTAGCCATCTGATTTTTCAAAACGGAAAATAGCGTTAGTACTGTTACTATGAAAACTGTAAACGTTTTGCCTACCGTTTTATGCTGTGAAATCCCTGGCCGATGGTGCCGAGAAGTTACGAAATGTGTAGTATTTAATATTTCCTAAATTGGCTACCCTGTTAGCCTTTTTGGGTCGTGTTCAGCTCGCAAATTGAACTCAACATTTTAAAATTTAATGCATTCAACGCGAGGATATGGCGAGAAGCTAGGCATTAAAACAACTCCTTTATCGCTGAAAATACACAGTTAAGTGTAGAACACCCTAAGAGTATGGTACCATTCGCGTTAGTTCGGGTTTATGAAAATTAATTGATCGTTAAAGCGATTTGATGAGACTCCCGTTTATCGATATCGCAGTACTTGATTTTTAAGTCACTATATACTTATAGTTGAGATAGGTGTACTCGAGCGAATTGCGAGTTAAAATCATAGAGTTTTGTTGCTCACTTCAAATTTATTAAAAACTACAACCTTGTACAGTTTATAATTAAAACTAAATTAAATCTACTATTCCCATTACAAACAAGTATCCTATCGCAGAATTGTTTTGCCTTCTTTGAGTATGGTGCAGAGTTTGTACGTGTACATACTGTAAATAAAAAATTAGGTTATCTCAAGCTCTGGTGTTTTCTGTCTTTTATTATTTTTATGAAACAGTTTATGAAGTGGTTTAGGAACTTACACGGACACCTGTAGGTTTTCTGGTTTGGACCATCTCGAACCAGTAGCGCTTCCGGACCCCCCCCCCATCCTGCTCAGGAACTAGCTGGCAATAATTTGCTACACTACAAGACAATTCCCGAACCGCCGTGTTGTAAATTATATTTTATTTTATTTTTTTTTTACAGAAATTCCCCACCACATAATCAATAAAAGAAAACAGACGACTTAAAATAACCGAGATTAACTGGTTGATAGAAGAGAGTCCAATCTAAGCATTAAAAATAAACTACTTATTTACACAGTTGTAATCAAACCTATATTTATGTGTAGGATTGGATGTAGGGTTGCGATAAACGAACACAACACACACTTCAGCAAATATTCTTTAATAACTTTAATAGCTTTAGTGAACACTTAAAATGCAAATAACAAAAGAAAACAATATTCACATAAATACGTCTTTACTACTAGCGTCCATCTTATACTACGTCATTGTTGCACTGCCCCCGCGTACCATCTGTCTTGGTGGCTCAACACCCGTCTTCCGCGGCGTTGCCAATCCCACACTCGGCCATCCTAATCTTCATCCGGCCCGGAGGAAGCATCCATTTTGAACCACGGCTTCATGTATTCGGCAGTGGTGCATGTCTTAATAGGTCCGTCAAATACACCGTCTTTGATCACATCATATGTGTGTCCCGATTTCACTTTTATTACGCGGTATGGCCCGAGAAATTTAGGCTTTAACTTTTGACCGACTCCGAATTGTGTCCTTTTTATCGCGACGCGGTCGTTCACGCGGTAGCACATAGGGTGACGTCTTCTCAAATTATAATGTCTTTTATTTTCTTCTTGAACTTTTTTAATCTGTAGCTTTGCGTTTTTCCGCATTTCTTCTCTGTTCATTTGGAAGTCCTCTTGTATGGCTTCTTCCATTAAAGTTTTTAGCATTAAATCTGTCTTTAACCTCATCTTAGTGCCAATTAACAACTCAAATGGCGTCGTAGCTATACTCCTTTGATAAGTTGAGTTCAATGTTTGTTGTAAGGCATCTATATGTTTATACCACTTGGCTGGGTCTTCCAGCGATAGCTTGGCTAGGACTGGGATTATGATTCTATTAATCCTTTCGACTTGGCCGTTTGCCCTTGGCAACCCAGTTGTAACCGTATGGTGTTGGATCCCTTCTTCTTTGCAATAGTCTTCAAATTCGGCTGAAGTGAAAGCACTTCCTCTATCTGATATAATCGTCGCAGGGTTCCCGAATACGTTCTTTTGTGATTCTAACTTACTTATTACCTCTTTCGTTGTCGTTGATTTGGTAGGATATAACCAAGTAAATTTTGTAAACGCATCAATAACGACTAGAATGTGTTTATAATTCTTACTTGTAGACTCCAATGGGCCAAGATGGTCCAAATGGTATGTGTTAAGGGGAACGTCTTCTTTATGGAGCGGACGCAGAAATCCTTCTTTTCGACCTTCTTTCCTGTTTACTAAAATGCATGGTACGCACGCTTGAATGTGCGCTAAAATCTTGGATTGTAGGTGAGGAATATAATAATCCCTTTCTATTAATTCTGCAGTTTTTCTTACAGCGAAATGCCCTTGCTCATGTGCACTTCTAATAATTTCGGTTTGCATCAACTTTGGTACCACTATTAGTTCACGGTCGTTGACAAACTTGTACAGCATATCGTTCTTGATAAAGTAGTCCTCATATGGCTTGTCTTTTAGTACTTCTCTTATAGTCTTAATTGTCTCATCTTTCTCTTGTGCTGCTCTAAATTTTGCGGATGGGGAGACAGTGTCGATCGTAATATTCATGACCGCATTACGACTCAGTGCATCAACATGTTTCATGCGAACTCTTTTCCGATGCTCGATAGTGTAGTTATATTCTTCTAATAAAAGAGCCCATCTTGCAATTCCTGATGGTATGTCCCTTTTATATACAGTCTTTTGGAACGCTGCGCAGTCGGTAACTATTTTAAATTTGACACCCAGTAAGTATACTCTGAATTTCTTCAACGCTTGTACTACTGCTAGCACTTCAAGCTCATAGCTACCGTACTTCTTCTCGGCATCTGTTGTTTTCTTACTCATGAAATGTATGGGGTGTAAACGATTGTCATCTGGCAACTTTTGTAGTAAGACTGCTCCGTAGCCTTCCACGCTGGCGTCCGTATGGAGTTCGGTTTCTAAGTCCTGTCTATAAATAGCTAGTACAGGTTCTCGAATAAGTGCTTCTTTTAAATTTTGGAATGCCTGTCTCTCTTGTTCATTGAAATGAAAATCTCGATTCCCTTTTAGCATCTCGCTCAACTGTTGGGCTATACGAGCATAGTTACTTATAAACTTCCTGAAGTATCCCGTTAGACCAAGGAAACTCTGCACCTGTTTAATATTTTTTGGTTCTGGGAACCTTACCACAGCTGACGTTTTGTATGGGGATGGAAATAATTTTCCATTTTCAATCAAATGCCCCAAATATTCGATCTTCGACTTAAGAAAATGGCATTTCTTTTTGTTTATTTCCAGACCGTAGTCTTTGGCCGTTTGTAAAACCATTTCTAGCTTACTTACTCCATCTTCTTCAGTCTGAGAGGGTATAATAAGATCGTCCATATAACTCAGAACTACTCCGTTATTCATCAGTTCTCGAAACACGGTATTTATAAATCTTTGAAACACAGCTGGGGAGTTACAGTGCCCAAACGGCATCCGAAGAAATTGATACTGTCCCGAGTGCATCACTATTGCCGTGTACTTCTTGCTTCCATTTTCAACTTTAACATGAAAGAATCCATTTTTTAAATCTATAGTGGTGAACAACTTTGCATTCTGCAATTTATCCAGCTGATCATCTATCAGTGGCAGCGGGTAACGGTCCTTAATTACCTTTTGGTTAATTTTTCTGTAATCTACACACACTCGTGGAGAGCCGTCCTTCTTCTTTACGATTACCAGCGGACTTGCCCACTCTGAGCTGCAAGGCTCTACTATGCCGTGTGATATCCATTCTTGTATTTGTCGCTCAAGTATTTCTCTTTCTGTGAATGGCAGTCTTCTTGGTCTGCTATAGATCGGTTCATCGTCTTTCATAATTATTTTCATTTCTATTGACGACTCCTTATTTTTGTCAGGTACATATTCTTGAATTAATTTACCTACCTTTTGCTGGTTATCTTCTGCCACCGTCTTTTCTATATCAAGTTCGTCTTTAACTGGTTCAATGTGCAAGAAGGTGTCATCCACTCGTCTGGTAATTAAAATTCCCTCCTCATTGATCACTACATTCGCTTGATTCAGAAGTTCCTGTCCTATTATAGCATCCATGGTCATTGATTCTTGAGGTACGACATGTAATGTTGTAGGAAAATGGTTATCGTCAATCACTATACCAGTAGCAAAAAATCCAATCGTCGCTATCCTGTTTTGTCCAAAACCTGTGAGCACTAGCTCCGGTTTACACATATCCGGTAGTTGAATTTTGTCATATACATCTTTTCTTATTAGGTTAACTTGGCTACCTGTGTCTACGAGAGCTTCCAACTGCATGTCTCCAACAATAATTTTCTTACACATTTGGTTTTTCAAAGGAAAACTGGCTATATTCGTTACTGGGGCCGTTGACCTTTCCATGGGTGGCATCTTTTCTCTTCCCACTGTACATTCAAGGCTTTTGTGGCCAAAATTTCCACATTTAAAACATTTTGGACCAGCGTCTCTAGAACGACACTGTTTTGAGCTATGCCCTTTCATCCCACAATTAAAACAATGATAAACTTTTCGACCGGAGTGTCCAGCGGCTTCTTGTTCCGATTGGCTTCGTTTTGTTTCAGCTCCAGCTGCTGCTTTCGGCTTTGTATGTTGATGAGATTGAAGAGAACTTCTGGTTCTAATCTCCTCGTATATCTTTAGTTTACTTTTAAATTCTTTAATGGAATTGGCACCAAAAAGTACTACCTTATTCTTCACATCGTCTTGTATACCATCTATAACATACTGAATTAATGATTCTTCTTCTATTGCACCCCTGTTAGCTATATCTTTCATAGCCAACAAATATTGGTACGTCGTCTCATCTTTTTTCATCTTTCTGGTGTTCAACATTTGGTGCAATTTTGCCCCACTGATCGTCACTTTAAACTCAGCTAACAAGGCATTCTTTAATGCACTCCATGTTGTAATTCGCTTCTCACTCTGAATAAATAATCTTGCTAGTCCCCTTAATGACTTTTTTGCAAAAATAAAGGTTTCCAAATCAGTCCATCGCATCAGTACTTTATTTTCCTCAAATTCTGATATGAAGTCGTCCACTGAGTAATTATCTTCGCCATTGAATAGTCGAATCGAGTCTTCTATGTCTCTGAAGCTGAGAAGAAATTTCGGCTTCACGTCATTGCATCCTGATGAATTTCCAGTTGATACCATATCGTCGTTTATTCCAGCATTTTCGCGTCTAATTTCACCCCGATTTGAATTATTAACTACATCGTTCTTTTCGTCTTCGTTTTCGTCTTCATTTTCGTCTTCAGTTTCGTCTTCATTTTCGTCTTCATCTGGCGTCGTTATTAGCAGATTAATATCCGTTAAGTGCTCACAAATCCGCTTACTTAAGTGTGCTGCTTCGCCCGCAATGTCCAAATTTAAAACATTACAAATGAGAATGAGTTCACCTGCTGTTAATGTACTAGTAATATAATTTAATTTTGCTTTATACGCTTCTGACCCGACACTAAAATTAAAACCGCAAAATTCTCTGAGTCTCTTCCGGTTTTTTCTATCGCCATCTTCTTCAAAAACTAATCGGTGAAGTAGTTTAATCGATTTAGTCGTTGCTGTATCAATATTACGTGCAATATGCGGAATTTGACTTAAGTTTTCCATAGCGTTAATTATTAGTTATCAAAATCAATTATTTAACTATTTATAACGATTAACGGTCGCTACGAATGATTAAACATGCATTTAAAAAGAAATAATACGGAACGAACTCACCAATTTCGAAAGCGTCGATTTTTATTGGTTAGCGCCTTTTATACTACAGACCGTGCACCACTGCGACCGTCTTGTGTGCTGAACGCCTGGGCTCTCGCTTGGTTAGGCTACCCCTTCAACGTCTTTGAGGTTGGACCCCTTGATTGGCACTGCTGCACTAACTTCCAAACGGAGCTTCGACCCTCTGCCCCTTGATCCTCGATCGGTTAGGCAACCACTTTGACAGCTTCCAGAATGTTCTAAACGGCGTCGTTTCCAAATCGCGGCCGAGCCCCCAAAATTGTAGGATTGGATGTAGGGTTGCGATAAACGAACACAACACACACTTCAGCAAATATTCTTTAATAACTTTAATAGCTTTAGTGAACACTTAAAATGCAAATAACAAAAGAAAACAATATTCACATAAATACGTCTTTACTACTAGCGTCCATCTTATACAACGTCATTGTTGCACTGCCCCCGCGTACCATCTGTCTTGGTGGCTCAACACCCGTCTTCCGCGGCGTTGCCAATCCCACATATGTATGTATGGTGTCGAACGCTGAGGTTGCTCATGCAAGTAATCATAATTCAGAGATTCTTATCTCAATTCATGATATCCCTGGTAGGTTTCCAACCAAACCAAAGAATCAACAAACACCCTGACAACATGGAAGCTCATCCAAAACCACTACTTCATCCTGCACCCAACAGAAGACTGAAATCCAAACTTCATTATTGCTTGTCCTTCTCAAAGATGTTTTCTTTCTAAAATAAGGAAATATAAACTATTAGAAATTCTATCGAAAACAAAATTATACTAAGAATGAATATCGTACAATATAACTTTAAATCAAATATACCTAACTTGTCTAATCTACAAAAGGCTTTGAAGCTAGGAGAAAAACTAATAGGGAATAAAGCTCTTTATGTTTTTAGAGGCTTTAGAAACGAATGTCGCATAATTTGGATCTTGTTTGCTTTAATTTCTAAAGTAACTGTAAAATGTATGAGCTAAAAGTGACACCATTAAAAATACCTTTGGAATTTTGAAGTCATGTGTATTATAACACCAGAAAATTAGAAGCTGCCATTTGACATTTTCTATTATGTAATAATTGTTTGTCAATAGTGAATAATTTATTTTAAAAATGTCACCAGAACATAAAATATTTATAATAGAAACATATTTTCGAAATGGACAATGGTAATTGGCAGTACTCTATGCGCATGCTTGTTTAAACAAATTTAGAGAAAGATTTCCTAACGTGGAAATATTTGCAACGGACTTTTTTTCTCAACTACTTCGTACTGTAGCTGCTACTTCCCACATGTGGGAACTGCGGAACAAATTCCAGAGGTCCAAAATCGAATGCAAAACGATCCCTCCATATCAGCCCGAAGGCTTGCTCAAGAAGTGAATTTGAGTTATGATACTTGCCGTGCAATTCTAAAAAAGATTTAAATATGCATCTATACAAACTACAAATGTATCAAGAGCTCTTACTTCCAGATTACAATAAAATAAATTTTATCTTATAGTAGCGCCTATTATCATACATTATACATCTGTTTTCAGTGACTAAAATGAAGTTTTATTCACAAGTGAGTTTTCATTATTTATACTAGTGCATTGTTGGTAGCACTGTCAAGCTATGTCAAATTCGTAATTTACAGGTTAAGTTTTGCGTCAGTCTGTGTCAAATAACAAACAAAACCTAACCTACGAACCTCAAATTTGACATAGATTGACAATACACTTCAGTACTGTCAAAACACTTCAGTACTGTCGAACGTATATCACAAATCATAGGCGACTAATTATAAATTTATTTCGCGACATATTCTGACTACGCAACCTTTTAGGCACAAGAATTGCTACTGTAAGATAAAACGTTGTATATCACATGTGAGCGAAATGCCATTATCAGCTCGTGAGAAATTGTATCGCTCGTGCTGGGGCACTCGCGATTCAAAATTCTCACTCGCAAATAATGATGCATTTCTCTCACTTATAATATAATCTACTATTTTCTTCAAACGGCAGTAAAATATGTCATTACTTATACTGCTTGATTGATGATGCTAAACTGTCACTTCATTGCCATGGCATATAAATAGATATTTATGCATTAAGGAAGATATGAATATGTTTATTTGTAGTTGCATGGTTACTATGGGTTTGAGGGAGAAATAATTTGACAAGTCCCTTGGAAGTTATGAGTAGCTTTTCATATTTTGTTTCTATGACGAAAATGTACAATATCATGTTGCTAGTAAATAAACACTTTATCTGCCGCTCGTCAGCGGCAGGTAATATTATCTGTTATCAAGTAATTTTCTTCGAATTTTGTTCACAAAGTTGTATATAATTTGTTATAAAAACGTTTGAAGAAAAAATACTATATGTTATTCGGAGCAAAAGTATCTTTATGTGGCTCGGCTGTACTTATCTGCCTGGCAAGCTCGGCAGATAACCCGTCCAGCCTCGCCACATAAAGTATAACTCTTGCTTCTAATAACATAATGTACTATTATACTGTAACTGGTTTTTGCAACATTTAAATAATAATCTTTTGGATTTAACTTTTTTCTGATGAGTCGTGGTTTTACCTAATGGCTACATTAATTCACAAGTAATGCGCTTATAAAAAGCTGATAATATATATTTCTTTCGCGAAGCTTCTTTGCATTGCCCTATAATAGGCGTTTGGATAGCGCGCTCTCGCCGGAGAATTACGGACCAATATCTGTAAAGATACAATAAATGCCGAAAGCTATCAAAATAACATTCTTGAAGAACTTGTGAATCAGCTCCATGACGATAAAATTCGACAAGGATACTTGCAACAAGATAACGCAACACCTCTTGTAGCTGGAACCATGTTGGAATATCTACAGCAGTTCTTTGACGACCGATTAATTTCAAAAGATCTTTGGCCACCCAGATCTTGTTATCTCACCCTTTTGGATTACTATTCATTTCCACTTCTAAAAAAATCAATATTTAAAACACCTGGACATTCGATTTTAGAGCTAAAAGGAAGAATCGCCGAGGCATGTAATTTAATAACTCCAGAATTTTTGGTAAGTGTCTTCGAAAATCTGAAACGCCGTGTGAGGCTATGCTTGCAAGAAGAATGAAGGCATTTTCAGCATATCTTGTAAATGTGTATAAACTGTAAAATTTTGTGAGGTTGTGTAAGCCTAATTTAGTAGTGTCTCCATTAACACAAACGTTATGCTAATTTTATTTTATTAATTTGGTTCTAAATACTCTCCGTTGTAATTTTAATTTCCTCTTTATTAAATTTAGTAAGTTTCCTTACAAGAATGCATTTTCTAATTTAGAAGGCAATAAAGGCATTGACAAGTATCAACAAGATATAATATAATTTTCTGGTGTTATAATACACTTCTTCTTCTTCTTCTTCATCTAAAAACCCTGGAACCCTAAGCAGGTGTCGGGTTGTGGTTTGTTTATCCTTTTATTCATTCTTTCCATTTCTTCCTGTCTCCGGCACATTTATTCATCTCGCCTAGTGTTTTGCCTCTCGTCAGTCCTATTTTGGTTATCTGATTCATCCATGTTGTACTTGGTCTGTCCCTTTTCTTTTTCCTGTACTGTTTAGCCTCCGTAGATTTCTTTGGTATTCTATCGTCTTGCATTCTTAAGAGGTGGCCTAACCATTCAAGTTATTTATCTTCTACTATCTTACTTATTGGTTCCTGCTGTAGAGTAGCCCTAATGTCTTCATTCTTTATGTGATCTAGTTTGGTTTTGTTGACTATTTTTTCTAGCACTTCATTTCTGTTGCTGCCAGCTTGGATCTATGTTTTTGTTGCACGGTCCATGTTTCACTGTTGTTCTGATTATGGTGTTACATACTATTAGTTTGTTTTTATTGCTTATTTCCTTTTTCCCTACATTGCTTTGGCCAATGCGTACTATATCTTATTCGCTTTTAATCATGTTCGCTATTTCTAGGTCGTATTTCCTATCATTTGTAAATGTGCTTCCCAGATTGTCACATGTTGTTACTTCCTCAAATGTTTCCCCTTGTGGTCAAACTTATATGTCCCGCTTTCTCCTCTCTTGTTGATTTTCATTACTTTACTTTTATCAGTGCTCACTTTCATATGCATTTTTTCTATTTCTTCTATCCATATGTTTAATAGTCTATGTATCTTGCTTTTACTGCCAGCCACTAGGACCATGTCATCTGCTTAAGTAAAGCATCGATCTGAACTGGTATCATATATTTGTGTCCAATTGTTGTTTTCAGTCGCTTGCTGTTTTCTCTCACATTCTTCAATAGTCTATCCATTACAACTATGAATAGTAGGGGGCTTAAGCTGTCACCTTGTTTAATCCCTACTCTTAGTTTTATATCCTTCGATCTGCTTCCATTTACTTGAATTTTTGCTTTTGCATTTTTATACAGGGTGTCCGGAAAATATTTGTACAACGGAAGACCACAAATTCCTTGGCCCAAAATATGATGATTTAACTCAACTTACCTATATACAAAGTTGCTTAGTTTAGCCGCTAGAGGGCTTTAAAAGTGATTAACTTTCTTAAATTTTTTAACCCCTTGTATAATCACTACCATTTTTTTCTGAATAGTTACTTTAATTTAGAAACTATTTCCTCTCTTACAAAATTTTAGTTGGATGAACGGTTTAGCCACAATAAAATATTTTCTAAATCACTACAAGCCTCGTGTTAAGTTACAATTTTACTGATTCAGGCTTGTAGAGATTCAGAAAAAAAATTTTGTGGCTAAACCGTTTACCCAACTAAAATTGTGCAAGGAAGGAAATAGCTTCTAAATTAAAGTAGCTATCCACAAAAAAACATTGGTAGTGATTATACAGAGGGTTAAAAAAATATGGATGGATAATTTATTGTGACAAAGTTTTTCAACACCCTGTAATTTTTGAAATTAGGGTTTATTCCACAAAAGCTGTAGTTTACTGGTACAAACGCATGGCCAAAAAATGAATAAAATCTATCAAAGATTTATCGACTTATTTGAAAAAAATTAAAAAAGCTAATCAATTTGAAGACCTCTAGCGGCTAAACTAAGCAACTTTAAAAACAAAGTAAGAAATATTGCAGCTCTCGATGAGTTTTGTTACTGCTTAAATTTAATGTAGTTATTTCTGGGACACCTTGTATATCGTAGTGACCGTGTTTATTAATTTTCTCGGTACTTGTATTCCAGCATTATATTTCTTCGTACTGTATCGAACGCCGCTTGTAGATTGTCAGGAAAGATAGACGGTCGGCCTTACCTTTTGGCGAAAGTTATACTAGTTATTTTGCCGGCTGGTAACTATCGGCCTAATTGGGCTAGCTCGCCGCGAGGGTCGCAGGGTTCCAGCTATGCTGAAAGAGAATACAAAAAAAAAACGGAGTGGGCGCCAGGTCCTAGACTCAGATCCAATTCCTTGTGCCGGACCTTACACAAGGTCGAGGATAAAAACCAGCAAGTCAAAATTAAACAAACCAACAACCAATGAATAGATCACAGCTTTATTTTAAATATATTGGTGCGTACTATAGTGCAAGGCTAACACAAGTATATATATAAATCACAACAGGCAATATTTCTAGCGACACCAAAGAAAACACACAATATGCGACATGCAATAATAAATATAAATACAGATATAAATATAAATATCGAGCAAATAGTAGCCCACGAGTAGCAATGACTATGACCTGTGGATGGGCTAACACATTAAAACATTGCGCGGTTAAAAACGGAGCGTAGCGAGTATTAAATAAAAAAAAAAGAATAAATTAATCCCTGTGAGGCAGGATATGGCAGGGCCAGGTTATGCAAGCGCTCAGCTGATGCGAAACCCCGAATATCAGCTCAGATAGATTCTAAAGTAATTAATCCAAAATTTCTAATGTCAAAACTACGAGGTCTATGCCCATATAGTCACAGAGCAGTTTTCTTAATGGAAATACATCAGGTGTATAAATGAACGCTAAAGCAATCGCTTGAATAAACCTTCGGCAAACTTGTACCTACGTAAACTCGCAAATAAAGTACAATAACGCGGAATTGACAATTATTCTACCGGCGGCGGGCCTTATGACGCAATCGCTACTAACCCGAGATTAATCAGTCATGAGCTGAAACTGCAGAAGCAATCGCCTACCGATGTCGCTACTCTAGCCACTATCAACATCGAAACGACGCGGCAAACTTCAGACGGCTGACAGCAAATGGCGACGAAAGTAAATATAATTAACTGTATACTAAACAAACCGCAGACAACGAGCCGTGAGTACAACCCTAAATCTGAAGTAATTAAACGAAAGGTCTAACATACGATTTGCAGGGGAGCTCGATGGGGCGCGGCGGCCGGCGAAGGTGAATATAAATATCTGGGTATTAAACAAACCGCAGAGCTGCCTTCACAAAGTCAAGTAAGCTCGATTAATGTTTTGAAGAAGCTCACTCAAATGCACAAAATGGATGCTCGAAATTTGCAAAAGCCCTATTATAATAACGCAACAGATCTATACAAAAGCATGCACTAATAACTTAACTAGACGAAGCGTTGCTATGCCAAAAATTATCGCACATGTCCTAACTATTAACGAGACGAGATACTATAAACTAACCATAAAATACACCAGGCGCAAATAGCTATATCAGATTCTTGCCTGTAGTAAAAACATGTCGGCTTCCAACCTGTGGCGTGCGGAAGGCCGGGGACGGCAGAAGCGATGGAGGTTTCGGCAGACACAGCGAGAGGCCCAGCGGACCTAGGAGGCGGTGATTGTATCACAGGTGAGTGCAGTGCTACCCCTCCAGCGTAGCTGTAGAGCTCCTTGACAATTCGATGGTTTCAGGGGCCCAAATCCACGGTATGGATGCCCGCAGAGTGCAGCTGAACAAGGAGTGCTAAGCCTCTTCAGGGGGGAGTTCAACCTCTCGCAGGAAGCGTCCGAACTCTCCCAAGGTCGTAGCCGACAGGAAACGGCATCCCACAATAAATCCAAGTCCACAGTAAATCGAATCCCACAGGGAATGGTGTCCGACAGTAAATGAATGGCATCCGGCAGTAAATGGCTATAACGCACAATGCCCAAATAAGTCCCAAATAAGAAGAAACTGGCCTTATCTTACCTCACGCTGGAATTGAGCCAGAAGAAAGGGCAGAAGCAATGCTGGCCTCAGACGAATCCGCAGTTGCGAAGGACGTACGTATAACCAAATCAAATACGAACGTTTTAAGGGCACATGTGCTTTTTCAGATCCTCCGAAAAATCAAAACGGAGCTGAGCTATACTAATTAGCTCAAAAATTCAAGCACACGGCCGAGGCACAAGCAGCCTGCACCAAGTTTAAAATGGGAAAGACCTCAAAAATCCACCAGCTACCAGTTATCAAAACTTTCCAAAATTTTTGGGCCAGAAGATGCGAAAAAACAGCCTGAAAAATTGTGACTGCAACAAGTGATATCCTTTATCTAGCAACAAATAGAATAGTGTAGAAGAATTTGTAACAGGGGTTGCCTAAGCGCCACATACAAATATCTATAGGAATATGACCAAAATAAATTTAATTAGTAGAATATGGGTAATTATTCGAGGAGTTGCTTACCAAACTGCTTGATAATTATAGGCAAATAATTAAAAATAAGATACAGCTAATTATACCTAGTTTAGAGCATGCAAAAATTGACAAGAGCCAACCATAAATATTCAAGTTCAGAATTCAGCTAGCCAAAAGTTCAATACTACGGGGGACGCTCCAAAAATATCGTAACAAGATCAATAAATATTAAATATAATTCCTCTCCGGTTTCTATCTTCTTTTCTGTTATGTTCCTTAGTATATAAATATTGTCATTGGTTTGTCTTCCTTTTCTAAAGGCCGCTTGTTCCTGTTCCATTTTATCTTGGTAATATTAGATTATTGTTCCACTCCTCTGGTATTTTGTTATTTTCCTTCGCTTCCCTGCATATCCTCCATACCAAGTTTATTCCTACCTCTCCCAGGCCTTTTACCATTTCTGGTTGTATATGGTCCTCTCCACCTGCTTTCCCTGTCTTTATTTTTAATATTGCTTCTACTACTTCTTCTCTACTTATGGCACTTGTATCCATCCTTTCTTCTCATAAATCTTCTTCTGGCGCTTCTCTCTCTGCAAGTCCTTCGTCTTCTTGTTTATCAAATTTTTCTGCGAAGAAATCCCTCCATCTATCTGTCATCTCTTCTGCTTTTACTAATAGTTTATTATCTTTGTCCTTTATTACGCTTAATTCGTTTTTCCTTTTCCTCTCATAGCTTTTATTCTATTCCAGAATATTCTATTATTATTTCTAAAACCCTCATTTAATTCGTCTCGGAACTCTTATCATGTTTTATTTTTGGCTCTCTTCACTGCTTTCTTTGCTAGTTTGTTCTGTTTGTTATACTGTTCTTTATCTTCCATCCTCTCTGTTTGTCGATATCTTTTCCATGCTACTTTCCTCCGTTTTACTATATTTCTTACTTCTCCTGCCCACCATCTGGTTCTCTTTTCCGCTTTTTTAATTTTCTTGATTCCGCATACCGTAGTTGCCGCCTTTAATATAGTGTCTTTAAATATTCTCCATCTACTGTTCATAGTAAGATTGCTGTTCACCGTCTCTTGGTATTCGAGGGCCTTATCTGTTTCTTCGGCATATTTTATTTGTGTTTCTTCATCCTTCATCCTTTCTATATTAATGTATCCCAATATATTCCCTACATTCTTCTTCGACGTTTATGGAATCTTGTATTTTTGATGTGACCATCCTGTGGTTCGTATTCAGTTCTACTTCCTTGCTTACTTTAACTTCCTTTATCTCTTTCTCCATTTCTTGGGCATATACAATATAATTTATTATACTCTTTGCGTTTCTCCCCTCTGCTGTGTAAGTATATCGATCCTCATTAGGTTGGTTATAAAAAGTATGACTACTTTTAGGTTATTTGCAATGCAGAATTCTAACATTTTTCTCCCATTTTTGTTCAGTTCCTTCTCTCCAAATTCTCCCGTGCTACCCATTCCTTTATTTACGTCACTTCCCGCTCTTGCATTCCAGTCCTCTATAATTAGTACTTTCCCTGTTGTTATGATACACATGACTTCAAAATTCCAAAGGTATCTTTGATGGAGTTACTTTTTGCTCATACTATATTTCTCCCAAGGTTCTGAATATTAACATAATTATAAAGATAATCTCGATTAATACAAGTTGTTGCGTTAAACTAACATGACGATGTCTAAATTAAATATGTTATTTTAAAACAAAATTTATTTATAGCATTGTTCCGAAAACAAAGTGAAACATTAAATCACATCATGAAATGAAATGAGATTTGAAATAAGCTTTTGTAATTATGTATATTTTATTGATGTTGCAGTTACTAAATTGTTTCTAAATGATATAACGATTTAAATGTCAAAGTTGTTCTAAGTACTGACCGTTAGCATTTATTCTCACATGCAGCTATCCTTCTAATAATAGAAATGTGCTCTGGCAATCATATCAGGTGTGATTCCTCTGCGTAGCATACTACTATAATTTTATTTTGCAAATATTCTACACTATCGATGGGAACCTTATAAACCAGTTACATTCAAGCCCTCTATATATCCGGAGTCCAGTAAATTCTGGGCTTAAATAGTTTCTAACAGCAAACCCGCAACCCGTGATGAGTAATAACATTTTTATTACTTAACTACCATTAGTTACTATGATTTCAGATTTTACCTGGACTTTTTACTTTAGAAACAACAGTTTCGCGCGCGATAGAATAGCGATCGGACGTGAATCGAGTTTACTCTTAAACTAACTGTGTATAATTACCCTGTTTTACTTTAAATTATACATTAGCTAATTTTCAAAACTATTATAAACATAAGTGGAGTATTAGTGCACGGTACGCCGCAATCTCATCGCTGCAGATTGCGGCGTGGCCAGGGCCGGCTGACCTGACCGATTAAACAAACTAAATTTCATATTCTTGTGCAAAAATATCTACAAGAACTAATACTAAACTAAAATATGAGTGAACAAAACACCTTCCAATTAAAACCACCCACAGTAATCTTCAGAGGCACAAATGCTCCCCCCAGCACAACAACAATGGACTTTCAGGAAACACCCAATAATGAGACAAACACTAACAAACGACCTTTGACCTCACCACCAGACTCGGATATTAATGAGCGATATGTCTTCAATACAGATGCACTAATTTCCCAAAATAGATATTACGCCCTGCAATTGGACCAAGGGAATGATTCACAATCACAAACAGCTAAAACAACAGATGAAAAAACTAAGATTCCCCCTATATTCATCCCTAACGGTACGCACTACCAGAACATCATCAAAGATATTAAGGTAATAGCCAAAGAAAATTTCTCAACCACGTATAAGGGCAATCAGCTTAGAATTAATCTAAATAATATTGATGACTACAGAAGCCTTACCAAATTTTATGATGAACAAAAGGTAAGCTTCTTTACTTATAGAAACCCAAAACACTCTAACATTGAAGCAATAATTCGCAATGTTCCTTTATCTATTACGGAGGATGAAATCAAAACCGCATTAATTAACCTAAATTATCCAGTATTGAAAGTCACTCGATTGCTTAATAATAAAAAAATGCCAATGCCACTAACTGCAGTGGCACTAAGTAACACAGATCAATCCAAAAATATATTTAACTTGACTAGATTACTGTACTGTATTGTAACGGTAGAACCACGACGAAGAAGTAAAGACACCCCTCAGTGCACCAATTGCCAACTGGTAGGACATACCAAAAATTACTGCCATTTACCCCCAAGGTGCGTTAAATGTACTGAAAATCACCATTACTCCTCATGCACAAAACTTAAAGAAAAAGATAAACCTCAGTGTGTGAACTGTGGAGGTGAACACACAGCCAATTATAGGGGTTGCCCATATATTAAAAAACAGAATGATAGACCTTCCTTCCCAATAATCAGATCTTCTAATCCCAATGCCTGTATAAGTGGAAAAATTACCTCCAATGCTACATACGCACAAATCGTAGCAAACAATCCCAACTCCTCAAATCCCACCAAAACAAATAATAATAATAATCAAAGTGTACCTTGTCCTGATTCTCTCTCAACAAAAATTTTCCAAAGCATTATTGAACTCATTACACCACATCTTGATCAAATTAAAAATTTTATAATATCCATAATTCCAATGTTGTTCCAAAATGCCAGCAAATAATCGGAATCCTAAACCAAAGTTAACCCTCCTAAACTGGAACGCCAACGGCATTAAAGCCCAGCGCTCAACCTTTATCTCCTTTATTGCCCGGCATGGCATAGACATAGCGTGTATCACCGAAACACATTTAATTAAAAATGAAAAATTCACTATACCGGGATATAATATTTACCGAAAAGATAGAGAATCTGCAATAGGATGGGGAGGCTCTGCAGTAATCATTAAAAGTAAAATAGACGCCACACCAGTGAAATTATCAAACATTCATAATCTCGAAGCCGTATCAATTAAACTAGCAATAACGAACCACACTTCAATCACAATCATTTCTGCATATAAATCGCCAAACAACAAACTTGATCTACAAGAACTGAAAAACATATTTGAAGGATCACAGCCCACTCTGCTAGTAGGCGATCTCAACTGCAAAAATAAGAACTGGGGTTGCAGAGTAACTAATCCTAATGGAGTAAAGCTAAATAATTTTACCTCTCAATTGGCAGTGGATATTTCTGCTCCCGCTGAATACACATATTATCCATACAGAAGCAATCAACAGCCCGATATTCTGGATATTATTCTACATAAGAACTTGACGCTACCAATAAGTCAGTCAGTTCTAACAGAACTTGATTCTGATCACCTGCCAGTAGTTTTCACCCTTAACAGTTCTCCATACTATTATCCCAAACTTCCTAGGTTAATAAACGGCCCTATTAACTGGGAACTTTTTCGAACAACAATGAACAACCAGTTAATATGCCCAGCGAATCTCTCATCACAAAACGATATTGATAAAGCAATAAAATGCTTTAAGGACGCAGCTGAACTGGCAATTAACCAATCTACTATGCCCACCAGACCTCAAAATCCTTCAAACAGTCAAACTCTCCCCACACACATACAATATTTGATTCGTGAAAAGCATTGTACACGTAGATTATGGCAAAACACTAGAGATCATGTGGTTAAAACTCGCCTAAACATGCTGATTCGACGAGTTAAAGAAGAGTTGGACCAATTTAGAATAGACTCATACAACTATTATATTAAGACACTCAACCCAGGAGACCCTAATATGTGGAGAGCAACGAAAAGAATCTTAAGGCAACCCACTATCATACCACCACTTAAAAACAATGATGTCACATATACTGAAGATAAGGACAAATGCGAAATCTTTGCCCAACAACTTGATAATTGTTTTACCACCACATTCAACGGAAATGATATAAACGATATCGACCACACCCGCAAAGTGGAAGAAGAAGTAAGCAACATAGATGGTACAAATATAACACTCACAGATCCAGCATCTCCAATGGAAGTTAAACAGCACATTAAAAAATTAAAAACTAAAAAGGCACCAGGATCAGATATGCTACCCAACATCCTTCTTAAAAACTTATCCAACAAATCTATAACATTTCTAACTGCAATATTTAACGCATGCATGCGAACTGGATATTTTCCCATAGTATGGAAACATGCAATAATCCTAATGTTTCCTAAGCCTGGCAAACAGCACAATAATCCAGCACATTACAGACCTATTAGTCTACTATCCACTGTTTCCAAACTCCTAGAAAGAATTATCCAGTCCCGAGTAAATAAGTTCCTAAATGAAAATGACATACTTCCACATTTCCAATTTGGATTTAAAAATGGTCACTCCACAAATCACCAGATTTTACGGATTACAGAAAAAATTGAAACAGGATTTGAAAATAAAATGCATACATTAATAGTTTTTGTAGACGTAGCACAGGCATTTGACCGGCTATGGACAAATGGGCTAATTTATAAAATAAAAACCATGAACATACCCACATACTTGTTGCTGATCATCAAATCATTCCTATCTGACAGAACATTTCAAGTGAGAGTCAACGCTTGCACCTCCTCGACACACCGCATCAATGCTGGAGTCCCACAAGGATCTATTTTGGGCCCGATCTTATTTAACATTTTTATGTATGACATCCCCGAACCACTTAATGCAAATATAGCTATGTATGCCGATGACACGGCGTTAATCGCGCAGAACTACGATATTAATCAGGCAGCACAAAGACTCCAGGAAGGTGTACACCAGCTAACTCTCTGGTTCCGGAAGTGGAATTTAAAAATCAACGCAGAAAAGTGCGATACAAAAATTTTCACTCTCCGACGGCCCCAAGATCCACCAAATATAACAATTAATAACACTCCTATACCATGGAACCCCAAAGACAGCGCCGTCCGATATCTAGGGATATATTTAGATCGCAGACTAACCTGGAGCAATCACATAAATAAAAAGTTAGCAGAATCCTATGCCAGGTTAAGCATGCTTTACCCAATTTTGAACAAAAAATCGTCACTTAGAATTAAATGTGGAATATTAATTTATACAGCTATAATTAGACCAATATTTACTTATGGTTGTAGTATCTGGAGCTCGACATCGAAAACTAATATCAATAAGTTGCAGATTCTACAAAACAAAGTGCTGCGCACAATAACTAATGCTGAGTGGTTTGTAAGAAATTCTCAGTTGCATCGAGAAACTGATATTCCAACAATACAAGAATTCATCACGAAAACAAATAAAAACTTTTATAACAACATAGACATATGTAATGGCGCTATATTTTATCATGTGGGCTCAAGATCACTACACACAAGATTAAAAAGGAAATTACCTGTAGATCTTTTGACTCGTGACAGTGACTAACATAAATGAATCTCAGTAATCTCCGCCTCATAACTGTAGTGCGCACAGTGCCTCATAGGACAATCCAACTTTAACAATCATAAAAATTAGTGACAGAGGTCTTTAGGACCTCGCTAGTGCGGTATATTGTGACACACATCGCTGAACATTACCATGCATAGCATCATTGCTGAACTGGTACAGACAATTGTTAAAAAAAAAAAACTTTAGAAACAATAACAATAACGTAACATTATAAAAACATATATTATTTTTCAACATAATGTCCCTCCTTTAAAACATAACCATTCAACCGCCTCGGTAACTTGGGGAATCCTATAGAAAGAAAAGTTTCAGCTTTTCCACCACATGTTCATTAGAGTTAAAATTCTTACCTCCCAAGTGTTCCTAAAGTGGACCAAACAGGTAGTAGTCAGAATAAGACAAGTCTGGGCTATAAGGAGGACTACTTACAAACGCTGAAAGAGTTTTCCAAAAATTTCAACACGTTTCTCGTTCTGCTCATGCGAGAGCTCTTTGAGACTCCATCGCGCACTAACTTTGCTAAATTTGAGGTTACAACCAACACTAATTTTTAATATTCCAACTAAATTGCAGACCTTAATGCTTTCAACCGAATAAACTTATTAACACGTTTGGTGTTCGCTGGAGTCACTGTAGTTACAGGACGTGCAGCATGTGAAATTCTGATTACACACGGCCATATTTGACGGTCCTACATCATTCAAACACTGAATTGCGTAAAAGGCCCACCTCCTCATTGTTTTTGAAATCGGTAGTAGACATTGGTTGCTGTTTCACCATCATAACACAAAATTGTAAAATAATGCTTTGGGCGACAGAACTTGACATATCACGTGACGCCATGATCGATCCATTGTTTATTGACACAAAACCTAATCTCACTTAAATATTTCTAACACAGGCTATCACTTAAAGCATTGACAATAGCTTTTTATTTAGGGCCACAAATATAAAGAGTCCAGATCAATTCGCAACATCTCTCGTATATGTAATTTGTGTTGCGTATATCAGTAATGCATCAGACGAGTTATGTACTTTCTGATATATAAGGGATATTGTATATCATATAATTTAATATAGTGTTACCCATGAGATTTGCAAAAAGAAAAATATTTCTTAATAGAACTACTGCAACCAGTGTAGCAACATAAGCAAACTAGATAAGTTAACTCAGCCTATTTCTCAGTTCCCAATATAAATATTTTCATATCTTTTTAAGAAAGCAATTGTACGAGTACTTAGCTCTTAATTTGGTTATAATTTTTTGCCCCAATTTGATCCATGATATTTAATTTATGCATCACCAACTTTAAATAGCAACAATATTTAATTATTAAAAAAATAAATATCAGCAACACGATTCGGGTACACAAAAAGAATGGACGAAAGCAGACGGCCAACGAAGACATTGGAGTGGGTAGCTACGTCCGGAGAAAATAAAGAAAGAAAGAGTTGAAAAGAAGAGAATAGACCAAACAATGAAAGCTGGGGATAGAAAAAAAAACAGACTGCCATAACAAAATAACCTGGAGACTGAGGACATATAAACGGTGACAGCTGTAGAAATCGGTATATACAGAGTGGGTTCCATAACTTGGGACCCCTTACTGCTTGGGACCGCAACCCAAAGTGCCGGTATAGGACGTTTAGGCGTTATTCTTCAGGTGCGCATCTTTTGGCGCATCTTTTCGTGTCCGAACGCTATTAGGCACGTGTACGTTTAGGCGCCAGAACCTTAGGCGCAGAGACAGTTACGCGCCACATGAATGATTTTCACATTAGTCTTGAAATATACTCTATCACCTAGCTAAAATAAGTTATGTAACTAGACCTCCTTCCTAAGCATACGAAAAGCAATAATACACTGACCGGCAAAATTAACTCATATATATTTTTTATATTTGATTAAAATTGCCCATTTAACACTAATACATGTCTGTAAGACCAAAGAAAGGAGCTTGGAGAACAAAACTCTCTAATTAATTCCCCAGTAGCCTCCACATTCTACAGTGTGTTTCAGTTTCTGAAAATTTTAATAAATATGAATTATCACATCGAGAACAAAGGAAACCCGTGTAATTAATTTTGCTTGTCTCAATAACTTTATGTCGTCCTCGAGCTTGGATCACGGCTTGAAAACGTCACGGCATACTGCCAATAAAATTCCTGACGAAATCTTGCTGCACATTCTGCCACTCTTCTTGCAGGAACTGACGTAGCTCATTTAACGAAGCAGGCCGTGGTCTTCGAGCATGCAATCGCCTCTTGAGCTCACCACATAGATGCTCTATGGCAGGGGTCGACAAACTTTTTTTGGAAAGGGCCAGAACGTAAAACTTGTAGGCTCGGCGGGCCAGGTAGCAAAGACTTTTACATGGGAAATTCTACTCATAAAGCAACAAAAGAAACACCGTAATTTTTCTTATTAAGAAGTGATATTTTTACATAATATTTATATATACTATACATGCTAACACAAAAAAAACTAATAAAATATTTCCATCAATTAATAAACGTATTATAGAACTAGTTACATTTTGTACTAATGCGATGAATTTAATTCTTTTTCCTGAGATAATATTTCATCATACTGTAGTTCGAAATGAGTACATCCTATCATTAAAGTTGTTTGCAAATGGTCATCTGTTAATAATGATCTGTATTGCGATTTTACATACATCATTTTTGAAAATGTTCTTTCACTTTGGTAAGTACTCCCAAATACAGATATAAATCCCCGAGCATATGATTTTAATTGACCGTATTTATTTTCCGAAACATATATCATTTTGCAGTTCAATCACTTCCAGTTGAAGGTCTGACGGAAGCTCCTCAATTGTACAGCCAAATGGATTTTGAAATATGGAAATGTTTTTGCAGTTGCATCAAGATCGGAAAAACGCTGTTGTAACTGTATTTTAAGTTCAGAAAATATATCCGCCGCAATTTTTTTGTTTTTTTTTTTTGGGGAATGAGGATTTCGCTAATATTTGAAAATTTTTACAGCATGGAAAATGGTCAAACTTGGTTAATGTGATTTGTGTTTAAAACAATGCAAATTTTTGGCGATGTGGCTTTACGATAGAATACATTTCACACATGAGCAGTGTTTTTTCCTATAATTTTAAGTTAAATTCGTTAAGATATTCCATGATGTCTCCAGCAAATGCATTGTCAGATAATAGTGGTTGTGGGCAGTTTTTCTCATTTAGAAAAAAATCTATTACTTAAATCAGTCCATTTATATTTGTCAGTAGTTACAGCGCCTAATTTGAGTTATTTTAAATTTTTTCACGTAAAAACAGTATTAACCCGCGGGCCGGATTAAAAGCTGACGGCGGCCGGATATGGCCCGCGGGCCGTAGTTTGCCGACCCCTGCTCTATGGGATTTAAGTCGGGGCTGCACGCTGGCCAATCTAATGTGTTAATTCCAACAGCATTTAAGTAGTCCCTAGTAATCTGAGCAACCTGTGCGCGAGCATTATCCTGCATTAATAAGAAATCGTCGCCGATACCAAATGCAAACGGTACTACATGGTCTTACAGAATATCTTCGATATACGAATGTGCTGTTACACTTGGTCTATCAAACACAACAAGGTCTGTAGAACCACTCAGAGAAATTACCCCCCCCCCCCCCCATCATTATTGAGCCACCCCCAAATCTGTCCCTCTCGGTAATCGCACATTCAGTGTAACGTTCGCCAGTTCTTCTCCACATTCTCTGACGACCATCAGCACCCTTCAAAGAAAACCGTGATTCATCTGTGAACAGAACTTTTTCCCAATCCTCTATTCTCCAGTTTACATACTGACAAGCGAAAGCTAATCGAGTCGTCCGATGCCGTCTGGACAGATGGAACACATTGCAGGGCATCTAGCGTGAAGGTTTCCTTCTGCTAACCTTCTCCTCACTGTTCTCTCAGTTATTCTTATCCCTATTGTGGTCTCAAGGTTGTTTTGGAGTTCTGGAGCTGTAAGAGTGCGATTCCGTAAAGAACTTAATAGCAAGAAACGGTCATCTACAGCTGATGACGCGCGTTTGCGACCTTGCCCTCGTCTTCTACCGACAATTCCAGTATCTTTAAGTCGTCATTGCTGTAATGCAACATCATTTTGCTTTCTTCCTCCTTCCAACAACACTGTCGCTCTAACTGCATTATCGCGACTTAGCACTGGCATAATTCAAAACAACCGATAAGAAGGAAACACAAAAACAAAAGCAGACTTAAACTTAAAACTGAGCCTTTCCGATAAACAAAAGCAATGCAAATTAACGCACAGAAAAACGTGATTTTTGAAAGTATTCTTTAACAGTATACAAAACAGTATGAGAATTGTTTTCAAATCACAAAAACGATTTTGTCAGCTAACTACTTGATCATTAAATATATTTGTTCGCAATTTGTAGATACAAAAGTTGTAGCATTACCTTTTATTGACAAAACACTGCATTAAAAAAATATGCGTTAATTTTGCCGGTCAGTGTATAATGACAAGTTTTTCAAGTTTGGACTTGTTAGTCAAAAGTTATAAATCTTTAAAAATTATTATTTTTTTGGTAGCCTGTTTTTTACCGCCGGGTATAGATTTGATAACAAACCAACACAATAGCACAAATGCTCTTTTCGAAAGTTTAAGTTAATAACATTAAATATTTAGAAATATCAAAATATAAATATTCGAATTTTCATATTTACGCGAAAATTGTAACACATACAAAATGCATCTCTTTTACTCGTCGAAAACTCTCCGATTTTAAATTAAACCGCTCACATATTGCGACGAGTTCCTACGTTTGTTATGCAAGAGGTGGTTATGTAACAATTTTCAGTTTAAAGTATATGTCGACACCACGTGGAAACGTGTTTACGTGGCGTCTAACTGTCCCCGCGCCCACAGTTCCAGTGCCTAAACGAATGCGCGCCTAGCATCCGCGTCTAAAGTTTTCTCGCCTAAAAGCTTGCGCCAAATTATGTGCGCCTAAAGATGCGCGCCTAAACATCCCTTCTCGCTTACTCCGCTAACGTGCACATACCTAAGCAACACAAATACTCAATATTTACCTAAATGACATATTGATAACAGTTGTTATTACTGAAACTTTCACACTCGTTTAATAATGATGATGGAACGTATTTTCAGATAGTACTCTCTTCCGCGGATAAAGCTGCATTTGTATTTCTACGGCATTCGCCGTGCACTAAAATGATGTCAGTGATTTGTCTGCTCGCTGAAATCACTTAATTTACATTACTGCTCTTTAAACTTAAAGCTGTTAGAATTTACTGTCACTTCAGTTTAGATGCAGTCCCAAGCAGTACAAATCCTAAAGTTATGTGGTCCGCCCTATACATATAAAATGAATCTAATTCTTCTGAACTGCAACCTCTTAAATGGTGTGTTGTTTTTTAAGGATTTGTACACCATCTTCTTCTATTTATTTTTATATCGTATAAGCAAAAAGAAAGTTCATCAATTCTGGTTTTGGAATTTTGAAGTCATGCGAATTACAACGCCAGAAAATATGACGCTGTCATTTGACATTTGTTACAAAGTATGGCTATGATCTTCTTCTTCTTTTTGTACGGGATTTAGAAATATTTTTATTGCATTTATTATGAGAAGTTCTGATCATGGTTATGATCACGTTGCGATATTAGCCACTGTCAGCTACTGTTTCTAAAATGTCAGTGACAAGGATTATACGTATAAGTTTCTGGTTTTACAATACACTTGACTTCAAAATTCCAAAGGCATCTTTCAGGAACTTTCTTTTTGCTCACACTATAGTTTATTTCAAAATATTACTTGAGAAATCCATAGAATAACATCTACCACTATACATGGCATTCGTAGATTATGAAAAAGCTTTCGAATCACTAGAAATGTGGGCAGTAGAGCAAGCCTTATGGAACAGTAGAGTAGCCCATCGCTATGCAAGGTTAATAAGCAACGCAAATAAGAACACGGCAAAAAAAATACAAATGGCCGAAAAAACAAACGAGATCCCAATCAAAAGAGGTGTGCGCCAGGGAGATCCGATGTCCCATAAGTGCTTCATTACAGCCCACGAAAACATTTTCAAAAAAATTAAATGGGAGCAAAAGGGCATTAACATCAAGGGCACCCATTTAAATCACCTAAGGTATGCCGACGACATCTTGCTGACAGCCGAAAATGAAGAAGATCTCCAAGCTATGCTGCAACAACTCGACGCAAAATCAACTGATGTTGGGCTTATATGAACAAAGAGAAAACTAAAGTAATGACCAACACAGAATACATCCTACAAATCAAAATAAACAACATAACACTGGAACAAGTATCCGACTACCTAGGAGAACTCATAGAACCAAACATAGAAAACCAAACGCCGGAGATTACAAGACAGATGAAGCTAGGATGGGCCGTATTCGGCAAACAGAAACAAAAACATATTCAAACATCTGAGAACAAATATATTCAACGAGTGCGTCCGACCCAGTCCTTACCTACGGCGCTCAAACCTGGACCACGACTCAGAAGAACATAAATAAGAAAGATAGCGAAAACTCAGTGAGCAATCGAAAGACAAAATGCCACACATCTCACTAGGGGACCGAAAAACCAACAAATAGATCAGATCAAAAACAAAAGTAACAGACATGGACAACACTAAAATGGAGATTTTCTGGACACTACACTAGACAAACGGATAACATATGGAACGCTAGAATAGAACGATGGCGCTCATAGTTGGGTAAAAGAGAGCGAGGTAGACCACAGCAAAGAAGGGCGGACGACATAAAAAAGAACAGCGGGTCTAACATGGAGAAGACGAACAGCAAACCGAGAAAATTGGAAGGGACTACAAAAGGCCTATACCCACAAATAGGTAGCAAAAGGCTGAGAAGAAGACGATTTATTTTAAAAATATTTATCATATATTACGCTGAATAGTATTGGACGACTTCCAATCTAACAGAATCTTGTAAGAAAACTTAGAACTGAAGCTCGGTAGCTCAGTGGTGAAGCATGTTAACTACTTATCTAAAATCGCGAGTTCGATCCCCGGTCTCGGTGAGGTTTTCAAAAAGAAATGTGCAAATGAAAACCTCTACGAAATTCCATCATGCAATCCAAAGTGATGTAAAGCCGTCGGTTCCATGTTACTACGATGCATAGCATGTAAAACATCCTATGTTAAGGTTGGAACTCCTTAGTCTCGGCAAAAATCTAAGTAGGCCAGTGTCTAAGGTAGGGTTATCGCCAAAAAAATCGAATACATGTATCTTTTGGTAATGTAAACTCAACCTTCAGAATGCCTCAGTAACTTGTGCATTAAAATTAAGTGTCACATTTTTCTTTGTCATTGAAATGTCATTAAGTTGAAGATTTAGAAAATAAACAATTGTCGATAAGATAATAAGAGGAATGTCAATAAAAGCGATTGCGACTCAGTTTAAGATAAGTAAAAATACAGCTTATCTCGTGTATATTGTTATGATATGATTGATTTTTGTTTGTTTAAAATTATAAATTTAATTAAGGCAAATCCATATACACAATTTTCAGTTTAATTTATACTACGCTCACTTTGCCTGTCAGTAATTTAAGGCTGTTTAAAATGAAATGTATTAATTAACTGGACAAATAAAATTGTTGAATGCGCCTTTCTTAATATTTTATTTAACTGCAATATTATTTAAGCTAGCTCTCTGCAAACACGAAACTGCTTATCTCATGTTGGGTTCTGAAATGCGCTATATTTAACATCAGTAGCTCCACTGCGCTATTTTAGTTCACATAAGTTACAATCTCGTAAATTGACATTTAATTCATAAAGCTTGTGCAAAATAGCGATTATTTGACGTTCTAAAAGTGATTATCGGCAAGGAAACATCAGGTAAATAATTTGATTATTCTGTTTGGCAACAAAAACCTCGCCTTCATTATTCTAGGATGACGTAGACCCACACCAACTTTCAACAGTTTCTGGTGACTTGGAAATTCTTGCAAATCTGCAGATTCTGATGATGCTATGCTAATTATAAGAATTAGGGCGTAGCCGGACGCTTGGAAACACGTTGAATACCTTCTACAAGGCCTAATCTTAGAGTTACGCAGCTTCTTGGGGACCCGACACTCAATAAATAGCAGTATCCTACCTGGAAAGTTTTCGTCGATGTTGTTTCGATGCTGGCACCGGTTGACACTGCCGGATTTCTCTACTGGAGTCGATCCCCTGGGTGCAGATGTTCTTCTAGGTGCTTTTGCAGACCTATTGCAGTACAGATGTCTAAGTTCCGCTGCTTAATTGTACTGGAAACGACCCTCGAAAATTTCAGTTGATCGGCTGCCGTTCCCACACTCGAAGTCGGATTGGAAAATTTTGAACTTTTATCTCGTGGAACTCGCCACAAACAGTCGTGCAGCTGGTTAATAACTTGGACCACTTTTTATATGGTATAATATTTGCTTATTACTTAAACACGTCAATTAAAAATGGAGCACAAATTCGACAAGCTTTCAAATAATTTAATTCAATTGTTCCACGCTAACAACAAAAAATCATCACGTTGCTATGTTACCACGGTATTTCTTATTAATTAGAAATTAGTTTTGATAGCAAAATACACAAATGGAGTTAAATTTGATTACATAAATCTTAAATTAATGTTTTCTTAAATCTAAAAAAATTGTCCTTTGCTTAGAACTATCATTGTTCCTTCCGTCACGCACACAAATGTTTTAAAATGCACTGCTCTGCTTTTCACTTTCTTCTCTTAATGCACTGGAGATTGAGTTCAAATTTACACAAGTTACTTGCTTTGATTCTATACTGTTGCCTAATTTCGGAATTGCTCTTTGCGATTTTCTATTTTCCTCTATTCCAATCTCATTTACATTTCAGATTGCTTGCCATTCACTGAGCTCGCTCATTTAATATCCACATAACAAACCTTTTGTGTCAATTCACTTCGTTTGGTCTGTCTTTTAATATGTACAAACCTATTATTAATTATATTACTTTACTCAACTTCAAATCCCAACCCTCTGAAATATGCTTTGCTTATGCGTGCATTTATCCTTTTAATTACTTCTTCTCGCATCTCATTGCCAATGCATTTAATACTTTTCTTAATGTTTTAAATTGCAGTTTCATAAAATATCTTAACTCTGTGCTTTATTGACGTGGTTAAATATCTTGCACTGCCATCAGAGCCAAGTTGTAGGCTTAAAACGATTCCAATATATCACAGTTTCATGGCAGGTGGATTGCAAGCTGTAATTGTAAACAGTGGCGACATTACAAAATATAAATTTATTTTTTGCTGGTATACACTCGCTGTTTGTAAAATTTTAATTATATTCTAAACCTATCGTTTTTGATTTGCAATTTGCATAACATAGTAACAAAATTAAAGTTAAGTGTCATTTAAGAGCATGGAAACATTTTAAACAACACCAAACTGTAATATATTGTCACTAGATCTATTTTTTATCGATTTTATTGGCGACAAATTATCTGATACGGTCCTGTTCACCGCATTTAGTTCCAATGCACGGTAGCTAATTGTTTGCAATACTGTGAAAAAATCTACAAAATGGAGTACGTACAATTTTTGCACTTTGGCGGTAATTAACAGCTTTTGTTACAGACATTAATTTTTTCTGTGACGTCAGATGGGCGCGGCCCAATTGTTTATCAGACGCTTCCTGTGGCTTCTATTCCTTCGCAGAACCTCAAATTTGGGAGCCCGCTTATTTTTCGAACTGCGCCTTCGCTGTGGCTCGAATCTTCTTCAGTGAGGCCTCCTTACACACGCACTTTGATTTTCCGACCGCTAACACTGATATTTTAGTAAAATTTGGGTACCTTTTAACAGCGGAACTACGTCGGTGCTCGGAGGCGACCCCTGGCGTGTTTCTAGCCCTGGAGCGGCTTTCCTCGCTGTTGAAGCTGCCGGTAGCACTCCTGCAGTCCTGCCCACGGTGTTTCAGTACAAACCCCTGGCTTAGGATTGTTATCTTGGCTGGACGCAGCTATCAAAATCTCGAGCTGGATCAACTGGCGAATCCTCGAGAAAGCTCTTAATTTTTTTAATTTTTGGTGGCGAAAACCTTAACAAACGATACCACTCAAACTTGGATATCGCTATGGTTACATTTCTAACGGAAATAAGTTTTGGTTAATTTAAGTACATAATGGAAATAAGTTTGATTACATAATTTTAAATTTTCAAATTTCTTACAAACTAAATATTGTCTGATTCTTATATTTAAAAATCGTTTATTTGCGCCACACACACAAACACGTTATATTATTTGCTCTACTTTTCACAACCGTGAAATGCACTGATTATTTTAAGAGTTCCTTGCTTCTCAATTGCTTTCTTCATATCCTGTTGCCTGCTTTTCTAATTGCCTTCTCATGTTCACCTGCTGCTTTTCAAATTGCTCTTTCGCAATGTATTGTTATCTTATTCTGGCTTCTTTACCTTTTTAGAATCTTCACCAATTTCACTGACTAGCTTTATTGAAACTACGCTTCTTTTACATGCACATAGCAAATCTCTTTGTGACTATTAATTTCTTTCGCTTCGGCTATTCATTATGCACAAACCTATTATTTAATTCATTTGCACGTCAATCTCGACCCCTGTGAAAAACAAGTTTGCCTTTTGCGTTCCTTACTTAATTACTTTATTATTACTGGAATGTCTTTACCAATGCATTTATCGTTTGAACCTTAAAGTCATTGCAGTTACATAAAACACCCCAACTCTGTGTTTATTGAAATGTTCATTAATTTGCACTGCTAGCAGAGTCGAGTCGTGGGCCTAAGATATAGTCTATTTTTTTTTAATCCGCAGTACCCTATTGTTGTGTAACGTCACCATATTCAGTTTATTCAGTTTGCCTTTTCAGTGTGACTCTTCACCAAACTTCATAAAAACACGTTATAAACTGGGCAATTGTTTTGCAAATTAACATGCAATGCTCGAAGACATATGTGATTTTAAAAAGTTTTATAGAGAACATAATAACCATACAAGAAGGAAGCTGCTTAGTCCGGGAACATAAAAACGACCCCTCTTAGATTAAGAAATTAACAAACGTCTCATCTATCATGAATCTGTAACACATTTATGTCATTTTTATTTCAAAAGCTTTAGATTCTAGTAGGGCTTGACTATATAACCATATCAGCCGTTGTCAAAAATACCTGGTAATGCGAATGCTTAGGTTTTGTCCATAAAATATTCTTTGAAGAATATTGTTGCTAATAAAAACAAAAATTAACGTTCTCCACCAACTCATGATTGAAAGCTCATGCTGACTCATTATTATTTTCTATTTCGATACTTTGAATCTAGTAATATGCTGTCCAACTTTCAATCTCCCTGATGGTGCTACTTTAATTTTATTTTTAAGTGAGATAAAGGAAACAACCGAGAGTTGCAAAAACAAGCGTAGCTCAACAAAGCCCCTGAAAGGTTTCCTCACTGAAAATGTGTAATCCGCTTCATATTAATAGCTCCGGTCCCATCTAAAATACATTACACAGTACTTTAACATTTGTGCCTAATAAAATATACATCTCTACGCTGCTTCCGCAGTAGAAGACGAAGGATTTACTAAAGAAAAATACATATCTACTAAACTAAAAAATCTGTAAAGAGTTGTACTTAGAACTTCTCACGCAAGTGGACGTTCTGGCACTAAACAATTTAAAAAATCATGGGAAACTCGGGGTAAATATTTCTTAACGTTCCTAGTAATACTCAACAATAAAAATAAATACTTGGTAATGTGAATTATACATCAATTTTCAAATAAAGAAAACATTACCGGTGGTGGGATTTGAACTAAAACGCCTGCTAATACGATTTGATGCACAGCTCATCCCCGACCACTCTCGTCTGTACGATGCGCATTTGGGGGTATTAAACAAAACTCATTTACTCTTGTTTTTACCCTGTATCCATTGGGTTCCATTTTCGTCACGTGTAAAGCCTGAGCTATGTGCAAATTATTACTTTTATCTATTTCGCAGTTAAAGCAAAAATTTTATTTTATTTATTTAGTGCTCATTTTGTGTCAAACGTATGCCCTTTCTTGTTAAGGGCAAAATCCTGAGCTATGTGCCAAATACGAGAAGTATTCCGCGGCAAAATTTTGGTGTTCAAGCTCCAGGAATTTATAGGGAATTAGAATAATTAGTTGGAGACTAAGGAGAATTGGTTAGAGAATTAGGAGAACTATAAGTAATTAAAACGTAACGCGCGTAACTATAGACATAACCTTACATCTTAAGCAAAAAATGTAGACGTCTCCAGCGCTACAGTACCCCTGTTACATAGGTTCAGTGTATTATATTAATTAAGCAAAATCCCTGTTTCTATTACCCTTCTCTGGGTTGTAGCTCTCTTAAAAGGCGTTTTCAGATTTATGTCCACTTGAACTTTTTGTCTTATTTTGATGGGTACTATCACCGCTTAAAATTTATTGCCCCTTTCCTTAACACCCTGTATATAGTGTTTTGAAGTTTTTGTAGGCATCGTATAAAACGCTTCCAATGTTTCGGGAAATGATGGTTTACTTTTTTATGGGAAACCTTTTTTTTCCAATACAATTCTACATATAAAAAGGTATTTATCTTTTTTGATTTCACAATATGGTTATTATAACACCAAAAACGGTGTTAGAATAGAGTCCATTACAACACTGTTTGGCATTGTTATTTTCATATGAAAACCGTTGAAACAGCTTACTTCGTTTCAGGCAACTGCCAGATTGTCACATTTATGAAATGTCAAAATTCAAGGTTTTTTTATTGTTTCCATGTAAAGTGGATAATAGTATATTAAAGTATCAGTGAATAACAAGGTCTTTAAAACACGCGCGAGTTTTCGAGCACGAGGGCGTAGCCGGAGTGCGCGAAATAGAGCAAGTGTTTTAAAGACCAGTTATCCACGAATACTTTACGTTATTTTTTATTATACTTGCAATACTGGAAATAAATTACGCACGAAACACTTACAAATAATTTTTGTCGTGATAAATCGAGAGAGCATAATAATATTGCTACTATAGTTACGAGAATTGTTTACGTTTTTGTCGCGTCCACGTCGGTTGTTGCATTCAGTCGTTTCCTTGACAACCTTTAAAGCTTGGCGAGCTTTAATCGCCTGTTTTCGCACGTTCAGGCGTGCTTTAAACGGCGATTCTGATGCAGGTATAATAAAATAGTATATTAAAGTATGAGTGGATAACAGTTATCCAAGAATACTTTACGCTATTTTTTATTATACCTCCAATACTGGAAATAAATTACGCACTAAAAACTTAGAAATAATTTTTGTCGTGATAAATCGAGAGGGCATAATAATATTGCTACTATAGTTACGAGAATTATTTACGTTTTTGTCGTATCCATGTCCGTTGTTGCATTCAGTCGTTTCCTTGACAACCTTTAAAGCTCGGCGAGCTTTAATCGCCTGTATTCGCACGTTCAGGCGTGCTTTAAACGGCGATTCTGATGCAGGTATAATAAAAAATAGTATTTTAGTTTCATATTAGCGGTTGGCGAGTCGGATGCGGGTTTAAAATTCCAGAAATTACGGTTAGCGGTTAGGGTGCTGGTCCTATCTATTGGAGCCGTACAGGTCTCTACCCTAGATATCAAACACTCATCAAATAGTCAACCTAAAGTATTTGTATGCTTCTGCACCTTTCCAAGAATTTTTCTTAGAATTGTTATACGTATTATGTAAATGGCGTTCAAGGGAGATGGGTGATCATTCGGGCCTCCCTAGTTCTGATCTGACATAAAAAATACTCTAGGGAGTTTCAATTTAACTTAAATATTAATATGTATTTTATACTAGACTGTTTCTCCATGTCATTGAAGAGAGCTTTTCAAGAAGTAATAGATATTGAAATTTCTTTTTTAAATGTTTCCAATATTTTTTTATGGAACACTTCGTTTTAAAACCATGTCCTGGACTTCATCCAATACTTCATTCTACGTACGAATATCTACACCATGCATTTGCAGTGTAGCAATTTTAATATCAAACCAATTGCTTATTTTTCAATAAATTCTTTCGTAGATACAGTAAATTTTTTATTGCAACGTAGTTAAAATATTTTAGAGCACTAGCTGTAGCGCGAGACTGTCAGGACATTTTCAAAGTTTACGAATGTATGAGTTTTATGAGTTATTTTTCGATTTTTCTAAATTGCGACCCCGTGTGTATATAGAATTTTCTATTTTTCAGCTTCAATTTAATTGTGTTTCGAATGTTGTGCAGGCTTTGGCCTTATCGCGTCACGCGGCTGTGAGACCGCTTGGGGCCGTCTGGTTGAACACCTGTGTTTGTTGCCGCCTCGCAGTCCTCGAGAGCTTGGCTTTTGGAGTGCTTTCTGCATTTAATTTAAAACGCGAGCCTGTGAGAGCAAACGAGAGGTTTTTGAATATTTTTCGCTTGTCTCCGTTTTCCTGCGTTGTGGCCGCCCTTCCTTGTCGGCGGGGTGACGTGATTGAGTTGAGTTTAGTCAGTCAGTGTTGGCAGTTGGTTGCTGGCTCTTACGGAGAGCGGGTCCTTAGAGTGTGGCTTTTAGCCGCCCCGCGATTTCGGTCGCGAGAGCGGCCTACCGAGAGAGCTTTTCGAGCCGTTGAGGCGTGCAGTTGTGCAGTTGTGTGGTTTTTGATGATGCTCCGCTTTGGTGACCAATGCCCCCGTAGTCTCGTGTGCCATGTAGACAAGTTACCACTAGTGCATAGGTGGGATCATATCCAACGAGGACGTGCAAAAGGTCTCCCTGTTTCTTTCCCATGCGAATTCCGTCGCATCGTGTCCTGTGAAGGTATCCCGGAGTATGAGTTATCAACAAGTGCAGCTGCGGCCTTGCCACATTCCTAGCTATGAGGAGAAGTCCTGCCACCAAGTTAAAAGCCAGGTGATACTGCAATAGCAAAGGTAGCGTGTATTGTAGATGTTAGCCGTTATATCTTTGCCACGTGCATTTAATACTCATCTCTTGCATTTTGTGTGCTAACTAACGTCAATAATTATAGTCTGTGTTCCGCTATCATGTTTCACGCACTAAATTAACGATAGTGACCACATTTTGGGACAGATGTAATAGTAATACTCATTCCTTGTATTGTGTACGCTAACGAACGTCAATAATTATATGTGTTGGTGTACTTTTGGACCATATGTGTACGTTAGACCAACAGATCGGTTTGCTATATGTTGTCTTGTGTTTTCCTCGCACCTGTTGCATGCGTACTTTCAGGTTGAGTTGTTCGCAGTGTACGATCGATGTGAGGTGGAGCCTTGATGAAATTGTAAGCGTCAAAGGTAGGTTAGATTTTAATATACCCCATTGAGCTGTTTTTACCAAGTGTAAAGTTGAAAGGTAGGCTCATTTGCTTCCCGGTTTCTCTGTGGGCTTACCTTTGCATTTTCGTTCTGATTGATGCGACTGGGTGGCGCTCAATCTAATGTGTCACTGTTTACCGTCTTTTAGGCCGTTGCCCGTATGTTATCTCGTGTTGAACCACCCCTTGCTTCGCTGAGTCTAGTCGGCACTTCTTGTTACGGGCAGGGCAGCGATCCTATGTGTATGAGTAACTCTCCCAAATTTGAGTGTTATAGTGGGCGCTGGCAGCTTTTCTGCAACTTTTTGTATGAGCTGGAGCGGTGTCGTTAAAGTCGATTTTGTTCTGTAACAAGACAATAACTGAACAGCCAAACTTACGTCTTGTTTCTGAGTTTTCCCAAGTGAATATGCTAATGTTTTACTTTGTGGCAAGAAGTTATTCAAGTACAACTGGTGGTTGACATTTTTATTCTGTTTACAGTGGGAAAACTGATCCATTTTCGTCAACAGGACGCGTTCTAGAACGTACAAGTACTTCTTCGTCTAAGGACGTTTCAACTAATTTAATGAATACAAATACATCATATATTTATCAATTTATTATTGTAACTTAAACAGTTTTAGCAATAGTATTATACTATGAGAAAATAAGCAACTAAGCAAAATAAGAACATCTACAAATTCATAGAATTCAATGCATGCGACTGCAATCGTTGCATCAAGTGAGACAGAACGGGGCTAGAGTGACGTAGACCCCCCCCCCCGTACACCGCTGTGCTGCGCCCTTAAGCTATACAACTAAGGTAACATAGGTAATTTAGGAATCTTGGGAATTACTTTCATAATTAAATATTCCCAATTAAGTAATGCCAAAAGAAGCTGATGTTACTTTTAAAAAAATAATTTTACTAGCCTGATAACCAGCAGAAAGGCTCTTTAAAAACTGGACTAAGTCTGGTAAAATGCCGTAAAACGGACAACTTCGTCACCTAACCCAAATTCGTCTATAAACGAAGTTGTGCATTTCTAGAGACAACTTCGTCATGGTAGATAACTAATTTGGTAACTTTATTATGGCACATAAATAATTGCATCATTTTAAAACAAATTTAAGGTTATATTAAGGCACAAAATGACTTTGGCTTGAATTGTTTCTCTCCATGAAACCCACCATGAAGTCTTCACCAGGAAGGTTGTCTCGAAAAATCACTGCTTTACGTCCTTTTTTATCGAGATAGCCTTTGATAGTCAGTCTTATTTCTAACTTTGTTAATGGATAAGACCAAGCTGAAAGTCGATTTATGGCACCAACAATTTCCGACTCCTCCAAGGTCGTTAAGGCTTTTGGGTGGCCTACTGATTTAATGTGTCTACCATGCCTCTTGTCTTGAAGCGTTGTTTGCGGTATTCCATGTTTTTTGCTGGCAGCCGACACCAAGAGGCCATTTCCAATATCCTTCAGTGCGTCTTCAACTAACTGGGGATCATAACGCTGGTAACTCCTACCTCCCAACACTTTACCGAACACGGCAGGTAATGTGCTACTTTTATATCAAAAACAATACGGACTTTACCAATTTTTCGGACAGTTAACGAAATAATAACTCTTATCTAATTTATACAATTTCAACAATACTTTGCAAAAAGAGGACACAGTGTAATAAACTATAGAATATTAAAGGAATAATGCTATAGCAATTAAAGCAAAACATAATGGAATTTAAACTTAAAATAAAGCGTAATATACTAATCATACTAGTTATAATGGTATGCGCAGTTAAATTTATTATTATGTACCACTATGTACCATACTTGTCGGAATGCTGGTAGATTCAATATTGAAAGACAGAAAGGCTGATTTTTGCTTTTAGCAAATAATGATCACAGGTAACTCTTGAAACATTTGCATCGCGCAAATAGAAGATACCTCTCAAAATTCGGTTCTATGTTAGAAGTGTCAACAGCAACGACTGTTTGCTTTAGGTGCTCCCGTCCAAAATGGCAGAAACCAGAGTAATTCCATTTATATTACATACAGAGTTACTTCCGGTAGATTTATGTCAGCTCGGGGTAGTAAAGCTGTTCAGTTTTGCAGTTCAAACTTTTGATAAACGATCTCCCTTAAGATGATCTTGCGATTTATTTAAAAACTAACTTCTCAAGAGGCATTTTTAATTTAAACCGTTCGAAGTAAAAACTCCAACTTTTCGTTTGTTCTTGAAGAGGTCGGGTTTGTTTAAATTAAACTTTTACGTCTCAGCAGCGCTTGTTCCAAAGTATCAATTCGTTTAACCGATCGCGAATTCCGGATGCTCGGAAATTGAACATGTGAGTTATCCGGGAGGTGAGAACTCCAAGTAAATACGAAGCTTTTAAAAGAAATTTAGAAGGGAGAACTTTTTATTGCGGTGCCGGTTTCCGAATAGCTGTAAAGACAGTAATCTCGAGCTCTTAGGAAAGGATTTCATTTCGGAGTTTTGTTTCGGCTTAAAGCTTCTCATATTACTCTGCTTTTTTACTCTCAATGAAAAATTGAATAGACAGAACCAGCCGCCTTGCCCTGAAATATTCAGCTTTTACACTAAATCATGTATCTTGTGCGCAGCATAAATGGAAAATATTACTCAATATGAGGTGTTCCTTTCGAAAGGTGACGTTATTTCAGCATCGAACGGTCCCTACAAAGGTTGGCTCTCTGTAAAAAATGTGTTTGAGTTTCAGAAATAAACTAAAACGGCCTTTCAACGTTTCTACATGATATTATGTAGCAGTTATTAATAGTAATCATTTTTCAACCAGACGCACACAATGAACGTTCGCATTTGGTATAACTTCTACGTCTATTTGTATGATTTCAAAAATTTACTGCTCAATAAACGTTGTCAATTCCAAACATAAATACTTGAAACTGCACAAGTTTTAACGCATCATAAATTTTTAGACCAAAAGTAACTCAAGTCGGTAAAATTAATGTGGCAGCGTTGTGCAGTTAAATGTTAGTTATCACGAACGTGTAGAGTTGATATACATTTTAAATCCCAAATTTACGTACATTTGTGACAAAATTTGTGTATTTGTCCGACAATGTGCACAATTCAGTAAACAGGTTTCCTCTGAATTTATTATCGCATTTCTGGGTTAATACGGTTATAATGCGAATAATGCTGTAATCATTAGAGGATGTGCGTTTGCATATTGCTCACTTCATTTCAGGCCTCTCCCTGTGTGTTGTGTTTATTTGTGGTTTAATTTTGGAGGAAATTTAATTAAACGCTATTAACTGACGCATAAATATCATTGATATCGCCGATCACTCATCAATAAAACGGAAACATTTAATGGACGTTGCAGTTTCATGAGATCCTCTATTCACATAGTATCTCCAATTTGCACTATACGACAATTTAATTAAAAATAGAAATCGACTGCAAATTGGACTGCTCCTACTGCTAACAGGAAACAGTTTTGCTGCATATTAGTTCCTATCAAGCGTTTTATATTAAATATTATTATGCAAAATAATAGGAAACAATACGCTGTAACTACAAATATAAGCATATAATTAAACTGCTTAATAATTGAAGTTGCCTAGCAACAAAAATTATGCTACCATGTTTATTTTAAAACAAAACAGTATCGTATATATCTGTCAAGTGTAGTATTTGTTGATACAAGCTCCTGGTAGAAATGAAATAAGATTGCTACATTATTAGGCTAGAAAACTTAATAATTATCACTTTAATCATAATAGTATATTAAAGTATGAGTGGATAACAAGGTCTTTAAAACACGCGCGAGTTTTCGAGCACGACGGCGTAGCCGAAGTGCTCGAAATAGAGCAAGTGTTTTAAAGACCAGTTATCCACGAATACTTTACGCTATTTTTTATTATACCTCCAATACTGGAAATAAATTACTCCCTAAAAACTTAGAAATAATTTTTGTCGATATAAATCGAGAGGCCATAATAATATTGCTACTATAGTTACGAGAATTATTGACGTTTTTGTCGCGTCCATGTCCGTTGTTGCATTCAGTCGTTTCCTTGACAACCTTTAAAGCTCGGCGAGCTTTAATCGCCTGTTTTTCCACCCTCAGGCGTGCTTTAAACGGCGATTTTGATGCAGGTATAATAAAAAGGTATGTTTTACTTATAATTTATTTACGTTGTTTTAATGCGGTTTGTGTTCTTATAATGTTATCGGTCGACAGTATAATAGTACTCAGTATTGTACATAATGCCAAATAATCGATTAAGAGAAGATGAATTAGACCTTGCTGTACGCATAGTACAAGAAGACAACTCTCAGAGGGAAGTTGGTAGGCTACCACAAGTTTCACATAGAGTCATTAGCAGAGCTTTGGAACGATTTAATACGACCGGTAGTACACCTTTTCGACATGGTGGAGGTAGACAGCGAAGTACTACATCTGCACAAGATCATTTTGTGACATTACTTGCTAGACGGAATCCGGCTCACAATGCGACAATGATTAATAATGAATTGCGAGCCGCTACTGGAATGATAATTTCGTCCCAGACTGTAAGAAGGTTGCACGTGTCTAATTTAAAAGTTAGGAGGACTGCAACTGCCTCATTTTTAAATATTCGCCAACGTGCAGTACGTAGACGGTGGGCGTAAGATCACTTACTATGGGTAGATGAAGGGTGGAGTAGATTTTTATTTTCTGATGAATCCAGGTATACCCTAAATCATTCAGATGGACTGTTACCGTTACGGCGACTAAAAAGAAGCAAGCAAAGGCCAACGGCTTCTCAGCCGGAGCTGGTCGTGGGTAAAATAAAAGACTCATAAGCTTTAGCTGAAAAATAAAATATGGGCGCCAAGTAGCTAGTAACCCAGCACTTTGCTAAACAAAAGATACATTACGGAAGGCGCTACTAACCAAACCTGAAAAAGTAAAAGTAACGGCAAGGCACAAATCATATACGCAAACAAATAGGTCATGGTGGTATAATTGCTCCAAACAAAGAATACAGGCACAATTAAAATACACACACAAAATATACGGCTACCGAATCATATCACAAAATCTCAATAGGGAGATCATATCACAGTTCAATAAATATCAGGGGTGGCTTGAGGCTAAACTCACCACAGTACAGCCAGTTACATATACAAGGGTATCAAGCGAAGTTAGCGGGCGGGCCCAGAATTAATAAAATTTCACACAGTATGTATATAGTGCTAATTAACAGTATTAAAAAAAAGATTACAAGATTGATATTAAATTTGGCCAAATGCATTACTAAATAAGCACTTAGAAAGAGCTCGAAAACATCGTGGCTCCGGCGTAATGATTAAATTGAAAGGTAAATTTAGTAGGTAGGTTGAATTTAACTGAACACCCTGTATGCAAGGTTCCTCTCGTAATTAAATAATGATCAAATCAGATTAGCGTCGTCGCGGACCGACAAGATCTTGCGATGGTACCACGAAGCGATTTCGCGGGTAATGCAATGTACTCTGCATTAAAACGGCCGAGGTGCGAGCATTAACAATAATTGCTTGCAAAGCTGGGCAAGTAGTCTAATTCAACGGTGTAATAAATAACACTTAAAATCTGAAAGGATTAACCTTCGTGCACTTGGCTTCACAATGCGAATATAATACCGTTACACAATATTCCGCACACGGCGGTATAAAACAACTCCGGTAAAATTTAGCCCGAATCCAGAGACATGTTCGCCTAAATGACCTAATCGGCTACTTACTGTGCAGAAGAGCTACTGCTGAAACTGATTTGCTGAAGGCAAAATCAATCATATTCATGCAGGTGAGTTCATAGCTTAAAAAAACACACAATATAACAAACGAGTCTATCGAGCACCTTGCAGCGTTGCCACGCAAACGGCCCAAGGGGGCACCTGATTCCCAAGAGTTCAAAACGGAAATATTAAACTGACAGACCTTTGGCAGTGGACTTCTCTTCCGCTGCAGATGTCAAAAACAGGGGAGGCCTAAGGACTACGAGGAGGCCAAGCCATCACCAGGTAGCTGAGGGGGGGGGGGCACAGTCAGCGAAACTCGTCACCAGGCTGGTGGCTACGTGACCATACGGCGATAGCTGCGTTCCCAGCAGGATTAGCTCGGTAGCCTCGCTTCCAACGAAGGAAATTCGACAGGCATGCTACCGTCGAGTAAAAGCTGAAAGGCAAATAGCCATGGAGACACACCGAATAAGTCCAAATAAATTCACCTACCCGTTTCAGGTTTCTACGGCTGTTCAACGCCAAAGTGAAAACATGTGCCTTGCTAGAGCGGAATCCCCAAATAATATTCGGGCTGGAATTCGCCAAAAATGCAACTCACAAAGCCCAATTCCGAACTTCCATGGAGTTCAGGACACAAAACGGCACAATTCCAAATTAGGATGCTAACGAAAAATCCTGGTTAAGGTACGCCATCAAAACGTAAATTTCGAAGCACCTAGCTCTTGCAGCACAGGATGGCGGAATGACAAGATGGTTTCCAAAAACTGATAAGCCCAAAAATCTAATTTTGGGAGAAAGGGAATGCAACTCGAAATGCATGAGGTGAAGTCTACACTGCAGGGGCATTTGGACCCATAATATCGACCGAATGGCTTACTTAGCTTGCAATAAAACTGTCAGACGATCTGAATGCTCAAAGAAAAGAAAATCATACCTGAAGAAAGACATAGTGAAAAGTTAATTTTAACCGAGATTATGGCAAATAATTAGGCGAATAGCTAAAAATGAATTTTGAACCGTAACAGGACGAATCCTCATCTGGAGAAGACCTGGAGAGCGTTACCGTGAAGACCTAATGGTTCCACGTGTTGCTTTTGGTGGAAGAAGTGTAACGGTCTGGGGTGGTATCAAATGGTCGCACTGAGCTGGTTGTTCTGCAAGGTGAAACCATAAACGCTGAAAGGCATAGGGCTAGGTGTATATTACCTGTTGTCATACCATTTGCACAAAATTTTGGCAATGATTTCGTTTTTGTTGACGATAATGCCTGCCGAATTGTGTCCAAATCGTCACTAACCATTTCACGCAATACGGTGTAACGAGAATGGATTGGACTCCATGCTCTGCCGACTGTAATCCCATTGAACACCTCTCGGATAAACTACAGAGGCAATTATCCATACGACCAAATACCCTACAGACAGTTAACCAACAGAAAATGTTTTTATTGAAGAGTGGGAGGCGATTCCCCAAGAATTTATAAATAATGTACCAACTAAGTATGCCCAGACGATGTCAGAAAGTTGTCAGGTCATTTTGGTATTTTAAATAGCCACCTAGGCTTTAGGGCAGCGTGCCCGTGTGCTAAACCCTTTTAGTTACTTATTTGGCTCCATCGCCTAATTCCAGAATCATGATTTTGCACATATTTGGCCCCAAACGCAGTATTTCTCGTCGGTTGGAGCCCCCCTCTGATGGCGCTTTGGCAGCCGAGCGTTATCGCTCGCAAGAATTCCGAATCTTCTAGAAAACACGCCGTTACGGCGTGCTACCATCGTCGCCGGCATTAATTTGTTTCATTTTATCGCCTCGCGATTGGCTGCCGAGGTTTAGTCACGTGGGGACGCGACCGATGTGACCTGTGACAAACGGTTTCACCTTAAGTGGCAGTTGATCGCAGCCCGTTGCAGAGAGCGTTCGTGTGGTGGTTGTGTGGGAGTTCCGATTTGTTTTCGGCGTAGCGTGGGTGCTTCTTGAGCCCAGTTCCTGCTCCCAACGAAAGTGGCCCATTTTTCGTCGTCCAGTTGTACGCGTCCTGACGCGTCTCACGTCGCTATTATGGCGGATGTCCACTCATCCCTATAGCCGTCGAACATCGAATGTACCTGCCACCTAAGACTGCAGCCTGTCGCAACTCAACTGTACCAGGCTCCCCAACCGCCTACATATTAAGGTATGTGTCTTTGAACTGATTACCGCTGTGAACGCGAGTGTACAGCCTACAGGCACTGTCGTCATATTTGTACATTCATTCCAAATTACAGACTGTCTATGTTACAAGTGCTACTTTGTTCATTACTGTTTGCTGCATAAGGCGTCGCGCCCGCATATTTGTACATTCATTCCAAATTACAGACTGTCTATGTTACAAGTGCTACTTTGTTCATTACTGTTCAACATCTGTCGCTAGGTTTAGAGCGCGCGCCAGCTGGTGTTTTCTTAGATATAATCTATTTATAGATATAGGGCGATGCACTCCGCTGCCCCATTGTAACCCGTGAGGCAATACATGATTTGTTAGTTAAGGGAACTATTGTTTTGTTTCGACTTGTGCATGTTCTGTTTCAGATAAGCGCCCCCCCTTCAGTGTACTGATTATTGTGCGACGGGACGAGGGAGCTTTGAGCGTACAGGTGGGTGAGACAGCTGCGTAGTCGTGGTCGGATTGGCACCTAATTACAATCTTCGCATAAGGCAATCTCGAAATTGTTATTTGACCTTGCAACTCTTGAGTAATCCTATCGTCGGAGTATTTTGCGTGCTTCGCTCCCGTCTAACCGTCCAGGCCCGGTTAGTCGGGTTAAGACAGGCTTGGTGGCGCCCTCATGATTTTGACATACCCTATATATATATATATGCCGCAACACGCTTGCCCAGAACGTATCGTGTGACTCACGCCCGACTCCCTGAGCGTTCCAGCCGTGGCCTTTAGCCTATTTTTAGCCGATCTCAGGGCAAGTGTGCCAGTTTTTCAGGACTAATTCCGTGGTGCGATGCTCACCTTGGGTGGGTGTCGTAAAGTTCTTTTAATACCGTAACAAAGTATATTGAGTAAGAGGAGCCCCCACTCGATTCTAATTTAAAAACTATGTTCTGTTACTTAATTGTCTTCTAATTAATTGTGTTACCGAATTAAGTATTAAAAAACCTTACAAGGCTCCAAATTACTGCAAATTACAATGAAACTATATTCAAATATATTATCATATATTATATTCGTTCTTCCATCTTAAATTATTTTGCTGCTGTCTTCCAATTTTTTGATGGGCCACTTCAATTGCTGAGCAGCTAATTTGATGTGCATAACTTCCATTTGAAGACACCCGTGTCCTTTTATAGATATAATTTCTAATAAAGTACGTAACTATTTAAATATGTTTTTGTCTTGCGCATTCTCTTGTTACTCTCTTGGTGTTTACTTTTCCTACCTGTTTTATCTTATATATATTTCTAAAAGTCCTGACTGACTCACTGACTCACTCACTCATCAACGCCCAGCCCAAACCCTTGGACCTAGAAAGCTGAAATTTTGCACAGAGGTTCCCTTTATGATGTATACAAGGAATAAGGAAGGATATTTCGAAATTCAACCCCTAAAGGGGTAAAATGGGGGTTCCAATTTTGTATGGAGAAATAATATTAAATAGACATTTCCACTTGAAACTTCGTAGGAGTACTCCTAAAAACAAATAATCAAACACGTTTTTCGCGATTTTCCGAAAATCAACCCCTTAGGGGGTGAAATGGGGTAAGTAAGCCTAAAAATCGATATGGGTGTCGTTATTGAGGTTTTTTGGGACGTTGATTGCGAAAATTACATTCATTTTTAAGTCCAAGACGGTGAACATGACATAAGGAAAGAAACGGGACGGGACGGGACTAGACTGGACGGAACGGGACGGACTGGACGGGACGGGACTGAGCGGGACGGGACTGGACTGGAAGGGAAGGGACGGAACGGGACGGGACGGGACGGGGCAAAGCGGGACGGGGCGGGGCGAGACGGGTCGGGGCGGGGCGGGACGGACGGTACGGAAAGGGAAGGAAAAGGATGGGATGGAAGGGGAGGGGTTGGGATGGAAGGGGAGGGGCGGGACGGAACGGGTAGGGACGGGACTGGACGGGAGGGAAAGGGGCGGGACGGGACGGGACGGGAAGGGTCGAGACGGGGCGGGGCGGGGCGGAACGGGATGATACGGAAAGGAAAGGGAAGGAATGGGATGGAAGGGGAAGGGACGGGACGGGACGGGAAGGTACGGGACTGGACGGGAAGGGACTGAACAGGAAGGGACTGGACGGAAAAGGAAGAGACGGGACGAAAAGGAACGAGACGGGACGGGACGGAAAGGGAAGGGGAGGGAAGGAATGGGATGGAAGGGGAGAGGCGGGACGGGACGAGACGGGACGGAACGGGACGGGACGGGACGGGACGGAATGGGACGGTACGGAGACGGGGACGGAGAAAGGGACGGGGACGGGGATAGGATGGGATGGGATGGGATGGGATGACAGAAAATAATTAGTCATTATTTAATACACAAATAACGAACCTCGCGCGAACGAAGTCGCGGGTAAAAGCTAGTGTTCATATATATGGGCTCTCTTTCCGAGTATATCTGTATATCTATATATGTCGATAATCTGCCGTTGTTTCGATAATCTGCCGTTGTTTAATTTTTCACTTGTTAACATATCTTTGATTTCTTCCATTATTAACAAATTAAAGAGCAACAGCACAGGTGCTGATGGAATCAATTCATATATAATTAAACTTTGTTGTCCGTTAATCATACCTTACATTACTCATATTATCAATTCTTGTTTGTTAACCAATACTTTTCCAAGTAGTTGGAAAAGTGCTGTAGTAGTTCCTATACCGAAGATATCCAATCCTGTTGATTACAAAGATTTACGACCAATTAGTATTCTCCCAACTTTATCTAAAATATTAGAAAAGGTCATTGATTCTCAGTTGAGAGATTACCTGGAACGAAATAATATCTTTCCACAACACCAATCAGGTTTTCGATCAGGGTATAGCTGCACAACTGCTCTAGCTAACGTAGTTGATGATATTATTACAGCTTCTGATCAAGGTAAAGTGTCGGTGCTAATTTTACTAGATTTTAGCAAAGCTTTCGATACCATAAATCATGAACTCCTTTGTTCTATATTAAATTATATTGGTCTCTCTGTGGACTCTGTTTCACTTTTAGCCAATTATCTGAGCAATAGGAAACAGATTGTGAGGTTGCCTAGTGGTTGCTCCGGTTCTAGGGAAGTTATGCGAGGAGTACCACAGGGCTCAATTTTAGGCCCGCTTTTATATATTATATATACCTCAACTTTTTATAAGCACATTTATACTTGTAATATTCATATGTATGCTGATGATACCCAACTGTATTATTCTTTTTCTGTTGATGACCATCAGCGTGCATTGATGAGTATAAATCAAGACTTGGTTAATATTTCTGATATATCTAAGAAGCACTGTCTTAAACTTAACCCTAAAAAATCTGTTTTATTGCTTTTTGGAAAACATAACGATTTGGCATTGCTAGAAAACAATGTAAACTTGATTGTTGATGGTGATACCATCCCAGTTGCTAAGGAAGCCCGCAACCTTGGAATAATCCTTGATAGTAGCTTAAGATTCAAATCACATGTATCTAATTGTTTAAAAAGGGCATATTTAAATCTGAGACTCATCTATCCTCATAGACAATATTTAACTATTCATATTAAAACTTTATTGTGTGAAACTTTAGTTCTTTCTCATTTTGTATTTGGCTGTCAAATTTATGGTCCATCCCTTACGTATGATACCGCACACAAAATTCAAAAAATGCAAAATTCCTGTTTGAGACTTATATTTGGTATCAGAAAGTTCGATCATGTCTCACATAAATTAACTGAACTGGGCTGGCTCACGATGGCTAATAGGAGGAAATTGCTAAGTGCTTCATTCTTTCATAAAATTATAACTGAGAAGAAGCCTTCCTATTTATTTCGTAAAACCAGATTTAGAGAAGATGTTCACAACTTAAATATTCGATTCAAAGGAATCATTACGCCACCACTGCATAAAACGGCGCTTTTCGAACGAGGCTTCAGTTATCAAGTGTCAAAATTATACAATACTTTCTCCGCTGAATCACAAGCATTATCACTGTCTTGCTTTAAAAAGCAATACAGCAAAACCTTAATGTATCAACAGTCGCATAACAGTTACAGGTAAATTATTATTATTACATGAGACTGCATCTATTATTATTAAATGAGAGGACATCGCAGAATTAGTTTTAGGTTTATAATATTAATTAGGATTAGGCAACATGTTTTTTTTTTAATATTTTGCATTCTTTCTTCCGGGTTATATGGAAGAACAGACTTTGTCTGAATAGCGCCCTGTGATTTCTTGTATTGTTTTATATTGAGAGATAAAGACCTTTATTATTATATTTGCGTTTTCGTCTCCAGCCGACATTCATGATAAATATCGTTGTTGGTAGTTTTCTTGTGAATAGGTGTTGTATAAAGATTTATAGAAATTTTCGACGGAATTTATTATTCTTGTGTATTTCACACCACTGTTCCTTCAGCATTTTTTATATTGTAAATGTTCGCTCTTCCTCTAGTCAGTTTTGATCTTAAGACCATCATGTTTACATTGTGTATGGTTATTGAAAACACCAAATTCCTTTTAAGCGGTTTTATTCAGTTAAACTTTCTGACAACCACAATAACTCTCCTAATTATGACAACGTCAAAAAAAGGGTCCTCTCGCGAGTCGCGATTAGGCGGGGTCGGGATCCGATCGTCTACCGCGAATACTGGATTGCTTATAATAAGAGTCCATTTCTATATAGTGTCTTCAATCACTGACTGAATCACTGGTTTATTATGTGCTCTTAGTTCTTTGCGTATACGTTTGTTTATAGCCTTATTTAGTTGTTTATATTCTTCTCTTGTCGATTTAATTCCTTTCCGTGGCTCATCATTTGTAATGTTTCTTCACTAAGTTTATTGGTTTATCATCCTTTTCGGGAGCGTTTTTGCAGCTGTTTGAACAGTAGATGTAATTTTATTTGTTAATTCATTTATTCCCAAATTGTTAAGATCAGCGGTAGGGCCCAATTTGTTTTCGATAAGTGTGTATTCTTGTTGATGTTTATCTAGGTGCTGTGTTGTGAGAAATAGGTAGGGTTTCTGGATTAGTTTTTTCCTTTCCTCTTAAAAATTGATACCGATGTTTATAGAAGCATGAAATTGCTAAATAAAAAAGATATATTTTATTTAGTAGAAAATAAGATATGACTATATAGTTTCTGCGTTCTTTTATTTTTAAGATTATAACGTAACACTGAATTTTCCCACATAGAAGTCAAAGTGATGGTAGGGCTATTGAGTAACTTATTACTTTAAGCAAGCAAAGGTACATACTGCAATGGTCTTTAGCCCTCAAATCAGCTCTGATTGCAGTACAAGCGAATAACAAATCAAATCACTAAAGCACAGAGTTGTAATAATGCAAGCATCTGAGAAAATTCACATAAATTGCCAAATCATAATAACACTGGTATAAATGGCCAATGACATTGATTGTTTTTGGATAGGCATAAAAATATGGAGACTCAAGTTCCGTGTATTGGGTTTAACAATATAATTTTAATCATGATATAATAGATTTGCACAAAGTAGAAGCCGAATCTAAATTAATTAGAAACTGGCACAAAAAGTTCAAGTTAGACACAGCTTAAAATAGGAAGCGTAGAAAGTAAAGTCATTAGGAAATGGATAGGAAATAAACATTTTTAGAATAAAGGTGAGAATAAGAATGATCAGAAAGAGTGCAATTGTTTTGAATAAATTGGTGAAAGTTACCTGAGTTTTGCTCTGCCTTTAATTAAAGAATTTTTATAGAAGGCATAAAATTATTTAAATAAAAATAGCACCATCGTGATCAGCGAATTGCAGTGTATCAGCACAATTGGAGGCAAGATTTTCCACGCACTTGAGTGATTTTCGTTCCGAGGCGACATCGGCAGGAAATCGGCTGCAAGGCGAGCTCTCGCAGAACCAAACAACAGCATCGTGAGAGGGCCTAGGGTGTAAAGATTGTTCCGGCAGCTCCGCACACCAGGTTCCAACTCAGCCTAGCAATCCGAGCAGTCCGGAGGCGAAGATTTCAGCCTCAAGCACCATAAGTATGCTGCGACTCCTACGGATGTGAGGTTAGTTCATTATGAAATTTTTATCTGCGCGATTGGCATGAAAATCACAGCATGCATTAATTACGACCTGGAGAATAAGAATATCATAACAGTTCCTGTGGATGGCGAGGTGTTTTCCCAGGATTTGCGAAATAAATCGTCAGCTGGAGCCCCAGGAAACAAATGCAGTTTTAAGCGTCCTTTTTAGAATGGGCCAATGATAGATTTGCCTGAAAAACAATAGAACGATAAGACGCTACTTGAAGGCGCAATTATTCAGAATCTTACCGTAAAAAAATCTGTTCATTTAATTGCTTGATAATTCAGGTACACGCGAGCTGACAGGTAACTCGAACTTCTGTGCGAGAATTTGACATTTCAGAATAGCGACGGCGCAGTACGCCTAATTTTTAGTTCACCCGTCTACTTTTCCAGTGGCGTATCAGTAAGATTTTAACTTACAAATTTAGGAACCCCAGACCCGAGAATTTGAGTTTTTATTTTTATTTTCATGTCCCGTGTGGGGTTTTCTGTCCCCCATCGGGCGCGTCCCCAGGTGGCGGATCGGGGAACGCCTTCCAGATATGGAAGGTAGGTGGGAAATCTACAACCACCCGCGGACCTAAACAGAAGGTAGCGTCTGTACCCAGAATGGGCGGCAACCAACAGCGTCTGTATCCAGATTGGGCGGCTGAAATATCTTACCCAGTACGGTAAGGTGTGCAGTGAGAAAGATACTCGAAAAAAACTAGGGAAGATTGATCCCTTCAGTTGGGGACAACTGTCAATCTAGGGGACGTACACCCCAAAATCAAAGTACCTGGTCCTCCAGGTTGGGGGTTGAGGCGTTGGACTTGCTCTCCGGTACTCATAAAACTTAATTTTGCAAAAAACTCGTACGCTAGACCTCGGAACTCGGACGGAAACAAAAGAAGACGAACTAAGCTAAAGAAAAGGACTTTGAATATTGGAACGTGGAACGTTCGTAGTGTGACAAAGAAAATGGGGGAGATAGTTTCGGAAGTTAAGGAACAAAATATAGATATTTTATGCATTACTGAAACCAAAAAAAAGGACAAGGTAATGAAACTCTGGATGAGTACGTGCACTATTGGTCAGGTATTCATAAATCACAAAGAGCAAAAGCAGGTGTATCCATCTTAATAAAAAAGGCACTTAACAAATACATACAAGATGTTCAATGGGTGTCCGAAAGATGTTTAAAAATATTAATGAAATTATGGAATATGGAAGTGGTACTCATGGCCATTTATGCACCAACTGACGATGCTCCCGATGAAGTCAAAGACGAATACCTGTGGATGTTAGATAAACAGCTAGACACAATAAAAGATAACCAGCAGTTAATATTGGCAGGCGATTTTAACGCCAGGGTAGGATACAGGATAAACGACGAAGTAGTAGGTCAATTTGGAGAACAGGTAGTTAATGACAATGGTGATCGTTTGATAAATATCTGCAAAGAAAAAGAACTAAAAATATGTAACACGTTTTTCCAACACAAACAAATACATAAATACACCTGGGAAAGACCATCTCTAAACCAAAAGTCAATATTGGATTATATCATAACACGCAAAAAAACAAAAATTAAAATAAATGACGTAAGAGTAAAGCGAGGGGCAAACTGTGGCTCAGACCACTACTTGCTTAATGCAAAAATAACAATACCATATCATACCACGACACAAAAACCGGAAGAAAATTTTACTGCTACTCACAAGGATAAAAACAGTACACCGAAATACAAGCTACACTCCCTACAACAGGATAGCATACGTGACTTATACAAAAGAAGATTAAACAATATACTAGATAACACAGAGTCGACAGAAGACATAGAAACTGAATACGCAAATATTGTATATGCTGTTCATCAAGCAGCAAGGGAGGCTCTAGGTGAAAGAGAGCATAGAAAGAAACCGGATCAGTTTTGGTGAAATGAGGATATACAGGAAGCAGTGGACGTTAAACAGAAAGCATACAACAAATGGTTGATGAATCAGACACCAGAACTATGGCAAGATTATAAATCCCGAAATAAAGAGGTTAAACGGAAAATAAATACTGCAAAAAATTCTGCTTGGGAAAGAAAATGTCAAGAAATCGATAGTTTAATAGGGGGTGCACAATCAAGTGAGGTATGTAGTCCAGTCAAATGGTAATTCGAGGTGGAAAGTTCTGGTGTAATTGGTTTTAGTGGCTTACTTTATGTTTTTTTGGGGTGCTGAACACGAATCTGAAGTTGTCCAACAAATTTTTTTTCGGCAAATATGAGAAATCATAAAAAAACCACTAAAAATCACAGTTTTTTTTGTTTTTAGCTTATAACTTGCAAACTAAGCTTTTTACGCAAAATATGATTCTATATTAAACTAAAGATGAGAAAATTTTCTACAATTCATGTTTGTATCAATTTTTTGTACGACATATGGTTTCCGCGCTAAGAGGCGTTGAAAAACTGCCGAAAATCAGTAGATTTTGGAAAATAGCAAAAAACACATTTTTTACAGGATTTCCGTTCATAACACTAAAACTAAGCATTTCTCTGTAAACATTATCCTATACTTTGAAATAGCAGATAAAATTCTGTACAATTTATGTGTAAATTATTTTTTCGGACCTTCAATAGTTATGAGAAAGGCAATGACGAATGCATGTAGTAGTCAGTCGCCTCCTTATTGAAGGTAGGTATATACTTAAATGCATCATTATACGTCTGCGCAGATATGTAAAACGTTGACGTTAGGTTATATAGGTGCAACAAAAGGATAAACAGCGATTCATGGTTGATTAATATGAAAATTGTGTAATGTTAATTAATATAATAAAATAGGTAGGTGACGTATTGAGCTAGTGGACTATCTTGTGACTTTCAGCTCCCCCTCTTTCTGCTGATAGAGATATGAACAGATATTTCTGCTGATTATTAGTACCATAATAACTGTTTAAAAAAATCTGTACATTGGTAGGCCCAAGGTTGGTGTGAAAGAAAAAGGTTGGCCCTTATGCTAAAGAAATTGGAAGTGCTATGGAGAACATTTTTACTTTTATGGAAAACCGTGATGACGAATGTCAATTTTCATTAGACCAGTTAATAGCTCAGACAGAGGGTGACTACATTCCCGAATGAAAAACCGTAACGAACCATCTACTGGAGAGATATGGGGAGGATGTAATCATATCAAAGATTAAACAGAATACGATCGTATGTTTCAAACATACTGGCCATAGGATTTTGACAGATGCGTGGTACACCGAAAAACATCTTCAATTAGTTGAGACAGAGGCTGTTATAATTCTTGAAGAGATAAGATCTGTAGCGTATGTCGTGGATGATTATCCCCTTTCAGATTTATTCTTGCACGAAAATTAAAGCCTGGGTCCTGAGGTTCTCAAACTTTTCTTTGAAATGCTGATACTGAAGAAGAACCGTGAGAACAGTGATAAATGAAAAAAAGCTTTAACCATTTCACAGTGTTATTAGCGCTGTCAGACCTAGTTCTTTTGTTTAACCCTTACAAATTGGACTATCAGCTTTTTTTATAAGAAGTATGAATCACGAAAACTGATTGATATTATGTCAGCCTTGGGATTTTGCACCTCTTATTCTGAAGCTGTTAGTTTGAAAGTGCCAGTAATTACGAGACCATCTTTACAAATAGACTCCACAGCTTTCCATCAATTCGTTCATGACAACACGAATTTTAACACTCGTACACTGGATAAGTATAATACCTTTCATGCAATGGGGGGGTATACGTTTGATAATCTCAAGAAATGCTATTGCTCCAGATCAGAGAATTGTCCGAGTGAAGAAAACACTACCAGCTCAACTAGTTGTCGAGATGGGTGCTGTTTCCTTGAACAATTTTGAGAAAGCAGAGTATCCTGGCTTGAAGGATTTCAAAAAGTGTTTTGTTTCATCCGATACTATCACACTCTGTTTGGCGGACCTAATTTGGCTTTATGGCAAGTGGAAAGATGTGCCCAGCATCCCAGGATGGAGTGGTTTCATGGAGCAAACCACAAGTAGTCTCCTTTGTGACACAACCTTTGTTGCTTGCCTGCCATTTATCAATGCTCCACCGAGCGATTACAACAGTATATACTTATACAGCTTTACTCACTTCCGTAGAACAATGAAAATCTATGAATCAGCAAACATCTGTGAACAGTTTCGATCAGCCGGGGCTGGCTTGGGAATGAAGATCCTGAACAATGGGCATGGAAGAAAACCACACATGGTCTGGAGCCAGTAACCACGCAAGAACCACCAGCACCTCAAGCCGTTTTTGAAACTTATTTCTTGCAAATGTGAGAAGACCTGCCAGAAAAACTGTGGATAAAAAAAAGCAGGCCTCAAGTGCTCCAATATGTGTGTGAACTACGAAACCAGTTGCAATAACATGCCTCTTACTGAAATCGAAGAAAACGGGAATGGGCCACAAGATAGTCCGCTAGCCAGATACGTCACCTACCTATTTTATTATATTGATTAACATTACATAGTTTTCATATTAATCAATCATGAATCGCTGTTTATTTTTTTGTTGCACCTATATAACCTAACGTTCACGTTGTACATATCTGCGCAGACGTATAATGATGCATTTAAGTATATGCCTTCACTAAGGAGACGACTAACTACTTCATGCATTCGTCATTGCTTTTCTCATAATTATTGAAGGTCCGAAAAAATTACTTACACATAAATTTTGCAGAATTTTATCTGCTATTTCAAAGTATAGGATAATGTTTACAGTGAAATGCTTACTTTTAGTGTTATGAACGGAAAGGCTATTTATTTTCCAATTTTCAACTCCTCTTTGCACGGAAACCATATGTCGTACAAAAAATTGATTCGAACATTAATTGTAGGAAATTTTCTCGTCTTTATTTTAATATAGGATGATCTTTTCCGTAAAAAACTTACTTTCCAAGTTCTAAGCCAAAAACCAAAAACAACTGTGATTTTCAGTGGTTTTTTTATGATTACTCATATTTGCCGAACAAAATTTTGTTGGACAACTTCAGATTCGTATTCAGCACCCCAAAAAACATAAAGTAAGTCACTCAAAACAATTACACCAGAACTTTCCACTTTAAGCTCTTTTTGAACACGATTTTACTGGACTAATGGAGGTGTTTAAAAAACATGAAAAATAATGATCACACAAAAATTTCTAATTTGATAACGATGGAGGAGTGGTCAGCACATTACAAAACCCTACTTACTGAGGATCGCGAAGAATATACAATATTGACTGAAGAGGAACAGACTCCAATAACGGGGGAAGAACAAGAACAAAATATTAATATATCTTTGAAAGACATTAAAAACAGTGTAAAAGATATGAAAAATGGTAGAGCACCAGGACCAGGAGATATATGTATAGAGCTAATCAAATACGGCAGTGATAAGCTACTGGAGAGAATTTGTAGTTTAATGAATAATTGTATCAAACACTATCAATTACCGAAAGAGTGGCAAATGTCGCATATAATTTCAATCTACAAGAAAGGAAACAGAAAGGATACAAATAATTACAGAGGATTGAGCATCAATAGTTCTATGAGTAGATTGTTTGGAAGAATAATTAATCAGAAGCTAAAAGGGGCGATAGAGAAAGACATAAGCGAAGAACAAAGCGGTTTCATATCGGGCAGATCGTGCGTTGATAATGTTTTTACTATACAACAACTTATAGAGAAGAGACGAGATATTGGGGAAGAAACCCATTTCGCCTTTATCGATTTACAGAAAGCGTACGATTCCATACGACGAAAGAAGCTGTTTGAAGCATTAGAACAATTTGGAGTAGATAAACAACTAATACGACTAATTAAATTAATATATGAAAATAATACAGCAATGGTTAAACAGAATGGAATACTCTCGCAAATAATAATTCATCCCTCCAAAGGCCTTAGACAGGGATGTAGCGTTTCACCTTTATTATTTAATTGCTACTTAGAATGCGTCTTACAAACCTGGAAGAGAAGTTGCCAAGGGATGGGCATTCCAATCTCCGACCAAACCTTGTACACGTTAAGCTATGCGGATGACCAAGTACTAATGACTCAAGATGCATATGATCTGGAATTCATGCTACAACGGTTAAATAATACTTATGAACAATGGGGTTTAAAAATCAACATGGAAAAAACTGAATATTTAGTAGTAAATTCAACAGCAAAGTTTCAGATATTAATTAACGACACAACTATTAAACAAGTGGATAATTTCAAATATTTGGGAGTCGTAATAACATCGGACGGATTAGGGCCTACAGAAATAAAATCAAGAATTGAACAAAGTAAAAAAGTAATAGGATGCCTTAATGCGATATGGTGGGATAAACACATTTCCCAGAGAACAAAGAAACATATAGGTAGATCCCTTGTAGAACCAGTGTTATTATATGGGTCGGAAGTTTGGACCTTGGGCGCTGATATAAAGAAAAAGCTCAATACGGTTGAAATGGATTACTTGAGAAGAAGTGCGGGCATTTCCAGATTGGATCATATCAGGAACGATGAGATCAGAAGAATAATGCAAGCGGATGAAACACTCCTTGATAGAATCGAAAAACGAGGTTTAAAATGGTTCGGACATCTCCTCCGGATGGAAAATACTAGATGGCCAAAGAAAATATTCGAATGGAGACCACCGGGTAGGAGAAAGAGAGGCAGACCCCGACGATCTTGGAATGAAGGCATGCGCCGAGCTATGGAGATCCGGGGTTTGACGCAAGAAGATGCAGAGGACAGAGATGCATGGCGTGCGGGGACGGGAAGGCGGCATCTTGCTGTATAATACCGTTATATATACCGGGTGTCCACAGGAGTACGCACCATAGAGATAAGATAATGCTAATAGAATATAAATATCAACCAGTGCTATGACCACCGTCCCTTTTCTTGTACCATTTATAACAATATTGTTTCATACAGTGGCGAGTCAGAAGCCAGAAAACAACGTTTTAGCGTGCCGGCGATTCCAGCGTTAGCCGATCTTTCTATTCTATTTGGTTATCCCTATGGTGCGTATTCCTGTGGACACACGGTATATATATTTTCATGTCTCTGTTTTCAAATGAGCTAGCGAAGTTATTACATCAGATGAATGGATTAAGTAAAGGGCAAACTACCATAAGATAATTCTCTATTTGGCGTACCCAACAAAATAAGTTAATCAGTCAGTTTGATCTTAGCAAATGGTAAAACTAAATATCGTGTAGTGACCTAATTTATTTGCACATCTTTAATTACATAATTATTATAATCGTACACAATACTAGATAGGGTCATTGCAATATATACTGATGGGGCCATAATTATACAGTGCTATTATACAAAATGCGAACATAGGTAGTCAAATGAGTTAGAATACAGTTTATGGGCTTTGTATGCGTTAGACAGAAATAGACATATACGATTTAAAATCTAGTATCCTAGGATTCAGTGTTTTCTGAAAACAAACACCTTCATTCTGCGGATGCTAGATGTTAATCGCATATATGTCTATTTCTGTCTAACGCATACAATGCCCATAAACTGTATTCTAACTCATTTGACTGCCTATGTTCGCATTCCGTATAATTGCACTGTATATAACAGCAATGAGATAACATGAACAAGCAAATAGAACGCTTGAGTAAGAAAGAGATGGCCATACAAAAAAATTATATTAGTAGGCATGTTTAGTTGACAAATGTCATAATTAAATTAAGAGTTAAGCCTTCTCGAATATTTGCTACTATGTTTATCTCTTTCTTACTGAAGCAATACGTGTTATCTTCTTGTTCATGTTATCTTATTGCTGTTATATTTAATTGTGGCCCCATCGGTATTTGTATTTGTATAAAATTATGGAAATTGAGCATCGCCGGTGTCTTGCTTTAGCTCGCACGGTCAAATTCCATGGCAGCTCATATTTTCCGTTTTTCTTCTTTTGCAGAAAAACATGGAAATTACGAAAATAATTGCGTTGGAGTGACTAAAGTGGCCCCTAAGACTTTTGTATTTACACTTTGGTTCTATGATCCATAAGGGTGCCTATATTTTAGCATTAAGAATTTAACATGAGACTTCCTATGTTGTGCATGATATAAGATCGCTGAATTAAAATTATATTGAATAAAACGTGATTGACATTTTTTGTCAGCAATGTTCATACAAAACTCAATTTTCAGTTAGTTATTTTGAATTGTAAATTACTTTACTCACTTTAAACTCGGCGTATAAATGAGTCTCTCGTTCCCATTAAAAAATAAAAAAAGGTCTAAATAGTACCTAATACCTACACTGCAATATTTTAATGTAAACTGCCAGGCATTAAGGCTGTAGGAGCCACAGAAATTATTCGGCTAAAGATCGATTTATATATCTACCATGTATAGATGGACAGGGTATCGATGGTGGACAGTCCTCAGTCTTGATACTATTAACAGAATTATAGCAAAAAAATAATTTATCTCTTCAAATAAAAAAAACAGGTTAATTTGTGATTTTGTCGTTATTTGTGACTGTTTTAAAAATCTGTTTGAATACACATAAACTTTATAATGGGGCGCAGGACATAAAGCAATAGAATTATTTTTCTATTTTTTCGTTAACGTGTAATTAATTTTTTAAAATGCGACTATCTATTATTAAGAATAGAAGTTGCTACATCTTCCATATTTCTTTTTCCATACTCTTTAAATTTCGTCATTTCCAGCGGTAGACATCTTCAATTAAAATTATGTCCAGCAAACGGTGATGAATTAAATAATAAGAAATCATGAATTCAAGTGTTTAACTCTTCCAGGCCGAGTACTAAAGACAAGAATAGATATAGATAAGAAAAGACGGACAATTAATAATTCAACGGTAACCAGGTATGCGGATTAAAATAATTGTAGGGTCGCAATCCTTGTCTTTTGTGGTTTATGAGTAAAAGTACATACACTTTGTATTTCATACTGATTTCTATTTAGTTAGATAACAACTTTTCTACGCTAATTTACTTGATACAAGAGCCACGTTTTCGTGGTTTTGTGGTCACAGAATATGTTCTTGGTATTGTCAATCAAAGAATAAATATAACAATAAAATTGCTAATTATTGAATAAAATCGCTCAGGCATTTAAAGTGAACTTTCACTGATAAACGTCGGATATAATGATGACTAATTGGATTTTATCAGTGTAAAATTGCACTGATATCATTATATTGATAAGCAATTAATTACCTGTTTACCCCTATTCCCATTTTACACAGACACTAAACTTCATATTACCATAATGACATAATTTCTTCGTCTATATCAACAAGAAGAACAAATCAGTTCTCAGGCATCAGCCGTTTACAAGAGTTCTACTGCATTTATTCCTTTGTATACCGTTTCTAAAATAAAATAAAAAAGGGGTTCCTATGTGAGACAATGTGTAGGAGCTGGATTATCCTTCAATAATGATCCATCTTGGCATATATTTCACATCATTTTGCAGTAAAACGCAAAAACATACAGAGGCAACAAAAAAACAACTCGCTAATTGCAATACCGCTGCTGCGGATATGGAGTATGGGCCTAATGCTGCACAGCCTGATATAGCAGCGGAAGACATTCAAAGAGAATATTAGAAAAAATGTGGAAGGAGTTGAATGGAAGAGATCTTCTTGAAGTAAAAACGAGAGGCCAACATGAAAATTTGGCGTGGACAGCAGCACGGCGCTTTTTAGCCGCTTCTCCAGACGGAATTCTTCTAGATGGGGGTAGTATTGAGGTGAAGTGTTTATATTCGTGCAATGATAAGCCCATTGAAAGTGCTGTGAAAAATAAACTATGTGTTTCTTATGTAGATGGCTACTTGGTTTTAAAGAAAAGGCACATTTACTATTATCAAATTCAGGGACAGCTGCACACTGTAAATACTGCGTATTGCGATTTTATTTTATATACTGATAAAGACATTCAAATTATTAGGATCGAAAAAGATAGAAAATGTTGATCGGAAGAAATGGTACCCAAAATTTAAAAAAAATATGAATGCATGCTACCGGAATTGGTAAATCCACGTGTGGCACGCGGTATGAAAATCAGGGATTCCAAACGAATTACCGATGCACAAGAAGAGAAAGCAAGAAAGAAAGAAAAAAGTAGAAAGCATTTTTTACCCTGCTATGTTAAGAGAGTTGCAAACATAGGATGTCTAAAAATGAAACTTGAACTACAAGGTGCCAATTTGTATAAAACTAAACGTGGAAGCTATGTGTTTCATATTGACTTCGATGTACTTATTTGTTTTTGCATTTTAACTTTTTTATGGTACGCTCACTTCATTTTTTTTACTAGGGCGCTAAACATCCTCAATGAACGTACCATTAAGCTTATGTGGCATTTTTAAACACTCTTTATATGCCCATGTATAATAAATTGTAATTTTTATTTAAAATATTTGTTAGTTATTGTATGTTTTGTGATAAGTTAAAACCATTGTATGTGTATACCTATTTAATATTTTATTATATTCTTTCTCACTTAATGCTAAATACTTAAGATAGGTAGAGACTTGAAATAATGCAGCTAAGAATAACTGAAATTATATATTCTACTAGAAATCAACTTAACACTTTTTAATAATATTTCTATTTTTTATTGTAGGTACAGGTGAGGGAAGGGAAATATTTTGAGATGTGTTCAGAAGGCCAAAATAAGAAAAATAAACCCATATGTTTATGTTTGATTTTCATCCATTATAAATATATTAAAGGGGGGTTAAAATGAAATGTCAATTTACTGAAAACTGGTACAAGATATTAAAATAAAAATTGGCAGATTTTTTTATATAAATGAGAGGGATCATAGTGCCACTTTTAGTCCCTGAGGGATTACATTTTTATTTAATTTGTGTAGAAAATTTGTTATCTAACTGAATAGAAATCAGTATGAAATACAAAGTGTATGTACTTTTACTCATAAACCAAGGTGCAAAAAATAGCGTATATACTATTATAATTTTACAGAAAATATGTTGATTAAAAAAATTGAAAGAACTAAAAAAGTTTTGCACTATATATTAATTGGTATTCAAATTCTCCGCCGAAAACAATCCAATAAAAACATTTCCCTTAATTTCAATCCCGGAACGCCATGCATACAAATTTAAAACATATCTTAAATAATACTTTTTATTGCTAAAAAATATCTGCCAATTCTTAATTTGATATAATTTACCAGCTTTCAGTACAATGGCAAACCTAATTTTAACCCCCCTCTAATATCTTCGAACACATTCTCAAAATATTTCCCTCTCCTCCCGATTTTCCATGCATCGTATTTGGCAAGCATTTATTTGTTTTTGTTTAAATGTATACTAATAAATGCGCTCGTGCACTATATATTTTTTTAAATAGTAATTTAATTTTCTCTAAAACCCTGGATAATTTTGTTGAAATCTTTTATCACTTAAAACAATCCTTATCGTTATCGTCCACATAAAGAATACAAGTGCAGGGAGACGTGCATCTTATTATCAAATTGGCATTTACAGCCTAGCCAGGTATAAGACTTAGCTTATCAGAGACCCATCTATGACGCATTGAAGTCGCCCGAATAGATCATCTATCCCCTGTCAAGAATCCCTACGCGTAGTCCACGACAGTATAATTTATTTGAGCTAGAAGTGTATAAGTTGCATAGGTACGTGATTTGTTACGAATTTTCAAGTGAATCCTAACACTGAAATATTTTGCGAAATAGAAAAGTGATGTTCAACACTACCGATGCAATGTCATCAAATCGATACTATGCAATCTGTATTCACTCGCAAAGTATAGCTGATAGAATGGTTGCCTATATGTCAGTTCCATCAAACTGCTGTCTGGTAAAACTTTCTTCTCTTGCCATATTTAAAAACCATTATAAGGTATTTCGATACACATACACATACAGGGTATTTCAAAAACATGGTTCTAAACAAGGAAGTTAAAGAGGCCGTTCAAACATGAAAAATGCGCATATAAAAGTTTTGTTCTTTAATCCCTCATTACCGAGTTACACCTTCCTATAGACATAGAGTGTGCTAATATTACTACTTTTTAACAGACCAGAATTTGATTTTACAAAAACCTGTACTAGAAAGTCAGATTTATTTAAACGCTTTTTAGCTCTTTTAGTTTTCTTGTCAAACTCATATTTTTTGTGTAAAAATGAAATGAAATAAAATAAAAACTACATTTTCCAGCACATATTTTTAATAATCTAGTTCTAGTTCGTTAACAGGTTCTAATGGAAGCATTTACAGGGTTGCTAATTTCAGCCCATCATACATTTCATAAATACGTATGCTATTGGTAAATATATCTGTCAACTTCAACTTTAAAACCCATCAAACAAAATTATGTTTTATATTATATGTTTTAACACTGGCAATATAACCTCCAAATTACTATAATATAACCTCTATTCAATATCTGGATTCACCCAGGAACAAACAGAGTTTACACATTCCCCATTCGCTCCTTTTATGATTCTTAGCAGTACCTAGATATTCATATTTTTACCAGTATACCAATTATTTTGTTAATACAAAAATCTACTAATGTCAAAATGGCATAGACATTTTATAACCTGAAAAAGTACTTCAGTTATAGAAAACTCATCCATGATATCTTGCTGAACTGAAGGCATAGGTTATGCTATTTTCAACAACTTTCATTCACTTAATGAATGACGGATTGTCAAGTTTGGCTTGTTTTTTGTTACCAACTGCGCCGGTTTTTTTTGACAACGTCCCTTTCCTAGAAAAATTATAAAACGTTTCTTTTGAAACTTTAGAGAAGACAAAGCAATTTTTGTTGAATTTTGTCTTTGTACCAGAACTATATATGACTTACAAGTTTTAAAAAATCCTTGAACATGCCATCTTCCGATACAGTTGTTATTTTTAGGTTGCTTTTTCATTTCTATATCGTTGCACATTTGACTTTCCTAAACAAGATTTCAGTTAACTTCCACAGACCGTTCAACAATCCAAGAGCTGCTATGATCCACGTTCAAATTCTAGAATATTTTTCCACAAAGTTGTTGTTGTTGTCGCTTATTCATTGTCCATATTTCAGCGCCATATGTAACAATGTTCTCCATTATTGTGTTAAAAATAATTTTCTTTGTAGCTCATCTAATGTGGTTGCTGGTTTGGCTATCTGAATTGTCCTTTGTCTATATTTTTCACCTTTTCCTAACCCCTTCGCTAGTAATTATTTCCAGGTATTTAAGTCGATTCCGTACAGTCGCGATTATTCCTTGCGGAGTTGGAATATCTTGATCTCGTCCTAACACTATGTTTTACAGCAACTTTTTTCTTTGTTTTAGCGAGAAGAACATGATTACGTATAGCCACCCACCGTTTTGCAACACCATGTATATTTGATTTTGTCGTTATTTATGTTTAAGCTCTATTCCATATGCTCTTAATTTAGCCACCATATACTCAACGTCTTCCACGGTCACAGCTACGAGTGTAATGACCTGATCATCGGCAAATAACTATTAAATAGAAGGTGTTCTTCTATTTATATTCAAGTTTCTTCATCTTGTGGTGCTGTGGGAATACAGTTTAACATGAAACCAACACAGTGAGAAAAATGTATATAAAATACATACAACATTATGAAGTCGTATTTGGGCGATCGGGTGATCAAAGAGTCTTTCAGTCCTGGGCGTCTATGGAATAGTTCACAATTTATGAATGCAGCTAGAACAGTCGGTCTTATAAAAATCTACACTTTAATTCGTTGTTAAAGTAAACAAGATCGCATCAAAATGTCAGTACTTATAATATTTTATTCATTAATAAACAAATTCTGATGTGCTTTTGTTTACTTTAACAACGAATCAAAGTTAATCTCAAATTAGCAGTCTTTATAAGACTGGCTGTAAGTCGTCTAAAAATCAAATATAAAGTTTGACATTTAAGTATAAACATAATTCCATTCATAGCCGCCCGGGACTGAGAAACTTTTTGATCACCCGTTATTACATATCATATAACCCCAATTGTCTGTAATAGTTATACGTGTAGTGTTCATTTAAATAAATATAGTTTAGTTCGTTTCATAAAGGGAAACGCATTTGATACATTGTGAAATTGTTTTGACAAAAGGGAAATACATTTGATATAATTTTGACATGTGTTAACATATAGGAATTAAATTTCACAAACAGTGAAACACAATTGATACATGGTGAAAAGCAATCGGAAAACCCTGTAATAACATATTTCTAACAGGCAGCTAATAATGGGGACTTCTTTCTATCGTTAAATGCAGTCAGAAAGATAATTTCCAGTATTTCTAATTAGCTAATGCAAATTTATGATTTTACTCTAGCAGGATGCGGCGACATTAAATATCGACATTTCAAGAGTCAGCTCTACATCTCAGCAAATGAAATTGAATTTGACTTCTCCAACAGTCACTTCTGAACCGGTTATTTGCGCTGCTATAGCTTCACCGAGGCTGCTATTCGAAATACTATTTATGAAATCTACGAAAAGGTAAGCTTAAGGCTGGCGTTTGGCTTATGTTGAAATAATAGGGACAGATTGATACATAGGAATCACTTACCATCGATTCACACGCGTCGTATGAAGTTAAACAAGGCTTCATTTCAAAGACGAATGTTGGCTAATCAGGGTAAGCAATTTTATAAATGGTAACAGATTCGCTTGCGCTGTAAAATTGTGTTTAAAATATCGACGCTTTTGTAGGCATTTTTCATCTGTATTTCTGTCATCCAACAGTAAAATTTACTTGTGAAAATTAGAAAACAGAAACTGTAAGATGGCTTATAGGAAGAACGATTTTTGATCTTTCATTTAAGACCCCATTGAACTATTTCTGACGTTTAGTTTTTGATAATAAGTGATTCCTAAAAAATTTGAAGCGGTTGTCATTTAGGGCGAATATTTCATTGGAATCGTCGGAAATTCGTGCCGGTTTTGTAAACACCTGATAAAATTTCCACAAAAATAGCGCACATATAGTTCAGCCATTGTAAGACAGATGTCGCTTCATAATCAAGGTTGTTAAGGTCACTATATCAATAAGGTACCGCCATTAGTGATTTTTTATATCTATCCTTGTCGCACAATTTTCTCCAACTGGGGATAAAAACACATAACCTAACAGATTCCTCACTTTACAAGTGCCATTACACCAAAAAGAAAATCCCCAAAAACTAGTGTCCTCCTTATTGCACTTGGGAAATTTGTATTTGTTATCCTTATCTCACAATTTTCTCACATTCTCAAGCGAGGAATGGAATGGCGTTACCTTATTGATATAGTGACCTTAAAGGTTGTGACATTGCACGAATGCCGGGAAATTTCTACTTGCAGTATACAGGCTAATCCGAAATTTACAATACGGTAAATAACGAATTCAAATGATAGTGGATGGTTATTATTAGAGCGTAGATTTCTAGCTATTTTACTATACGTAATAATTAATAGCTGAACAGAAATTCTTAGAATGAAATACGAATTGTAGATACAAAATATGAAAAGGTACTCATAACCCCCAAGAGATTTTTGAAATTATTTCTCCCTCAAACTCGTGGTAACCATGCAACTATAGACAACGTCTTAGCAACCATACAATGAGGCAATTCTTGATGTTACTTACACATTCTAATTTTAAATGTCATTATGACATTTTGAAATTTCATACTATTTTTACTAATATAAATTAGTAATTTGGAGATGAAATCAGCTATGTTAGTATTGTACCGGGTGATCAACAATGATTGAATGTGCCGCCTCCTTCAAATAAAGCTATTGTCCACTTAGCACATGTAGTGATCCCAACTATTCCCAGTGGCGTACAGGCGGGTATTTCAGATTGGGCGAGAAATTTAAAAGCTGGTGGTATATTAAAAATAAATATATTATTGCAACGTTTTAACTTATGCATAGTGCACGTTTTGTTACACAAAAAGTTAATAAAATTGAACAAGCATACAAGAAGAACTAAAATAACATATAACCAGTTTTAATTATAAAATTGAAATCACATAAAGACAAGAACGTTTCTTATATTAAAAACACACAATATAACAACAAAGATGAGACAAAATTTGCAAAAAAATACAATTTGTGACCATCGACCTGTGCTTATTAGTCTATCCTGGAAATATTGTGATAAATATTCCATCGTTGTATGGGTGCACATGCAGCTTTTTTCGGAAAGCCATCTGGCATGTTCCATACGAAAGCCCTGCATTTAATAATAATCAGCATTTAGTAATAAAAACATATTATACGCATTACTAGTTTCAGCAGACAGTCGCCTTAAATATTTATTGGGGCTTGGTTCCTATCTCTCCTGAATATCTTCTAAGGCTTTTTCATTAAGCGCAGGCCTTCTGCCAGGAGATTTACCCTTGGAGACACTGCCAGTATCCCGAAATCGGTTGATAATGCGACGAACATGTGTGAAAGTTTCATAGCTAACGTCATTGTTTGCGAATTGCTGCTGGAGTTTGGCGAAGTAATGAGCTTGTGAATACTGCCAGACGCCATTTTGGTCACGTGTCCCAGACCAAAAATAAGCCTCCAATATAAATTTGTTTTCATCAGAAATTGTAACCTAAAATTATTCACATTTTCTTATTCAAAACAAAGCTCTGTAAATTATCTACTTACCAGATAAAGCAATCAGATATGCAGTTTTAGTCTTACTAAAGACTGAGTTTATGAGAATTATAGAAATAATTTCATTAATCTATTAATTGCAACAGGAATGACAGTCTGTCATCAATTATTGACAGTTCTAAAATTTTTATGTGCGCGCATATAGTCGCGGGGGAAGAAAGTTTTGATAAACAACATATTCTCGTGGGTGCCGGTATACATTATTGATAACAATACAACCATAGCAAAGTTACGAACCCTACAATCATTACTGATCACCCAGTATTAGCTTAGCTACTTGAAATTTCTACATGAAAAATAACGTTCAATCAGAACTCTGTATTGTCAAAAACACATTAAAATTTTATTTAAAAGTTAATTATAACGTTTTGCTGGTTATACCAGCTTCATCAGATAAAATAAATTTAAAATACAAGCCTTTTGCAATAGTTAATATGAAAGTTTAAACAAGCAAGCAATTAGAGAATAAGTGAAAGAATAAAACCTCACATTTAATACATACCAAGAAAAAACATATCGTATCTTAATGATTAGGATTCATTACATCTTCTTGTTTAAAATTGAAATATAATTTTTCTTTTTCCTTCAAAACTCCAACTTTTGTCAATAAGTATTGAAAAACAAGATAGGGTTGTGATTATTTTCTGTTTTTTTCGTATGTTTTCTTAAAAATTATATTTCTAAAAGACAGATATTAAAAGTTAATAGAGAACAGTTTTTGTTAAAAGAATAGTAATCACCTTTGTAGTTTTTGTCGTTTTCTTTTAAAGTGTATTTTTTATTATTCTTCTTTATATTTCTTGATTAGTCATTAGTAGCATTTTTTTTAGAATAAAAATAATCTTATTAAACATCCATAATTAATGTTGTATTTTCAATTATTTTTGTTTTTCCTGTAACAGTTTGGGTTTATGTTTGTTTCGTATTTTGTTTATTGAAATTTGGCTGGAAATTAATTAATGTTAATGTTATTAAGAAAGTGTTAGTTTATTGATTAAATCTTTACCTTTAATTTTTAAGAGTATTTGGATTAAGGTAAAATGACTAATGACTAATCAAGAAAAATAAAAAAGAATACATTTTAAAAGAAAACGACAAAAACTACAACGGTGATTTCTATTCTTTTAACAAAAACTGTTTTCTATTAACTATTAATATCTGTCTTTTAGCAAAATAATTTTTAAGAAAACATACGAAAAAACCAGAAAATAATCACAACTCTATCCTGTTTTTCAATACTTATTGGTAAAAGTTGGAGTTTTGAAGGAAAAAGAAAAATTATATTTCAATTTTAAACAAGAAGATGTAATGAATCCTAATTATTAAGATACGATATGTTTTTTCTTGGTATGTATTAAATGTGAGGTTTTATTCTTTCACTTATTGCTTGCTTGTTTAAACTTTCAGAATAACTACTGCAAAAGGCTTGTATTTTAAATTTATTTTCTCTGATGAAGCTTGTATAACCAGCGAAACGTTATAATAACCTTTTAAATAAAATTTTAATGTGTTTTTGACAATACAGAGTTCTGATTGAAACTTATTTTTCATGTAGAAATTTCAAGTAGCTGAGCTAATACAATGCCAACATAGCTGATTTCATCTCCAAATTACTAGTTTATATACAAAAACAGCTGTAACCCCAAAATTTTATTTTTACTAATATTGCTAGTAAATAAAATATTGTATGCACCATGGGAGATATTCATGTTCTTTAGCTTCGGTTGACTTACAGACCTCAGACTAGAAGCCCTCGGTCTGTAACACATGTCAACCCAAGGGAAAAACATATTCATATCTCCGTTAATGCATAAGTATCTATTATTTTTAGGTTGAAAAAGAATGTTGTTCGGCAACCGTTTTTGAAGTGATTACCACCAAAACTGTCGTTGAAGTAGACGTTTCTCTTACTGACACAAAAAGTGTATTTTGCAATGCAACACTTTTAGTTCCTAGAATTAATAGTATATTGTTTTATTAGAATTAAAAGTAGCACTTTGTTTGACGAGCAATTATGTTTGCAAACAGGGTCACTTTTAATCCAAATAATACATACTATTTTTTCTGCAACCTAGAAAAGTACAAAATATTAAAAATTTTAGATGATTGATTACTTTTGACGTTTCTCATTTAAAAATCATTATGACAACTACATTCACAGACGACCAAATGGAAGTTGCGTTTAGTTCCATGGAAGTAAAAGTACTTCCTAGGAACTAAAAGTGTTACATAGCAACATACACTTTTTGTGTCAGTAAGAGAAACGTCAACTTCAATGACAGATTTTGGTATTAATAGTTATTTACTATACAAGTGGAATAACAGCATCATTAATATACGTGTGTGTAAGTTACAAACGAGTGCGTAGCACGAGTTATGTAAGCACACAAGTATATTAATGATGCATTATCATACATGTATTGTACAAAATTTTATCTACGACTGCCTAAAATTGAGAAAAGTGCATTAAGAGAAATGTCAGATCTGTCATTTTCAAAAATATTTTAGTAGGCAAATGTCATTATGTCATTCATTTGACACTATTTCAGTTACGTAATGAAGTCATTACACAACTCAGTTGCGTAATGAAACCATTACATAACTGAGTGGTGTAATGAGCTTCATTACATAACTGAAATAGTGTCAAATGAGTGACGTAATGCGTTACTTATCCCACTGGAGTAGATAAAAGTAATTACTTTTGGTTGCGGAAAATACTATTTTATTTAACAAGCATATAATGTAGGCTATATTACGCGAAGATGAAATCATCCAAGTGTAATACAGCCATTATATGCAAATCAAGTGCAATAATTTATCTACAACTATATAGTTTTTGATAATAACTAGGTACCTAATTAATCAACTTGATAATATATTCAAATTTATCAATCGATATTTACCTTCAAAACCTTTCTGCCATTTAACAGCACACCGTAATCACTTTGCAACACCTTACAAGAAAACAGATAGTTACCAAATTTTACTGCGATATATTGGTAAATGTTATACGTTTACAACTCAATTATACTTCCTATAATGCTGTATTTGCCTAAACAGATATCAAAAACTTTAAATATTGACAAAGAAAATAGTAATTTATTATACAAGACGATAAAGTTAAATTTTATCCACGAGTGAATCGTTTAACGTCGAGACGAAGTCGAGACGTTAATGATTCAAGAGTGGATAGAAATAACTTTATCGTCGTGTATAATACAATATTTTTTTCTATAGCAAGAACTTTAACAATTTCAAAAGAAAATAAGGACAGTCAATCACATTTCAAAATGTCAGTAGCTAGATTGGGTTGCTACGATAATGCGCAGCTGTCATATTTAATTTAAACAAAAAATAAGAAAATTAAATTACTTTATCTATCCTTGATGTTAAAGTGCTACTTTATCTACCCTTGCTGTTAAAGTAAAACTTGACCTTTTGTTTTGAGTTGATAAAAGCACACTTTAACATGTGCTATAGAAAAAAAGTATTTTTTCTTACACTACTTTATTTTCAATACAAGATTAATAGCAGATACACTGTGATTGAGGTCACCGCCCTGGGCCGAAGTGGTTTAGAATTTCGTCTTGATGTCTTGCTTTCGGTCGTACTCGTCTTCTCTATTGAACGAAGATAGTAATTAATAATAAGTACAAAAAATTGCTAAAAATTTTAACATAAGTTATTACTTCTAAAGAAAAAAATGCTCATTGTATTTATGGTACTTTCTGATGATATTGTTTGTATTCGCAGAGTAGCACAATTCAAAGGCTGCTAAATATTGCAGCATAATTCTAATTTGCAGTAATACTCGTTTCGTGTTGTTCTGATCCCGGTCATGGAAAAAATTGTATATAAGCAGGAGAGAACGCCATTTTTTCTTCTATGTATTTGTAGTCCTCGCATTTCGCACTTCCGCCTCAAACTCACACTTTGGAAAAACGTATGCCTTTCTCTTCCTTGTTAGAAAGTACTATTGATTCATGTTACCATCGATATTCTTCAGTTATTTTATCACCCCGCCCCCCTCAATTTTTTCGTCGGGGATTGGCACAATGTTGGCAACCCTATGCAGAAAAACCATTTTTGCCCATGATGAATGTAGATTTCGTGAAGTTATTAGAATTTTGAATTAAACAACAAAAATATAAACAAGAAAGCTGAATAAACTTTTTTTATACAAGGTACAGTTACTGAAGAAATTGAAATTAAAAATGAAAAAACTTTATTTTTAACCTGACTTGTTCAGCTGCTGTACGTATTAATCTTCCTTACTTTTGGTTGTTTAGTTACAAAATACTATTTTTTTAAGAAATAAAATATTTTATATTACATTTAATAAAAATTACTATTTGTTTCTAACTTTGATACGGTTCTGTCGCTAGACTCGCACCTCTATTTTATAGATGTTTTGTAAGAATTGTCTAAATAGCATAAAAATGTATTAAAACTAGATTGACTTGTTTATAAAAAAATTTACACATGTATTTACCAAACATAAACTGAATTGTTAATAAAAAAGTAGAAATTTACAAAAAATAAACCGAATTGTTAATAAAAAAGTGCATACATATTTACCAAAGATTTTTTATTAACAGTTTAGTTTATTTTTTGTAAATACATTTACTTATTTTTTTATAAACAATTTAATATATTTTTTTAAATACATATGCACTTTTGTATTAACAATTTAGTTTATTTTTTTATAAGTACGTGTTGACTTTATAAACAATTTAATTTATTTTTCGTAGTTCTTTTTATATTCAATTAACTTAAAAATACAGTATATTTCATTTCTTCTCTACACACCCCTGCATCTTTATTACCCATTTTCTGACAAATTTAATTTTATTTCAATTATACTCGGGGTTATTATTGCAATTTTTAAATAATTTTACTGCACGCCAGTAGTCTACTGTCATCAAAAATAAATGGAGGAAATTGAAAAGTTGTAGAAGGCTTAGTTTTATTAAAGAAATTATTTAAGAAGTTACTCAAAATCAGAAAAATAGTAGAATTTCAATTGCAATGGAAACAGTTTTATTGGTAACTAGCTTTTACCCGCGACTTCGTTCGCGCGAGGTTCGTTATTTGTGTATTAAATAATGACTAATTATTTTCTGTCATCCCATCCCATCCTATCCCCGTCCCCGTCCCTTTCTCCGTCCCCGTCTTCGTACCGTCCCATTCCGTCCCGTCCCGTCCCGTCCCGTCCCGTTCCGTCCCGTCTCGTTCCTTTTCGTCCCGTCCCTTCCTTTTCCGTCCAGTCCCTTCCTGTTCAGTCCTTTCCCTCCAGTCCCGTCCCGTCCCGTCCCTTCCCCTTCCATCCCATTCCTTCCCTTTCCTTTCCGTATCATCCCGTTCCGCCCCGCCCCGCCCCGTCTCGACCCTTCCCGTCCCGTCCCGTCCAGCCCTTTTCCCTCCCGTCCAGTCCCGTCCCTTCCCGTCCCGTCCCGCCCCTCCCCTTCCATCCCATCCCCTCCCCTTCCATCCCATCCTTTTCCTTCCCTTTCCGTCCCGCCCCGACCCGTCCCGCCCCGCCCCGTCCCGCTTTGCCCCGTCCCGTTCCGTCCCTTCCCTTCCCGTCCAGTCCCGTCCCGCTCAGTCCCGTCCCGTCCAGTCCGTCCCGTTCCGTCCAGTCTAGTCCCGTCCCGTTTCTTCCCTTATGTCATGTTCACCGCCTTGGACTTAAAAATAAATGTAATTTTCGCAATCAACGTCCCAAAAAACCTCAATAACGACACCCATATCGATTTTTAGGCTTACTTACCCCATTTCACCCCCTAAGAGGTTGATTTTTGGAAAATCACGAAATACGTGTTTGATTATTTGTTTTTAGGAGTACTCCTACGAAGTTTCAAGTCGAAATGTCTATTTAATATTATTTCTCCATACAAAATTGGAACCCCCATTTTACCCCTTTAGGGGTTGAATTTCGAAATATCCTTCCTTATTCCTTGTATACATCATAAAGGAAACCTCTGTGCAAAATTTCAGCTTTCTAGGTCCAAGGGTTTGGGCTGGGCGTTGATGAGTGAGTGAGTCAGTGAGTCAGTCAGGACTTTTAGAAATATATATAAGATAATTGATTTGTAATATAATGTAAATGAATTAAAATTGATTTGCCTTGTTAATTTGCATTTATCTAGTTTTCGCAATTTCTTTTTCAAAATGAGCTGCTTCTAAACGGTAGTACCTAGGTATAATCGACCCACAGCGTTGCAGTCTCCCTCCTATATTAGAGGCTCTAGGAGTGGTAGTTCGAAATGGGAGCCGTAAACAGCAGGATTACCCAAAACTGTTTTATAATAAGAAACCGTTTTGAAAGGCCAGTGTCTATGAGTGCAAATACATATAACAATTTCAAAAATAATTTGTTTGATAGTATCTAGTATCCTGAATTATAGAAGGTCCGGCAGAATGACCGACCCTATTTAAATTATTAATAATTGTTTCAAATTTTAAAATATTTTTATTTTTTTCAAAAATGTGAAATAAAAACTTGCCAATTTTAGTTACAATATAATTTATTTATTAAAAATATTAGGTTTTGAAAATAACATCACTCAAACTCAAACTTCATTTTCACACTAATACAGATTAACCTAATTTTTAATTTGATTAAATTCATCAAGTTGGGTCTATCAGACAGAACTCTTTGCTGTATTTTAAAGGATTTAAAATTTCATCCTTACAAAGTTACTAGGTACCACGAGATTTAGAAGTTCGGGTTACGTTTTGTGAACAATTCCTTCAACTACTGAATAATAATAACCAAATTAATTTGGAGCAAGTGCTAATATTTTTAATAAATAAACTATATTGTAACTAAAATTGCAAAGTTTTTACTTTACATTTTTGAAAAAAAATTAAAAATATTGTAAACTTTGAAACAGTTATTAACAATTTAAATAGGGTCGGTCACTCTGCCGGACCCTGTACTACTTACTCTTCGTATTATTGCACAGACCTCCATGTAAAGTCATACTCATTTTCTTCAATGATTTCTGCAGTAATATCGGATGTTTCTTGTTTACTTGAAACTGGAGATTCGCTGCGGTTACAATCTTCGACAATTTTCTCTAAAATACCCCTACAAAATTGGCCTGTTTCTGTGAAAAAAAAACAGGAGGTTGCACCATTTCATTATTGAATGAAAACATACGTGTCAGCAAAGGTATTTTCTCAATGATGCTGTTAAAAAGAATTTCCACGTCTTTTCTTATACAGGGTGTTTCAGAATAACTGTTCCTAATTCTCAGAATTGAGAGAGGGCATGTTATGCAACACTTTTTAATAATAAACTAGTGTTCGGAAATACTTCCGTTTCGAGATAATACGACATTAAGGAATTGAGTACTTGAAATAATCTCAATGTGGAAAGTAACGCATGCATGCAAAATAGCTGCAGATAGTGAACCTTATCCATGGCAACATGGCCGGAGTTACTTGAAGATGTGCCACTTAATATTCGTCGAGACTTGGTCTTTCAACATGATGGTGCACCAGCGCATTTCGGTTTAAATGTTCGAGATTATTTAAATGCACAATTTCGAAACCGATGGATTGGGAGACAAGGTCCTATTCTTTGGCCTGCACGTTCGCCAGATATGACTCCAATTGATTTTTGTATTTGGGGTCATATTAAATCACTCGTCTATGTGACACCTGTGGACACAGCAGAGGAGTTAGTGGCTCGAATTATTCTGGCTTTTGATGACATTCGTGATCGTCCGCAGATATTTCGAAGAATTACCTTGTGTGTCGACAATGGCGGTCATAATTTTGAACAATTCTTATAATTTTTGTGTAATACCATTTTTTAAATATTAATAAAAATTGCAACCGCTGGAAATCAATAAAATCGTTACTTTTCACATTGAGATTATTTCAAGTACTCAATTCGTTAATGTCGTATTATCTCGAAACGGAAGTATTTCCGAACACTAGTTTATCATTAAAAATCTGGTGTGATACACTCACACAACTTCCTTTTACAGTGATCTTATAATTAGTCAAAAATTTCATTTTTAATTTTTAACCATTTGTTAAAAATTTTCAAAAATTACAAATTCTACAAAAACGGTACAAAATCGAGTGTTAGTTAAAGAGACAAATTTTCTCTAGAATTTTAAGGTGAATTCAAAAATGTAATAATATACCGGGTGTTTTATTTAAAATAGGAGTTAATAAAAAAAATAGAAAAAAAACAAAAGAAACCCACTTTAGAAGTATTCAACTGGAAAATCACCTATCTCACATCAATACACATTAAAAATGTAAGAAAAATGTAAAATTTAAAAAAAATCGTTAGAGCCGTTTTTGAAAAAATCGAAAAAAACTGAAAAATCACAAGAGTAAACACCTACTTCCGGTTATGCGATTTTCTTCAAAAGCTTGCTGTCTCATCTACATAGTACACAAAACTTATATATGAAGTTTCAATGCCATACCTCTTTTCGTTTTTGAGATATTCTGTTCACAGTCACACAGACAGACAGACAGACCAATGAAAAAAAATATGTTTTTTGGGATCAGGGGACTCTAAAACGTGAAGATCTGTTGAAAACTCAATTTCGAATTTTTGGGGTGAATCCAATACTTCCTTTATAGTAGTAAAAGGAAGTAAAAAGTGTTGAATAACATGCCCTCTCTCAATTCTGAGAATTAGGAACAGTTATTCTGAAACACCCTGTATATCGTATCTGCGTACCCCTCCTTGAAGCAGTTGCCTTATTATTTCTTCTCTTTCGACGTGCGAAATTATGTTTA